>CAJGYM010000050.1:0-617384 GCA_904845305.1 Caenorhabditis auriculariae
TTTGATCTCATACTGCTGCACATCGGGGGTCCTTGAGGGGTGTTCACGCATTTTGAATTTTTAGGACAGCGAATTTTGATGCAGGTCAAGCGTGGGCCTGAAAAAGAGATTCTTGTTGAATTTTTGTTTTTTCGAAGTGAATTTTCACGGAAAGTTTGAGTAAAGATTTGCGAACATATTCTGATAAAAAAATATCTTAACTACTTCAAGATTTTCTTTTTGAAATAGGCAATTTTTTTCATTTTTGAGGTCGCGAGTTCGATGCCCGCAAGCGTCAGTTTTTTTGTTTTTCTGAAAAAAATACCGACTTTTTTTCGGCAAACTAGCAAATTTGCATTATTTTAGCCCTCTATTATGATTTCCTTACATCATAATAAATCAGTATCGAAAACTTGTTCTAGAAGAAAAAAATCGAGAAAAAAATGTCAAAAAAATGGATAATACCAAAATTTTCAGTACTAAAAATGGTGCGCGGCGCGCCACATTTTTTGTCATAACTTTTTTCATCCTCAATCTTTTTTGAAAAACTAAACGGTTCTGAGTTTTGAATCAAATCAGCTATCAAACCATACAAAGCTCAATGCTGAAAAAATTTTTTTGAAAATTCGTCTTCGGTCCCTATGTATAAGTTACAAACTTGAACTTGTCGCGGTGATCTTTGATGTAGTTGTACCAAGTGGAGCTGGTTGCAGAAAAAGACTTCAAAGTCGGTAAGTCCATTCTCATCGCGATTTGCTCTTGAATGTCGAAAAAGCTCGGCCATCTTTCTGGAAAAAAATGATAAGTTTGGAAGGTAGCACTAACAAAAGGGCGATAAAAAAACGAGACAGAGATCAAAGGTTTCCTACGTTTGACCTAGAACGCTCGGAGGTCAAATAAGCTAGTCAGAAAAAGAGAATTTTTCAATGACTTATCCTATCTTTCATTTTATAGATAAAAAAAGTGCTCAGCAGAGTACGGTTTCCTTCGAAGATGGATTTGAGAATGGAGAGATTTTTGATCCGGTAAACCTAAGCGAGAAACTTGGATTCGAAAATAAAGTTTGGCTAAACTCTTCAGGAAAACAAGGAAAAGCTCGTCGAAATTTTTTTCCAGAGCGTATATGGCCTCTGGCTGCTCACGGACCTTTCGAAAATCAACTGGCGGCGTGGTGTAGCGTGTGCACTGTCTATATTGTGACCAAGGTTCGGATCCTGTTGGCGAATTTTTTTTTGCTGATTTATATAGTCAATGTCTCCCGACTTGAAAGGCGAGGGAGGCGAGGCAAGAGGCGGGACGCGTAGCGTGTGCGTACGCGGTTCTTGGCACGAGTTCAATTCAAGCGCACCGACTATTCAAAAAGCTCTGTCACCGCTCTTTCTTCATATGTTCTACTATTTTTAATGCGAAAAAAAAAATCAATGATTGATTTAAAAAGAAATGAAAAGAGCGATAAACGAGCTCTCCAAACAACGCTGGCGGTTGAATTGAATTCGTGCCAAGAACCGCGTACGCACACGCTACGCGTCGCGCCCCTTTGCCTGACTCCCTCGCCTTTCAAGTCGGGAAAAATTGACGATAAGCACATATTTTGATCGTTTCTCGACAAAAAAAAATGATGAAAGTTTATCGAAAAAAACAAAACCAAAAAAATCTACTCGTTAAAAAAACCTTGAGATAGGAATGAAGACTGTTATTTTGAAACTTGTACCAAAATTTTATTCGATTTATCAAATGGTAGACTTTTGTTTTGTAGACTTATAAATTTATGAATAAAAAAAATATGGTTAGATTGTATTGTGATTTTGATAAATTAGATCTTTATTGTGAAAAAAAAAACATTCCCATAAAAGCCATGAGGCGGCAAAAATGATATTCACCAAAAGGTTCGAACCATGGTCACAATATTAACAGTGCGCAAGCCACTACCACTACACCACGCTGCAAGTTGCTAGTCGAAGGCTCCGAGCGCGGCTAAGATCCTCTGGAAATTTTCAACAAGCTTTTCCACGGCTACCTATGAGGATCAGCAGAATTTTATTTGCGACCCCGAGTACCTCACCTAGACATATTAATCTCCAAACTTTTTCTTTTTGTGCCACGGAATAATTTTCATAGTCGCTTCTAAATTCGAAAAAAAAAACTCATTAACAGTTTCGTTAAACAGAAAAAATTATTTGAGCAAGCTCGGAAGTTTTTCCTGAGCACCAAAATTCCCGAAAAATTTCAACTTTTCGGCTTTTTTGGAGGACTGCGTCTTGAAATATTGTTCAGTTGAAAAATCATTTGCTTTCCACAGAAATGATTAAATCTTTTATTATAAGTATTATATATTAATTGCTGGATAGTCTAATTTTACCTAGAACTATCAGCAAATAAAGTCTCAATTCTCAACTGCATTTTTCAGAGGGGGCCCTTCTCTATTCAGATAGGACAAACAAAGCATTGATATTCTGTTTTAAATCTCATTCTGAAAGTATAAATGAGAGTTAATTTATAGTTGTTTATCTTTTTTCATCTGAAACATCAA
This sequence comes from Caenorhabditis auriculariae, assembly GCA_904845305.1. Lineage (NCBI taxonomy): Eukaryota > Metazoa > Nematoda > Chromadorea > Rhabditida > Rhabditidae > Caenorhabditis > Caenorhabditis auriculariae. The sequence goes on from CAJGYM010000050.1 coordinate 2,510, forward strand.
GGAAAAGCATGACATAGGCGAGGAAAAATGATTGAACACAAAATCAATAATATATATGGCAAGAGAGAAAGTAAACATGATGGTCGACAGCTGTGGAAGGCGCGCTCTGCCGATGAGTCATGGGGCTAGAACAGTGTAAGAACTGTCTTTCGGAGAAGAGAGGCGAGAGAATCCAAACAGGCTAGAGATGCCACGGAGTGGTCCACGGCCGACATTCGAAGGACCTCCTCCGAGAGCAAAACGAAGACTATTTGTTTCGAAATAACTATGGTTAAAAGCTGTTACATTTCCGAAAAAGATTTGATTGAAAAAAAGGGATAACGTAAAAATCTTGTACTGAAACCTTTCCAAAAATGTACACTTTTTTATAAATTTTCCTCCGAAAACAGAACTGATCTTGGGACAACAAAATTATTTGACTTTTTTGAGATCTTATGGGTTGAAAAAGTTCAAGAAAAATGTTTGAACTTTTTCAGTCGAAGCCGTATGGGAAAAATTTCTTTCAAAATCCTCATTGGAATTTCTAGACAGATTTTGATATAAACTATACAGAACTATTCTTTTGAACGTAGTAAAATTTCAACTCGACTAAAAACCGCATGATTTTCAATTTTTTGAACGGTAGTTTTCCAAATTTCTTTCTTCAACTTTTTTTTTCTCAGTTTACCCGTACAACTTTTTTTCCCACCGACTTTACGCCGAGTTCGGTTCAAAACGCGTCACGCCTCAAATTTCAAATCTTAGCGAAGCCGCGAAAAACTTGGAACAAAGGGCCACGAAAGCTTCTATTGAGAAGTAGCCATTCATTCTGATCAAACTTTTTCGAATCTTTCGAGTTTCTACGCTGAACCATGATGTTGAGTGAATAGACTTTCCTTTCTTTCTCAACTCTTTTTGAAGTAAAAACAAAGGTTGTATTGATTTAATTTATTAGATAATTACACAATAAAAGAGTTACAAATTGAAAAAAATAATAAGAAAAGGGGGATCGGTCAAATTACAATAGTGAAAAATAAGTCGCTAAAATGGGGACTTTACTCGTTTTCACGCATACCCGAAAACAAGTTGAGCTCAAAAAGCTACAAATCATTCTTCAGTCACGTAAACCGTGGCTTGCAGCGGGCCTCGGCGGTACATGAAGCCTCCATCGCATCGGATAGAATCGCAGTTTTCCCTGGCTCTGAGGGTCTCGTAGAAGTTTTCCTTGCCGCCCTCGATCTTGTGGATGTACAGTATCACTTTATGCGCAGTGTAGAACTTCGTTGTCTGAAAATTTGAGAGTTCTAGGTTTTTGTTTCACAAAAGTCTTTTTGAAAGCTGAAAATTTCAAAAAAGCCTCAAACTTGAGTCAAATCGGGTCTGTAGAGAAATGAATGCAGAACTCGAACTAGCAGAAACGAGAGAGGTAACAATTTGAAGAGACGCCACAGAAAGAGAGAAGTTCTAACTTTCCTGGCGTCTCTTTGAGCCACCGTTGCTCTCTTGCTTCAGCTTAATTTTTGTCAATTTCCACTGAATCTTTCTGGATTTCAAAGTTGACTTTTCTTATTTCATTTTTTCAAATACCAAACACTGATCGACCCAAAAAAATAATAATAAATCACCTCAAAAAAGCGCAGAAGAGCCTCAGGAGTGTAGGAGAAGTTGCCCGTCTCAATTCTCAACAAAACGAGTCCCATGCCGTTTTTCGATTTCTTAGTGACTTCGGCCAAGATCTCGTCAGCGTTCTCAGTCACTCGTGGAAACTCCGCGTTTTGACGAATCCTGGAATGATTTTTTCTGATTATCTGAGGTATTAGTGATAGTTTCTGAAGATTCCTAGGAATTAGGATCCGTAATTTTAGGATTTTTGGAAGTATTAAATTTAAAAAAATTAGCTTTTCGGGGGTTTCTTCTTCACTATATTTTCGATTTTCAGTAACTGGACTATTTTAAACTGATAAGAGCTTCATAACATTTCTGAGCGAAAATTTTCGATTTTTTGGATTGAGAACAGGCAGTCTGAAGAGACACCAGAGAAAGAGAAAGGCTCCCACTTCTCTGACGTCTCTTCAAGCCGCCTCTGATTTATCAAGGCGAACAAAACGAGAAAAACTAACGAGAGTAAAGAGATCGAGTTCATCGCTTTGACCACTTGCAGCGGCGTGTAGGGAATATTCGGGTCCTGGGCGAAAATATCGACGTGGTGCATCTGAATATAATGAATTAAGAGATGAATTGATTATAAAACAACCTTCGGAGCGCATCTCAAAATGTGCAAGATGTCGAGCGAATGGAACTCGCAGGAGTAGGAGAGCTGCAATTAAAATTGAATATTTTTAGAATTTTACTGTTTTCATATCTAAAACAAGACAGTTTTTGGAACCGCCCATACTTTTTAATTAATAATGAGTCCATTGAAGCTTTAAATTTCACTTGATTAAAGATCAGTTCCAAATTTTAGTCCAAAAAGCTTTTTGTTTGAAACTTCAAATTGACTCTCATACCTGCTCAACCGTAGAAAGCCACCAAGGCGGGAGCATTGCCACGACGTTTGGCTTGGCGTGGAGCCAAAGAAACTTTGGCTGAAATTCTGCGACAGTGTCGAAGAATTTCTCATTCGAGACGGTTTTCTGGCTCGGATAGTACGCGAAGGAGGGGAGCTCCACGGAGACTTCGTAGCAAACGTCGTCGACGGGCACCAACAGACCCTGAGGCGTTGCGAAAACCCGGACACGGTAGAACGTCTTGAGTTGGCTGGTGATGACCAGGCTGCTGAGTGGCGTGCGGCTGAAAATTGAGTTTTTGAAAATATTAATAAAGTTGAAATTCTGTTGGTAGATTGAATCTCAGAATGATGCTCAAAAAAGTCAAAAAACTTCATATTCACGGCGAGTTTATCTCTGGTTAAAGAAATGAGAACGCAGATTCAGTTTTTCGATTCCTGACTGATCATTTGGTGTGAGCTTCTATAGTTTTTGCTTGAATGAAGAGAATAATTGTGATATTATCAAGCATATAGTTTTCAGTTCGAGTGGATAATAAGCTGGAAAGGTAATGAGAGCCAAGAACAATAAGGTCTGAGAACTTTGAAAATTTATTTTTGAAAAATTCTTTATAAATATCAAAAGATGGAAAAATCAGCCCCTCAAGTTATCATGAGTAAAGCTAATCACTAAAAAGCTATGCATGAAGAAAATAATAAAAAAAAAACAAACTTGAACTTCTGACGATGAGTCTTGATATAGTGCTTCCAAGTAGAGCAAGTGGCGGCCAGAGACTTGAGAGTCACGGCGTCCATTCGCATGGCGATTTCCTCCTGGATGTCGAAGAACTCGGCCATTTCGGTAGAAGTTGACGAAGAAGTCGGAAGGTCGGAGAGGACGGTAGGACTGTGCGGATTGGAATGATACCACTGAGGAAATCGTCGCAGGAAGAGGAGGCGGAGACTAAAGGTCTCAGCTCCGACTCCACCTCGCCGAGGTGCTAACTTGCCCTAAACTGCCCTGTTCTTGCCTGCAGCATGACGGAACGTGTTGATGAACTGAGAAGGCTCTTTTTTTTATGTTTGAAAAGTGATAATTTGCAACTTTGATGGGTGCTCCGACAGCGGAGGGAGAAATGTTGGGAACGGAAGGCAAGAAGTTTGAATCAACTGGGAAAGAAACTTTTTTTTTCCTTCACCTCTTACTTACTTGCCAGTGGTTTCGAACTCCAATTTTTGCTCAAAGATAGAGAGACTCGAAAGCTTGAAAGTTTTTTTTTCATTGGTTGTCGGCCTTTTTTGGGGTAAAAAAATCTCCTCGAACTTGAAAAAACATTAAACTTACCCATCTTTTCTATATTTTCATGAAGTGACTATTTAGGAGCACTGAAGCCATTTTAAAAAAATATTTTTATTTTTTTCGACATAACTTGGCTGAACATTCATTCTATTCACAAAGGTTTTAAATTCGTACCAACAATCCTATTCACGGTTTCTTTTTTTAGAGCGAGCTGTTTGACGAGTTCTTTGATTCAAAAAAATATTTTTTTGCGAAAAAGTTTTTCAAAAAAAGATTGGAAACTTCATCGATTTTGCTTTTTCAAAGCGCCTTCTCGTTTTTCAAAAAAAGCGCTGAAAAGCTTTTTTTCGAACAATTCAACTTTGAGACTTTTTCCGGCATTCAAAAGGTTAGGAATGGACGATGAGAATTTTTGAATCAAATGGTACCGATAGGAAAATATTTCTTTCATTTCGCCGCTTTCTTAGGTTTGACTAGGTGATTCAAAAAGTAATGGGATAGGAATGAGCGCGGAACATTTCAGAATAATTTGTACCTTCCATGAAAATCTTCCTCTCTTGCCTATTGGTTATTATTGTAATAGAAGTTGATATATATTTGACGAGTCGGATCTCTTTTGCCTGTAGCAAGACGGAACGTGTTGATGAACTGAGAACGGTCTTTTTGACGTGAGAAAAGTCAGAATTTGTGACTTTGACACCTTATTGAAGATCAAATGGGTTGGGAATTGACGCCCAAAAATTTGAATATGAATGATACGTTTTGGGAATTTTTTCCGCTATTTTTCTGATATCAACAAAGAAAATATAGCTTTCATTTGTTAATTAGTAAAAAAAAGTGTACATTGAAGTGATAAAACTTGTTGAAAAATTGAAAATAATTTGAAAGAAAACTGAAATATGAATTCTTTTACGCACTACTCTGAATAGTGGAAAAGAAGAAAGAAGACCATAAACTACAAGAAAAAAGATTGAAAGAAGTTCTCTTTTGAAATCGTCTTGCGGTGGAAATAATTGAAAGAAAATTTGATCAGTTTTAAAAAGTTTTAATGGGTTTTTTGATAGATTTGAAACACGTGATATGACTCATATTGAAGCTTTTCCTTACCATCTTTTCAGGATCAAATTTAATCTTTTTTTCCTTCTTTTTCAAGTTGTTGGGAACGCCTGGGAAGACTAATCTTTGAAGGCCTCCCGAATGTTTTTTTATGAAATCAAAGCCGCTGATACCTCCCTGAGGTCAATAAACAAGTTTTTTTCTTGTCATGACTACTCAAAATAAAAAAATAAATCTCATTTTTTTGTACTCCATTGTTTGAAAAAAATTTTGAATCAATTGTAACAGTAGGAATACTATCTCTCTCCGTTCTATTGTATTCATGTGTGAACGATGCTCTCGGCGTGTAATTGCTCCGACAGACACGCCTGTATGTCACTTGGTTCCCTTGCACGCGTCTTGGCCAGACGCGTGTGAGGCTCACGAATAAAGACTTCATGACAGTCTGCCTTCAACACGTCTAAAGCTTACACGGAAGAGCCGGTGACGGTGTAACACAATCCATGTTTTTAGACTAACTAGATTCTTCACTTGCCCATGAGTTTTTGGAACCAACGGCGAGATATTTAGGAGTTCAGAAGAGAAAGGAGACTGCAAATTTCTCAATTTTCCCAAAACGCTGAAATATGGATTTGATAACATTATTTGATGAATAATGACGTCCTGATCCCAAATTTGAAGATAGAATTGTTCTAAACCTTCTAGAAAGAGAGTTATGCGTCTTTTGATGACGGTCTTTTTTTAATTTTTTTCGATTTTTTTATCGCTTTATCGCTCAGAGTAATGGAAGCCAATCTGGACCAGATCTATATAAATCGATAGAAGACATCCCTGAGGTCCTAAATCCATTCATGAAAGTAGAACTGCTCTGAACTTTCTAGAAAAAGTTATGGGTCTTATAATTATTTTCACTTTTTTTAAAATTTACGATTTTTCGCTTTATTTGCAGTTTTAGAAGAAAAAGAAGCTGAGACATCTAGTTTTTTTCATGATTGCTGATAGCGAAATAAGCTCTGAGCAACCAACTTGAGATTATTGTATCATGATATTTCTCATTTCAAACAATTTATCGCAGAACGTGTGTTTTTATATCGAAATCTGTTATTTAAGGGCGAAAAAGACGGGATGCCGGTGTCTCTCGCCTAGGTTTTTGCTGTTCGAATTATCTTCAGTAGGTCTTCCGCTTTTTTTCATTTCTTAACAGTATATAATAAAAACAAGAAGCGAAGGTTGGGGTTCGAAAAAAATCGCAATATCCAAGGTTTTGACAAGTTTTTTTCTTCTTGTTCCTGTATTTAAAACGTTTTTTTCAACGGATTTTCATTTTACTGGTTATTTCTCGAGTGCAACTCAACTGTTTGGAATGCTATAAGAACTCGAATCAGCTACTATTTTTTTGTCGAATTGCGATTTTTTTCTAAATTTGACTCAAGTGGTAGTCGTAAACAAAAAGTTCAAACCTGGGAAAATTCTTTTTCCTTCATCGTCGTGTTGTTTTTATTGAGTTCATGGAAACCATGCCGGTTTCTTTTTCGAGTTTTTTGAGTTTTTTTCATTGCTGACAATACTAAGTTCAGGTAAATTTTTTTATTTAATTTTTTTAGTTTTTTTGAACCTGGCTCAAAATTCCAACAACAACCAGGTGAAACCCCAATTCAGCTTTTTGTAGTTTGCTCAAAAAAATATTGTTGACTCATTTTTTTGATCAGGAAGAAAAATCGGAGTTCATTCGAGCGTAATGATCGCCCATGTTCATGGAAAAGGAGAGGCGGGAAATGTTATAAAAACCGGCGAAAAACATAAAAAAATATTTAGGCTAATCCTTTTTGAAGTTTTTTGTATTTAAAAAAATTTTTCGTGAACGAAAAAGTCCAATTTATTGAATAGATAAGCACGAAATAAGATATGGAAAAAGAAGCACTAAGAAGGAGAATTTAGACATAATGAACTCACGAAGAACAAACTTTATCAATTTGAACTAGCTGAAGGCCGGGATCTTGGATAAAAAAATGAAAATTTATAGGAAAATACTCGTCTTTCGAATAGATCTCCATGATTTTCAAAGATATCAGTAAGGACTACTTGTTTTGCAAGGTTAGTACGTTAAAAAGGGAAAGCGACGTAGGAAGCGAAACAAAAAAGCACCAGATCTTAATCCTGAATGATTTCGATCGGAGAGTTATCTTTTTGTGAAAACTCCAAGCTAAATCGGGACAAGTATAGCTGATTCACGGTTAACTTGAGACGCTAAGAGGGCGTGGCCTGTCTTCGCTCTCCACAAACCAGTCACTATCTCGGGAATTATCGTGTCAGGACCCTTTTTTTCAATGGCTCAAGCCAGCCGTGAATCAAATATATACTGATTTAAAAATTGCTCGTTTTCAAGTGAGCCGAGAAGTTTTTGGCAAATTGAGTTCCATTTTTTTCCCTGCTTGAAAAATTTTTATATTCATATTTGTTTCAGTTTTCAGAGGCTAAGGTGATCGGAAGGACTTCTTTGACGCCACGCTGGAGAATTCCGACGGTTCGTTTTTGTTTCATTCTGAATATAATTCTAAACATGGATCATCGAAATTGCTTAAAAAAACTTCAAAAAAACATTTTTTTCACACATATCTTAAGGAGCAACATAAACTAGTAGGAACAAAAAAAAGAAAATGAAGAGGTTTTATTTTTCTTCACCAATAAAGGATGCCAAAACTTGGACAACAGAATTATTTGACTTTTTGAGATCTCATGGGTTGAAAAAAAGGATGCTGAAAACTTTTGATCAAATGATATAAGCAGACTTTTTCAAGAATTTTAACTTCTTTACTCGAGGCTTTTTGCAATATATTGATTCCAATTGTGCAAAGCTATTTTTGAACAGAGTAAAACTCCAACTCGACTAAAAACCGCATGATTTTCAATTTTTTCAAACGGTAGTTTTTCCAAATTTCTTTCTAAAAATCTCAGTTTACCCGTCCAACTTTTTTTCCCACCGACTTTACGCCAATTTCGGTTCAAAACGCGTCACGCCTCAAATTTCAAATTTTTGCGAAGTCGCGAAAAAAACTTGGAACAAAGGGCCACGAAACCTTCAATTGAAAAGTAGCCATTCATTCTGACCAAACTTTTTCGAATTTTTTTCGAATTTCTGCACTAAACCATGATGTTGAGTGGATAGACTTTTCCTTTCTTTCTCAATACTTTTTTGAAGTAAAAAAACAAAGGTTGTATTGATTTAATTTATTAGATAATTACACAATAAAAAGAGTTACAAATTGAAAAAAAATAATAAGAAAAAGGGGGATCGGTCAAATTACAAAATTGTAAAACAAGTCGCTAAAATGGGGACTTTACTCGTTTTTCAAGCATACCCGAAAACAAGTTGAGCTGAAAAAGCTACAAATCATTCTTCAGTCACGTAAACCGTGGCTTGCAGCGGGCCTCGGCGGTACATGAAGCCTCCATCGCATCGGATAGAATCGCAGTTTTCCCTGGCTCTGAGGGTCTCGTAGAAGTTTTCCTTGCCGCCCTCGATCTTGTGGATGTACAGTATCACTTTATGCGCAGTGTAGAACTTCGTTGTCTGAAAAATTTGAGAGAGAGTTTTTAGGTATTTCGTTTCACAAAAGTCATTTTTGAAAGCTGAAAAATTAAAAAAAGCCTCAAAATTGAGTCAAATCGGGTCTGTAGAGAAATGAATGCAAAACTCGAACTAGAAGAAACGAGAGAGGTAACAATTTGAAGAGGCGGCACAGAAAGAGAGAAGTTCTAACTTTTCTGGTGTCTTTTTGAGCCACTGTTGCTCTCTTGCTTCAGCTCAATTTTTTTGTCAATTTTCACTGAATCTTTTTGGATTTCGAAGCTGACTTTTTCTTGTTCCAATTTTTTTAAGTATCAAAAATTGATCGACCCAAAAAAATAATAAATCACCTCAAAAAAAGCGCAGAAGAGCCTCAGGAGTGTATGAGAAGTTGCCCGTCTCAATTCTCAACAAAAAGAGTCCCATGCCGTTTTTTTCGATTTCTTAGTGACTTCGGCCAAAATCTCGTCAGCGTTCTCAGTCACTCGTGGAAACTCTGCGTTTTTGACGAATCCTGGAATGATTTTTTTCTGATTATCTGAGATATTAGGGATAGTTTTTGAAGCTTCCTAGGAATTATTATTCGTAATTTTTAGGATTTTTTTGAAGTACAAAATTTAAAAATAATCAGCTTTTTCGGGGGTTCCTTCTTCACTATTTTTTCCGATTTCCAGTAACTGGACTATTTTTAAACTGATAAGAGCTTCATAACATTTCTGAGCGAAACTTTTCGATTTTTTGTTTTGAGAACAGATAGTCTGAAGAGACATCAGAGAAAAAGAAAGGCTTCCACTTCTCTGACGTCTCTTCAGGCCGCCACTGATCTATCAAGGCAAAGAAAAAAAGAAAAACTAACGAGAGTAAGGAGATCGAGTTCATCGCTTTGACCACTTGCAGCGGCGTGTAGGGAATATTCGGGTCCTGGGCGAGAATATCGACGTGGTGCATCTGAATATAATGAATTAAGAGGTGAATTGATTATAAAACAACCTTCGGAGCGCATCTCAAAATGTGCAAGATGTCGAGCGAATGGAACTCGCAGGAGTAGGAGAGCTGCAATTAAAATTCAATATTTTTTTAGAATTTTTATTTTTTTCATATTTAAAAACAAGACAGTTTTTGGAACCGCCCATACTTTTGAAATGATAATGAGTCCATTGAAGCTTGAAATTCCACTTGATTAAAGATCAGTTCCAAATTTTAGTCAAAAAAGCTTTTTGTTTGAAACTTTAAATTGACTCTCATACCTGCTCGACCGTAGAAAGCCACCAAGGCGGGAGCATTGCCACGACGTTTGGCTTGGCGTGGAGCCAAAGAAACTTTGGCTGAAATTCTGCGACAGTGTCGAAGAATTTCTCATTCGAGACGGTTTTCTGGCTCGGATAGTACGCGAAGGAGGGAGCTCCACGGAGACTTCGTAGCAAACGTCGTCGACGGGCACCAACAGACCCTGAGGCGTTGCGAAAAACCCGGACACGGTAGAACGTCTTGAGTTGGCTGGTGATGACCAGGCTGCTGAGTGGCGTGCGGCTGAAAAACTGGGTTTTTAGAAAATATTAATAAAGTTGAAGTTCTTTTTGGAGAGTTGAATCTCAAAATTATGCTCAAAAAAAGTCAAAAAAATTTCATATTCACGGCGAGTTTATCTCTGGTTAAAGAAATGAGAACGCAGATTCAGTTTTTTTCGATTCCTGACTGATCATTTGGTGTGAGCTTCTATAGTTTTGCTTGAATGAAGAGAATAATTGTGATATTATCAAGCATATAGTTTTCAGTTCGAGTGGATAATAAGCTGGAAAGGTAATGAGAGCCAAGAACAATAAGGTCTGAGAACTTTGAAATTTTTTTGAAAAATTCTTATAAATATCAAAAGAGGAAAATGAGCCCCTCAAGTTATCATGAGTAAAGCTGATCACAAAAGTTATGCATAGGGGGGCGCAAAGCCCTGCCCCTTCACGCCACCAAAATGACGATTTTTTGTTGCAAAAAAACGGTTTTGAGGCGTTTATACTAGCTAAAGTCCCACTTTAAAAATCAACTGTTTCTGAAAACCTATGTAATCGACAACGCTCTACAAGACTGAATATTTTTAAAACTATGTATTTTTCAAAAATAAGCGAAAAAGTAAGATTTAACACGAAAAAAACTGACAAGTTTCACAAAATCGTCGCGTTTCAGAAAACCAAGTGAGGAACGCTTCTAAATTTTTAGTATGTTATACATTAACACTTTCTTTATTTTTTGAGTGAAAATGAAAAAAATCTACCGACGCGAAAAAAATATTAAAGCTTGTAAAGTGACACCAAACTTTGAAGCTGAAATGCGAAAAAATTTCAGCGACATGGTATACTTTTTATTTGATTTAAAAACTAACAGTGTGTCCAAGAATAAAAATTCAAAATGAAAATAATTATTGGGACAGCGAATCAAATTATATTTGAGTTTTACCAAAACCTCCTTTTTTCGCCTGCCTCGTTGACGCATGAGAGAATAGGATCGCGTCTATATTTTTGATTATGTTATTAAGCGTTCAAAACTCTATCAATGAAAAAAATTATGAAAAAAATCGATCGACGCGAAAAATAACGGCTTTGAAAATCCCTCGAAAAAAATGGCAATTTTTGAAATTTCGGAAGATTTCGTGCAAGTGTCCGTAGCAGTGTTTGCGTCAAACACACCGATGCGCCCTTTTAAATGTCGCAGGAGCCGTTTTTTTCGGAGTCAAATTGCACTTTTTTTCCTGTTTTTATTTCGAAATAACATTATTTTTTTCATTTTTTTCTTTTTCCAAATCGAATGATAATAATTTTTTTCTGAGTAGAAAAAAAGAAAAAAATAAGCTGAAAAAAATCCTTTTGACCTTTTTCTAGGTAGTTTTTTTGATATTTCATCAAAAACTTCTTATGAGGATTGTACAAAAGATTCATACCAAAACATGAGGCTCAGTTCGGACAACCTCTCAGAACAGAAAACCGATTTAAAAACGGTCCAGAAACGCGCAAAAAAACATTTAAAAAGAAAGCGTGCGGCAGCGGGTAAACCGTGAGATTTTGCCTCCAGTTGTACGCCGCGCGCGCTCGTTTTTTTGGCCATAACTTTTTTTCTTAGTGAACCTTTTTTTCAAAAAAACTAAACGGATTATGAAAAATGGACAGTCTCCCCTATCGAACAATGTGAAAAAAACATATTTTTAAATCATTCTGAAGAAATGGCTTGCGGACCCTAGCTATGCATGAAGAAAATAAAAAAAAAAAACAAACTTGAACTTCTGACGATGAGTCTTGATATAGTGCTTCCAAGTAGAGCAAGTGGCGGCCAGAGACTTGAGAGTCACGGCGTCCATTCGCATGGCGATTTCCTCCTGGATGTCGAAGAACTCGGCCATTTCGGTAGAAGTTGACGAAGAAGTCGGAAGGTCGAAGAGGACGGTAGGACTGTGCGGATTGGTATGATACCACTGAAGAAATCGTCGCAGGAAGAGGAGGCGGAGACTAAAGGTCTCAGCTCCGACTCCACCTCACCGAGGTGCTAACTTGCCCTAAACGGCCCTGTTCTTGCCTGCAGCACGGCGGAACGTGTTGATGAACTGAGAAGGCTCTTTTTTGATGTTTGATAGGTGATAATTTGCAATTTTGATGGGTGCTCCGACAGCGGAGGGAGAATGTTGGGAACGGAAGGCAAGAAATTTGAATCAACTGGCAAAGAAACTTTTTTTTTCCTTCACCTCTTACTTACTTGCCAGTGGTTTCGAATTAACGTACTCTAATTTTGCTCAAAGATGGAGAGACTCAAAAGCTTGAAAGTTTTTTTTTCATTGGTTATCGGCCTTTTTTTGGGGGTAAGAAAAAGATCTCCTTAAACTTGAAAAAACATTAAACTTACTTATCTTCTCTATATTTTCATGAAGTGACTATTTAGGAGCACTGAAGCCATTAAAAATTTTTTTATTTTTTTGACATAACTTTGGCTGAACATTCATTCTATTCACAAAAGGTTTTTAAATTTCGTACCAATAATCCTATTCACGGTTTCTTTTTTTTAGAGCGAGCTGTTTGACGAGTTCTTTTCGATTTTAAAAAAATATTTTTGCGAAAAAAATTTTTTTCAAAAAAAGATTGGAAACTTCATCGATTTGCTTTTTCAAAGCGCCTTGTCGTTTTCAAAAAAACGCTAAAAGCTTTTTTTCGAACAATTCAACTTTGAGGCTTTTTCCGGCATCCAAAAGGTTAGGAATGGACAATGAGAATTTTGGATCTAATGGTACCGATAGGAAAATATTTCTTTCATTTCGCCGCTTTCTTAGGTTTGACTAGGTGATTCAAAAAGTAATGGGATAGGAATGAGCGCGGAAAATTTTGAATCAAATTTGTACCTTCCATGAAAAATCTTCCTCGCTTGCCTATTGTTTATTATTCTAAAAGAAGTTGATAAATATTCTTTCTTGCCTGTAGCAAGACGGAACGTGTTGATGAACTGAGAACGGTCTTTTTGACGTGAGAAAAGTCAGAATTTGTGACTTTGACACCTTATTGAAGATCAAATGGGTTGGGAATTGACGCCCGAAAATTTGAATATGAATGGTATGTTTTGGGAATTTTTTCGGCTGTTTTCTCGTATTAACAAGGAAAATATAGCTTTCATTTGTTAATTAGTAAAAAAAATTGTGCATTGACGTGATAAAACTTGTTCGAAAAATTGAAAATAATTTGAAAGAAAACTGAAATATTAATTCTTTACGCACTACTCTGAATAGTGGAAAGAGAAGAAAGAAGACCACAAACTACAAGAAAAAAAGATTGAAAAGAAATTTTCTTTTGAAACCGTCTTGCTGTGGGAAATAATTGAAAGAAAAATTTGATCAGTTTTTAAAAAGTTTTAATGGGTTTTTGATAGATTTGAAACACGTGATATGACTCATATTGAAGCTTTTCTTACCATCTTTTTCAGGAAAAATAAACTTTGATTATTTTTTTATTCTTTTTTTAAGTTGTTGGGAACACTTGGGAAGACTACTCTTTAGCCTCCCGAATTTTTTTCATGAAATTGAAGCCTCTGATACCTCCCTGTGGTCAATAAATAAGTTTTTCTTTGTCAAGGCTATTTATTTATTTATTTATCTCACTCAAACACAAAAAAATACAGATACGGAATAGAAAGTATTTGAGTGAAGTGAAACGCGATATACAAACGCCCCAACGAGCGATTTACCGGGATGGGATACACGTATTGAAAATTGAGAACAGAAGTTTCGATTTTTATAGAGCAGTCTGTTGGGCACACTTGCGAGTAATTCATTGTTGTCGAGAGAGTCGAGAAAATTCCTGAAGCGGGAGGCTGAAGTGTTCATGTCGAATCTTGAGCACAGTCTGTTCCAAATAGGAATGACTGTGCTGAAGAAACTGTTTCTCAATTTTCCCAAAACGCTAAAATATCGATTTGATAACATTATTTGATGAACAATGACGTCCTGATTCCATCAAGTCGCCAAGAAAATGGAAAACGATTCGCTGGCAAACCTGAACTTAAGATTTTTTTTCAGGGCGAAAAAGACGGGATGCCGGGGCCTTCCGTCCAGGTTTTGCCGTTCGAGTTTATCTTCAGTAGGTATCCTTTTTTTCACTCCTCAACAATATATGTTAAATACAAGAAGCTAAGGTCTAGGTTTGAACAAATTTGCTATAGGTTTCGACAGGTTTTTCTTCTTTTTCGAGTGCAACTCAACTGTTTGAAATGCTATCGGAACTTGAACCAGCTACTATTTCTCACAAATTTCGAAAATTTCACGCATTTTTTCTGCAAATAATCTAAATAAGGAAAAACTCGAATTGCAATTTCCCTCAATGTGTCTCTAGTGGTAGTCGTAAACAAAAGTTCAAACCTGGGAAAATTCTTTTTTTTTTCTCCATCGTCGTGTTTTTTTGAATTCATGGAAACCATGCCGGATTCTTTTTTCAAGTTTTCAAGCTTTTTTTTTTCAGCCCTGATAATACCAAGTTCAGTTATATTTCCAAGAAATTTTTAATTTTTGGAAACTCTCTCAAAATTTCATCCAGATGAAACCACAGTTCAGCTCTTGTAGTTTGCTCAATGTAAATTTTTGTTGACTCATTTTGTGATTAGAAAGGAAAATCGGAGTTCATTCGAGCGTAATGATCGCACATGTTTATGGAGAAAGGATAGACAGGAAATGTCATTCGAAAAAAACCGATGAGAACATAAAAAGTATGTAGGTTCATTCTTTCTTTTTTTCGAAGTTGTTTTTTTATCTAAAAAAAATTGGAAGAACGAAAAAGTCAGAAAAGATGCTTCGTAAAAAAAAAACGATGCGGTCTTTTTTGGTGCCGCAGACAGTTTTCAGTTAAATGAGCTTCTTCGAATGCTTCCCGATGGTTTCGAGCGTGAGCTGTTTTAGGTCGGGCGCACTTTCTGCTACAGTTTACCAGTTCAAAGAGTGATTATTAGCTCTTTAGCAAGAACAGTATCTTGAAAATATAGTTTTCCGAATTTCGCTTCTTGACTCTTTTTAGACTCCAGAAATAGATTAATGATAGATTCTTCTATTTGGTCAAGTTTTTTTAAAAAGAAATTTCAAATAACATTTTTCAAAATTACAGCTTACCTAAAATAATGATCGAGTTAAAAAAACGAACAATAACAAAAAAATAGATACACATTTTACTTCGATTTCTGGTTTTTTTCTAAGCGTTTTTTTGCTTAGTTTTTTTCATATATATCATTCTGAGATTATCATTTTATTGATCTAGTTTCTACTTTATTCAAGGCCTGAATAAAGTAAAAGCTATTGTTTTTTTATGAAAATCGAGAAAACTTCTAAGTAAAAAAACGAGTAAAAAAACTTCATTAAATATTCTCGATCTTGGAACGCAAAATAAACTGAATTTCTGAGAATCTCAAAATTGACGATACTTTTTATAATTTTTTTTTCTTTTGAAGCCATTGGTCGCACTAAGAATGGCTCTCTAGAGACGCAACCGACCAAAAACGACTTTCGCGAAGAAATATCGAAAAAATGAACTAGAGAAAGACACTCTCAAACACGATCGCGATGCTTCAAACCATTCCCTGTACGACCAAACGCTAATTGTGAGAACGAATAAGCTGTGAAAAAATATTATATGCTAGCTTTATTTTAAACAGAAAATTTAGAAGATTGCGTGATATAGCACCATTTTCTCTCAAAAATGTCATTTTCCATAAAGTTTTAAGGTTGTCCAGACGTCAGATAAAAGAAAAAACTTGAGTTTATTTCTCGAAAATTGCCCTTTTTCTTATTCTAGACTAGAATAAGAAAAAGGGCAATCCCGTTCAACAGTTTTGAAAACTTCAAGAAACTCCATTTTTTCCCCTTCCATTCATTCTGATCTTTTTGAGTTTCAATTTTTTGTTTCTCTACAGAGAGCTACGATACTTCTAAACCTAAATGGCTTCGTTCAGACCCCTACAGTGATTACTAAAAAATCCCAGAATTGAGGCACTTTCTTTGTTCTCTAAAGTGATCACTACAAATTTTCTAATAAAAAAGTCGTCGTGAACCCAATTATGACGCCTGAATTGACAAACTAAAAAAGAAACGAGGTACTTAAAAGAGAAAAAAATAGCTCACATTTCACCTGTCATTCATTTGAACCATATTTTTGGACTTCCTAGAGGAAGTTGGTTCAAATTTTAGAAAACGTCTTTGACCACAAAAATTCTTGTTTGAAACACCATAATTTTGAGGGGTCGGCGCAAGTCATTTTTGGACGGTTGCGCTTTCTTAACCACTTTTTACTATTTACCAGGGAATGGTCTCGGGACGCAGTGGGACATCTGAATTAGACCTAGTTCACTAGATGTATATTTTCACGCTAATTCCAAATCTAGTTTCAAAAAGTGCCCAATACATCTGTGAAAAAAGTTATAGACCCTCAAAGGTCGAAAAATTTCAGTGTCTCCGATTGAGCTCAATTTTGTAGGGTATATATATCTTGTCCCTCTGGTCACGAAAAACCATTGAACTTTTCTCAAAAACCTGAATCAAAACACATTTTTTTAATTTTGTGTCTCTCGTCTAACAATTTTTCATCACCTTATTCACGAAGAGAAACAATACAATTCAGAGAGTTTCATCAAAACTTTAACTCAAGTTTCACGATCCTTCAAAATTGATCAAAAAGTCGTTTCTTGACCTTCCATTCTCCGAAAAGTCTACAATCTCTGATATTCCAAGCAACTCTCACGGTTTCTTTTTGAGAGGAAAAAGCTTATCAGACGGAATTTCCCCACATTCCGCTTGACTGGTAATGACTGTTTTCATGTTGGGCGAGTAGAAAACAAGACATTTGGGTTTGTGTGAAACGAAGCGCATCCCACCCAGAAGGAGCTCGAGAAAAGGTCGTCCGAAATTGTCAATTCAAGCGCGTTTTTTGGCATTTCCATCGCTGATTAGCTCTATCTATCATTTTGCAAACTTGCAGGGTATCGCTCGGTTCCCTGCAGAAATGGACTCGATCCGAGTGATCTACATGACGGTCCACGTGATCGTCGCCTTGTTCGGCTGCTGTATCAACGCCTCGTTGATCTACCTGGCCAGGTTCCACTCACCTGGCAAGATCAAGACCTACGCGACTCTCATCATGAACTTTGCCTTCACGGACTTTCTTTCCTGTGTCGCCGACATCTTTACTCTACAGCGGTTTTGGAAATATTCCATTTTTTTTTTTCGAAGAGTTTAATAAATTCAGAGCGATCCCGATAGACCGTACAGCCGTTATTTTTCTTTCAAGCGGTCCTTGTCAGTTCATCTCAAGAACCGCTTGTTTTATAGCGTAAGGAAAGCTTTGAAATTACCTTAATCTTTCAAATTTTCAGGTACAACTTCATGCTCCACCTTCTAATCCACTCACTGTTATCCTTATTGTTATCCTTCTCCTATCGGTACTATGTCCTGTTCAAACCGTCGCCCAGAAAACGGACCGTTCTCGGGATTTTGGCACTGATGTATATTCCGTCGTTCACTCATTTAGTAGGTTTTGAGGATTTTCGAGAGCAAAGACCAAAATAATTTGTTACCACGGGGAATTTTTCTTTTTCTTGTTATTGTTTTTGCTTGAGAAAATTTTGAAGTTTCGTTGAGTTCTAAGACCAAAAGGATCAGAAAATATTAATGAGAAAAAAACTTCAAAAACTGAAAGGGAAAAAAAGTTTTGGGCATTCGTTCGTAGAGATCTCAGTAAAAGACATTGAGGGTTTCAAAAATACTTAAAAAATTGATAAATTTCGACAATTTAGCTCTTTCGGAACGAATTTGTTCATTCAAGGGGGCATTAAAGTGGCGCTATAACTGCTTCAGTAGGAATTTTTTTATGTTTAGAAAGAATATCGAGAGCTTGAAACCACTAGGTGCATCAAAGGATAAAAAATGCCGTTTGAATCATTTTTTCCCGGACTTTTTCGTCCCCACTTTTCTCCCCAGAGACGTTCCTTCTTTTCAGATCATATCCTCTACAACCCAAGGAGGAGTCCAAGAGATTCAAGACATACTCTTCAGTCGTTTCCCCAACTTTGACACTGGGTGTCAGATGGTCAGCGGCGTGACAGACATGGCCAGTTTCGCCTCGACTTTTCATGTCGCCGGCGTTTCTCTTCCGATCTTCCCGATCTACACGGCTATTTTGATTATTCGACACAAAATCATCACAAGTCTTGGATTGTTCAGCGCCAGTATGAGCAACGACACGAAAAGCATGCACAAACAGCTGTTGAAGGTTAATTTTGAACTCTTATTAATCAGAATTTGTGTTTTTTTAAATTGTTCAAAAAAATGTCACAGATTCTTACGAGTTAAACGTAATTTTTTTTAAATTTTGTGTCGGTCCTTCAGTGTTGTTTTAAATAACATTAACTGAAATTTGAAAAAACAAACGGTTTTTCAGTGGGTAACAAAAATAAGATGTCAAAGAAGTTGTTTTGAACGTAGACTGTCAAAAAAAGTAGATATTTTGGATTTTTCTCCTGCGTCAAACTTGAAAGGAGCTCTGCAGCCTCGCGATGTTAAGAATATTTCACAATATTCAGATTTTTCCAGGCTCTTACCTACCAATCCATGATCCCTGGCTTCTTCGTGATCGGAGTTGTTTCCTTCACTTTGGAGCAGTTCAATTTAGTTAGCCACCCTATTTTGGGATATACGACTGTCACAGCTCTTATTCTTATCTCAGTACTAACCCCGATGGCTTCCCTCGTTTTTGTGAAGCCGTATAGAGAGAGAATCAGGATTTTCGTCGGATTGAAGTCTTCTACAGTCGAACGTTTTTCCGTCGTTTTCGTGACCACCACTGCTTAGATTTTTTGTTCCGCTTGTTTGAAAATGATGATGAATAAATATATTATGTGGGAGAGGGAGGCTAAAAAAATTTTTTATTAAAGGCGGACGTGTATTTTCCCCGTAAAAAATAAAAATTGAAAGAAAAAAAAATAATAAAATCTTTTCAAAAGGCCTCACCGGGGTTTTTAAAACCGCAGAAACCTGCAATGACTGAACACAACTCTGCAAGAACAGCTTCTTCCCTCGTGAAAAATTTTCCATCATTCTTTGAATACATCTAGAAAGCTTTTTAAAAGCCGAATGTAAGGGATTCATTATCTTGAAAATCAACAAAATGTAAGATTATAAAGCAAAAAATTAACATAAAAATCACGATTTCCCTACAATTTACGGAGTCAGAGAAACTATTTTCATTTTTTTCAAAAAGAAAAAAATGAGGTTTCAGGCAATAATATGTGATGTTTGTAGATATGAAAATATAATATAGTCGAAAGAATAAACATCATGGATATCATAACTTTTCAGAATAGAGATTTAAAAACGATCAAAAAAAATTTGGAAATGACATTAAAAACATACAAAGTTGACAGTGCGTCAGTGGGATTGCGGCAGGATTGCCTACAGTAAGATAAAAAAATTTGCTCTTTTTTCGGGATTTTCAGTTTATTCAAAAAGATTAGCTGTGATGTTAAAGAGTGCAGAAATACCAAAAAACGGCTCTTCGTCCGGATAACTTTTATAAATAAGTTCACGCTCCTTCAAACAACCCAGCAATCATGATTTTGAAGATCTAAACACTTCTAGTAGAAAAAACAACAGAAGTACGTTCCAAGGTGGGGTCGAAGCTCATTCCGACGAGTTGCTTCATTTTTTCTCGATAAGGTCGGACAAAAACCAGAGACGCCATCGGCGTTAGAATGGAGATCAACATGAGGGCAGTTACAGTAGCATACTGTAGGTCGGGATGGCTGATAATATTGAACTGCTCCAAAGTGAAGGAAATAACTCCGATTAGAAAGAAGATCGGGATGCAGGCTTGGTAGGTGAGGGCCTGGAAAGTTTCTTATGAGGTTTTGACGTTTTAGTGGCCACTTGAGGGGAAAAAAATAGTGGCCACTATAGAGGTCTAAGTAATACTACTAGACCACTAAAACGGAAAATAGTGGCCCCTATTGGGTGTATATATAGAGGTGGGTTTAGTGGCCACTTTAGTGTCCTCTCCAAGTCGTCCTTGGTAGTGGCCACTAAAAATTTTCCCAGTATTAGAAATTGTTATGTATGGAAGAAAACTGTAAGGTTTCCCATTTTTCACATTTTTTTTTAAACTTTCTGACAGAAGTTCCTAGCCATTTTTCGACTCCTTATGATCAAAACTTCGCAAAAGTTCACCTTCAACAGCTGTTTGTGCATGCTTTTCGTGTCGCTGCTCATGCTTCCATCGAAAAAAACTCAGACTTTTGATGATCTTGTGTCGAATAATGAGAATCGCAATGTAGATAGGGACGATTGGCAGAGAAACGCCCGCGACGTGGATTTTCGAGGCAAAACTGTCCATATCCGCCACTCCACTGACCATCACATATTTATAATCGAAATCGGGGAAACGACTGGAAAGTATGGCCTGTATTTCTTCGACTCCGCCTTGAGTTGTAGAGGATATAATCTGAAAAAAAAGGTATGAACGAAAGCTTCTGGGAGAAAAGTTGGGACAAAAAAGGCCAGGAAAGAATCGAGTCAAGAGGCATTCTAGTGATTTTATGCACTCATGCTTCAGGCTTTTGAGGCTTTTTCTAAACAAAAAAAGTTTCTAATACAGTCCATTTTTTTCGCAATGAAACTGTTACTTTTTCTCTGCGCCATCCTCGTCTCTCGGCGACCCTCTCAAATTGACGCGCTATTTTTATCTTTCTCTGACCTCGCGGGTGAGGGAACAGAGAGACGCAGACACTCGAAAACTGTCAGGTCACGGCGAATGAAGAATACGCCGTTTTTAAGAATAATTTTCCTTTGAATCATTCACAAACTGCTTATAAACTTCTACAAAAGAGTTCTAGTGAATTTTACTTTTCAGTGACTAGCCACGCCCTTTTTCTAACACTGTTAATTCAACTTGGTTTCTGTTTTTTTCTCTTTCTTGAGCCCTTTGATCTCAGAACCAACCAAAACAAACTTTTTTGAATTTTCCCCTAGCTCAAAAATAACCACAACAAAAGGAAATCTAATGAAAAGAAAATGATTACGTGAGAAACTTTCATACTTACCAAATGAGTCAACGAGGGAAGATACATTAAAAACAGTACGAACAGAATAGTTCGTCTATTTGGCGACGGTTTGAACAGGACATAGTACCGATAGGAGAAGGATAACAGTAACGATAAAAGGGAGTGGATTAGAAGGTGGAGCATGAAGTTGTACCTGAAAACTTGAAAGATTAAGGTAATTTCAAAGCTTTCCTTACGCTATGAAACAAGCGGTTCTTGAGATGAACTGACAAGGACCGCTTGAAAGAAAAATAACGGCTGTACGGTCTATCGGAATCGCTCTGAATTTGTTATATTCTTCCAACAAATAGAATATTTCCAAAACCGCTGTAGAGTAAAGATGTCGGCGACACAGGAAAGAAAGTCCGTGAAGGCAAAGTTCATGATGAGAGTCGCGTAGGTCTTGATCTTGCCAGGTGAGTGGAACCTGGCCAGGTAGATCAACGAGGCGTTGATACAGCAGCCGAACAAGGCGACGATCACGTGGACCGTCATGTAGATCACTCGGATCGAGTCCATTTCTGCAGGGAACCGAGCAAAAGCCTGCAAGTTTGCAAAATGATAGATGGAGCTAATCAGCGAAGGAAATGCCAAAAAACGCACTTGAATTGACAATTTCGGACGACCTTTTCTCGAGCCCCTTCTGGGTGGGATGCGCTTCGTTTCACACAAACCCAAATGTCTTGTTTTCTACTCGCCCAACATGAAAACAGTCATTACCAGTCAAGCGGAATGTGGGGAAATTCCGTCTGATAAGCTTTTTCCTCTCAAAAAGAAACCGTGAGAGTTGCTTGGAATATCAGAGATTGTAGCCTTTTCGGAGAAATTATGAAAGGTCGAGGAACGACTTTTTGATAAAAGTTTAAAGGACGTCACATCGTGGGAATGACTTGGTGTGTAGCTGTTTCGTTTTGCAACCGACCAGAAACGATTCGATCAAGGTTATAGTGTAAAAAAATGTTGAAGATTGATTATTAACTTAATTCGAGATTTTTTTCTAATTTGGATGCAATTTTGAAGTCTGGGTTAAGCATTAGCAAGCCAGTGCAACCGACCTGAAACGGCGTGGGCCATTTGGAGCCGTTTCAAGTCATTTTTTCAAGAAAAAGATAATAACAGCGTTCAGGAGGGTCACCTCCATGCCTTGTAATTATCTTTTTCGTAGGTAGTGAAGAAATAAAATAATGATTCTCAGAAAAGGAAAAAAAGGTTTTTCGGCAAGTTATATTCAAGTACGGGTAGAACGTTTTCTCATGTACTAACTTTTGGTTATTAGCGTTTTAATCTGGTCGTCATAACTGGGTACAAACTTGATTTTCTTTTTTATTTTCATTATCCTCAGAAAAGCTTCAAGATAAAGCTCAAGGTTTTTGCGATTTTTTTCAATAAATGAATTCAAGAAAATAGTGAAAAAGCTTGTTACCTTTAAAACAGTAATGTCTATAAAAAGTTAACAGCGCGTTCCAAAAAGGGGATTTCTCATTTCCTTGTTTTTTTCTTACTCAATTTCACTTTTGATGAAGTTTAGAGAGCGATTGAAAAAATAAAAGTACGGAAGAACCTTTTGACTTGAGACACTTATAGAATTGGGAATTTCCAGAAATCAAGAATTTTCTCTTTTTACTTATAAATGTTGTTTCTCTGAGAGAATGCGTGTTTTCTCACGAGACTTCCAATAACCAAACAAAAATGTACACTGAGCTTTTTGAGCATGTTTCTAGAGACTGAAGTTTATAGTTTTTGTGAGATCTAGAGAAAACAATTTGAAGGAGAATCAATTATGTACCTCTCCTTAGAAGCTCGTTTTTCTGCATTTTTAGGAAGCGATGAAAAAAAACCTGAAAGAATATTGAAAATTTCTGAGAAAGTCTGACCTGTCTGCGCTCTCTTTTCATTCACCAGTGAGGGCATAGACAGAGAAGCTTTAAAGTAGCAAATAAAATCGAGAGAGTCTGCAAAGAAAATATAGTTTTTCAAGCTGTAAAATAAAATAAAATGGAAATTTCTAGAGCAATCAACAGACAGGAAATGCGTGTGTTTTCGATTTTTTTTTTCATTCTTGAGATTCCCAAGAGGACTGTTATTTTCCGAAAAAAAAGGTGTAATTTTGTGGATGGTGATTTAAACTTTTCAGAATTAATGAATTTGTCGAATTATCTACTCTGAAAGCAATGAGAAACGGGAAACTTTATCCTAAAATGGAAAAATTAATGATTTTGAAAGCGAAATTCATGTAACTAAATATTTATTTTTATTATTTTTTCTAGTTAATTCTACTTCATTCTATGTCATTATGGCGAAAATTGAACTTTTTGCAGAATGAAAGAGAAAAAAACCTGAAATTATAACTGATGATAGGTTATTTAATGGCGTCAAAATGAAGAAAATTCGTTAAAAGCATTATTTAATGGTGAAAGTCGACAAAAAACTGAGTATCAATCTCAAAATTTAAAAAAAAAGTTTTTCAATACCTAACTTCTTCATTTGCTATCATTTTGATCTTCTCGGTCGCTCTTTGAATGGCTAATTGAATGATATGAAACTGCGTAACTCGTTTTGGGTCGGACGCGCTTTGATGTAAACGCTCCGCAACCGTTACGTGTTGAGCCAGAAATCTTTTTAAAACTCACAAGTCAGCTTTATGAAAAGTTCCATTTTTTTTTCTCCAACTTTCTTTTCTGTATCAAGATGATACAATATTTTTCTTCCAGGATTCTCCGTCCCATTTTTTCCGCAACTCTTCACACTTCTTCCCCGCTAGGCTCGTTCGCCCTGAATGTGTTCAAGTGTTTGTTTGGCAACACCCTCAGCAAAGCCATCTTTTAACAATCACCTTCAGGCGGCCAAAAAACGACGGACGCGTAAAAGTACACAAAATGACGCACACTTGACGTTGTGCCGTCCACTCGGCTGCATGGAATGAACGTGGCCGAAAGCCGATGGACAAACGCGCTCGACGGATAACTTTTGCCGTCTTCTGGAATCATGACTCAAGCAACAATGGTCCGAGGGCGGAGGTTTTGAAGTAGTCTTTCTATGTAAACTAGTAGAAACGAGCTCTAAGACAGTTGGAAGAAGGCTTTTAAATAACCATTTTATAAAATTTCAATCTGGGGTACAAAAAAGGTCCCGTTTTCTCAGAAGAGACTCTAAAAAGACTTTCGATCCGAAAGTTTGAAAAATTCACTTTTCAAGTTAGAACGAGTAGATCCAGGAAGCTGGGCCTCGTTGACAAAAGACGATTTTTCAAATTTCTCTTCCCAAATTTTGATTTTTCTGAGCTCTCAGTAAAAGCTTTCTTATCACTTTTACCTTATTAAATATCTTAGCAACCCGTTTTCTGAAATGACGTCATTTCCAAGTTAACTGACGCGTTTTCTCGGTGGAGCGAACGTGTGAAGTGGGATTAAGCCTCGCGGCGTTTTTTTTAACCTCTTTTAAATGCTCTTAAAACTCGTTTTTTTATTGACCATTCTGCTTTTGAGGTTCTTTTAGGAGCAAAATCAGGTAATTTTAATTTAGTAGAAAAAGGTATATTCAATGATGATCTTCTTCTAAGTTTGAAGTTAATTTTGAGATAGGTGGTTCTCTTTTTTTTTTTGAGGTAAGTGGTTTTCTCAATTTTTTAAGAATACGTTGCAAAATATAAAATGTAGTATAACCAGCTTTTCACATCCGAAAATTCCAGAAAAAGTACTTTTTCTCTTCTTTGTCAAAACATTTTATGACTTTCCGCTTTTTTTGACGCTTCTCCACTTCAACACTTTTTATGCTATCACATAAAAAAATGTTTCGTTTTTGCTGCAAAAATGTTCCTTTGATAGTTTCCCCGTGGGAAAACTGCAGAAAACAGGTTCAAAAATGTAGAACTTGAATTTGAATTTAAAAAGGAAGGTCGAAGTTCTTGAAAAGTTGGAAGATTTTTTAAAAATCAGAACTTTGTTGAATTTCATCTGGAAAATTTTTTTCAGCTTTCTTTGTCTCTGATAAAAAAGGAGATTTGACAGACAACTTCGTCATTTTTTTCTTGGTTTTTTTGCTCAATCATTTGACCATCTGTCCTTTTTTCATCCTTTTCCGTCGACCCATGTTCGGACAAGGTCGGCGGCGCGCAAAAGCTTTTCCTCGTCTTCCATCCGAAAGAAAAAAAAGTCGACATTCGTCTGAGACTGGTCCGTTATCGTTGCGAGTTTTTTCCCGCATTTTACATTGCTTTTGGTTTTTCCGAGTTTTCATAAATCTGCTGAGGAGGCGTTGCGTCTGGCGTGATTATTCTTATTAGTGACGTCATTTTTCAATAGCTCTAGAATTTTTCAAAATTTTTTGCGTGAAGCTCATGTACAGAAAAACGTTATTGCCGTGTTCAATTTGATTCCGCGAAATGCAAAATAATCTCTGACTCTCCAAAATTCAATGATCTTTTCCTTTCTCTGACGGGTATTTTGCATTTCGCGGAATCAAATTGAACACGGCATATTTTTTGATTCTCTCAAAATCTTGGAAGCGCCAATAGTTTCAGCTGCGCTTGCGGCTGCGTAGCGGCTTCTTTTTGAACTTCCTCTTTTGATTCACTTCTGAATTTTCCCAACAGTTAGCCGATCTAGTTAAGCTTCTTGAAACTTAGTTTTTCTACAAGGATATCATGCTCTTCTCAATTTCTATAATTGATTAATATTTTTTTGAATAATTTGAACAACTACGACTCGAATAGACGTCATGAATTAATTTCCCTTTTTTTGCTTCTTCTTCTTCCATGTAGGAAGATTTCATCCTAACGTAAATTTTTTTAACGACTTTTTTTAACTTATAATCTCCCAGCGTGATCCAAGTACAGTATC
This sequence comes from Caenorhabditis auriculariae, assembly GCA_904845305.1. Taxonomy (NCBI): domain Eukaryota; kingdom Metazoa; phylum Nematoda; class Chromadorea; order Rhabditida; family Rhabditidae; genus Caenorhabditis; species Caenorhabditis auriculariae. The sequence continues at coordinate 28,324 of CAJGYM010000050.1, forward strand.
ATCAAGATCAAAGCTTTTTTTCGACTGCCAAAAAAATTTCTGATCCGTGTTCAAAACCGCGCCGCGGCTATTTTGTTTGCACGAAAGCTCACGCATGGGCAGTGCCGTGTTGTTTTTTTTTTTCTCGTCTTCCTGGTCATTTTTCTTGTGTTCTTCCGCCCGTCGCTTTCTTTGGAGCTCAGACTACCGCATTTTTTTCAATTTTTCATTTGTTGCCATTCTAGACGTCGAATTTCACTGGATCGAATCCTAAAAAGGTCTATTTTTTGGTCAAAAATCTTGCTTTAAGCGCTTTTTTTCTACACATTTTTAGTCTAATCTCTTTCTAAGAAATATCTGGAGATTGGTCCATTTGACAGCGGATCTCTTAATCGGCTCAAATGTGAACACGAGAAGCTCCAATTTCGCTTTTGAGCTGGCCTTTTCTTTGCATGGGAAGTTGGTCAGCTTCTTTGCGATTTTAGTCTCTTCTTCTTTATTGTTTTTATTCCGGACGCTTTTTGAGATCTGGACGTTTTTCGTAGTACAATCAGTTTTCAATTTGAAAAACGAAGTTTTTAAAATATTTTGCGTTTTGCTTCGGAAAGTGTATTAACTCAAAAAAAGTTCTTATAAATTGCAAGGTTGAATTTTATGCTGATTTCTCGAAGTTTGTAACAATCATCGTTTCTTTCATTTAGATCATATTTTTAAATACTCCGGTGATTGAAAAACCGATCATTTTTCGAAGAAATTTTTTGAGCAAAGGTCTGAATTTTGAAGTTTATCACACTCTACGTGCGTTCAGGCAAGCGGGTCTGTAATTTGGAAAAACTTTTTTTCAAACTTTTAGTGGTTTCAACAATTTTCAAATTAGTACCCGACGTTTTCGAGGAAATATCGGAAAACAAAATTTGAAAAAAATAAGCTGAAACCAATTCTTGGTATGGAAAATCTTCAGATTGTATTCGGTATTCACCATTTTTTCATAATATGGGTCCATGAATCATTTATCCTTATTTTTCCCAGTTAACAAAATTGACCTCGTATAGTCCATTTGAATGACGAGGCGTCAAAACGCAACCGAAAGAAAGTCACTACAATCTTACTATCGGGTTGGTAGGGGGCTCATTAGGTTTTTTGGAAAGCCGAAGACTTGTTCTTCACGGAAAAAAATTTTTAATTGAAAATCGACGTTTCTTTGAAAATATGATTTTTCGAATCTCAAGAGAAAAATTTACATTTTTTCGATTTTTGGTTTCTTGCTCTCAAATTCGGTCTGACTCAAGCAAATGAGTTTTGCTCTCGGGAATGAGTTACTGCATAGCTGTTCGAAATCAGTGCGAAATTTCAAGTCATTTGAGCCACTTTCAGAGAAGTTATGCTCGAATAACCACTTTGAAATACTTTTATGCCCACTTCATGTATGTCAGAAAACTCTTCTCCATGGTTTTTTTTTCGGAATACCGTTTCTGTCCACAAAAAGAGACAGAACGGTCAAAAGCTTTCCCGAGTTTTGCTCATTTTCCGGTCCTGAATGTAACCGGAAACTCTTTGCTGAGCATGAGCGTCAGACGCGTATTGTTCACGCCTTCCTTTGCACAACAACAAAACCAAGTTTGCCGAGTCCATTCAGTTAGTCACACGTTTTGGGGCACGTCTTCCAAAATATTTGAGCTCACCCAACACCTTCTAGTTGGTCTTTAACACGAGGAATGTTTTGCCAAATCGGCTTCTTTTCGGAGTTAGTTAGGGGCAACGAGTGTTTGTAGTGCTCCAGAAGGGTATAAATCTGGGAATTTCGAATTTCGACATCCTTAGAGAAATATCTTCTTGATTGTTATAGTTTGGACTTTGTCGTAACCTTTCTTCGAAGTCTCCTCTTTCTTTGTATTTTTCAGAGAAGAGTTTTTGTTTGATAAAATATTCAAGCTCATCCAACACTTTCTAGCTGCTCTTTAACACAGAGAATGTTTTGGCAAATCGGGGGGTTTTTTTTGTTAAAGGTCTAATGAGTGCTTTGACAAGTTTTAGTGCTCCAGAAGAGTATAATGTTGAATTTTGTTGGAAATATAGGAGTGAGGCGCTTTGAATCACTCAAAAATTCATCTCAAAGTTCTTTTCTTGCTTTTTTAGTTTTGAGGACTCTCTAGATCTTTCCTAGAAAGTTTTTGTTTTTTTTTTCGAAAAATTGATGACTTTCATCCTGTGTTACCCACCTTTTTCGCTATGAAAATCAATTTCTTTTCTGAAAATCAACTAATTATTTCAGTCTTAGTAGTTTCCAAATTGAGAGCTCAGAATTTATCCGTTTCAGGAAGCACCTATCGAATCGAAAACATCCAAAAAAAAAATTGACACTTGCCAATTGCAAAAAACTCTTCTATTTTTGTATTTTCTGAGCTTTTCATACGAGTTTCTAACATCTGCGTCTGCAAAGAAGTTTTTTTTGGCTTTCTTAAGAGCTTACTCTCACGAAAATTCAGAGTTAAAATTTTTTCAGTCTTCTGATCCCAATCATCTCATTGTCTACTTTTAAATTTACTTTTAAAATATTTTCTGATTCTAGAAGTCATCGAAAATGTTTTACTTATATCCGTCTTTTTTTTCTACAGGTCTATTAAGCCCCAAAAATAAAACTTATTTCGTGGTTTTAAAATGTTCTCGTCGCTTCCTGTGAAGTTTTTATACAATCATCTTCAACAACGGACTTTTTGAACTTTTTTATTCTGTTTCGAACTTATTTTCTTGTTTTACAAGACCTTTCAAGCTTTCGAAAAACCCTGATTTTTCTCTCTTACTTCGAAGCTTCACGCTTTAGAGTTAGCCTTTTTCACCAAGCTACACAGGTTCTGAGCTTCCAAGTCACTCCCATCGGTTCGGCATGATCAAAAAGCGTTTGAGTCATGTTTGTCATGTCCAAAAAACGTTTGTGATGTTTAGCGATGTTACCTTCTTTTTTTAAGTATTCGAAAGTCAAAACAGAAAAATTTTTATGTGGTTTCTGAACGGTTTTATAAGCTCTATTTGATGAAATAATAGTTCCTGAGTTTTTCTCATCAGAACCTGAAAGTTTTGAGCTTCTAATTCATACTCCCACCTGTTCGGCAAGATCAAAAAGAGTCCGAGTCATGTCTGTCATGTCCAAAAAAAGGAAAATGTTTTTTTTTTTCATCGGCTAGTCATCACGGCCACAGCGCAGCAAGGAAAAAGGGCAGGTGGTGGTGGCGTGTGGCGGAGCTGGTTCTGGCTGTTCTTGCCGTTGGATTGGCGGCGACACTCCCCTCCTAAAGCGCGGCGCCGTTCCGACCGTTAGAAGAGGAGGCGGACCTTTTTTGGAGGACGATGAGTGGACAACACCGACGCGCGAGAGCTCACTGCGTGTACCTTTTTGTCGTCTTCACGTTTAACTTTGAACATATTTTTTTGGCCGGCTTTTCACTATTAATCATGCACCGGTACTTCAAAAGGAAAATTACTGTAAAAAATCACGTTCGTCCTCTTCTTCCTTTCGAAAATTAGTTTATTCATTGATTAGTGATTAGACTTCACAAGTCTCTTAACGATCATTTCACGAAGGCATTTATCGAACTTTAGAAAAGCGCGAATGAAAAAAAAAACCGTAAAAATGCCGAGTTCATTGCACCCAAACGCTCTTTTCTACCGCGGTTCTACCGAACTCCTCATTCGGGGGAAAATTTTGATTTCCTGAGTTCTTGGATATTTTTCTTTTTCTATACCAACGCGTATTCCTCGTAGCTTTTTCACCTCTACGTTTGGCCTTTAAATTTCATTCCCATTTTTGATAAAAAAAAAAGCCTAATGAAATCTTCAATGTCACCAGGACATAAAGAACTCACGGTTTTCCGGTCTACACATTCATGAACTCAATAGTTTTTTTTTTAAATTTTAAAGGCAATAAAATGTTCTATTCAAAAATCGAGGTACTATCTTTTTCCATTTTTTTCAGGTTTCGAACACTGTTTTCAGTTTTTTGTACCTTTTTTTCAAAATTTTTTTCGGCTTTTTTTAAAGGGAAATTTATCAAATTCATACCCTGCGTTCTTTCAAATATTTTTTCAACCTTGTCTGGGTTCGCTGTGATCAGATTTAGGTAGAGACAGAAAAACCACGCCCCTTTTGGCGATGGTGAAATTCACTGATTTTTTAGATTTCGTGTTTTTTGTTTTCGTAAAAGCGCAATACTGAACCAAAAACAGAGAAGATTCGGGAAGACCTTCCTCTTCGATTTCATATACTTTTTACCCGATTTTTACAGCTTTTTAGCGGAGTGTCGTACAAAAAACTACAACTACTTTTTTCTTTGAGGTTTTAATCTAGTTCCATGTCGTTGGCACCTTTTTTATTTTTGAATTCGATTTCCATGTACAAAAAAATCAAATTTCCTGCGTAGCCTAATATTCGTGAAGCTGCGCAATGTTTCGAACTCAGTTTAATCACATTAATTGCCTTCAAACTTTTTCAAGTCCTGCGTCTTCAAACACACCTGAAAACTGTTCATTGGATACACTTTAGCGAAAAAACAGTTATATGTTACTTTAGAATAATTTTCTGTTCAAAAAAGAAGTTCAAAACTGCACGGATCGTTCCTTCTCGTCAACATAACCATTCAAAAAGCCCATTAACGCGTCTTTGTTCCTTCTTTTCCAACCCATCACCCGTTTACTTTCATAAATCATCTAACCTACCACTTTTTTTTTCGCTCCCACATTCAAATTTTCTTTTCAATACCTTCTTCCGTCAACGAAATGGGCTGTATTTCCTGCCGCTCGTTTTCAATCAAAAAAGAGCCCATTTACGGCAAAATGACACGTTTTTTTTTGCTGCTGTTGTTATTATTGTACGATACCCAAATGGCAAACCCAACAATATATTTTTTGTCCAAAACTTTTTTTTCGGTTCTCGTCGGTTATTGCAAAAAAGTTTTTGACAGTGGGAAGAGCTATTTTTTGTAGTCTCATGTGGAGTTTTTGGGCTTTAAATTCTGGTTTCAGAGTGATACAATTTTTCCTATACATTTTTTTGGTAAGATAAGTTTTTTTGTGCTTGAAAAAGAAGTTTTTAAGCTTCCCAATAAGTTCAAAAGTCTGAAGCTCAGTTTCCCCACTTCCCAGTAATAATTTTGGAAAATTCCAATTTAGAGAAATTGAATAACTGATCGGCTAGTTTTTTATACACCACTTGTTTCATTGTTGATCCATTCTAATCGAAAACCGGACCAAAAAGTGGCGATTCGAAAAGCCAATTATTAATTGGCATCGATAATCCAATAAAGGGAAGAAGATTCGCGGCAGTTTCTTGTCGGATTAGGATTTGCCATGTCCGAAGCGATGTTGGAGAAAAATAAAGGAGCGTTTGAACAGTTTTTTTTTCTTTGGGGATTTTGGAAGAACAACTCAAAATGAAAATCGCTTTCCTTGTAATTAGATAGGCCAAAAAAACTTTTTTTCTCAATTTGTTTTTTTCCATTTTTTTCTTTTTTTGGCAAGTATAAACTGAAAAAAAGTATAATTTAATCTGTAAAGAGATTTTTTTGAAGGTTTCTCAGCCATTAATTTACGTTCACAAAATGGTTCGAAACTGAATTTTTTTAAGGCTTTTTCCCAACTTTTTCCAACGTCTCATGAGAAGAAAAAAAAACCTACTCTGTTTGGTACGAAATTTCAAAATTTGAGATATCGGGAAAAAAGTTGAGGTTCAATAAGTCCCCCTCGTACTTTCCAATTTTTATTTATCGCCAAAGATGACTTTGCAACTCCGAACCAAGCTGGATCTAATTTGAAAAGACTTTGAAAAAGTTGTGATTAGCCGTAGAGCGCAGAAGGTTGTCCTTCAACGGCCATTTTTCCCAGCCCTAAGATTTTGAAGAAAATTTTTCAAAGTTTCAACTCAAGTTTCCAGGAAAAAATTTTTTGCATAAATTTGCAGAGATTCCAAACTTCATTGATCCATCAAAATTTTTTCAAATCCGAAAATTGAAGGATCTAGTTGTATTTCCTTCGTCATGGATTGAGAAAGTCTGACTTCTCAGCACCCTCGTAACTCTCAAAGAAGCCTCTTGTGTTCAAATGATATTTCCTCACAGTTGAGAAAAAAAAGAGCGCAGACAGGTCAGACTTCCTAATACAAAAAATGAAGCAATTCTGATGGTATATTTTTTTCTTTTTTTCAGATCTCACCATCCCATTTCTTATGGGATGGTAAGATCTGAAAATTTATAAATCTCACATCAGTACCCCTTTTCTTGTAAACTTGATCTCATTAGAAAGGCAAGCAGGCGAGGAGGATTACCTGAGCTCCTCCTCCACCTGCAGTCAGTCAGTCAAGTGCCCCTCGACGCAATAGTTTCCCTCTCCGAAACCTTCTAATCCATCATTCTGCCGAGCCTTTTGCTAATTGGCCTCGGAAATCCGGGTAACCAGAAAAGTACAATGATTTCGACGTCGGTTGTCATAGCGATTGAGAGCTTTTGGTGGATTTAGGGGAAGATTAGGTAATATACATCTAAATAGGAGTAATTTCAACAATAGCCTTGAAAACCCGATTAGATTCATATTCTTTGATAAAAAAAACTTTTTTTCGAACATGTTGTGATTAGCCGTAGAGCGCAGAATCTAACGGTCAATTTTTTCCACTTCGAGCCCTGAGCTTTTCCTTGAAATTTTTCGAAATTTCAACTCAAATTTTTGTAAAAAAAAATTTAGCATAAATCTGCATAGATTCCAAACTTCATCGATCCATCAAAATCCATTATTCGGATCATACAATGGCAATTATGTAGTCCGCCGTGTCTTTCTTCTCACTATTACCTTTGCCGTGCCCTTCAATTAAATGACCAGGAAGAGTAATTAGGGTGGCATTCGGTTTTATCTACTGGATTTTTACTCGTGTTTTGAACTGTTTTGGAACGTTTTGAAGAACTTTTTGAGGTTTCAAAATATTTTTGGTTTATACTACCTCGAAAAAATACCTCTTGATCCTTCAAATAAATTCAAAACGATGAAATAATTTCACTTGAACGAATCTGATTTCTGTTCTCTTTTTTTCTCGGTTCAACTCTGGTTTTTAAATGCTGTTTTCATTATTCTATAGTTTTACATGTGAGTCAAGAAGAGAGCAGGCTGGTCAGGCTATTCCAGGGATGCCGAATGAAATATTTCTGAAAAAGCAAATTTTCAGCTCCTTCCTGAATTAAATTTGATCACACCTTATAACTCCACAAGTTCTCTTTATGTTAAAGATGAAGCTCAAAACCGTCCTTTTTTCGAGAGAAATATCCGGAAGATAGACTCATTGGGTCAAGTACCAACCGCCAAAGCTACACTCTTTATTCTCCGGGTCATTACCCAAAAGCAAAACGGAACCGAAAAAAGCACGACTCGAAACCTCGTGGGAAATGGGGCTTACTCGGTTTTGCCCCGACGACTACCTATTATGGTCACGGATGGGAAGGAGAGCTCCATCATCATTCTCTCATTGTGGACACCGCGCGCCCGAACCAACACAAAAATCGATCCGGAATATGACCAAATGAGGTAGACAGGTGAGGTCGGCTGAGGTGTGGAGTTTAGCTTAGTAATTTCAATGTTTCATGGGATTTTCTCTGTTTTTAGCAGTCTTTTGAGCTTTGAAGTAGAAGCTGACGCCGGTCTAACTGTACTATGTGATACGGTGACGTCACGTTTTTTTTTGAAGGCTCTCTGTTTTTTTTTCTTCTTCTTTAAAACTTCATTTCGAACCTGTTACATTCTTTTGAAGGAACAGGATAGGAGGTTATTTTCCTTGCACATTTTTTATCAGCTTTCTTATTCGTCATTCGGACTTCATGGTTTTTTTTTCATTTTTTGAACTTTTTTTCAGTTTTTTTCTCTTTATTTCGTATATAATTTAAATGGGTTTTTACGATTGTCATTTTCAAATCACAGTAAAAAAACTGTTGAATATAATATTTTTCATGATTTTTCCAATTGATATTTGGTTTTTTTAACTGTTTAATATCTATATCGGAAACCTAGACATTATAAAAAAACTCCGAAGTTCAGATTTTAATGGACACCTTTCTAAAAAAAAAACAGCAAAGTGATTTTTTCTTGAAAGATTAGATTTAGAGAATTATTTGCTACGAATTTAGGTATCGTGCAAAATTAGGCAACCAATATGTTTCAATAAGCGGTCAGCGGACGTTAGACAGACGAAAAAAGGCTCAAACTTGTCTTACTTGTTGGAAACTAGGGTAACGAGTGCATTAGCTAACAAGTTTCGTAGGTTAGACGAGTTTTCCCATAGACTGTTAGCCTAAAAATTGACCTAGTCTTTTTTGGTTAAGATTAATTATCGGTAGAGGTCCCTGAAGGTCATTCTTGTGATTAATCAAGTTCAAAATCAGTAAGAAGTTAATTTCTTTTAACTATTTAAAATCAATTAGACACTTTCTTTGCAGTCACATTAATAGTTGAACCCAGGCAAAACAAATAATATTTAAGTCGTCACTAACTTGATAGGCCTTGTTAGGAAATCCATCCTCTTCCTTCTATCTTTTTTCAGTTTTTATAAAACCCTCAGTATACTTTATTTATCCCAACTCCGAATTTAGATCTCTCTGCACTCTCTTGTTCACGTGTGATGTCTCTACACCTTGCCGATTAAAGAAAAGAGACGCAGACAAGCTAGACTGTAAAAAGAGTAATATCAAGTTTCCTTTCTCTCGACCGTCTGTCAACCCCGAAATTAACTCTGTTTTCCTTCTGATCTTTGAAGGACAAATCGCTTCTTGCCGTTTTTTTCGGTTTCTTCGCTCTTTTGGCAATCCACTTGGATAGGAGGGGGGTTTCGAGTCAAGTGGAAGGCGTCCTTCCGCCGTTCTGAACGCTTATTTGCATTCCCATGCCGCCGACGCCCATGCATCATCCACTTCATTTACTCACCCGAAACCCCATCCTTCTTCTTTTTTTCCTCCTTCTTTGTTATTTATTTGTTTGTTTGTTATCCTTCCTTCCTTCCTGCTTGGCTTCTTGACCTGGTTCCGGTCGGGTGCAAACGGTTACATGTATGATTGTTTTAATCCGATCATTGAGATATCAAAAAAAAAAGGTCTGGAATTTCTTTCTAGGAGGCCGATAAGTTACTCTGATAAGCTCTTTTTTCAGTCTTCTCAGTTACTTCTGGTCTATGAATTTCTGAAAAAGCCTTCTTTCAACTTTTTTTCCATTCTTGAAAGGATTTTCGAACAGTGTGCTTCTAAAAAGCGTTAGAAAGGCCTTGAAGACATTTTTTCTTTATTATTATTTGTTTTGCTCTATATCTTCACCACCTGCTTATGGGGTTGTTTTTATGTTTCGTAGCATTATTTTGTTCTTCATTGACTTTGGAAGGAAAGTACTGTTGACTTTGGTGTTCACATTTAAATTGTAACTTCCATCTGATCTGACCATACTCCGCTTTTCGCTAAGATCAAGAAAAATAACTTTTTTCTATTCGTCGAAATTTTGGCATCGTAAGAGCTTAAAACATCAATATCTAAACACGTCCATTCTTTAGTGATATCCTAGTAGAGCTTCAACTATTTATCTACTGATGATTGATTCCGAAAAAACTTTTTCATTGCATTTTTTGACCAGATAAAAATGGAATATCAATATTATGAACTAATTGGAGTTAGTTATCAATTTACAGTGTGATGCCTTCAGTTGTGATCAATTAATGAGAACCTTTTTGTGATTTCCTTGTGAGACTCTATTTTTAAGTTCAAAAAGATTGAATAAAAACGTGGATCTTGGAACTCATCCAGAATTTCTTTTTGAAAAAATCAAACTTTTTCTTTATTTAGCAAGTTTTTTTCTTTGACTGTTTTTTTGTTGAAATCATCTCATTTTTCTGTAGAAAACTCTGTTAACATGCACCAAAAATAATTCATGAGAACCTTGATTTTTTTGATGTCTTCATTTTTTTCTGTCTTTTTCTTGTTTCATATGGAAATATCATTTTTCAAATGTTTTTCTATAAAATCTCGAAACGCGGATTTCAACTTAAATTTTCATAATCTACAACTTTCGTTAAGGAAATCTCCGTAACTTCTTCTGAGTTGGTTAATTTGAAAAATTGCTTCTAACGGTTTCTATAAAATTTTGACTTCCTTTGTTTTGCTCATTGTTGCTCATATTTCAGCCAAAAAAATGTAATTTTCTTACACATTAACTCCGAAGAACATTTTTCATCAGACAATACCTATTCCATGTTTTATTTCCTACCGAAAAAGTCGGCCGATTCAATCCAATTTGCAATCCATTCGAGACCCATTTTGATCGCTTTTAATTGGTCTGAGAACGCGGCGCGAGCGTTTGAGGATTCCAAAAAAAACCGTTGTTCGTGTGGTAAGGTCGATTCGACTATGAGTTTCACTGCACTTTTTTGAGTTTTCATTTGGATTAGCTAGTTTTGGGAGTTTGAAGTGAGATTTTTCAATTTTTTTTTCAAAATTATCTATGAATATATCTTATATCTACCTTTTTTGCAGTTTCATCCTTTGAATTTCTTTTCTTTATTTTGAGGTATTTTTCAAATATTGTTTTTTTTTTTCTCTCGATTCAATATTCTAACGAGTTTGGAGATTTGTATTTGAGATGTTCTTTTTAAGGATTGAAGGGTCTTGCAAGCATTATCTTTTTTTATTCTTATTTTTTTGCAACCCTCTTATCAAAATACCTGTCTTTTTTTCCTTAGTATCCCCAACTTGTGAAGCCCCATTGTCCTTTGTTCTAATAGGCTAAACGACGAGGATCGCCGTGTCCGGTTACACGGACAGGTCATCTCTGTTTGTGTATCATTTTGCCCCACATATATTTGGTGGCTCCTCCTCCTTGGCTTGCATTTATTTTGAATAATTAATTAATTTTCGTCTCAACCCGTGTTTGGTGTTGTATTCACGAGACGAGCACCTGCTTGATTCGATGTTGATTTTTTCAAAACTTTTCTCTCTTGAAAAGTTTTTAGTTAGATCTCATTTGTCTTATCGGAATCTCTTCCTGTCATTCATTCCGAATCCTTGCATGAAGATAAACTGATCTTTTGAACTATTTAACAAGTCAATATTATTATTTCGGGCCGTTATTAAAAAAATTATATTTTTTTCCTGTTCTCTGTAAGAATTGATAGTGGGATCAACCTAATTATTTTTTTATATAATTCATTTTTTTCATATCAGTTTTTTTCGATTATTTTTTTGTCTCTCAACCTTGGTTGCGTACATTCTGAATCCTGAGCTAACATGAGCAACAAATCTATTGACCTTTGAGCATATTTATTGAGTTTAACTTTATAAGACTTGTGATTTGATTTTTTTTTAAACTTTTTACCATTTTTTATTCATTTTTCCTAACTTGAGCCAAAAAATCTCCAGGTCTTCTAAATGGAGTCAATTTTTCTTCTCATCACTCGGAAGATTCCTGAAATTTGCAGCCTAATTCTCGCGCACAATGTTATAAATTACACCAAAGTGATTGGTCATTTGTTTGGCTGTTCACAGAGGGCAAATCTAATCCATATTACACCTCCTACCAACAAATATTTCGGAGGAGGCGGAACATGTGTATTGAATGAATATATATCTGATTGCAGCATCTTTGTCCTCGTTTTGCACCTCAAATTCCTCATTTTCAGACCGATTTCGGGTCTTTTCCGGAATTCACGAGGTTCTCATTTGTTTCTGGAAATTTATGGACTTTCAATCTTCAATAGAACGTTTTTCTGAATTTTGAAATTTCGAAATTCAACTCGTTTTTTAAGTTTTCTTGTTACTCTTCCTTTAAAAAACGATTTGATAAACGAAGTTTTTCGAAAAACGAGAGGCTTCTAACATGAGCAATAAGATGAGAACACAACTTTTCTTTGCGAAATTTGTTTCGTTTTCAATTTTTCAATTGGTTTTCACCTTTTTGCACTTAATGAACTTCGATCTTTTATTAGGCTAACATGAGCAATATAGTAGAAATGTTTCCCTCATTGAAAAATTGTTCCATTGCGTGCCTCGTAGTATTACTCTAGCGTAGAATATTTGATGATTTTTGGTCACTTTTCAGAATTTTTCCTTGAGCACATTTTTTCATTTTTTATAATCAAATGACTCTTATTTGAGCTTTAAATTTAGTTCATACAAACTATGAAATTCTCCTACTGAAGCTTAACTGCTTTTTGACCGGGCAAATAATATGTAACTGTGGAAATTCTTTTTTTTGCTGATTGTGAATATTTTTCCGATACCCTTTTATAGTAAATAAACAGACTCTCTATTGTCTATGAGAATATGGCGGTTGACTTTAAGTGAAAAATTTTTTTTCGAACTTTATGAATTTTGGCCTTTTTTTAAGTTTTTCATGTACATGTACACCCTTAAATCTTGCCCTCGATCCATTTTTGCTTTTTGAAACCGCAGTTTCTTTAAAAGCCCAATTGAGGCGCCTGATGGCTCACACGTCATCTACAACCTTCAAAAAACGTCTCTAGTCCTTTATTTAAATACAACCACGCTCCTTCAAATATTTTAAGAAAATTTTTAGGACAGAATTTCAACAAAAATGATGTGCCTTCTCACTTTCTCATTCCAATCAAATGGGCGTTTCAATGTTGCCCATCTCATTTTCATTTCATTTCATTTTCATCCGATTCCCATTCACTGAGGCAAAAGAAAAGAACAGGTAGAAAGACGTATGTTTTGCCGTCCAAAATAGGCCCTTTCCAAAGGCAATCCTAACGGCTTTTTCTCAAAGGAACCAATCTTTTTCAGTCAAGGTTAAATGCAAATTTTTGTTTCGTTCCCGCACTTTTTGTTGGTTCTTTTTTGTTCTGGCACCGTATTGGAGAAAGTTAACGGTTTGGGGGTTTTCGAGTTGAAAATTTTTCTTTTATTCATAGATTTTTTTAATTGAAGGGAAGTTCATTATTACTTCCTATTTTAATCTTCTTGTTTGACTTTTTTTATCTTTCCTCCAACACTGTTTTTTTTTTTCTGACCGCCTTTCTCTTGATTAATGATAGTTTTGATGAAATTTCAATAAAATTTTTTGATCCGAAAAATAAAGGCTTCTCATCATTATAGAATACTACTGAAAGCTCGAAAAATAGCTCATATTGAGACTTTAAGCTCTCATTTTTTCGAAAACTGAGAAATCTTTTAGTTTGAGACTTCCAGGATGTTCACCATCAAAGAATTTTCTGTCCAATTTTCACAATATTCCCAACCACAATGCAGAATGACCTTTCTTGTGAGAGTTTCCTAAAAGAAATGATTTTTTTCGATTCATTATCACTTTTTTTTCCTTTCATCTCTTCACTCATTTCTCATCAAAAATGAAACTGAAAGGTAATGGAATCGGCCCGATTCCCCACGCCAACAGTAATTGCCTTACAATTTGCTTGAAAGATAGGTGAAATTGAATGGAAAATTTGTGATGAGATGGCTTCTTCCAATCTCCCTTTCAACCGGTAATTTCCGACGCTCTGACGATCATCTCTGTGGATTTCGTGTTGTAATATTTGATCGAAAAGAAGGCATATAACTTCGATTTTAGTTTGAAAAAAACTCTTTTATCGCAATTTATACCGAATTTCGTTCATTTTCATCTGAAAAAAACATTGAAATTGTTGACTTACAGATGCGAAACGTCGGATAATGAACGAAGACGATTTTTGGGAGCTTCCGCTGGCACAATGGCTCAGGTAATTTTTCGAAAACTGAAATTAAAAGTTCAAAAACGCACCTAATTGATGCAAAATCTTTTTTATTCAATCATGATTGGTTCATTTGTCGTAGACACGTAAACGTTTCTTCGCGTGGGTTTAACTTTTTGACAAAAATCAACTTTTTGCTAGTTTTTTTTTCTCAACTTTGTAAGTTTTTAAGAAATTTTAGTATCGGACTAGTTATTTTGGCAAATTCGCAAGAGAAAATCAAAGAAAAAGGTAAAAAATTGAAAAATAAACTCTCAGTGAGATTACGGTAAGTGAAATAGTCGCAGACACAAGCACGCAACCGTTGCTTGGCGTGGAATTAATTTTTTTTTTCCTCAAATTTTTTCTTCTTTTTTTTCTTGCTCTTCCTTTTAATGATTTTTTCAATGCATTTTCTTAGTTTATTGAAGATTTTGAAGCATTGCATGACTTGAAATAATCCTCGAGACAGCTCTCAGCATTCCTCATTGAGTAGTTTGATAGACTGAACGTTTTTCTAATTTTCGTAGTTTTGTCAATCAGGTTAAAGAAATAGGATTTTTTTAATTTTATTTGCAGCTAGTTTGATTTTTTTACTGTTATTTTTAAAAAAACTCGGGAAGTTTTCTCATAGTCCAATAAAATCCATCGTTTACTCCTGTCTTACGAAATTAAAAATTTTTTTTTCGATTTAAAGCGTGTTTTGTGGAATTCAACTTTTTTTTAACTACTGTGATTTTTGAATATATTTTTTTCATGATTTTCATCTTTTCTTTTTCCAGAGATTGTGCCAGCGGTGCGCCGCCCTTGTTCGAAGAATCGCAATGGCGGCTGGCGACGCGGAAAACGTTGCCGCTTCAGTACAGAGAGCTCACCGACGGAGTTCTTCTCGCCGTTTTGTTCCAAACTATGTTGGTTTCTTTTTTTTAAGCTAGAAATTTTTTGTTATTCTAGGAATTTTTCTCCCCATTTCACGGTGAGTATCAGAGAGAGTATCGATTCTAGACAAAAATGTTTCCTTCGCAATTTTTAAGTCCAAAACTGTTCATGATTTTTCGATGAAAAATAAAGCTTAACCTCTATAAGAAAATTTTATGGGTTTATCAACCTTTAAGTGAATTTGCATAGTTTTGGAAAATCAAGTTTCTCCTTTACTTTTTTTTTTCAATTTTTTTGATCCACTGAGAACATAAAAATAAGCCGCTCAAGTGAAAGCCGGCCGCCGTGATTCTACTTTTACGAGAACGCCTCGGCCCATAAATGTTCGGTGAAATTTGTTTGTACATATAATGCTTCCTGTGTACATGTGCCATCGCGCGTCTATTAGTCATCTGTTTCGTTTTTTTGTACCTTTTTTTCAAAAATTTTTTATGCTTTGTGGAAAAATTATTTGAAAGATATTCAGAGAAATCTTAATTTTTAATTTTTGTCCTGGTTCACTGTGATCAGATTCAGACGCTTGCGCTCACAGCTTTGAAAAATTTTGAAAAATAGCCGAAAGATTACAAGTTTTTCGAAAAATGGCTATTTTTAAGGAAGACTAAGACTTCGACGATCCTTCTGAGTTATATTAAAGAATTTGTAAGCCGATTCCCGAATAGGTCTGATCACCTAAGTAAAACGACTCTCTTGTCAGAGCCTCTTTCAAAATCCACCAAAAGTCCACTCGAAACCATGACCGAAGCCATTAGCAACGACGAAATATCATCAAGAATAGAAAAGATGATACCCCATGGGCGTGCTCGAAAATGAAATGTGGGCTCGTTAGGCTCTCCGACACATCTGCTCTTCTTCTACTTGTTGAAAGGCCTGAGCCGCCGTCCCATCGGCTCTAAATCAATCAGATCCCCGCAAGCCGTTCGATTTCTGATTCATTGCAAAGTTTCCAGTTTTTATGGGTTTTTTGTAATTTTCTCAACCCAATGTTCACAAAAATTCATTTTCAATCCTCAACTTTTTTAAAATAGAAAATCAATTGACTCGAATAAGCTCCAATTGAACCTTTATGAACTAAAAAAAAAATCAGATTTACTTGTTTTAGCCCATTTAAAGACTTTTCATGAAATTTTAGAACCAGGATAAAATCTCCATTTTATTACAGCTCTCACTTTACCGTTTGAGCTTCTACATGCTCAATCCATTGTTTTTTTTTCCAATTGTTTCTTTTTTTTTAGTGATCCGTCGATCAACATCTTCTTGGTGAACGACCGGACATCGTATTGCGATTCTGCGCTCCGGCAGAAGCAATTGAAGAGCCTTTTCCACGCCATCAACACTTTTTATAAGGTTATCTTTGAAAAATCTCTGAAAACTTTGAAATTTATCAAAAGCTTTCTAGTAATAAAACTTTTGTTGCTCTTCTCAAAAATGTCCTCAAACCCAAGTTCCTTCACCTTGAACGGGCCACTTTTGAATAGGTCCAATTTTTCACGTACATGTTCTTTTCAGGTTTTTTTTTCCAGTTTCGAAGGTCAGTATAGTTTTCAAATGAGAGCAGGACAGCTACAATCAGAGCCATTTAGACAACAATTTTTTTTTATAATTAGCACTCAATCCTAATTCATTTGGTCTCGCTCCCACAAGTGATCCCACCCCTTGGGGTTAAAAATACAGTTCAATTCTCTGAACTGACTTTTTACCTAAATTTAAAGTTTGTAGTTTATAGTTTTATTCAGACTTCAGAGAAGATTCTCTACTGAATCATGGAATAAATGAAGAGTTGATTGTCGGTTTTCCGGACTGCGTTGACCAAGAATGACTAGCAGATCATCTTGCCCTTTTTCGGGTAGTAACGTTAGGAAGTTGGACGTTCCGATGATCACTGCTTCTCCATATAGAAACAGTACGGCGCCCAGCTTGTCCGGGGCTGGGGGGCGTCGGCATGAATCTTTCTGGGTGACTTTGAAGTCTCCATTTCCAAAGCTATGAATTTCTTCTAATTTTCAGTTTTGAATAAGATTTCTCTGTAAGCCCGATACGCGTAAGAAGCAAAAAAATGTTTTCGAAATTTTTAGAAAATCTGGTAGCTCCGAAATATTTTCATCCAAATTTTTCATGAAAACGTGCCTTCTCTGCTTAAATTCATGACATTTGTAAAAATATTAGCGTTTTTTTAAGCATACAATTTTGAGGCACGACTCCAACAACTGGTTGTCATAGCATCTCCTGACATCACGGCGATCGCTCGGAGTAATTCTCCTGGTCAGTTTTTTTTTTCTTAAAGCTCATGTTTTTTTTGTTTTTTTCTCTTCTACTGTTTTTTATTCTTTCTATCACCCCTGATTTTTAAGAACGAATTCCTATGTCTCAGCACCCTTCAAAAGGAACTATGGAACGTTTTTATAGTGCAAACATTTCGGGGCCATATACAAAAACGATAAACCCAAATATGGGCCGAATTTTCAGTTGCATTCTTGACTGTAGGAAATGTTACAATTTTTGGGTATTCGAGAAGTTTTGTAGGATTTTTAGGAGCTCTGAGAATAGCTTGAAGGAATTTTAAAAAGTTCTGAAACTTACTGCGTTGATCGGAGCTATTTTTATAAGCATAGAGGGACTTTCAAAGAGCTACAATACTAAATTTATGAAAAAAAGCAATGAAAAAAATTTTTATTTATGACATATCAACCGGTAATGAAAATCAGCTGCAAATCGACCAGCTGCTGATTCAAACTTGATATTTTAAGAAGGATTATTCCAGCTGAGCCGGTTAGTTATTGCATGGCAAAAGTGACCTCTCGGTCTTAATATCGGCCGAATTGCGCAACTTTTTTTGCCGACTCGCGCGCGATAATCTGCTCCTAAAAGGTTGACTCGACTTACCTTCGTGTAGAACTCCACTATCTACCTGCTAATAGCTCGTTTTGGATCCTTTTTGCTCATTTTTAATGCGAATATGTGCTCAAATTGATTTTATTCCGTTGAAGACTTGACTATTTAGAACATTTTGGAGATATTTTATTCTTCACTTCATTTTTTAAAACATTCTACTATTTTGAAAAAAGAAAAAATAACATCCAGCTTCTTTTCTTTAAAACTTGTTCTCCTTTATTTGAATCAATTTGAGATTTTTTTTTTTCGAAAACTGCCCCTTTAGGCTTCTTTTTTTCTGTTCATTTTTGATCAAGCTTCATTTTTAAAAAATCTCAATTTTTTCTAAATTTTTTTTTATGAATCCCACTACTTTTTTAGTGTACAAATTAATTTTTGTGTCGCATAAAAATAGAGCCTTTTTCAGACTTTTTTTATTGGATTTATTTAAAAAAGACTGATAGTAATATTTTTCTTCCTAAACCTTTTTTTCAAAGTCAAAAAAAGGAAGGATGAATGTCTCAAGAAAAGAATGCCATTGTAAGTGTTGCTGGACAAGGAGAGAAATTCAAATGGAATAATAGGAAGTCATGACTCATTGATCGTTCTGTACAACTAGACACAGTCACGGCCCATTTTTCGAGGCCCATTTGGTCAGCTGTTTTTTCCTACTTTTTCAGTAGTCAAGACAGTTGAATTGATACTTTCAGAAGTTTTGATTCGAAAGAAAAATTAAAAATCAAAACCAAGTCTCTCTGAAAACATTTTTTTATATATTATAATATTCTCGAATTCATTCACGATGTTATTTTGTCACTCTAGAGAACCCTACGAAAAAAATTTAAAAAGGGGTTAAAAGAAGGAAAGTTTTGCGCGGGTAGCGGCTATGAAGGATCTTGCGTAAACCTTCAGAAAGTTTTCGAGCAAACAAGAAATTTCCGTGTTTTACAATAAAATGATCTTAAATTCTGGGTGAAACTACCTTTCTTGTATAGAAGGATGTATAGGGAACGTTTGTGAAACTTTTCTGAAGTGCAATTTATGTCCTTTGGAGTCCAGAAGAACAAAAAAATGTCTCTCAATAGATCCTTTTTTCGAGTTATGAAGCCTCAAAGTCTGTAAAATACGTTAATTATGGCAAAAAAAAGCGCTATTTTGGACTCTTGAAGCTTCATATATCGAAAAAACGTTCTAGTGAGAATTTTACAAAGAAGCCGAATTATTCGTTGACCTCTGCGTCGAACCTTTTGCCATGCTGTTTCCGCTGTCTAAAAGGTGCGCCTCAACGATTTTCGGAGGTTGTGTATCTTCCTATGTACATATTCTGTTGTGACCCACGCGTATTGGCGGTTATTACCACGCCTCTGCGAGAGAGAGAAGAACACCTTTTTGCGGCCCTTTTCGACACCAATCTCTGGAGGTCACCCGTGTACACAACTGTCCTTCGATCATATTTATGTCCTTTTTTGAAAAGCTTTTTTTCCGTGTTTTGAACGAATTCTGTGGTGAACTTGCTAAAAAAAAGGCAATTTTTGATGTAAATTTTGAAATTCTAGCAGTTAGCTTAATTTGAAAGATAATCTTCATAAAATCGTTTTTATCATGTCTTTCTCGTTCATTTTTCCTACCTTTGAAGCGCTCTTTCTAATTTTTTGTTTCCAAGTTCTCTCGATTCCAATGCCTCGCTTGACCGTCAAATGAGGCCGATTTTGAATTCCCATCCTCGTAAAAGTCTTTTTTTTTGTCGTCCTAATTTAAATTTTTCCCATCGAAACTGTAATGAATCGTCTCCGTTGAACGACGGTGCGAATTTGATTGGTATCGAGGCATTTTTTCGGCGCCGCTGTTGGAATTTTTATGAGCTTTTTGGGAGAAAAAATATTTTAATTTTTTTGGAAACGCGGATGCTTGGTCTATTCAAGCCAACGGAAGTTGAAATGAAAAAAAAAACGAATAATTAAAAAAAGGATAGCGACAAGTTACTTCAAAAGCTTGGTAGCCTTATCAAATAATCATGATGCTCCAGCGCGCAAGTCGTTTCAAGTCAGGTGCGGTTTCACGCGTCGAGCTATGCTACATGTGACCATAACTTTTCAAGAAAGGTCCAAATCTTTCTAGCGAAGTTTTCTCTTAGTCCATTTTACGAGAAGCTTAAAAGAGGCATTTTTCATTACTTTCTGACTTTTTAAAAACCGAATTATATTCCCTTAAGCTACGCTCCTTTTATAAGATTTATATTCAAATTTTTAAAAAAACCATGAGGAATTTCCCACTGGTCTCTCTTCTCCCGGAGACAATTAGTCGTCGTTGTTAGCCGCTGCGGGCCTCCCTTAGCCAATATACGATGTGACTTGCGTTCCATCCAACTCATGATCAGACGTAATAAACACGTCTTCATCTGCCTCTTCCATCCATTGTTTGGATTTTAGTTTGGGTTTGTACTGTTGGATTTTCCGTGGAGTTTATGCAAAGTTTTCGGAATTTTCAGAAGCGCTAAAAGGTCCGACATTAGTCCGAGAGGCTTTGAAAATTTTCTGATTTTCCGGAATTTTTTTCGACTTTTATATACATATTTTCGTGTTAGGTCTGCATTTTTTTTGAAAAATGATATTTTTGATCTTTTCGGACAGTTTTTAGACGATGCTTTGAGGTTATTAGAATTTAGCAAAGTTCTAATTTGCTCCTGAATTACATTAAAAAAATTTCCTGTTTTTTTCAGTAGTTGATCAATAAAGTTATTGAATATTTTTTTATCCTATTCCTCGCTTTTTAATTCTGAAGATTGGCATGATTTTTCGTTTGATTATATGAAAATTTTTGAAGAGGAGGTATTTTTGCCGATTTTTTTCTTGAAAGATGAAATAACAAAATTTTTTTATGAAAATTCTTCTTGATTTTTCTAGATTTCCCGAACTTTTTTTCAACGCTCAGTCAACCTAATAACTACCCAAAATGATATTCGGGTCAACCGGAAACTGTTCAAAACGGATATCATTGAAACTTCTTCACCTTCTTGTAGGAAAAATGACAAATATCTCTCGTCGACCAAAACATGTACACAACACAAAAAGTGTTCAAAGGTAACCTGATCTCGAATCAAATCGAAGGGATTTGATCCGTGAAATTGGAAGAGACGAGAAAAGAACAAGCCGCCGTCGTATTCTTCTTTAGTTTCCGACGCATATTTTGTTGTTCTGGTCGGATTAGATCGACTTTACACACGAAGATATGGGAAACTATATCTTACTGGAGTATTGAAAACATAGTTTTTCGTGTTATGACCGAATTTTTTTCTCGCGAAAAGTTTCTGAGAACGGGAGTAGAGTTTTTGAAGTTTTTCTAGGGAAATCTATGAAGTCTGCCGCTTGGATAATCTAGAAATATCGAGAAGCTTTCGAGTCTGAAAGGAACAGTTTCGGAAAACAATACTCACAATCTAACAAGACATTAGAACGGAAAGATTTTGATATTTTTATGTGAAAAAGTTTTTTTTTCATTGTCACTAGACCTACTGTAGTTGATTTGCACTGAAATGGCATCGTGCTGACCGGAAACTCGGAACATGCATCCGACCTCATTGCGACTTGCGCCTGCCGCCGTCAGAAGCGTTGTGTTTTGTTTAGCTAGCTGTAAAGTTTCAATTGATACCTCAGAACTTTTTTCAAGCTGGCTTCGAAGAAAAAAGTCTTTGATTAGTTCGCGACGCTTTGAAACTATACAAGCTAGGCTTTCCGGAGCCATTGTTCATCTGCGCAAACTTCAAAAGCTTGACGAGCTTGATGTAAACCCACTTAATCCCACGGAAATGACCTTGATGATCGGTAAGATCCTAAGGCCCACCTGTCGGCTGGTGGCAATTCAGTTTCCGCCCTCCGAAGACAACTGTCTTCGTCTTCGTCTTCTTCTTTTCCGATGGGTTGGGCAAACGTTCGGCCTCGGGTCGTTTTGCATAATGTTCGGGCCTCGTTCTTCCCACCAGAACGTCTATTTTTTTTCTCGCTTTATTTGATTTCTTCTTTTCTCGTTCTTCTTCTCGCGTCGATACTACGATTCGTTTGTTTGGCAGCTTCTTGAGAGTTACTTTTTTGGGATGGGAGAAAATTTACTATCTTTTCTTTTAATCTATTATGGTGACAGTAGGTCTCATTTCTTTGGCGCAGTAGGATTTTTTGACTTGAGTTTAGAAAATTCATAGTGAAAATTACAAGTCATTAAAAGTTTGTCGAATAACTCCACTTCACATCATTTTTTTTTTCTGTAGAATGGTTCAACGCGTTGCGGTCGCGCTGCGGCTCAAGCTTGAGTCTCGAAGGTTACTTTTCAAAAACGAAAGCCAACTCCACCTGTGGCCCTACTTGATTCTATTTGTCCGATCCAATCAAATCCAACTTGCCCAGGTACACCTCTGTTTACCTTGACTCGGTAGGTCGACTCGTCCATTAGGCGCGCGTAGCGGCATTTGTTTTGAGTGTTCTGTCCAGGTGATATCGGTCTTGTTATCACTCCAATCAGTTGTATCAGATATCAGTTATCACCCGTATGGTTTTCGGTCACAACAAACAATAGTTGGTCATTTTTGGATTGGAGCATTTGCGCTCTGTTGCTAATTTTTGAATAAGTGAAAAAAAAAACATTTTTGGTCTCAGAAAAATTTTTGATTCCATTCGTTAATTTTTGCAAAATTATCAATAAAGCAGATATGTTTGGAAGCTTTTTTCGGCCTTTTCTCGCTGCCTTTTAAGCGATAAACAGCTGAGAAAAAATAGTCAACAAAGTCTTTGAACATCTGCGCTCCATGGCTGAATTTTTCGAATCATTAAAACCTGCAAAGTTCAGGTAGAGATATTTTTCCGATTATCAACGCACAAACAATTTGATATCGTTTTTCTACAATTTTAGTTGTGTTACTTTTAAAACAGCTTTCCATGGATCTTTCGCGAATAAAATCCGAAACCCATTCAGTAAATTGCTCACTTTACTCAACTCCATCTGGATTCAATTTCTTCACAAATTGGAAAGCGGAATGTGGCTCTACTCTTTTCGCTCTTTTGGTGGTCTTTGCTGTTTTTTCTTGATAGTTCCTGGCGAAATTAGTTTTGAACTTTTTTTCAAGCTGATAAAATGCTGGAAGCTATACCATGAATTTTCGGCTTTTGAACTGTTATCAAGCTCTTTTTTAAGCCTCCTTAGTGATGAAAGTGAGTTCAAAATAAGCTTGTTTTGATGACTTTACGAGTTTTTCGGAGCTTAAAAAAGGTACAAGAAGCTGAATCATTTTTTGAATAAAAAATGCGTCGTCGTATTTCATAGTTTTTTAAAGGCCAATAGGCCGTTTTTCTAATTTTTGCAGCCAATAATCGATCCCTAAAAAAATTTGTCGAAAATTTTTCATCTTCGCTCACAAAGACGCCGAATAAAATTTTTTTTGAATTTTTCCTAGGTCCAAGTGACCACAACACTTTTTTGATTCCGAACAATTTGAATGCCAGATGTGCACATTAAAACGCTGAGTACTCGGTTGTCACTCAGAAAACGAAATCGAAGAGTCCAAGCCGAAATGTAACACGGTGCCAACAACAGGCAATCGTCCGCGTTGTAAAGATTTTTCCGCGCACTCCCCTCCTCGCGTAATGGAGCACCCTCCCTTGCTTTGCTGTGCCGCTTTTGTCGTCCTTGATTTGCATTTTTATTGAACTTTCGAATTTTAAAGTTGCTTATTCCCAAAAGTGATTTTTCATGGCAAGCTGGAAAATTGGACAACAAACAAGAAAAAAAAAATTTCAATTCATAGAGCGGGTTTTCACTTTTTTCACCCACCAACAAGAGCAAAAAAGTCAAATTTTTAAATTTTCTAGCCTATTTTTGGCTGGAATTTCGAATTTCAAAAACCAGATTTCAAGCCGAAAAATTCAGTGTGAACTAGTGCAATATTAATTTATATTTTCTAAAAAAAGTGACTTACTCAAAAGGTTAAGAAGCTTTTAAAATCGCTCTACCTGAACCACGGAAATTTATTATTTTTTCTGTGCAACGTCTTCTTTGGAAACCTTCTTGTGCACCTGAAAGAAACGTATTTTTTCTGCTTGACGTAGCAAAATTGTCCATTTTGCTCC
The DNA here is from genome assembly GCA_904845305.1 of Caenorhabditis auriculariae. Lineage (NCBI taxonomy): Eukaryota > Metazoa > Nematoda > Chromadorea > Rhabditida > Rhabditidae > Caenorhabditis > Caenorhabditis auriculariae. The sequence continues at coordinate 51,948 of CAJGYM010000050.1, forward strand.
GCTTCAAAGCGTTTTTATGTATTTCAATAGCAATTTTCAGGTTTCTCAACACTTTTTTTTGTTAATGTTTAAGGTAAAAAGAAATTACATATCGTTTGTTCAAATTTTAGTCCCTGTAGGACTTCCTTCAGAATGAGAAAGTTATTTTTTCGAAAACCTTGAATGAAAAGTTCAACGCAGGGAAAAGTACGTTTCAGTGATTGAATATAATTATTTCTTGCTTTTGGAACTGTTTCTTGAGCATTGGACGAGCTTTGTAAAGAGTGCGATTTTTATGATGCTACAACAATATTCTTTTCCGGAAAAGAGACATATTCTGATTTTTTAATGAAAATTCGGGCAGGTTAAAACTTTTAGGACCCATTTTTTCAGTTGGTACTACAAGAAGTACCACGGCAATTACATAGAAAATTTCAAACCGTAAGATAAATTGACCTTCCAGATCAAAATAAAAAGCAAAGCTATTTTTATTCTCAATCTTCGAAAATTTTTCACGAAATTCTCACGGTTTTTCGAATTCGAGGACGACCGGTCAAAGCTTTTGCCTGCTCTGACCGTTCCCGACGTGATTTTCCCACACTTTACGGCACCTCTTCACGGCCTCATGCACATTCCAATCGCCTCATTTTTTTTTTTTGGCTTTTTTTATCTTCGTTTCGGCTGAAAATGGAAGGGTTTTTTTAGGGAAAAGTTGTATTTTTTTAAATTCTTTCATCGGCACTTTCAAACAGGTTTTTTTTAATTTTTTGAATTTTTTTATGAAGACCAGAAGTTTTTTTAATCAATGAGAGAAGCATCAGAATAATTAATCAGAATTTTTTTTTCGACAGATTTTTCTTGTTCTTTCTATCCGTTTGATTCTCTAATCTCTTTTTTTTGTTGTTGTTGAAAATCAGTTTAATATTGTATTCCACTGAAACCTATGGGACATAGAGGATCGCTTGATTACTCAAATCATTAATATATCGAATCAGTTGCTCCACCTGAACATTCCTCATCTTAACGAAAATGAAAATATGCGAACTCGAGGCCACCGACTGCCAATAAATTCGGGGCACTTTGCGTGCCGTCGCCGCCCTGCGAACACCTGTTGGCCGTGGCCCAACATTCGGCTTCCGAGCCCCGTCACCTTCTCTTTTAATCTGCCAATTAGTTCAAGTGCACCCATTATGTTTGGTTATTTGGCATTTTTACACCGACAGGCGGATATTTTTTATTGCTTTGACGCTTTTTTTTTGTTGAGAGTACTTCCAAAAACTTAGATAACTGGTGTTTTTTTTTGAAGAAAATTAAGCGAGCTGTTGAGATCATAACTACCCAATGGGAATTGAAAGCGCTTTAAAGATCTCAAAGCTGAAAATTGTGAGCATGAGCTCAGTAAAGGAGCCTCAGAATTGTAATTGCCAGAATCGTTTTTCCGTAGTTCAAGGTTGTGAGCATGAGCTCAAACTCTGTTTTAAGCTCCCGGTAGTATCAGAGCTAGGTTTTTCAGAATTTTTTATTCAAAAAAGATTCAGTTCAGATGGTCACATCGGACACAAAGTTCAGATCGGATGGTAGGGAGCATGAGCTTTCAAAGCGGCCAGAAGCTCAAACCAATCCTCATGGTCTTTGATCTATGTTCTCACTTGCCAATGGTCATTTTTAAGGAAGCTTGTAGCGAAAAATAAGCACTTATCAAAGATAGATGGACGGTAGCCGGGGGGTACACCTGCGGCATTCCCGCGCCATCTCCTCGCGCAGCTTGTTGTTTGCAGAGGAGCTCTTTCTCTCTCTCTTGCGGGAGCTTCTTGTTGCTCCAGCTTCTTGGCTTCTTGGCTCGTTGAAGGGGAGAATTTTCGCACCTTTCTCCATGCGGTTGACGGCAAAAGACAAATTTTTCGCTCTCACTTGATCTTGGTTTGGTTTTTGTTTTTAGTTGAAAAACGGTTTTTTCAAGAATTTCGCATAAGGTTAGTAAAGATACAGTAACTCATAAGATTTAGAACCAGTGGAAAAAAAAACAGTAGCTGATGGAAAAAATCAGTTTTGAAAGTCCCACTGCCACCTCAAATGATTCCCTCGTTAGTTTTATCTCAAAAGATCAATTCCCTATGTTTCTTCCCCTTTTTGATAATCTCAAGCTTTCTTTTAAACAATTCCAAGACCTGAGAATCATAAAATCCAACTTTTATGCATTTGAGAATGTATCATTGTACATATAGAGTTGTGTTCTGCCCTGTCGGCCCTTGTTTGCACTGTCTGAGCATTTCGTCGCCCATTTTTCCGTTGTCTCCATTGAGAAAAAGCTTCAGTGACACCTCCGCCTTATTGTTTTCATATGTGTCTACACTGACGATCTATTCCATGACCTTCGGATTCTCGGATTAAAATTTGGGGATTTTAGAGGCGTTTCGATGATTTTTGTTCAGAGGAAGATGATGATCTTGTTTTTTTTTTATCACGATTATTGATTTTTGCGATGTCTAGCTTGGAGGTGGAAGAAGCTGTAAAATAAGCTAAACTAGTTTTTCCGAGTTTTTGGTCATTAATTTAAAAAAAAATCTTTGGTTTCAATTGAGACTTTGAAACGATTTTTCTGTAAGTCAAGTTGAAAACAAATTTGTTTTTCAATTATTTTTCAGCTTTTTCTAGGTTAAGTCTCGTTTGAATGAGTGATTGGGTGATTGAAGACTCAGCATAACAATAAAAACCGCTTTTCGTTTCGAGACCTTACAAAAAGTTTTCCGTGCTCCTTTAAAAAAGAAAGATTTTGAAGTGACTCCAGCAAAAACTGGCAGAAGAATTACGGTACCGATCCGAATTACTTGGAAAATCCTCGTTTCCAGCTTCTCCTTCTGTTCTTTTTTCCATTAAGCTTGTACCATTTTTTGCCGGTGTCCCGACTTTGATGAGAGTTGCGTCAAACGTGTCCTCCGACGAGGCGCCGCCGCCCAATTTCCAAACACATTTGCTTGATTAATCCGAAGAGAGAGGCGAGATTTTGATGACTAATCGCATTTGTCGGTGTCGTTTTGATTTCACGTCGGATGACACTCTCCAGTCGGGACTCCGGTTGGTTTTGCGTCGGTTGCAAAACGAACGGCCGCCTCTTTTCCGCCGACGCTGCCGTTCTTCTTTGCCGTTCCGATTGGACCACGAGTGACGATCACGTCGGCTTCTTCTTCTTTTTTTTTGAATATTCTCGAAAGGCTGAGATGTATCGAACTTTCTTACAACCATCATCCGATCCTTAGGTCTTCTGACATCTCCTTTTTTCGAAAATTTATCATTATGTTGTCTGAGTTACGTCGAACTTTCTGACGGTCATCAGCAGATTGTTAGGTCTTCCTGGGACTTGTTTTCCCACTTTTTTTTTCAGAATTCATCAACAGTGAGTGGGCTGAGATATGTCAAACTTCCTTATTCACACCGGATAGATAGACCAAGCTTTGGCCTACTTATCTTTATATCTCTATTTTCAAATTTGACTTCTAGGATTGCTTCAAAAAATCTTTCGATTTGAATAAGGACATCATGACCGTAATAGGTTTTTTTTAGATAATGAAAGTTTGAAAAATTAGGTTTAGTTTATTTTTCCAAAACTTCGGATTTTGATTCAGAGAACCTGATAACGTGAAGAAGGGGCTAGAATCTTCTGATTTTTTTATAGGTTATATTATATATCGATTATTGATCATATTGATCATTCAACTCGTAGTTATCCTGTTTTATCAAGAAAAAAAGTTGAAAAATTTTTTGGATCACTGTTTCAGAAAAAAATTCGATCTGAAGTTGTGAAACAACTTTGTTTTTTCGAAATTGAACTTCGAAATGTCCTACTAACAAGGGAGGGATCATATCACTTTGCGGTTGGGAACTTCTTGAAATTTGGCCAGAACACTCCTAGGTGTACCCAATCGAGACCATGAAGGCCGCAACATGCACAACTTCCCGTTTTTGAGAAATAAGGGTTGAGAGCTCTAAAATAGCTTATTTTAACGGATTTTGATGCGCTTCTTCCACTTTGAGGCGTCGTTACTCAAAAATAGAAATTTGTACAGTTTGAGACTTTCAGAATTTTCATTAAGAAGTGTTCCAACCAATTTTCAAGAAATTCCCAATCGCAAAGTAAAATTACCCTTGTAAAATAATTTTATCAGTGGAGCGCAAATGTTTTTCAACTTTTTGCCAACTCTCTTTCGCCAACGGAAGGAGTTGTTATGTACTGATTATATGAGAAATTTGCCTTTAAGCAATCAAAGAAGTTTTCACCCAATAATGGCTCAGTTTTTCGGCAACTTTCTCGCAAAATTTGATCTACCAGTCCTGTCAATCAACTTTTTTCGCCTCAATTTTCCCGCCATGCTGCACCTATATCGATGACTGCCGATATCAGCACGCATGGCGCAACTTGAGGACCTGGAATATTCCGGATTCTCGCGCACCTCTCTTCCGGCACTTTTTTTTGCTCTTTGTTTACCGCAGCAACGGTGCTCTCGCCCCCACTGGACACCCTTCAACCTTGATTTTTTCTCAGTTTCCTTGTTTTTGTTGGTTTTTGATATGAAACCTTTTCATGAAGGTGTTGAAGATCGCCTTGAAAGTTTTGAAAATTTTATTTTGCGACAATTTCAATCAATTGTCTTGAAATCATTCAATTAGAAGTTTTTTTAAGGGCAGAAGGTTCCCTAGTACTTATTATTCAACCCAGTTATTTGATGAGATAGCCCCGAGAACTTGAACTGTTCATACAGAGTGGGAGATCGAAAAATTTGGACCTTATAAACTTGAAAACAATTTTTTAATTTTTTCATATCGGAATATCTGGAAAACTTCCAAATTTGCTAGTTTTGAAAACTTTCATTGATGAGATCCCTTTGAAAACCCGAATTTACCCATAGAGCGCACAAACTTGATACTTCTGGCCGTTTTGAACTGATGATTTGTTTTCTTTTTTTTTTATTCGAAGCTTAAGAATTTGAAAGAACTTTTTCGAAAGTAGTGTAAAAGTTTTGAGAAACTTTATTCATGGAAAGCATACTTTTGGACTTCCGGTTTCCGAAAAAAATAGCTCAAAACTTAAAATCTAAGTAGAAGTTTAAAAATCTTTTTTAAAAAAAAGTTTTCTTCTAGATTTTCTTGTTAATCGACTAACTTTTCTGCCGTTTGGATTTTTTTTCCTGTTCATTTTCTCTTCTTCCCCTGAATTCAGTTAGATTGATCATACTAAAGTCGAGATTTTGCAGATGAATCTGGAGAAGAACTGAACAAACTACTCGTTTTGCTGTTGGGCTGTGCGATACAGAGCGACCGAAAACGGCTGTTTGTCGACCGGATCACCAAACTCGACGCAAAAGTTCAGATCGGACTTGCTAGTCATATTAAGAAGGTGAGAAAGATTATCCTGCTTTGATAGTTTTAGTGAAAATCTCATTTTTTCCTAGTTTTTTTCAAGTAGAGCTTTATTTGAAATTCTATTCTGGAATAGTTGTCTTATTATCAAATTTCGTGAAGAGCTTTCTAGTGGTACATTTTTGCAATATGAGTGTTCAATATCATAATTATTGATCCTTTCATTTTTCAGTTGACTGAAGGAACCTCCATCGTCGTCAGCGCTTCTGAAGCCGACCGATTTGAGGTCTTCCGACATTTGGAAAGAGTTATGAGGGAACGCGACGCTCTGGTGGAGATAGCCTCGATTGATCAGGTAAGGAGGAAGCTTTCAGCATTCCAGTGAATTAACTTTGATTTTGAAAATCGAGCTTTTTTTTGAAAGTTCTGAAAAACTTTTTTTCCCTGTATTACTTCCAACGACCTTGGTTCTGGATGAAAAATAAATTTGCCATTACGTTTTTGAATATTTTTTATTGCTGTTTTAGCGGGAGTTACCTTTTGAAGTACAATAAAACAAAGCAAAATAAATAGATCCAGTGAAAAAATCAAATTGGAACAAAGCGACAAATATTGAATTTTCCAAAAAGAAAGTTTTTTTTTGAAAAAAGAGAAGCTTGAAATTCGATTTTGAAGAAAGAAGATTAAAATTTTCTTATTTTTTCCGATCTTTTTTTCAAATTCTAAGATGTTTGTCCCAGGAAAGCGACGAAGGGAGCAGTACAACCGCCGCCTCTTCCCTAAATGGAGATCTCCCGCCGAAACGCAGAGACTTTATTTATGGTGAATTTAGAACTAAATTTCGGAAAATAAATATTTTTTTCCAGAACGCCGATCCCCGTCCCCTTCATCATATGAACGTCACACCAACGTGGAAATCGCCGAGGCGAAGTCGCAAATCAGAAAAATTGCGGAAAACAACGTAAAATTTTGCTTTTTGATAGATTGAAGTTCATTCATTACTACCTAGTCGTTGAAAGAATTACTGTAGAATTCTCATAATTAATTTTTTTGTTTGTATATTCTCACGTTAAAAAGTAGTCAGGTAGGCTTTTCTTATGAAAACTTTCATTTTCCAATTTTTTTGAGCAAGGAAATAGCTGTAAACACTTCGAAGGTTCGGTTTTTCGAAAAAAAGATTTTTTGATACTATCAGCTAAATACTAGGAAAAAATGAGATAGTTTTAGAGAAATTTACGATTTTTTCCTTTTTGCGATTAGCCACACAGGTGAATTTGGTTAGATGAGATTATTTTAAAACCGTCTGACTTGTCTGCGCTCTCTTTCTCTCACCTTAAGGGTAGAAAGAAATAAAATTAACACGTAGAACAAAGAGATTGCAGACACACCAAACGGCTCCAAGTTATAAGGAAAATAACACGGGGAAACTAGAGGGTGCAGACAGGCTAGATAGTTTCAATTTAAAAGGAAAATAGAATAAAGTTTAGACTGATCAGCCTTTTTTTTTGTCGTAGGAAAACTACTTAGAATTGAGAGAGCTTAGAGAAACCAGAGTCTCTGAAATCACTCCAAAATCTTTAAGAGAAAATTTTCCAGAGAGGAAAAAGACGACGAGATTCACGATTTGAAGTATGAATTGGAGGAGAAGGCGGAATTGGTTTGAGAATTTTGAACGAATTTTCCAAAAATCTCAATTTTAGATTCATAAATTGCAAGAGGAAAGATTGGAATTGATAAAGGATGCCAGGGCCGCCAAGGACTACCGAGACGAGTTGGACTGTGTCCAACATAAGGTTTCGAATTTCATGATGATAAAATTTTAATATTCATGTTCAGATCACGAAAATGGACAAAATCGAGTCGGAGAACGCGAAAATGCGGGAGAAGCTCAACGATTTGGAGTTTTTCAAAACGCGATCGGAGGTGATTTTTAGAATTTTATATAAAAAAGGAGATCGCTTGGAATAGAGCGGTTGTGAAATTGTATATTTTATTAGGTCTCCAGAATTGGAATTTTAGTAATCACAGCTTTCTTGTTAAACTGTTAAATGCTGTCATGAGGCTTTAAAATCATCATTTTTCTCGGGATTTTTTTTCATTTGTAGTCCTCTTGAGCATTTTTTTTAAAGGAGCATAACTTCATAAATGTCTCGAGGCGAACAGCCGTTTTCAATATTAGGTCGTGCGAAACTTCGCGCCTCACCTCAGAAATTATTTTTCAACACGTTTCATCACTCTACACTGTCAAAATTCGAAGTGAGAAAAACGGGTGCAAAAAGGGAATGACTGCAAAATGGTCGCTAAAAGGGCGGCCTTTATTGAACCTTTCATTCTTGGTAGGCTAAAAAGCCTCAAAAAAATGTTTAAAAAGGATGAAGAAAAAGTGAAGACCGATGAAAGAACGGAAAAAAGCAGTAAAAAGGAAACCGTTGTCACCCGTTTAGGAACAATTTATGAAAACCTTCCGCACCCATGACGGACGCTCAAAGGGCCCCTAAAGGGTCTAAACGTCTATGTAGAGTATCTCTCAAAATCTCAAAAATAAATGTTTTGATTAGACTGTAGCTTTTAGAGTTTCAGTTTGAAATAGTTCCACAGTTCATCCACTTAACTTTTTCGAATTTGAGATAAAATAAATTGTTTTTCTCTGCATATTATTCGTAAGTAAGAGAAACAAAACGTCCAAGTTTTTTATTTGTGACTAAATCTTCTTGTTCAAGCCGAAACTTCCTCCTCCTCATTATTCATTTTGGACTGTAATGACCACCCAATGTCGTAAATAAAGGGCCGCCGAATGTGATTTTTCTTCTCCTTCTTTTCGTGCCGTTCGTGTTTTTGGAAGGCGCCATTCTCTACCGATTCATCTTATTCGTTTGCCTTCCTAATTCTGACTAAGTTGCCCTATTTGAAGACGATGTTCACGTTTTCCATGGAGAATGTGAGGCTTTTTGATAGAATTTTACTTGGAAGCCTGTCATTCCTAAGTTAGAAATCAAATTTTTTTGGAGAAACATTGGACCATTGAAGGATTACATTGTAGAACTTAATTGGCCACTAGAATTTCTAGAACTGTGAGGATAAATTGAAGTTTCGAAGTTCGAAAGCAGTTTTTTACGCAGATCAAAAGCTTTATTTTTGAAGATAAAGGCCACAAAAGTTGTCAAAAATGACATTTTTGGTAAATTTTGTCCCTGAGATGTCTCAGAATTTGATTGGAAAAAAAAATATTTTGAAAAATTAGGCTCAAAGTTGCTCAAACTGAACAGTTTTTAAAATTATTATTAGTAACAAATAAAATTTCCAGGACTTGAGCAAGGCCAACGCATTGCTTGACGAAAGTATTGCCGAACTCGAAGAACAGATTTCAAGGTTACAATCGGAAATCAAGGTATTTTCCTCGATTCAAAATTAAACTCATCAAATTGAAATTTTTCAGGCCCAAACAGAGACCGAAATCCGATTGGAAGAGGCCAAAACCTCGATTCGATCACTTCAAGACGTGATTTCTGAGAAAAATCAGCGGATAGAAGATCATATCGAGGAGCAGTTGAGGCTGGAAGGCGAGCTGATGAACAGAAATGCAAAGATTGCCGAGTTGGAGAGGTAATTAAAGTAGAAAAAGTCAACTTTCATTGCAAACCTGAAAGCCAATCACCATAAAAGTTGGGCTGTAGGGATGATTTTTCAGAAAACTTGGTCGCTGACATTTTTGAAACCGTAAACTCGGGTTTGCCGCTTCATTAATCGGATCTAAAAAATTTTACTCTGTTTTTTTTTTTTGGCTCCAACAGTCACCTGTTTCAGCAGTGCTTATTACAATGAAAAAAGTTCTGCGTACAATCTGGATTTGGTTTCAGAGACTCTGTCTCCTCAACGCCTCGACATGCTCTTGGATCCCTGGCCGAACAGCTTGGCGACGCTGATCGACAAGAAATTAGCCGTCTCCGGGCCGAAAACCGGAAACTGAGGGCTCAAACCGAAGGAGCTTCTTCGACCACGGCAACTCCTGACACTTCGTAAGGATTCAGTTACTTTGAGATGTTAATTTTTTTCCTAGTCCTGAAAAAAAAACTAAAAAACTTACGAAGAGCCGTGTGAAGCTCGAAAACCAGGTCTGGAAAGTGGATTTTCTAAATTTTCAGCAAAATGTCTTAAGCGTCGCGGTCGCGAAGCGGCTGGATAGTACTCTGGAATTTGATAGCTTACACTATCTTACAGCTTCGGTGTTACCCGTAATCCAGAAGCCAAAAAAAAAACATAGTTTAATAGTTTTCATGCAAATTTAATGTGTACCAACAAGTTCAACCTGTATATTTTCGAAATCTCGAAATTTTCCAGATTTTTGGTCCCTCCTGGCGAGGTCGAGGAACTGCGCACGAATCTCGAGGTTCAAGAACAACGCGCCGAAGAGTTCCGAGTCGAAGCCGAAAAACTCAAAATCGAACTCAAACAGTTTGATTCGACGTTCGACCGTGTTAGTCAGGAGCTTCTGGAGGTCAGATCGGACACCTGAAAAGAAGAAATGAACGAACATTTCCAGGCCACACGACAGATTGAAGTGATGAAAGTGGAACGAGATGAGGCTCTTCATGGCCTCTGTGACGCTCGCCGAAAGTTTGCCCAGTTCCAGACGGAGTTTGGCAAAAAGCTGGAGGAGGAGTCGGAGAATAAGGTGAAGAACGAACAGTTTTCCGATTTAGAGAAAATAAATCAGAACTGTAGATCTGCCATGTTTAGACAAATTACTGTTTCCATATTAGAATAAAAGGTGAACTCATAAAAGGTGAACGCGACGGAGGCGGGACGCGTAGCGTGTGCGTACGCGGTTCTTGGCACGAGTTCAATTCAACCGTCAGAGACTATTCGGAGAAATATTTACTCGCTCTTTTCATTTATTATTTCATTTTTACATTAAAAAATAGTTGAATAGATGCAAAAACAGCGGTTCCAGAGCTTTTTTAAAAAGTCGGCGGCGCTTGAATTGAACTTGTGCCAGGAACCGCGTACGCACACGCTGCGCGTCACGCCTCCCTTGCCTATCAAGTGGGGATGATGGATTGACTATAAATGCACATATTATAAGGACTAAAAACTGCATGTCTTTTAAAGAAGTTCAATTTTTAACTGTGACCAGTTCTTGGTAGGAAATTGAAAGTTCAAACGTTAAGCTTCTTCTTCAAAAAGTCTAGCTCTATGATTGAAAACAAGTTTTGAATAATTTTCTTTTTCTTTGCCAAATATAGTCTGTGTGCCACGACTTGAAGTTTCACCGAACGACATTCCGTTCCGCTGCGTGCGTTCGCGAAGCGTCTTTCGAATATGGCTCACGCTTTCAATGTATTGTTATTGCTGTGGGAGAACATGAAAGTAGAGTACATTAATGAAAGAAAAAAAAATTAAAAGCGCGACAAAAGTTGGCAAAGGCGCGCAGCGGCACAGCGGAATGTTTGGTGAAATTCCAAGTCGTGGTACACAGGCTATAACTATCCTTTTATCCGTTGATCGATTATTAACCTCGATTCTTTTCCAGATCCGAGAGCTGGAGTTTGACCTGAAAGAAGCCAAGCGGCGACTCCAACAGGCGGATGAAGATCGTGGCGAGATCGAGGTTCAACTTGAAAGAGTCCGGGAAGAACAAAAGAGGCTCCGAGTGGACCTGGATGAGGCCAGGGAACAGAGAGGACAACAGGAGTTGGCTCTTGCTCATGCCGAAAGAGCACGAAGGAGTGTGGAGAATGAGAGGAACGTCTTGAGGGTTAGGAAATCGAGAAAAATCTCATTAATGGGTTATTTAATTAAGGAGAGATCAGAGAAGCTTGAAGATGAGCTGGAGGACATGCGAATGCGACTTCTGAACACTGATGATGCTGCCAAGAGATTGGAGGACCGGGAGAAGATCATGGTTTTTAGTTTTTACAGAAAAATTAAGCTTTAAGTTTCTAGCTCTAACAAGAAGCTCAAAGTATGTGTTTCCGACTCTCTTGAAGCGCTTTGAAATCGATTCATTTTCCTCTAGGTCGAGCAGAAGAACCGACTTGGCGACTGTGAAGCCGAAGTCAGGACCCTGCAGCAGCAGCTCAAGCTGGAGCAGAACAAGACCCAGCGTCTCCGGGAAGACTTAGTGGCTGAGAAATCGCGTGGATCTGAAGTCGTCGGACGTCTTCGATCGCTCTGCGCCGCGGTGTCGCTCAACGGCGGCAAAATCGACACCGAGATGGACGATGTCAAGGTGAAAGAGGGAGATAATCATGAAAAAGCATAGTAATTAGAAAGAGTTCATAATAAAATAATACCATACATGGGCACCGTTTTGAGGCGGCCATTCTCCCAGTCTTACTGAATTTAAGTCAAGTTCCATTGAAGTTGAAACTTGATTAATTTAATTTTTTCAACAATTCTCCAGTATTTTTTTAAACTCAAAAATTGTCTTAAAGGCCTTCTTCAGCCGGAAAAGAGAGCATCACTTCTGAAATTGAAAAAAAGTTCAAATAAATCTAACTTGTGAATTTGGATCACTTCCAGCTGATCGATTCCATCGATGACGTCATCATGACGGCTCTCACCACAGCCAGACGTGAATCCGACGCCCTCCGACTCCAACAGCACACACAAATCGCTGAACTTGCCGATTTGAAGAAGGATATCGAGAAATTGAGGTAAATAAAACAGTTCTTCTGGAAGGAACGAAAATATGTGAAGAGGTCTTGTTGAAAAATGAAACTTGGGGACAAAATCCGTTTCTCCAGAACTTGTAGGGATTGAGAGCACGTCGGCAAAGATCCATATATCAAAATTGTCTTCGTTTCTCATTTCTTTAGGTTTCTTTTTCTTCACAGGGGAAAAAAGAAGTTTTTACGGCTTTTCAGTAAACTATTTTCATAAATTTCAACACCTTCTAGCTTTTCAAAAAGAGAGTCATATTTAGACCCTTCTGGTACTTTCCTGTCTATTCTTATTTCAAGGACATACTCAAATAAATGGACTTTTCCAAGATTAGCAAGCGAAAATTTGAATCTTTTCTGGTCCATTGTTGGCTTTTCCTTTCCAAAAGCCAACCCAAAGAATTTCAAATCCTCAACCCGTTTTGATCGGCCTTTTTTCTTTGATCCATTGAAACGAACGCGTTGCATGTGCAAAGAAGGTTCCCCTGGGGCGTGGCTGGGATTCTCAACAACGAACACAAAGAAGAGAACCAGAGGAACGGTTGTACAAGACAACTTTCCTCGTTTTTCGTGCCATTCGAAAAAAAATGTCCATTTCCTGTGTTCAAAGAAGGAAAAGTCAGCAACGGCCAAGGGATAGCGTGTATTTTTTGTGAGTTTCTTGGGAAAAAAGTGTTGTAGCTTAGGTAAAGTTGGGTAAAGCCTTTTTTAAAATGTGTCCTGAAAAACTGAAAAAAAGGTTATTTTGCTGCCTTTTGGCGTTTTTTTTACTAGCCAGATTGACTCTTTTTGCCGCCTTTTAACACTTTTTTGAGCCTTAAAAATCATAATTGAAATCTTCAAAGAAGCCTCAAAGCGGGATCCTTTCAGCAGCTTTTCTTAAGATCTTCAGAGGGGTCACTATAGAGCCAACCTTAGAGGCCCTTGGAGATTCCCCTCTAGGAACAATTTTAAACCCCTATGAGGGTCAATAAAGCTTGCTAAATAGGTCCCTATAGGGGCATGCTAGTCGATAATTTTTATAAACTCCCCCTAAACGGACCATTCAAGCTCTAGGGGCCCAGGATTCAGACCCTAAACCCCTATAAATACAACCTTGATTCCACCTCTATAGGGACCACCTTTAGTAGCTTTTTTTCTTTTCCCCCGATCCCTAGTTGGATCACTTCAAAATTCCTGAGTTCTCCAAAAGTTATAGACCTTTTCGGGCAATTTTTGGACATTTCTGACTTTGCCACAAAAAAATATACTTTCTATTTGTATTTTTTTTTTGTCTTGTAGGAGAAGCGAGAGCGCCTCTCTGACGGAAAGCGATGATCGTGTTCGCGAATTGTCCCAGGAGAACATTGGAATGAAGGAACAGGTATGGTTTTTTTGTATAGAACAGAACAATAATAGGAAAAAAAGAGCTCTTTTTTTATGATCAAAATTCTTTGAAATGAAAGTGCCATGGGAAATTTCGTTGTTTTCACGTTTCGAAAGTTTCGATTTTACGCTCATTTTTTTGGACTGAATATTGACTTTAAAATAATTTCTCAAAATTTCAAAAAAACAAATATGGCGTTTTTTGCTTTTTTCAGGAAGGTCTGAGAATTTTTTTAAAGTTGTTGGGGAATAATGGTACTAATGCAGAAAAATTGTCGTTTTTTTCTAGTCTGAAAAAAATTAAAAAAAATAAGAATGGAACTTCAAAAAAACTCACTCGACTTCTATAAATTTTTCAAGTTGAATTCTTTGCTTTTTTTATTTGTAATATTATTTTTTTGAATTGGTCGAATAAGCATTAAGATGATGGTTGTTAGAATCTAAATTTTGTAACTGTTAACTTTTTTTGAATTTTTTTATAATGCCATTTTTTTGGCGAAACTCTCGACCAAAAAAAGTGTAACTATCTCCCTTGTTGCAAAGCTTTTTATTCTTATTACTTTCATAATTCTATCAAAAACGGACTTAAGTACATACATAGTATCATGAAATTTGCAGGTGTTCATGGTCCAAGAAAAGGTCCGCGAGCTCAACATTGAAATCGCCACCAAGAACAGCGAAATCGTGTCGGCGAAGCGAGAAATCGAGGAGTTGCACCGTAATCAGGTGCGTATCTAAATGGGAATGGATCAGTGGATCTAAAAAGTTGAAAAAACTAGATTTTTTTTTCTCTATTTCGTAAGGTAATCCAGAAGGATTTACCGTAATCCACCGCGTATCTATCTTAGAATAGATGAGGATCGTTTTATTTTGATAAAATTGAACTCAAAAATAAATAAGCGGAAAAATTGACCCTAGTTGACCTTCAATGGCTTTCTAAAAGAAATGGGAAGATTTTACTATCAAAAAAATGCGTATCTAACTTGGAATGGCTCAGAAATGTAGCTTGAACGTCATTGGATTGATTCAAAGCTCAAAAAATGATCGGAAAAGAAGTAGGGTGGACAATGAATATGGTAGGGAGTTTTTATAGTACCCTACAGTATATCTGCTTCCTACAGTGTTGTGGAGTTGTTATTTTTCCTCTAAATGTCATTATTTGAAAGTTTTGATTGCCATCAAAGAAGTATTTTTTTTCAATTTTTTTCAGTTATACCTCAAACTCCTTTCCTTGATCCCATGCCTGAGCTTTCTTGTTTTTTTTTTTTAGGTAGTTTTCTAAAATGGAAGGCGGGCTCCTTCTTTCAATTTTTTCCGGAGTCTTACCTGATCATCCGTTGTAATCACCTTGGCTTGTCCCCATCAAGACAACAAGATCCGGTCGTGGTTCCGAACAGACGTACGGCGGCGCCGGCGAAGATTTACGATTGATGGAGGGGCGAGACAATTGTTTATGGGGAGGCGATGAATCAGAGTTGTCGATGTTGTTGTTGATCTTCTTGGAATTCCTCGGATTTTCTAGAAGTTATATACAGTACTGGCCATAAAGGTATTTCAAGGTGGTTATTCGAGCATAACTTGTCTGAAAGTGGCTCAAATGATTTGAAACTTTGAACAAATTTTTAAATAACTACGCAGTAACTTTTTTTCCCAGAAGAAGTACTCATTTGCTCGAGTGAAACCGGATTTGAGAGCAAAAAAACCGAAAAATCCTGAAAATGAAGATTTTTTTCTCTTGAGATTCGAAAAATCATATCTTCGAAGAAACTTCGATTTGAAATCAGAAACTTTTTTTCCCGGTAAAACAAGTCTTCGACTTTCCAAAAAACTTAATCAGCCCCCTATCAACCCGATAGTAAGAGCGTAGTGACTTTTTCTTTGGAAGGCCTTATTCGTTTTGACGCCTCGTCATTCAGATGGACTATACGAGGTCATTTTTGTTTGAGAACACCATGTTTCTTGTTAAAAACTTAAAAACACCCTCAAGAATAGTTTCACACCGTTTTCCTCAGCTTTGTCACTATATCCTCTCTCCAGAACTCGCTTACTTCACTAGGTCTGATTTTGAAATCTCGGATTCAAACAGTTTTTCTGGACTTACGGGCATTCAAAGCAGTTTTTGTCTGATCAATCGCTTTTCAATCGTGAATTCGAAAATACATAATGGCCAAATTGCAGTCTCCCACTTCCTGAAGACTGCTAATTTTTTTGCTGAAGCATTAGTTTCACAAGATCAAAAACTTATTTTCCCATAAATTTTGAAGAAACGTTTTTACAGTGCCTATTTTTTTGACCTGAGAGCTATAAAGAGGAGTTACAAATTTATCTAATAATCTTAAACGTTTAAAAAAATTAAAAAAAGGGGTTTTTTTATCATCTTTCACAAGATTTAGAGCCTTCTAAGCAACACTTGTTGAAATGAAGTTTTTGAGAACTTTAAGAAACTCAGTATAACTCACTATATCTTTTGAGTAAAGTAAGCGAAACACAGTGAGTCTTTTTTTATTTTTTTATTCATAAAGATTCTGAAAAAGCTTTGGAATCTGAAATAAGAAATTGAGAATGTTCTGATTTTTGGAAAACGAGCAGAACCGCTCCAAATCAGAGGTTTCAAAAATCAGACCCTAGTGAAGTAAGCGAGTTCTGGAGAGAGGATATAGTGACAAAGCTGAAGAAAACGGTGTGAAACTATTCTTGAGGGTGTTTTTTTAAGTTTTTTTAACAAGAAACATGGTGTTCTCAAACATAAATGACCTCGTATAGTCCATCTGAATGACAAGGCGTCAAAACGAAAAAGGCCTTCCAAAGAAAAGCCACTACGCTCTTACTATCGGGTTGATAGGGGGCTGATTAAGTTTTTTGGAAAGTCGAAGACTTGTTTTACCGGGAAAAAAAGTTTCTGATTTCAAATCGAAGTTTCTTCGAAGATATGATTTTTCGAATCTCAAGAGAAAAATCTTCATTTTCAGGATTTTCGGTTTTTTGCTCTCAAATCCGGTTTCACTCGAGCAAATGAGTACTTCTTCTGGGAAAAAGTTACTGCGTAGTTATTTAAAATTTGTTCAAAGTTTCAAATCATTTGAGCCACTTTCAGAGAAGTTATGCTCGAATAACCACTTTGAAATATCTTTATGGCCAGTACTGTATAATTTCATTTTGATAAGACTTCCTTTCTCTACTGTGCGAAGTTCTATGTATAAACACGTCTCCTGCGTTGAGTTTCAAGCTCATTTCTGATCCCCGATTTTCGGAAAAATAACCCCGTTTCTCATCTTTTTCATGATCCCGCTCTCAAGCTCAATTTCTATGAGTCTAATTCGAAATTTTCCACTTAATGTTCGGATTTTACGACCTTTAGCTCCATAGCTTCATTACAACGCTAAATGAACCATTTTTCAAAGCAATTTCTTTTTTCCTCATTTTTATAGAAACTCATCAAGTTGGCGATTTGCCGTGGATTGTTAAAATCTCTCTGTATTAAACCAAGGAGAACGTAGAACGTAGTAGGAACGCTTTGTGGAAAGATGTAAAGTTGAATGATTGGCAGGCGGCGTGTATGTTCGTCTGTGTGTGTACCTCCGGACAACATTTTCCATCCTTCTCTTGCTCAATTGCAAAATTTTAAAGATCTGTTTCAATCGAGTCGGATTTGACCATTCTAATGATTTCGTCTTGAGATTATCAAATTTTCATCAGCTTCCAACCGGGTTTTTTGGCCTCACAGAGAGGTTTTTTAATGAAATTTGGCTAGATTTCATTAGATTTCTTCTTTTCACATCGAAAACGAGTTTGTGTTCAAGAACAGACTAGGAGATCTGTGGAAAAAGATTCCGTCGTTTAAAATTTAAATAAAAGGTCATATCAAGTAGGAAAAATATTTCAGATATTCGTAAGCTTCTTAGCAACCATCAAAAAGCCACGTTTCGGAACACTTTCATCCAAAAAAAAGTTATAGACTTTTTGTAGCCACCGTCTTCTATTAGAAAAGTTTGCTCACTCGGAAAGCGTTCTTTTTTTCGGTTTTAAGAGGCCTGAAGATTCGAACTTCGCCTGGAAATTGCATCTGGTGATACTTTTTGTCAATTTTTCGAAGAACTCTTTTTTTCAAAATTTAGAGTTCTCTATCATTCTTCATAATTTTCTTCCCTAAAATTTTCTCCAAATTCAAGCTTTTCAAAAACAGTTCAGAACTATTTTTTCGAAATTTTTTCACCTTTCCTGTTACAGTAAGAAAGAAAGCCCTTCTTTTTTTTCTTGGTCTTTTACCCGCTGTTCCTGCCTGTCATTCAAGCGTGTGTCACCTCGGGTTGACATTGAAACAGAAGTGCGAGGCGTGCCATATGGACTCACCAAGAGGAAATGGACCTTCATTTCAAATTCTTCCCCCCTTCCGACTCAATATTTCATTACTCAAACGATTCAATTGGGAGAAGACCGTTTTATTGCTTCTTTATTGAGTGGGATAGCGTGAATGGGTTTGGGTTTTGAGATGGTTGAATGGAAGAAATAGAAGATGGATAGTACTAAATTTTTGTGGTCACAAAGAAAATTAACTTCTTTCTATTTTTTCATAATTTTTGAATAACTATAAAACTTCTGAGCCTTTATCTGATCGTTTATCTTGCGCAATTAGCCTCCGTTTTTGACGTTTTTCATGAGATAATTGCCGGTATTCGTTATAATGGGCTGGGTAAATGGGAAATCAGTTGGTAATTGGTTGAGTACAGAAAAAAGTCTTAAAGGTTCATTTTCGAGAAAAATTCAATCATAATGGCTTGCATAAGTGCCACCCTGACTTTCTATTCAGTTTTTTTCAATTCTTGCATACCTTATTTTTTAAAAATCATTCGAATTTTCGAAGGAAGCTTTCTTAGATTTTCTTAAAATACTGAAAAAATAAATCTTTTAGTTGGTAGAAGCTTGAAAATTACAATTTTCGCCCTGCAAATTTTTTGAAGATTCGAGGTGTGTAACATTTCAATATTCTCTCAGGCTTCCTTGATTTTCCTATAACTAACTGAAATCTGACTCATTTCTCTGGTAGTAACACCGGAAATTGGGCGTCGAATGTGAGGCGAACAGGACGAGAGGTCAAGAAATGAAGAGGAGGGGCCATGTGGCGAGACATGATCTCTATCGGAAGTCACTTGCCTCTTTTGATGCCAAGATCTTCTTTATTTTCCTTCATTTTATTATTTCAATGCTGAGATTCTAGTAGATTTGGATTGTGGGAGGGTTCTGGATTATAAAAAAAAATGAGCTTGAAACTTTTTTTTCTTTGAAGCCTCAACATTTGATCCTGAATCCTTTTCTCATCAGAATTTCGAAGATTTGAGCTCTTTCGGCATGAATTTTGTTGGTGGGATCGATCTTGTGAGCTTTTTGACGTTTTAAAGGAGACTTATCAACTGAGCGGCCTTTCATAATTTCCAAAGTCTCAATTTTGATTTGACCTGAACTTTCTGCGAGGTCAAAAACCTAGCAGGAGATCGAGTCAGAGATTTTGACCTAAGAAAATTTTTTTCTACGGTTCCTTTTATTTTTTATACTCCATAAACTTTCTTTCACTAGAGATTCGAGTTTTTCCGATGTATTTTCATTTTTCAACACTACCTGACTTTTTTGAAAGTTCAATTTTCTCTAAGCGGAGTCGAACGTGCGGCTCTCTGAGCCTAAGAAAAGAGTCTTACTAACTGATCCATGTATCCTTTCATCTTTCTGATACATTAATCGGTTCTAATCAGACATTGAACCCTTGTCTATGAATGATTTACAATCGTTCCGTTAACTCTCTGACGTTTACAGACCTCGTCAGCTGTTAGCAACACGGAACTCGCCCGACTCCAGGTCTCCTTGCGCAATCTACAGCTCCAGGTTTCTTCGAATCATTGGAAGAAGATTATAAAAGCATAATTCCAGGAGGACCTCCTCAAGCAGGACAACAACGAGTTAAGACAGAAGCTCGAGCTTGCAGAGAAATCTCGAGTTACCGCCAAAAAAGACGCCGTTGGTTTTTTGATTTTCTCAGGGTTTTTATGTGGTCTTTGAGGTTTCAGACTAGAATTCGTAAATTTCAAGAACAACCCTTTGAATATTTTTATGAGGAAAAAAAATAGAAGTTCTAGTAAAGCCTGACTTTTAGTCTTACATACATTGTGTAGGAATTTTTTATAATCTTTATCAATGTTGGTCTCTTTTGAAGGACTCCCTGACGTCTATGCACCAGGCGCTTCTGGCCGACCACGACCGCCTTCAGAATCTTCACGACCTTCTGACCCACGACTACGAAAACGCCAAACGCGAAAACGTCGACATGAAGACCAAACTGCGGCAGCATTTTAGGGTTCATTTTTGATATTTACAGTGAAAACCAAGAAGCAAGATTCAAAAAGTTGAGGGAAGATTAGAAACAAATTTTGAGTCTTTTTTTCATTTGATGAGGCATTTCTCGTTTGGGATATTTACCGTTATCTGTTATTTGCACTGTAAGAAGGGCGCTAATTGCATTGGTTGGATCCTTTTTATGGGGTGTGAAGTGCTGCGCGCGTGTTAGCAGTTGTTAGAATCGTACGGTAGAGGAACTCTTTACGTTTGATTTTGTAGAAGTATTGGGATAATGAGCTCTGATTTTCAATCTTACCATGATGAAAAATGAAAAAGTTTCAGTACATTGCAGATTTTGATACGTTGGCCTCTTTTTTGAGTTATAGGAACTTTGAAGGTTTTAGGTTAAATTATAAACTGAGAGATTCTTCAGCAGAGCATAGATGAAGACTTTTTTTGAATAAAAAGTCAAAACTAAGAATTTTTTCCAGTGAAAAAAGTACCAAAAGTAATTACAAAAAGTTGAACATTTTTTGAATTTCTAACGCTCATTTTTAGGTGGTATGAAAAAAACACCAGCGAAAATTCAAACGGCGACTTTTCCGATTTTTTCATTTCGCTAGGGAACTTTCCGACGGCCACCTTTCCGACGAAACTTTTTCCGACTTTTTTTCCCTTTGTGCTTTTCGGTTTATAAAAAAATTTATATAGGAAGATGTAAAACGAAGAGTTTATCGAGAAAAAAAGTCGGAAAAAAATTTCGTCGGAAAGGTGGCCGTCGGAAAGTTCCCTAGCGATATGAAAAAATCGGAAAAGTCGCCGTTTGAATTTTCGCGGGTGTTTTTTTCATACCACCCATTTTTACCTCACAATGTCATCAGAAAATAATTCATCTCTTCCCACTTTTTATGAAACAAATCGTATCAGAATTTTTGAAAAACCGCATTCTTCCCTACGGCTCTTTTACAACGTTTATTAGCGATTTCAAACGTCTCGAGACACGTGTTTTGCAGTGTCGTTTTTCTTACTCTTTTCGTTCGTTCTTTCTGATTTCCTCGGGCCCTCTTCTTCTCAGTTTTCACGTTTCGAAAACGAAGAAACAACTTTTTTCGAGGTATTAGGTTTCACCATGAGGCGTTTTGCAAAATAGAAACACCCAATAATAAGAATGGAAATTAGCGTTTACGACAACGATGTAGCCGCGAATTTTCAGTCGATGGCCTCGCCGATGCTGAACAATTCGTCGTCGAGGGAGCTGGACGAGCTCAGGCTGCAGTTGGCTCAGGTCAGGATCGCTTCTGATTTTGTTGATTTTTTGGAATAGTTGATAATTAGAAAATTTGGAATTTTCGATTTTTTCTTACTGATGATTTTTTTTTCTGTTGTTTCAGTTTATTTTTTCAGATTTGCATATATGATTTTTCGTGAAAACTTTGAAAACTGGTTTTTTTTTCTTTATTTTTTTTTTTTCGAAGACTTCACTTTGAGCTATAAGCGAAGAAACATTTGATTTTTCATTTTTTTTTTTTTTTCTGTAAAAAAGCTCCTTTTTTCAGTGATGAACCTCTAAAGACTTCACTTTGTGTCAGAATTGCTAAAATTCCCAATTTTTTCTGTGAAAACTTCAAAAACTGGTTTATTTCTTCTCAAAACTTCAATTTCTAGGGACTAGAAAATGATAATTCACTCACTTTAAAAATGCTTTTTTTCAGGAAAGAACCTCCAAGGACAAGCAACTTAGAGCTTATGCTGATTTGCACAATGAGCATGGAGCTACGAGGAGGCAATTGGAGAGCTTGCGGTCTGTATTTTTGCTCATTTTTCAGAACTAGGAGGTCTTTTTTCCACGAAAAGTTGATATTTAAAATGCTGAAATTTGTGTTTTGAAAGCTTGAAATCAATATTTTATAGCCTAATCTCTCTTTTTCATCTTGATTTTTAGAAAATCGATTTTTGAAGGGCTAGAACTCTTCTCTGGCTTTCAGAGATTAATTTTTGATAGGCAAAAACTTAAAACAATTTTTTTTCTTCTAAATTTTGGTGAGTTTCAGTGTCAAGTTCAAATAATCAATTTTTTATTTGGAATAGCTGAGTATAATTGAGTTGTATATTTCAGATCGGAAAATGAGCACTTGGCGAGGAATCGCGACGCTCTCACATCGGAACTTCGGAGAATGAGATCAACTGAACCTTCCCACGAGTGGAGCGCCGCCATGAACGATCTCAATCACCAACTCCAGGCCAAAGATTTGGAAATCGCCAAGTTGAACAATAAGATCGAGGTAGTCACTTGATTTTAAGGGATTTACAAGGAAGGTCCTTTTTTTGCGGTTTGATCACAACTCTAAGAAAAAAACTGTCGTAAAAATTTGAACGAAAAATCTTATAAAAAGATCATTTTTTTACAACTCCACCCAATGACCATTCCAATGACGAAACTTGACGGAAAAGCCATGTGCATCAAACTCTAACCTGTAAAAATCCAACTTTCTTCGAAATTCTTCGAAGACATCGATCATAGCCGATACCTGCGCGAAACTTTATTTTTTTTTGTGGTATGAGTTTTGAAATTTGCCAAGTAACGGTTTCAAGCCTGACGCGACTATGAACGATCTATATTCAGACCACTCAAGAGTTTTGAAGCAAATCTTAAGATAACTCCAAACCTCCTGTGTGATATTAAAAAAATACATTTTTCAGATGCTGACCCAGTTGAATAAGACCTACGACGAGGAGAACAAAAACCTGTCGAGGCAAATCGAGATGCTTCTCACTCAGAATAAAGAACTCTTGAACCGAGCTCTCAATGATAAGGACCAGTACCACCAGGAGCAGAAGGATTTCCAGGTACAAACTTGAATTATGAGTTTCGAGAGGCCATGAGATGACATAGAATTTGCTCAATATTTCGCGTTTTTGCTGTTTAAAGTCGTAATGTTTATCCAATGTCGGCATCCGACCTTTAGCGGTCATGCTTTAACGTATTTTTAGGTCCCACGACGCGTTGAACCATCCTCAGGCGCATGAATATTTTCAGAAATTCCAATAATATAACTTCTCAGGAACGACTATCGGCCCTCCGAAGGCACAAGGAGAAGCTCGAGGAGAAGATTATGGATCAGTACCGATCGATGGAAAATAAGAAGACGAGTGACAGGAAGCAGCCTTTGGTGAAGAGAGCCGCCAAGGCCTTGATTAGCAGGGTACGCGCAAATTTAGAGAAACGAATACTGGAAAAACGGCCTTGCTATAGTTCCTTCATTTTACAAAAAAACGTTCTGCGTCTTGGAATTTTGAGCATATTTTTGAAAACTTATTTTTATTGAGTCCTTCTCTAGAGTCTTGTAGAGCCCTTCTTCTTATAAAGAGGTTCTCTCAAGACTGATTTTTGCAGAGAAGAGCGACGTCGAACGGCGGCTCGACGACGGAGGACAGCAGCGCCTACTCGGCCGACGAAGGCGGCTCGCCTCCCCTGTTCAACGGTAAATCACGGCCAGAAATCTCGGCGCCCATCCCGCTGTCGGTGATTCCCGAGAACTGCCCGCTCCACGGCAAGCTCTGGGACATTCACCAGCAGGCCGAGCAAATCAAGCAGAAAAGCGCCTCGCTGCGCCTTCCGATCCTCAAAAAACGGGCCAGCGTCGTGTTCCGCGACGATCATGGCTCAGCCTTCAACGGCGCCTACAACAATCCAAACGTCCGCAAAATGATTGACATGAACACGAGCGTCTATGACAACTCCGAGTGATTGTCCTTTTTTCCGTGTTTTGAAACGTTTTGAAATGATTCGCGAGGTCGTGGGAACCTATGAGAGCTTCTGCCGAATTTAGTAAATTTTTTGAAAAGTAATTTTAGTAATACTTCTCGTTCTCTTTCTGTTGGAAGGATGGGAACTTTTGCTCTGGTTTTTCTTCGGACTTAGGTGACTCGTAAATTTTTTCTGAGGCTATGTGAACCTTTAGAGGTTAGCCTTTTTTGGGAAAAAAGACTTCTGATTGAAAGTTTGTGTTTAGCTTTACTCTTGGAAACTGAAAAATATAATCTTTAGGCCCTAAGAGTCAAAATTTTCTCTTAAATAACAGTTCCAAGTAGAAAATTCCTTTTCAAAAAGTTGCTTGCCAGTTTTTAGAAAATTTTTCAAGTTTAGAAGTTTTTGTATAGTCGAATCGCTGCGACTTGAGACTTTTTCGTTGCTGAAGAATGGCTTCAAGATGGTTATTGCGACCGACTTGAAGCGGTTCGCGCTTAAAAAAGCCTTGCTAAACATGATCTGCAAAACATAGAGCCATTCTACATGCGACCAGTGGGGTCTACAGTCGTAGCAAATCAAAATAATATCAAGAAAAAACCTCCGCCGCTTGCTTCAATCAATGTGATCTTTGTATAGAAAGAAAAAATATTGAATCCCTTTTTTTTCTCTGATTGCTCCAAAATCGATGAAATGACGGGTGACATCATTCTGTGTTATGAATTTCAGTGTAAAATTATGTTATTTGTCTGTACAGCATGACTATTTTATGTTTTTTGGTAGCATTTTGTGTATTTTCGTACTTGTCCTCATGTCCTGTGTTCCCCTTGTCCTCGTGAAAGTGCTATTAAAATAAAGTGTTTTTTGCTCGTTTTTTTTTTTGTAAATGTGATTTTTCGTTTCTAGTCGTTGTTGCATGTTTTTGTGAAAAGAATGGAATAAAAATAAAGAAAAATGAAAAAAATGGAGAACTGCGACCTTTTTTTCTGCTTATCAAAAGTTCTCTTCAACATTTTTTTGTGTTAGATTTTTCAGTTTATCAAGAGGTTTGACTATTTAAAGATTTTTAAGAGAAAAAGAGTTTTTGATTTCTGCTTCTAAGTAAGAAACCATTGAAAATCGAAAAAAATTATAAAATTTTTCCTTTCTCCATAGGGACAAAATGTTATAGATAATTGTAGTTCCTCATGTTTATGTTCAAAAAAAACGTTTCAATTGAAAAACATGATATTTTTTTAAAGTATGGCTTTACTTTTTCTGTTTTTTTATATGAAAGGACTTCCTCTTGTAAAAAAATAAACTATGATCGAAAAAAAGCTTTTTTTCAGAAATTTTTTTGTTTTTGTATTAAAAAAATCGGTTCCTAAAAAAAAGTAATAGGTGAGGAAAAAAGGAAGGTTTTAATGAGAAGTTGAAAAAAAATTAATTGGTTTCAACATGCTCCTACGAATTTAACTTGAGGACACCATAAAAAAATTATTTTTTTGATAAATATGAAAAAAATTATACGAGTTTTTTTGAAGTCGAAGAAAAAAATGTATAAAACTTTTAAAAAAAATTATGAAACATTAGAAATTCTCTGTTTTTTCTGCCAATTTCTCCCTAAATCTAGAAGGACTACCCAAAAATATTTAAATTTTGAAAAAATTACTTTCCTCAATATTCGTTTCACATCTTCTGTTTTTGTTATCACTTCCGGCGCTATAATTTAGGGTCGGAATCTATAAAGTATCAGTTCAACTGTCAATAATCTAAAAATGCAGCGGTGATGGGCGTTTGAATCTCTTCTGTTAAAATTCCACCTCTACTTCTAAATTTGTAGGAGCAACGGATGACTGCGACGGACTCGCCCCGACTTGCTCCTCTTCGGATGACCATGACCGGAATTCGCCCCGCTATGAGACTATCCCACCTCTCCAAGGTGCTCTTTCCTATCTCTTCCTTTTTTCTCCTTTCGATAATCCTTAACGTTTCCAGAACTAACCTCGACGCGTTACTCGGCGATGCGACAACGCGGAGATCCGATCGGCGGATCCGTGAGGATTGGCACTGGGCCAAGACGGCCTCTGATCCATTCCAGGACCTATGATCATATCATTTTGAATGGTGACTTTTTGGTTAGATTCGTTGCGAGGTTTAAGAAAGGCTTAGAAGTTGTGAAACTTCGGAGTTGAACAATTATTTTGAGGACCATATTATTTTGATTGGAGATCTTTCGGACACACCTTGGATATGTATAAAAAAGTTGAAAAAATTGATTTTAGTGTCCTGATATGGCGGATGATTTTTTGATCCATTTGTGAACAGTTTCAAGAAAATTCGTCGAAACAAGTTTTATTAAAATCAAAATTGGTGCACAACTTCAAAGGACAGATGCAAAAAAGTATTTCTCTCTTTCTTTGTTCTTTATTTTTCTACGCTCTCTTGCTTAAAAGTTTTCTGAGATTTTTTTGATTATAAAACTTAAAAATTTGTCATTGCATATCTTTTTTTCGAATAGAGAAATTCATCATTATTTAGATAGAAAGTGAATTTTTGAGCCCTCTAACTTCACGAGATCGTTAGATTTTCAGAGACATATGATCTCTATTTCTTTGGCGTCTCTGCGATCCCCACGTTCTTTTGTTTTGAATATTCAGAATTATCCGTTTTCCGTAGAAAGTTATTCAGAAAATTTTCTCCATGAAGTTTGGATCTAAAAATTCAAAACTATCTCTGACTCTCCCAAACTCAGTTATCTTTTTCTTTCTCTGACGGCTATTTTGCATTTTGCGGAATCATTTTCTCGAAACGAAGGTCTCAGTCTGCAAAATAGCTCTAAAACAGGAAAACAGTTGGTTTGAACAGCCGCAACATGTTTGTGCACAACTGTTTTTTTAATCTGGAAAGTTTCTCTTTACATGCAAAGAGAAAAAGTTACATAGGATTTATAAAAAAAAGCAAAATTTCTCTGTAAAAAGTTCATGGATTACAAGGTATATATATCTGGAAGGTGAAGCTGTCAGAAGACAATTCAGGAATTGAAAAAAAAAATTAGGCTTTATCGAAAACGAAGCATTTGCAGACGTCAACCCTCTCTTCGACAAGCCTTCGAGCACTCTGCCGCCGAGAGCTCCGGTCAGGAATTCCTCGGTGACGGCGAGCCTCCGATCCCGACCCCCGCCCCCACCATACCAAGCCAAAAATGGCGTGGTGCCAAGGACCCCGCCAAGCTATCAGAATAGAAATCCGCATCCGGTTCGTTAGAAAGAACCAAATTCAAGAAATCATTATTTTTCTTTTCAGTCCCCAATGGACTCGCCGCCCTTGTTCCAGCCAAGATGTTCGTCTACGCCAAAGAGCGGATCGCCGATGAGAGAGATCGAAGAAATCCCCAGGGAGAATGGGGCAAGTGCTGTCATCTCGGATCGGCTGGTCGTGCCGGAAGGCGAGCAAAGAACCTTCATCAGAGAGAAGGTGAGACGAAAAAGAAGGAATTTTGATTTCAGAAAGTTTCCTTTGTTCGTTCTTTACTTTTGATTTTTGTGGTATAAAGAAGTTATAGCTAACTTTATTGACGTTCTAAAGCTTCCAAGCCTTCAGAGCGCGTAAGTCGACGTTTTTCCGACAAGTTTGAAATTTGTAGTAGCCTAGGTCGATATTTCAGAAATGTCGCCATGTTTTAAAAGTCTAAGTGCTTTTTAGCTTTTTTTAAGACGAGAAACCTGGACTATCAGCTTTTTTGAAATCCTTATTCACAATTAAGTAGAGCTCATTAGTTGATTTCAGTACCGCCTTTTCCAGATTTCGAAGGCTGCTTCCTTTTCTGAGCTGATTAAAGCTCAGGCGAAAAAATCTCCTTATCTTGATAATTTCCACGGGTTTTTCCGATGCTTCCACCCAAATGAATTTCTATCAACGTTAGAAAAGTCTAAAAAGCGGTTTTCATGCGTCAAATTCCAGGAAGAACGAGTGGACAAGGCGATGAGCTACTACGAGAACGTCAACAACCCGTCGATGCTCAACGACTCGACGACGAACAACGGAAACGAGAAGGCCAACGAGAGCACTGTTTGGTACGAGTACGGATGCGTCTAATATAATCTTTTCATTCTTTAAAGTCCCCCTTTTTATATTTCAAAGTTGAAATGTACCCTCCCTTCAAAAGTATTATCAAATATCTCCTCTTATCATTTGATTTTACCCGGTTTTTTTTCTTCCTTATCCCAATATATTTCTCAATTCATTGTGGCCTTTCTTATAACCTCATGGAATCTGTTTTTCATTTCAAAAGTTCACTTTTCTAGGAGTTTATTCGTATTTATGACAATCTATATCTTTGAAATACGCCTTTGTTGTCTTTTTTCTTGTGGAGTAAAATTTTTGAATTTTATAATTTTCTTTTCACGCGTGAAATCTCAGTTTTTTTCAGTTACTTGGAGAAAACTCTTTTTAATATTTTTAAAATCGATTTTTTAGGATAAAATACGAGATATGGTATGTATTTTTCATCATTTATCATTTTTGCTTGAGTGACCACTTGATATTTCACTTAAAATCATCAAAGTTGTCACTTAAGGTTTGATTAAAACTAAAACCCATATGGTCCATATTCAGTAATTTTTGACGTTAAAGTAGAAATTGAAATGGAGTAGTTTGTTTTCATAGCTCGTTTTTGGGATCCTTGATTGCTTTATCCCTAGAATGATCACTTGGAGGAGAAACAAAAGTGTTCACAGAAGCCATCCTAAAATTTTCAATTTTAACTTTCCAAACTTCCAGGAGTGTCCACTCGAACAATCGAACCCCTCAAATGGCTTCTCTAGATGACTTTCGGAGGTATCTTCTTTTTTTCAAGTTAATAATTTCATTCAAAAGCTGATATTCTTTATTAAAAAGTTGAAAAAGTCTGATCGAAAAAAGAGAATTTCAGAGCCAAAGACCGTTTCAAACCCACGTGAAATTCGGTCGATAACGTGTTCTTCAAACAAAAAAAAGGGCGAAATCACGGGAAACCAGTTTGAGTCACCTTTTAGTTTTTTATGCTTTTGTTTGTCTGACTTTTGAGAGAGACTAGAATGAAATGATAGCAAAAAAGAGTTCCTTGTTAGAAAATGATAAGCTTTGAAGGGTCGGAAACGGTATTAGAAGAAGATTAAGAAATCGCGAGCTCTGGATTTGCCGGGAAATTCAAACTTTTTTTAGAGTATTTTTGAGAGATATTTGGCTGTAAAAAAATTAGTGAGAAGTTTGAATTCCAAATATGTATATGAAAAAAACATTTCGAAGCTTTTTCACAGGCGAATCGAGAAGGTACCATAGTGTGTCCACAAAGGTACCTCTCAAAATGGATCGTGAAGACCCCATAATGTGTCCATCGTGAGACCTCCGGGATACCTTTTAGCTGTATCTGAGCCATTTCGGAGGTACTTTAGAGTCTCCCTCAAGCCCCTCTCATTTTGCTCTAAATCCTCAGAGGTATCCTCGAGGTACCATCGTGAGAATTCAGACTCTGCGATATACCTCAGAAGGTCTCGCGATACCCTTTCTCGATTCGCATATGTGAGTAATAACCCCCTCAAGAATTGACTATTAAACAATTTTCCATCATGATAAACAATCTCAAAAACGTATTTTACCCTTTACGATTGAAGACGTTTGATTCTCAAAAAATGAATGCGAATTTATTTTTTTCTTACGTGACTGGCTTTTTCTTGTTGCGTTTTTTTTTGATGGTTTTTCTCGATAGAGCACATTAACTTGATCTCCAGTTCTAAAATCAACTGATTAGCTCAATTTTTTTTTTGAGCACCAATGACCGTTCTTGAAGCTTTTTTTTTTAAAGAAAATACCGGGAGAAATTCAATTTTCGAAGTTTTTTTCTTCAACAGGCAAGGGGTTTGAGAGCATAAGAAGAAGAAGAAAAGTTATAGCGTAGCAGTTTCAATAATGAAACGGAAGAAAATAAAGGAATCAGTATGTTTGATAGGTTTTAAAATTTGCCTCTTTCGTGAATTTTTGCTTTGTTCCGAGAACCTCATATATTGTAATGAACACGCCATAAAACAATGACAAAATATCACGGAACTTAGGTATTCTAGAAATAATTGACAGAGCTTTCGATCAAAAATAAGCCCATAGTTCCTTCCTACTTGAAAGAAAGAAATTAGGCGGTTTAAGGAAAGGAAGAAGATTACAATACTCGAGTGGGCGGAGCTTCCCGTGTAACCGAAATAAGCCCGTGCGGTTTCTTCCGCTCTCTTTCTCTCTCGTTTCAACTTCTTGGAACCTGATTGATCAAGTCAATCAGGTTTTCCTTCCTTTCGCAATCCTCAAGAAAGAGAGAAATAAAGAAAAGGGCGATTTCGAAAGATCGAACTACAAAAATAAGTCATTCCTTCCTGTTTTCGTCTGGAGAGATCGCAATAACCTTTGCTGATAGTAGCCTTTCGACTTTTGTTGACGGAAAGGAAGCAAACGGGGCTGGAACTCGTATAAATACAGACCCCGAGGAGGTCCCAAGACAGGCCAATCGGCAGCCTTTGCTTGGCTTTTCAAGGCCTTTTCTCAACTTTTTTCTTCAACATTTATTTTAAAATTTTTGTAAGACTTTTATTACTCAAATTTCTCGAAAAGTTCAGAGAAGCTTCTGTGATTTCTCCGTGGAATAGGAAAAAGAGTTATAAATAAAGACATAAAAGGTCTTCAAACGGGGCCTTTTTTTCAGTTCGGCCGACTTTTTTTGGAAGCTTCTCATCTTTCACAAAACATTAAAATAGCAGATTAGTTGCCTTTTTTTAAATTTATGAGACTCACAGAAGCATTTCTTTGATTTTTCAAAATAACCACTCCAAGTAACTATATTGATTGATCAAAAAAACTCTTTTTGATCCGTATTTAGAGCCCTCAGCACTGAAGGACTTCTTACAAGCCCCTTTTGTATTTTTTTTCAAAACAAAAAGACCCAAAATCTGAGATCAACAATTCTAAAAATAACATTTGACCACCACGTGTGCCACGAAAGCGAACGGCTCGTTTTCTCTGGCGCTCTCTCATTCTCACCACAGAACGAGAGCAACCAACAAAAGACAGGAAGAAAAAAAAATCCATAGCTACACGTATTTTTGCTCCGCCTCCTTCCCGTTTCAATTCCTTCCGTTCCATTCACTTCTGTGCCTTTCTTCGAATCGGATTCGAGCCATGGAGCCTTCAGAAATGCTCTCCAACGACAACAGTACGTTCCTGTTCACCTCAGAGTCCGTTTCGGAAGGACATCCGGATAAGATGTGCGATCAGGTTCGTTTTTCCATCGTTGCTTCGGAAAATCCAGGTCTTCCGGTACATAATTGTTTTTTAATGGACATCAGACCTTAATTCTGATGATAAGAAACCTCGAACTTGATCTAATACTGAGAGATGTAGGATGATCTCACTTGAATAAACAGTGAACTTTGAAGTTTTCCACCTCAAAATGGACAGTTTCATTACACATTACATGAAATTTGATTGAAAAAAACCTGGAAAACCATTGAATTCCGATTTGAAGATCTCCGACGCGATTCTCGACGCCTTCATTGCCCAAGATCCTCATGCCAAAGTCGCTTGTGGTAATTCAGGAATTCCGAAAAGGAAAAACGAATTTCATTCTTCAGAAACGGCCACCAAGACGGGAATGATCATGCTCTTCGGAGAAATCAACTCGAGAGCCAACGTCGACTATCAAACTGTCGTCCGGAATGTCGTCAAGAAGATTGGATACGACGATTCGAGCAAAGGTGAGGAATTTTTCGGAAGGGAAGGGAGATTGGGAACAGTTTTCTGGAGGTCTTCTGAAAGGAAATTTTAGAACTTTATTCGAGAGAAGACCTCGCAACAGCAGAAATTACTCGTAGAGAGCTAAGAAACGGTTCAGAATTTCTCAAAAAATGGATTAGGTACTGCTTGAAAAAAAAAACTTGAATAAAGCTCAAAATGAGCCAAAAAATGCTCTGAAATGGCTGGAAGAAGCTCAAAAAACATGGAAATTCGAACTCTCGTAAATCAATTTTTGTTTCGAATCGAGCTTTTTGAATCGAGTATCGAGCAATTCTGCTTCCCTATAAGTTTGTCAAAATCTTGCCCACAAAAAAACGATAGTTCTTCTTGTTTTGCTCAGAACTAGTCAATCTGATGCAACTTTTGAAATTTTCTTTTTTTCTCTTTTTCGGATCATAAGTTCAAATAGAGAAAAGAAAAAAACGAATGGGAACGAAGAAACAAAAAAGATATTTTTTCCCATCTGAGCACACAATAGTCTCTGGCCTAACATGAGGAAATCTGATGCAATCTCGAAAGAATGTTTTTTTTTTTTGTTTTGTTTTACTCTAGTCATAAGTTCAAACAGAGTCTAGGGTGGACAATAAAGGGATAGACAACTTGGAAAGACTTGAACTAGGAACCATGCAGCTCATAGGGAAAGGGTCTGAAGTTCAGCCAAGAAGTCAATAAATTATTACTTGTTTACATCATATTTTATTGATTTCGAAACTAACAAACACGTTTGAACCAGTCACCTTAAGGACATTAGGAAAGATCCTTTCCAGCTGAGCCATGTTTGATATAGATAAATTTATAGAAATGTTAACCTTGCACAATATCTACCGCATTAACGTTAGAAAGACTGAACCAGCGACCTCTCACACGTGTCAGAAGTTAGGTATGAGCCTTACCCATTGAGAATGTATGTTACTGTACTGAACGCAAAACTTGAAATGACTTGCCCACATAAGACTTGACTTCAAAAAATTCTGGAGGGTTCAAATCAGAACTTTGGACGTTGAAAAAGCCTTACCAACCAAACCACGTCATAACTAAAAAAAAGTCTGCAGGATTCGACTACAAGACGTGCAGTGTGATGGTGTCGCTGGAACAGCAGTCGCCGGAAATCGCGGCCGGAGTCCACGAGCAGAAGTCGGACGACGACGTCGGGGCCGGAGACCAGGGTCTGATGTTCGGTTACGCGACCGACGAGACCGAGGAAGCGATTCCTCTGACCTTGCAAATCTCCCATCAACTCAACGCCAAGCTTCACGAGCTCCGCAGGAATGGCAAGCTCGCATGGGCTCGCCCCGACTCCAAGACTCAGGTGAGCACTGTCTTTGAAGCTGACGCACTATCCTTGAAGCTGAAGCACTATCCTTGAAGCTGTGAAAGAGAAAAGGAAGTCATCGGGTCTTGAGATGAGCTGCTGTGCTTTTGAACACTCCTCCTCTGGCTTGGTTCTAGAAAGTCTAATGAATTTAGAGAGAAAATGAAAAAATTAATACCTTGATCAAAAATATACGTATCAAAAATCAATCAGAATGATGATTATTTTCAGGTGACGGTAGAGTACAAGTTCGAGAACGGCGCGTGTGTTCCGAAACGCGTCCACACGATCGTCATCTCGACGCAGCACTCGCCCGACGTCACCCTGGAAGACGTGCGGAAGGACCTCGTCGAGAAGGTTGTCAAGGCGGTCGTCCCGGCGAATCTCCTCGACGCCAACACCGTCTACCACCTCAACCCCTGCGGATCTTTCATCGTCGGCGGTCCGATGGGCGACGCCGGCTTGACCGGCAGGAAGATCATCGTCGACACGTACGGCGGCTGGGGAGCCCACGGCGGCGGCGCCTTCTCCGGAAAGGACCCGACCAAGGTGGACCGATCTGCGGCCTACGCCGCCAGATGGGTCGCCAAGTCCCTGGTCAAGGCCGGGATCTGTCGTCGGTGCCTCGTCCAAGTCGCCTACGCGATCGGCGTCTCTCGGCCTCTGTCCATCCTTGTCTTCTCCTTCGGCACGTCTTCTCTCAACGAACAGGAGCTTCTCCAGATCGTCAACGACAACTTCGATCTCCGTCCCGGCAAGATCATCAAGTGAGTTGAGAAGAAGAGTTGAGACTAGCTGGTGAGAAATAACTTGAAAAATAATTTTCTTTCGGAAATGTATGGTTGAGAAAGAAATTCAGAAAAAACACTCGAATTTGACCTTTCACAAATTTTGAAGGAATTTTAATTTTCTCACAATTTTTCTATGAAAAAGGTTGTAACTTGCAAGTTTTTAAAAAGTTACTTTCATAACCTCGAAATTAAACTTTCAAATTGAGGGAGCTCGACCTGAAACGACCAATCTACGAGCAAACGGCCGAAAATGGTCACTTTGGCCACAAGAAATTCCCGTGGGAGCAGCCGAAATCATTGAAAATCGCTCCAGAAATCCTGGCCAAGGCCAGAAACGGGCCGAAAAAAATCATGTCATCGGTTCAATGGCTCACTAGTTTTTTTGTTAAATAGATTTTTTTATATGGTATTGCACGGTATCATTTATTTTTCAATTTATGGGTAATAAACTATTCCGAAAAGAATGTTTTTCAGCTGAATAGTATTCATAATTTATCGCGATGTCTATCTTGATTTTGAAATTTTCTAGAGTTTGCAAAACGAATTCGAGTTGGTTGCTAATACAGGCAATTTACAATTCACTCCTCCTCCTCTTGAAGTTTCTTCAGCTCTTCAATCACATGTTTCTGGATGCTGGCGAGCTGCTTCATTGCCTCCGGCGACAAGTTTCCATCCTCGTCCGTTTGTGAACGTCTTGAAGTCGGTGCCAAGCCCGCACCAGGATCCGTTTTCGAGCCGCGGCCTTGTCGAAATAACTGTAACTCGCAAGATAAGATATTTTTAACTAGGGAACTTTTTTTACCCCCCGGTTGAACTTTTGCTGAAACTTTGCTAAAGTGTCCTTTAGGACCTTCTGATTCTAGAACAAGAAGAAAATTTCTCGCAATAGATCTCGTTTTCGAGTTAGGACACTTTAAAAACCGGAAATAGCGCTTTTTTGGCCTAATTTGCGTATTTTGCACACTTTGAAGCTCCATAACTCGGAAACAAGATCTATTGCGAGAAATTTTCTTCCTGTTCTGCAATCAGGACGTCCTGAAGTACACTTAAGCAAAGTGTCAGCAAAAGTTCAACCGGGGGGTAAAAAACGTTCCCTGGTAAGATAACTTTCTAGTATCAATCGATAGAGGAGATCAAGGAGGTCAAGAAAAACTTGGTTACTAAGACCAGGTTTTTTGAACCTCTGACGTCATTTCCTATCGATTGATGTGACAATCTCGAAAACTTTGATTTTCGGGAAAATCGAAAAAAGTACAATCTACAACCCCTTAGGATTTTTTCGAGCTTCTGAGGTCATGAAAGCCGATCCGGACGAAATTTATATCAATCGATAGATCTCGACGAAAAAATAAGCGGAGACCAGGTTTGACCTCCGTAGGTCAACTAGGAGCCAAGTTATAGGCGATCAAACTCTGAGATCAAAAATTTCAAAATTGGTCAAATCTGGTATCAATCGATAGGGGGAATCAACGAGGTCAAGGAAAACTAGGTTTCTGAGTTCCTAAGTTCCTAGAAGTCGAGTTATTATTAATAAAAAACTTTGAAAAATCATATCTTTACTTCTAGAAGGCTAGGGACTTTCCGACCTGGTTTTTTGGACCTCTGACGTCATTTCCTATCGATTGATGTGACAATCTCGAAAACTTTGATTTTCGGGAAAATCGAAAAAAGTACAGTCTAACCCCTTAAGATTTTTTCAAGCTTCCGAGGTCATGGAAGCCGATCCGGACGAAATGTATATCAATCGATAGATCTCGACGAAAAAATAACCGGAGACCAGATTTGACCTCCGTAGGTCAACTAGGAGCCAAGTTATAGGCGATCAAACTCTGAGATCAAAAATTTCAAAATTGGTCAAATCTGGTATCAATCGATAGGGGGAATCAACGAGGCCAAGAAAAACTTGGTTACTAAGTTCTTATGACCCTAGAAATCGAGATAAGATTAATGAAAAACTTTGAAAAGTCATATCTTTACTTCTAGAAGGCTATGGACTTTCCGACCAGGTTTTTTGAACCTCTGACGTCATTTCCTATCGATTGATGTGACAATCTCGAAAACTTTGATTTTCGGGAAAATCGAAAAAAGTACAATCTACAACCCCTTAGGATTTTTTCGAGCTTCTGAGGTCATGAAAGCCGATCCGGACGAAATTTATATCAATCGATAGATCTCGACGAAAAAATAACCGGAGACCAGATTTGACCTCCGTAGGTCAACTAGGAGCCAAGTTATAGGCGATCAAACTCTGAGATCAAAAATTTCAAAATAGGTCAAATCTGGTATTAATCGATAGAGGAGATCAAGGAGGTCAAGAAAAACTTGGTTACTAAGTTCATATGACCCTAGAAATCGAGATATGATTTTTCGAAAAGTCCTCGAACTTACACGTGTTAGGTAAATCATAACTTTTTTTTGGTATGTACTGAAAAAGTTTCTCAAAATGCTTTACCTATGGATAGATATAAACTCGCTTAAAAAAAACTCATAGTTCTCTAGATATGCGGGTACGCACCGGCCTACCTTAACCCGGCTACATTAACAGGAAATGGCTTAAAAAGTTGGATCCGCATTTCTGAAGTTTCATCCAAATCAGAAAAAAAAGTTTCCTGTTTCCGTTGTTTTGGAGAATTACAGAAAATGTGTGTTAAACATTTTGAAGTGAATTTCTCAACAGGTAACTATTCCGAACACGGTCGAGGAGGTCATCAAGTACAATTTTTTCACTTATGTGTTCTTGATATTTTTTAAACGGGTGGACTCTTGCTAACTTTACAATCTTTCCAAAAAGGTTTAGAAAGAATTCGCGTATCTTTATGCTAGCTGTAAATTACAGTAGTGCGCCAAAAAATCGCGCCTGTCATACCAAGAAGACACTTTTGCGCCTAGGCGAGAACGAGGTGTGAGTTGTAAATTTTGTCTTTTCATGATCAGTGCAGTGACCTCGGGACCATGTACAACTTTCACATTTTAATGACCCATTTAGAGTTTTCAACTAAAAAACCAACACGAAGCCACTCCTTTTTTCGCTTGAAAATCTATATTCTTTTCTAGAAATTTCTTTCAAGTGCTAAAAAATGTATTCAACTTTTACTCAGAAAAACGATATACCATGATTGTTCGGCTTGAACTTGGGTAGCGAGCGACTTGGCGTGATCAACGACGGAATCGGGAAAAAGTCGACATTTCAACGTTTTCGAATCCTGAGAATTTCATTTGGAAGAACTATAATTTTTTTAAATCAAGCGAGGACCGCTTCAAACAAATTACTTTTCTTTTTTTTGAAAATTGCATTGAAATCTTTATATCTACTTTTACTTTATTGAGATTTCGATGAAGCTGTCAAAAGAGTGAAAAAAAACGCCTCAAACCAGCTAATCCCAAATTTTGAAATGAAAGTTATTCAATGTTTTCTTTTTTGATAAGATCCATCAAAAATATAATTTTCTCAGTTTTTCATAATTTCGATCACCTCCTTCATTTCAAACCCCAAGGAAAATCGTGGTTTCAGCAGTTTTTTCAATTATCAATTATTCTTTTCTTTTTGAAACATGATTCCTTTAAAATTGTCCACAGATTATGTTCTTCCGAGTATAACTTTGTAAGATCGATTAAAAAAAAATAGAGCAACTAAGACTCCGCCCACAGCCATAAAAGATTTTTGTAAGGGGGCGGACTCGGACTCGGACTCGACGAGCTCATTCACTTAACCGTCTTGCTGTTCTCTAGTCGGTCTTCTACGCCATGCCTCTGACTACTCCTTCTCTACCAGCTCCCACTGAATGGGAAACCTACGAGCACATTCTCTTCAAGGAAGCTGTTGAATCCATCTACCGCGATCCCTATACTTTGACCAGATTGCGAGAAACCAGTATGTTGATTTACTTTTATTCCAAACTAATTTTATAGAAAACATGAAGTGATTCCAACCTTTTTATAGCTCCTAGTTGTGAGAAGGATTTTTGACACTGAAACATTTAGTTAATAAATACTTTTGTTCTCAGAGGTGCAGGTAACATTGATTAGCATTTTTTCAAAAAATTCCATCTTTTGAAAATTGCTGACAAGATAGCACTGAGTTTAGGTTATTGATTGAACTTAGACTAAAAAAAATTCGTTACATGTCAATTCTGAAGTATGACTTTGCATTCCCAAAGGATTATAAATTTTCTCTCGAATTTCTTTGTCCGATTTTCGTATTTCAAAAATTCTTCATTACAGTGACGAAGGCCCAGCGCCAGATGTTCGAAAACTTGGTGTTTTCGTTTGAAGAGAAAACTTTCTCAAACGGTAAGTCTAATTTTTATTCGAAAGATCGCCTTTTTGTTCTGTAAAGAAATCGCTATACTTTCAGATCTAATGGACCACGTCTTTCATCCGATTCCTCGCCGGAGATCCTCGTCTTATTCTTCGCCGGATCGGAACAATAATCGCAGGCCGAACACTCGTGATCGTCATAACAGCGAAACGACTGTGAGTTTAAAGTTTAGACGCTGCAGAATGTTTGACAAAACGACGAATTTCAGCTCTCAATGGTTGTTCTTTAATTATTAGTATCATCATTTCAGTGTGGCTACTGCAAACAACTCGGCAGGTCGGATTGGAACACCCATAACCGCTTCGACTGCAGACAGCTGCAGAGTCTGCCTCCTTGCCGGATTTGCGGAGCCAAAGACCAGGACAACCACACGGAGACGTGAGTTTTATAGTCTTTTTCATTAACATTATATTGATTTTTACGGTTAGGAGACTCAACTTTGTCTTAGGAAGAAAAAAAAACACCTAGAAATTACTTACCTAAACTAACGTAGACAAGTTTTAAGACCAGTGAAGAAAGGAAAGGACAAGAGCCCTCTGAAGGTTTAATCGAAATACTTTGTTACAGTTACTGCCCGGAACAGATCCCGACCGAGCTGGTCTTGAGAGAGGAATTCGCCAAACTCGGCTTGGACAAGCAGCGGAAGCGCGAAATTCGCGAGCAAATCTCGGAGATCAACCAGCAAATGTACGAAAACTTGCCCAACGCTGGAAGCTACGCCTATAACCGTCTCCAATTCGACAATGAAACTGAATAATTTTTCTTTTGTTAGTCAATCTTTCGAAACTTTGCATTCCTACTTCATTTACAATAGCTTTCTAGATGGTTTTAAGAGTTTCCTAATGCATTTTTCAAAATTCCATCTTTCCAGCCCAAAACTTTCTACCTTTTTTCATAGCTTATTCACAACAACTTTTTATCAAACTTATCAAAAGCAAACAATTTTCCCTTAATTTTCAAGGTTCCCAAATGTCTTCCTTTCTAAAAACTGTTGTTAGTGAGCTATAAATTGAAAATTGTTCCTTTTTCCATCGTTCACATTTACCTTTGTGAGAAATCATCTATCTTCTTCCAAATAATCTACGAGTTTTTCTCTACCGTGTTTTTTCCTTTTTGCCCGCCAACGTTTATCTATAGTATTTTGTTCCCGACCGCACATTGCCCAAAAATTTCAAAGTTTCCATCTGTTTTGTTCCAAATGTATATAATAAATATGTACATAGATTCAAAATGTCTCACCATACAAGAGCCCACGGTAGGGGCCTTTCAGAAGTTTATGCCGGAGCTCAGGGGCGACGGTGTCGTTCAGACCAGACGCGAGGAAGTGGAAGCGAAAAATGTTTCGTTTATGGATATATAATTTGAAGACGATACTTTTCAACTTCCGTATAACGATGTTCGAGAACGGCCAGATCCAAGAAATGCGTTGCGAAAAAAGTGAAGCACTGAAAATTTTCTAGATAGGGGTTATTGAAGAAAGATTCTAGGAAGATTATACTTTGAACGGCTATAAAAAAAATTGAAAAAAACCAAGTTGATAATAAAACCACCTTCAAAGCGATAATTCTCTTCGAAATGACATAAGATATAGCGATTCCTTCTTCGGTGGAGGTGCCTGAAGCAAAAGAATAGGAGAAAGTGGATGTAGATGAGAAGGATTCAGACTTCTGGCAAGCTCGTCGAGAATGACGAGCGAGCTCACGGTGGCGGCGCCTTCTCCGGAAAGGACCCGACCAAGGTGGACCGATCTGCGGTCTACGCCGCCGGATGGGTCGCCAAGTCCTTGGTCAAGGCCGGGATCTGTAGTCCGACAAGAATGTTTTTCAGCTGAATAGTATTCATAATTTATCCAATATCTTCATTTCGAAGTTTTGTGTTTGCGAAACGTTTTCGACAAAAAAAAAATACGATTCAAAAGAATTTGCGCTTTTCTATAACAGTGGTTCATCGGGAGAAGTGAAACGCTTTGGCTATTGCCTAGAGATTATCGGAAAAATTAGGTTGACTTTATCAAAAAAGCAAGAAAAAAAAATCAACTCTCTCCTCAGAAGAACTGGCATTGAAAGTCAGTGCAAAAAGTGATATCAACGCTTTTTTGAGCTCAAAGATACAGTTTTATCTTCTTGCCAAGAAAAAAACCGTGGATTTTGAAATCCATGAGCTCTTGTTCTCCTACCTCTGAAAACATTTTTTCCCAGTTTTGTGAACCCAGCTCTGCGGACGCATCTAAAGCGAGAGGTGGGCCGAAAATAGACCAAAGAAATGTCCAGCTACTTCAAAGGCGATCTCGCCGCCAGTCAGACGTTTCTCAGCTCGTTCAAGGTTTTTCCCTTGAAGCATCTGCATTTTGAGTAAACGATTTCTAGGTGCGCAAGGAGCTGAGGATCACGGACAATCTCATCAGAATCTTCATCGGCTTTGAAAAACTGGACGACTTGGTCGCCGATCTCAACCAAGCGCTCAAGCTCGCCATCTCCCAACGTTTTTGTCTGAGAACCGAAAGAAACTAAATTCATCGATGTCTTTTTTCTGTACACTGTTAGAGGTGCAGTGTCACCATTTTTCTATTCTATTTCTTTTGTCTATTCGATTTACGTGATTTTGGATAAAAGCCGCTTTCGCTTGGCACTTTTGAACTGCTAATCTCTTTCTTTAGAATCATAATAAAGAAAATAAATATGAATTTATGGAAAATTTTGAATTAGAGTTGGAAAACATCAAGAAAAAATTAAAGTTTGAAAACTTTTAAACATAATCTCAAAGGGTGCTTCTTACAGGATATCGGACATTTGACATGGTTTCTATAACAGGCAATTTACAATTCACTCCTCCTCCTCTTGAAGTTTCTTCAGCTCTTCAATCACATGTTTCTGGATGCTGGCGAGCTGCTTCATTGCCTCCGGCGACAAGTTTCCATCCTCGTCCGCCGTTTTGTGAACGTCTTGAAGTCGGTGCCAAGCCCGCACCAGGATCCGTTTTCGAGCCGCGGCCT
Source organism: Caenorhabditis auriculariae (assembly GCA_904845305.1). Taxonomy (NCBI): domain Eukaryota; kingdom Metazoa; phylum Nematoda; class Chromadorea; order Rhabditida; family Rhabditidae; genus Caenorhabditis; species Caenorhabditis auriculariae. The sequence continues at coordinate 92,588 of CAJGYM010000050.1, forward strand.
TGTCGAAATAACTGTAACTCGCAAGATAAGGTACGTGAAAGAAAGGTTTACGAAGCTTCATTAATATTGAGGGATCAATACATTTGATCTATCAAGTTCTTCAAAGATTGGTTTGCGAACTCTAGTGCATTACACGTATTGCGGATGAGTGCCAATTTTAAATGGAGCTTTTTGAATTGAGGCCTACACTCAGAAGTTCAACCGGGCATTCAAATTTTCTTTGAAAATTTAAAGGATACAAAAAGAGTTGAGCATTTTAATTTTTTAACAGAGAATTGTTCTAAACACGACTTGAGAAAATTGTGATGCTAAAATTCTTCAATTACGGATCCTTTTTTTTTTAAACGGGTGGACTCTTGCTAACTTTACAATCTTTCCAAAAAGTTTTAGAAAAAATTCGCTTATCTTTATGCTAGCTGTAAATTACAGTAGTGCGTCAAAAAATCGCGCCTGTCATACCAAGAAGACACTTTTCCGCCTAGGCGAGAACGAGGTGTGAGTTGTAAATTTTGTCTTTTCATGATCAGCGCAGTGACCTCGGAACCATATGACACAAAAATAACAACTTTCTCATTTTTTTCATTCTGATTTTTGGAATTTTCAACTAAAAAAATAAAAACTAAACTGAGCCCCTCTTTTTTTGTTTGAAAAAATATATTTTTTTCTAGAATTTTTCTTTCAAGTGCTAAAAAAATGTATTCAACTTTACTAAAAAAACTATATACCAAGATTTTTTTCCGCTTGAATTTGGGTAGCGAGTGACTTGGCGTGATCAACCACGGAATCGGGAAAAGTAGACATTTCAACGATTTCAAATCCTGAAAAATTTTTACTTGGAAAAAAATTATAATTTTTCAAAAATCAAACGAGGTCCGCTTCAAAAATAATAATATATATTTAATTTTTTTAATTGCACTGAGATCTCTATATCTAATTTTTACTTTTATTGAGATTTCGATGAAGCTGTCAAAAGAGTGAATAAAAAAACGCCTCAAACCAGCTAATCCCAAATTTTTGAAATGAAAGTTATTCAATGTTTTTCTTTTTTTGACAATAACCATTAAAAAAAATATAATTTTTCTCAGTTTTTTTCATAATTTCGCTCACTTCCTTTATTTCAAACCCCAAGGAAAATCGTGGTTTCAGCAGTTTTTATCTCAATTATCAATTATTCTTTTCTTTTTGAAACATGATTCCTTTAAAATTGTCCACAGATTATGTTCTTCTGAGTAGAACTTTGTAAGATCGATAAAAAAAAAATAGAGCAACTAAGACTCCGCCCACAACCATAAAAGATTTTTGTAAGGGGGCGGACTCGGACTCGGACTCGACGAGCTCATTCACTTAACCGTCTTGCTGTTCTCTAGTCGGTCTTCTACGCCATGCCTCTGACTACTCCTTCTCTACCAGCTCCCACTGAATGGGAAACCTACGAGCAAATTCTCTTCAAGGAAGCTGTTGAATCCATCTACCGCGATCCCTATACTTTGACCAGATTGCGAGCAACCAGTATGTTGATTTACTTTCTTCCAAACTCATTTTTTAGAAAAAATTAAGTGATTTCAACCTTTTTATGGTTTTTAGTTGTTAAAAGAACTTTTTTTTACATGCTCAAGGGAATATATTTTTTTCTCTCAAATTTCTTTTTCTGATTTTCGTATTTCAAAAATTCTTCATTACAGTGACGAAGGCGCAGCGCCAGATGTTTGACAACTTGGTGTTTTCGTTTGAAGAGCAATCTTTCTCAAATGGTAAGTCTATTTTTATTCTAAAGTTCGCCTTTTTGTTCTGTAAACAAATCGTTATACTTTCAGATTCATCGGACCACATCTTCCATCCGATTCCTCCCAGGAGATCATCATCTTATTCTTCGCCGGATCGGAACAATAATCGCAGGCCGAACACTCGTGATCGTCATAACAGCGAAACGACTGTGAGTTTAAAGTTTACACGCCTCGAAATGTTTTACAAAACGACGAAATTTCAGCTCTCAATGGTTGTTCTTTTATTGTTAGTATCATAATTTCAGTGTGGCTACTGCAAACAACTCGGCAGGTCGGATTGGAACACCCATAACCGCTTCGACTGCAGACAGCTGCAGAGTCTGCCTCCTTGCCGGATTTGCGGAGCCAAAGACCAGGACAACCACACGGAGACGTGAGTTTTATAGTCTTTTTTTCATTAACATTATATTGATTTTTTTACGGTTAGGAGACTCAACTTTGTCTTAGGAAGAAAAAAAAACACCTAGAAATTACTTACCTAAACTAACGTAGACAAGTTTTAAGACCAGTGAAGAAAGGAAAGGACAAGAGCCCTCTGAAGGTTTAATCGAAATACTTTGTTACAGTTACTGCCCGGAACAGATCCCGACCGAGCTGGTCTTGAGAGAGGAATTCGCCAAACTCGGCTTGGACAAGCAGCGGAAGCGCGAAATTCGCGAGCAAATCTCGGAGATCAACCAGCAAATGTACGAAAAACTTGCCCAACGCTGGAAGCTACGCCTATAACCGTCTCCAATTCGACAATGAAACTGAATAATTTTTTTCTTTTGTTAGTCAATCTTTCGAAACTTTGCATTCCTACTTCATTTACAATAGCTTTCTAGATGGTTTTTAAGAGTTTCCTAATGCATTTTTTTCAAAAATTCCATCTTTCCAGCCCAAAACTTTCTACCTTTTTTTCATAGCTTATTCACAACAACTTTTTTTATCAAACTTATCAAAAAGCAAACAATTTTTCCCTTAATTTTTCAAGGTTCCCAAATGTCTTCCTTTCTAAAAAAACTGTTGTTAGTGAGCTATAAATTGAAAAATTGTTCCTTTTTTTCCATCGTTCACATTTACCTTTGTGAAAAAAATCATCTATCTTCTTCCAAATAATCTACGAGTTTTTCTCTACCGTGTTTTTTCCTTTCTGCCCGCCAACGTTTATCTATAGTATTTTGTTCCCGACCGCACATTGCCCAAAAATTTCAAAGTTTCCATCTGTTTTGTTCCAAATGTATATAATAAATATGTACATAGATTCAAAATGTCTCACCATACAAGGGCCCACGGTAGGGGCCTTTCAGAAGTTTATGCCGGAGCTCAGGGGCGACGGTGTCGTTCAGACCAGACGCGAGGAAGTGGAAGCGAAAAATGTTTCGTTTATGGATATATAATTTGAAGACGATACTTTTCAACTTCCGTATAACGATGTTCGAGAACGGCCAGATCCAAAAAATGCGTTGCGAAAAAAGTGAAGCACTGAAAATTTTCTAGATAGGGGCGAATTGAAGAAAGATTCTTTGAAGATCATATTTTAACGGCTATAAAAAAGATTGAAAAAAACCAAGTTGATAATAAAACCACCTTCAAAGCGATAATTTTCTCCGAAATGGCATAAGATATAGCGATTCCTTCTTCGGTGGAGGTGCCTGAAGCAAAAGAATAAGAGAATGTGGATGTCGATGAGGAGAGTTCAGACTTCTGGCAAGCTCGTCGAGAATGACGAGCGAACTCTCGTCGGCGTTGTGCATGATGCTGGCCGCGTCGCTCATCTCCATGGCGAATGCCGACTTGTTTCGGTGAATCGAGTCGTTGTGACCGATCCGCGAAAATATGCGCTTCAGGACTAAACAAAGAGAAAAGTTATTGCAGGTTCTTCATCTTTGCGATGACTAAGATGTTAAAATTCTGATTAAACAAAGTTTTCTAATTTTAAATTCTCCATTTTTAGGGTAAACATGAAGCGTCATGTTTCATATTTTTTAAAAAGTGCCATTATGCTTATTAAAAACTGTTCGATGGCCTAGAAGGGCATGATTTAAATACTACTTGTCGATTTATGAGAAATAAAAAGAAGATTCACTATTTATTACTCGCTGAAAATTGTTCTTGTTTGATTAATTTAAAAAAAAAGATGCACACCGAATCTCAATTTGAATTTTTCTTAAGAGCGCTTCGAACTTTTTTATATAGCTTCACGTACAGTACCGTCAGAAAAGATACGAAAAAATGCAAATTTTGTTCACAACTTTTTTGTGAGGAATTCCATCTCCCGGATAGTTTCTAAAGCTGCGATTTTCTTCCTGTGAACTGAAACTCCACCAGAGTTTTAAAAATATCAGTCATCAAAACTCGAAAGTTTCAGAAAGATTAAATTCCTTACAGAAGTTGTGAGCGAAACTCCGTTTTTTCCTATCTTTTTTGACGGTACTGTAGCTCAAACCTCTAACAGACTATTCATACCGCGAACTGCTTTCTAATTCAGTTGTATTCAATTTTCTAGATTAATCTCTCTGCCCCAGAAAGGACCTGGAAGGACAGCAGAGGCTGCGGGAATCGGACAACCACTCAGGCCCAGAATACAAAGTTGAGCCATTTGCTTCAGATACGTCGATTTTCCAGCCTCAAATCAAGTCAAAGTTTATATTCGGTAATCGACGGAATACCATATTCGGACCAGTAATGAGGGCGAACCGGCATTCTCGCGTCAGACACTGCAATTGTCTCTTTGGGTCGATTATCAGATCATTGAATAACCGCGTCGTTTGTGACGATGTTGCCTTGTTTTGCCCAATCCAAAGTCGGATGCCTTCCTTGGCTCACCGCGAAACAGTCTCCGAAGCGCGGTCGAACTGCAGTATGTGACGCTTTCAATACAGTTTTGTATGCAGGTGATTTCATTCTACGGTTTGAATTTCTCTACGAATTCGCTCAAATTTTCTGAATTTCCAGATGTAGACCTCACATAGTGTCTACCTGCGCTAACTTCTAGTTTTTGATTTATTAATTGTTTAAAGTTTGCGTTTAACACAGAAAAAGACCCTCACAAAGAGGTCATTTTACTTTGCGACTTGAAATTTTCTACAAATGTTTTCAAACAACCTCGGAAGAATTAAATGAAGATCCATTATAGTCCCAAACAACGCCAGCTTCTATTTTTTAAGGAAGTTCAAAAAGTTAGGCTGAAAACTCATATTTCGCAACTTTGAAAAATAATATCTCAAGAAGTTTGCGCAGGTAGCGTTTATGAGAGATTCAGAGTTTTAACGAATTTTTAGAAATTTTCATAGCGCAAAGTAAAACGACCTCCCTTTTCAAAGCCCAGGAAACTTTCATCCTGCACCCTCAAATTGAACAATACCAGCATTTCGGAGGTTGGCATATGTGGCGATACTGTAGAGAAAGTCAATGGTAGAGAGAGCGTCCATAGCGTAGTAAAGCACTGGCAGCAAGGGTCTTATCTGAAGATCGGACTTTTTTTTTTTTAATTATCGAGACCTTTCAAAAGCTCGAGTTCACCGCTATTTCGAAAAAAAAACTGTAGAAGCGTCTGAAACTCTTGTTGATTCACTACTTTGCTAATTTCGTACAGACCCTAACTAATTAGTTTTTTGAAATTAAGGTGAAAGCGTAATAAGCGTAATACGACTCGTCCTTCATAGAAACGAACAGACGTTCAAACTTTCATTACACGTCAAAAAGAAGAAAAAGAAGAAAACTGATAACTTCTCGAATTTTTGAATGTGGTTTTCAATTTTCGTCTTTTTTTAAACCTACTAACGTTCTCAAATCAAGAGACTGTTAATTTCGAAGCTTAAAAATAATTTGCTTTCAAAAACAAGGCCAATTTCAAAACGTCTTCCAGGTAGCTTTTTTATGAACATCAAAAATTTACTCAGAAAAAAATGAGCTTGCAATTTCCTACAAGACTTTACCTATAATAAAAAAACAATGATAATATTTTTAATTCCAAGACGCAAACTTGAAAAATTATTATGCCGTGTTAAAATTAATTTCAGCGATTTCAAAACTGACGCGTTATTCGTGAAAATGATTTCGGGAAAGGCAAAATTAGATTTCCGGAAGGGCGCAGAAAAATAAGCCTACAAAACTTTTAGGATCATTTAGTCCTTTTCTACAAAAAATTAAAATTCGCGTGTAAAAGTTACAGTTAAAATGCATATCTCCCAATATATCGTTGTAGAACTTTTTTCTTCTGCACCCTTCAAAAACTAGCATTATCAAATGAAAGCTTTGACGTAGAGAAAAAAAAAACAAACTATTTCGATAAGATCAAAAACGACGACGTCGCTGGCCAGCATAACTTCCGAAACAGCGCAAGTGATCCGATCTTTAAGTAAGAATTATTTCCAAGTGTTGCCTTTTCTCTATAACCATTCATGATAGTCAGGGCTCTCGAGGAGAAGGTGATGGAAGATCGGTGACGGATTACATCCGTGAAATACTGAAAAAGACACTTTTGATACAAAAATGCGGTTTAGAAACGAACAGGGGGCAATATGATGGAACTGATGTCCTTGTTGACCAAAGTGTAATGGAATCGTCGAACGTTTGAGTATGAAATCCGTGCCGTCGGCTGGTCCGGAAGGTAAATCTTCAGTTCTTCGGCTCAAACAATTTTTTAAAATTTTGACTAAAGAAAAATTTGATTGAAAAATAAAGGAGAAATTCATACTGGACGAGGTTTAATAGAAAACAAAATAATTTTTTTTTATTCGTAGTTTTTGAAAATTACGGAGACAGCGTGTTGTGTGTGAAAACTTACAAACTTCATCGACCTTGGCTATCAGCTCAGTGTAAGCCTTACGTGCCACATCCAAATTGACCGAGACGCCTTCCTTGAAAAAAAAAATTATAAAAATCTATTGAATCAAAAATGTCGTTTTGAACACTTGAAACGCTTCGAAAGAAAATTTTTGAAGGTATTTTTTTTTCATAAGAAAGGTGGGAGCTTTTTGAATCATGGCCAGAAAGGGAAAAAAGTGAGAAGTAAGTTAACGTAAATTTAAAGTCAATAAAAGCATGACTGGAAAAGAGATATCCCACCCAATACTCATGAAAAAGACAATCGGAAAGAAGATCAACGATTCAAAAAGTCCAATTTTCAAGTTTCAAGCATTTTAAGGCTTATTACAATTTCATACCCTAACAGCCAAGCACGTGAGGTTGCGAATAGCCAACGAGTTCTTTTTTCCAGAAATCTTTTTGAGTTCGATTCGCGTTTCCAGAATATTGAGCATCTTGATGAATCTCGGATCGCTCAGGTACTGAAACTCTTTCTCTTTTTTGTGAATTCCGTTCAACGAGCTTGCCTTGACTTTCGCTCTCAATATCACACACGTCACTTCTTTGATGTCCAGGACGTCGCGGATCGCGTCAAGCACTTGCAGCGTTTGAAACAGTTTGATGATCTGGTATTTTTAATTATACAGAAAATATAGCATAACAGTTTCAGGTTTCAAACTCTTGTTTCTTAGAAACTAGAAAATTTTGGAGTTCGATACTTTTTGGATATTCATTTGGTACTTCAAAAATTGTTCTGGCAAATCACGATTCCAAAAAAAGAATCAGTTCCTGGGAAAATTTTCAGTAGCCATTTTAGGGTTTTGACGTTTTATTGGTCACTATAATAGTCTAATTAGTGGCCATTTAAGGAATTCAAAAGAAGTTGTCCCTATAGAGGTCTAAGTGCTACTACTAGACCACTAAAAATTTTAGTGGCCACTTTAGGGGTCAATGGATCACCATAACTGGTCCAATCTGTTTTTTTTTTAATTATCAGAGTTACTAGAAGGAATGCTGGGTGAAAGGGATACTGGATGAAAAACTACTGATGTGGCCGCTGAATATAAAACCTCTAGTGGCCACTAAAAAGGAAAGTAAAGGCCACATTAGAGGTGGGTTTAGTGGCCACTTTAGTGTCCTCTCCAAGTAGTCCTTGGCGAGCCTCTATAGTCACCCCTAAAAATTTTCCCAGTCAAAGCTTCGCCAGCCGACCTGATTGACGTTGGCTTCGGAACTTTGGACGGTCCACGAGGAGGACGACTGAATGCACATGGCCATGATCGTATCGAGCTCATGGGCTCTGGAGAGCAGCAGTCGCAGTTTTTCCAGCACCTTACACATTTCTTCGAATGGTTATTTTTTTTTTTTTTTTTTTTTTTGGCCAACCTGAGGCATAGATCGAAGTTGTTCAACGGCGTCAAGCCTGTCTTCAATTAACTGAACGTCTGCCGATGGCTGCAGTAGATTGGAACGAAGAAGTCGAGCTCCGTTCACCTAAGAACCGACAATATGATATATAACTTTTCAAAAGTTAAAAAAGAACACAAAAGCTTATTTTATTCAAACCGTAAGCGTGTGGTTGATGACGGAAAGCAGACTTCGGCGCTCTTTTCGGCCAGTTCGTCTCTAAAAGTAAACCAGTTTTTTTCCGCATTCTTGAAAGTTTGTCCAAGATTTTTTAAACTCCAAAAATTTGTTTTTCGAATTGAAACAAATGCCGAGAAAAAACCAATGTTCTTTTAAAAATTTACCGCAGGCTGTTGCGAGTCGAGTAGCTCCAAACTGTCCCAAGAAGCGAAGTCTTAAAAGGAAAAGTTGAGCAAAAAGATTCGATTCGAGACCGATCATGCAGGTATTTTCAATTGGAATATCTCGAATACGCAGGGATTCTTTCAGAAAGTGCACTACTCGCGTTTCCTGCACGTACTTGGTCAGCGTGCTGAATGCAGCCATCGCAAGTGACCTGAAACTTCCAACAAAACATCTTCCATCACAATTGCAAAGAAAACTTTTCTAAAGAACTTTCATCGAAACTTGAAACTTCTTTATTCGCCAATAATTGTGCCATCTCAACTCCTCGTCGGCTATTGAAATGTCTCAAAAATTCAAGCCTAACATTTTTTCTAATATAGGAAGAACCTCATATGAATCACAGTGATTTTGAGATCCGGAAAAGCGGCGGTCAGCGCTTCGCCCAGAAGCTTTGTCGACCCTTTTTCTTCGATTACTTGAGGGATAACGACCTTTAACATGTTAACATTCGATTGAATCTCACTGTCTCTCTTATTCAAAGAAGACAGGAATTTTTCTGATCTCTACTTCAGCGTTAAAAGTGATTACGCGAAATTTAAAATAGCCGTTAGAGAAAGGAAAAGATAAATAATTTTGCATTTGGCGGAAATAACTTTGAACACGGCATTCATCTTGATAGAAACTTCAATGTTGGCCAGTAGGACCCGTTGGGCTAATACGTCATAATTTTGCAAAACGGGCACTACTACCCGGTGTTGTTTAACGTGCCGGGTGATACCCTGGGCCTAAACGGAGGCTCGGCACGTGAATTGGGCGTTTGCGTAGTTCTGCCGAACTTAAAAGGGTCTATGCGCGACTTAAAATTTCGTTTGGGGTGATCGGCGGTAGCATCCGCGGGTGCTACTGGCCAAAATGAGAGCATCTAACTTTCTAAGACTGAGAGATCATCAAGACTTTCAAAAAAAGGAAAAAAAACCTCATAAGCGTCGGCTACTTGGATCATGGTCTTGAGGCGAGAATACTCGCGGGAGTCGACAAACTCGCAAAATTCGATCTCAGGATAGCGTACATCCTGTTGCGCCAAACCGAGACGACCATCAAGATTTCCACGTCCCTCCATGACTGCTGAAAAAATGAAGATTATTCCTAACAGTGTTTCTAATCGAAAGATAAACTTTTAAATATGTTAAAAAGAATCGAATGAAGTTCAAACCGATGATAGTGCTGCCATTTCGCGTCGAAGTGTTCATGGTATTGGAAGACGTGTTGCGGAGCATCGACTTTTCGCGCGAGTCCAAGTAGTTCGACCTATCCTCTACAGACATCTCTGTAGCCAAATATAAAGTTTCAACTTGCGGACTTGTAAAATATCTTTTTCGTTAATTGAAAAAGTTCTCCAAACGAGTTATTGAGGTGTTCAAAATGACTCCGCAAAATTCAAAATAGCCGTCAGAGAAAGAAAAATATAACTAAACTGTGTAGAGCCAGAGACCGTTCTGCATTTCGCGGAAATTTTTTTAACACGACATAAGTTCTCAGTTTTGCTTTCTTTCAAGTTTCTTTTGACGTTTTCTTACAAAGGCAAAGTCGGAAGGGTCCATAGAAATGTTCCTTTTAGGGTAAGGTTTTTTTTTCTCTTGTCTTTTTGCGCCATTTTTGCCGCCTCTCTTTTTCCAACAATTCCTGTGCCTCTAAAACTGTAGAAAAAATTAAAATACCAAAAATTAAGTTTTGAAAAAGAGCTGAACTTTCGAACGAAAATTTCCCATTATGAAAAAAAATTCACAGGCATCGTTCTAACCTTTCGAGCTTTTGAGACCAATTTACCAAAAGAAAAAGCTACTGGTGTTTTGCAGAAAAAAAACCGAAACTAATTGCAATTCTGAAAGCCTGTACATAGCTGGTAACACCACAAAAAAATTTGAATGTAAATTAAGAATCACTCACCTGAACTTTCTGAATTAAGGGGAAGGCAAGGTGGAGAAAACCGCCGCTGACGAATTGGTCTTTTTGAAGTCATTCCCTCAAACATTTTTTTTTAATTTTCCTTCCAACAAGTATTCATGCATCATGATTTTAACTATCAGGTTAACTCGAATGATTATTTTTGCGGGAGTATAAATTGAAAAAAATCTTAATGGAAGTTTGATGAAAAAAACTTGACATATTTACGTTCAAAAAAATCACAATTAAAAAAATCTGTAACCGATTTTTAACGGAAATATGGATGATAACAAGAAGAAAAATTCAAATAGAAAAAAAATAATAATTTCTACTGCCTGATTTTTGAAGGAGCATTGGGCGATTTGAAAATGCGCTTCGAAACGAAGAGCGAAACTCTTTTAATTTTTGTTTTTCGTTTGATTGTTTGTTTTTCTTTTTTTAATATATGATTCAAATTTAAGTTGCGTGGATTTTAAAAAAAGTACTATAAAATTGAAGGCACTTGGTATTTTTTTAAGTAATTAAATCACAATTTTTTTACGTGATGGCTCTCCCTATATATATTAAATTATACATAGAGAAAGTCGTAGCACATTTAAAAAAAATACGTTTTGCTGAGTTCTCACTGAGTATTAATGCTTCGGTTACATAAAAAGAAACAAGATAATATCCATATTTATTACAGATTCACATGGTAAACAAGTTTTGGTCCGGATTTATCGAGTTTGGCGTGGAGGATCGGCGGCAAAAGATAAGACACCCCATTCTAAAATCAGTTTTTCACAATTTTCGCCATTCTCGAAAAAGGGATAACTCACATTTCAACCAATTTCTTGCGGTAGAGATCCCACCAGATTAAATAAACTAAAAAGGTCGACGCGCAGTTGAACATCAACGCGAAGTTTATGACATTATTCACATATCGTTTGTATGCGGGATGAATAAACTGAAAATTTAGATTTTTATCAATTAGATGATTTTTTTTTTCTGGTGAAACATCAATATCAGAATGAAGAGGGTCGAGAAAATGCGACAATTGCAGATGACCCCACAGGATCAGATATTTCATGACGACGATGCACATCACCAAGGTCTTACGGTGCTCGGCGGAAGCCTCAATTCTCATTCTATAATAATTTTTCATGGAAAAAAAAAACCTGGTAAGAGTCTTCGATAGATTCCGCTTTATACATCAAGCCCTTGATCAATTTTGGCAGCGTGGCTACGATGAGAAGAGTCGGAATGCAGAACTGCAGCGTAATAGAAACCCACATAGAGAAGGTTCGCCTCAAGTTGAGCAAAAATGTTTCAAAATTAAATTCTGCATTGAAAACATGTTTTTCTTTTTACTGAATACCCTGTGAAAATAAAGGCGAATAAATTAATGACGGATTCAGGAAAAAAAAAACTAAAAACGTCTCGAAATCAATTTACACTTTTAGAATTTTTCGATAAATTTTCTATGCGAATGGGCTGACTGAAAATTTTTGAAATTTATCCTTTCTCTATTGATTTTCATCATTAAACAAACCCATTGTCGGAATCGTACGGCGTGTGCCAGAAAATCGAGACACCCATCATGGTAATCGTAAAGATGAAGATATTTTTCCTGGTGCACCAGACTTTTGCCTAGAAGAAAGATCCGAAAAACTAGAGTTAGATATTGATTACCAAGTCTGGTCGGAAAGTCACAATCCAGCGTTCGACACAAATCATAGACATCAAGAAAAACAAGCCGCTGACGACGTAAAGAATCGCACCGGTTAGGAATTCACTGAGGAAATCAAAATTTATGAGATTGAAAGTTTTTTTTTGTTGTCAAGTCATTGAATTTGTATGTTTTGTGACTTACATATAATAAGTGAAGGCTCTAGTCACAACCCAGAGAATTTCGAAAATTGATAGGGAAATTCGTAGAGGTGTGTCCTGAAAAGTCATTCTGAAATAAATATTCATCTAGCTGATAACAGTTTTTTTTTGAAAAAGAAAAAAAAAACCAACCGGCATCTTTCTCATTTCCTCGGTCATCATCACAGTAATCGTCACCAAGTTGGTCAGAAGACCAATTAAGGCGGATATTTCGTGTAAAATAAAGAAGAACAACGAGAACATTTTGCGGAGTCGATGGTTCGAATGGAATGTTTAGGAAATTGAGGCGAGAAAATTGGTAAAAAAAAAAAGTTTGCCGTAAACTATGGATATCATTTCGCTGCGAGAGAACTCATAGTTTATTTTGGAAAAGTTTATTACCCATGAAATATAAATGAAATATTGTATGTATACATTTGAACTACTGAGCCATGGAGCCCACGCCACAGTTTTTCGGCCCGTTTTTGGCCTTTGCCAGGATTTCTGGAGCGATTTTCAATGATTTCGGCTGCTCCCACGGGAATTTCTTGTGGCCAAAGTGACCATTTTCGGCCGTTTGCTCGTAGATTGGTCGTTTCAGGTCGAGCTCCCTCAATTTGAAAGTTTAATTTCGAGGTTATGAAAGTAACTTTTTTAAAAAAACTTGCAAGTTACAACCTTTTTTTCATAGAAAAAAATTGTGAGAAAAATTAAAATTCCTTCAAAAATTTGTGAAAGGTCAAATTCGAGTGTTTTTTTCTGAATTTCTTTTCTCAACCATACATTTCCGAAAAGAAAAATTATTTTTTTCAAGTTATTTCTGACCAGCTAGTCTCAACTCTTCTTCTCAACTCACTTGATGATCTTGCCGGGACGGAGATCGAAGTTGTCGTTGACGATCTGGAGAAGCTCCTGTTCGTTGAGAGAAGACGTGCCGAAGGAGAAGACAAGGATGGACAGAGGCCGAGAGACGCCGATCGCGTAGGCGACTTGGACGAGGCACCGACGACAGATCCCGGCCTTGACCAGGGACTTGGCGACCCATCTGGCGGCGTAGGCTGCAGATCGGTCCACCTTGGTCGGGTCCTTTCCGGAGAAGGCGCCGCCGCCGTGGGCTCCCCAGCCGCCGTACGTGTCGACGATGATCTTCCTGCCGGTCAAGCCGGCGTCGCCCATCGGACCGCCGACGATGAAAGATCCGCAGGGGTTGAGGTGGTAGACGGTGTTGGCGTCGAGGAGATTCGCCGGGACGACCGCCTTGACAACCTTCTCGACGAGGTCCTTCCGCACGTCTTCCAGGGTGACGTCGGGCGAGTGCTGCGTCGAGATGACGATCGTGTGGACGCGTTTCGGAACACACGCGCCGTTCTCGAACTTGTACTCCACCGTCACCTGAAAATAATCATGCGTATATTTTCGATCAAGGTATTTCGATCATTTATTTGCTCTCTGATCGTCAATAGACGTTCTAGAGCCAAGCTAGAAAAGGATTATATTTAGTTTTATCACATATTCAGAAGCGCACCAGCTCATCTAAAGATGAGATGGCTTCATTTTCATAATTTCGGCTTCAAGAATAGTGCTTACCTGAGTCTTGGAGTCGGGGCGAGCCCATGCGAGCTTGCCATTCCTGCGGAGCTCGTGCAGCTTGGCGTTGAGTTGATGGGAGATTTGCAGGGTCAGAGGAATCGCCTCCTCGGTCTCGTCGGTCGCGTAGCCGAACATCAGACCCTGGTCTCCGGCCCCGACGTCGTCGTCCGACTTCTGCTCGTGGACTCCGGCCGCGATTTCAGGCGACTGCTGTTCCAGCGACACCATCACACTGCACGTCTTGTAGTCGAATCCTGCAGACTTTCTTTAGTTATGACGTGGTTTGGTTGGTAAGGCTTTTTCAACGTCCAAAGTTCTGATTTGAACCCTCCAGAATTTTTTGAAGTCAAACCTTATATTGGCAAGTCATTTCAAGGTTTGCGTTAACGTACATCCTCGATTGGTAAGACTCATACCTAACTTCTGACACGTGTGAGAGGTCGCTGGTTCAACTCTTTCTAAGGTTTATGCGGTAGATATTGTGCAAGGTTAACATTTCTATAAATATTTATCTATATCGAACGTGGCTCAGCTGGGAAGAATCTTCCCTAACGTCTTTAAGGACACTGGTTCAAACTTATTTGTTAATTTCGAAGCGAATAAAAATTACCTCTCAACAAGTAATAATTCATTGACTTCATGGCTCAACTTCAGACCCTTTCCCTATGAGCTGCAAGGTCCCTGGTTCTAGTCTTCCTAAGTCTCCTATCCCTTTATTTTCCATCCTAGACTTTGTTTGAACTTATGACTGGAGCAAAACAAAAAAAAAAACATTCTTTCGAGATTGCATCAGATTTCCTCATGTTAGGCCAGAGACATTTGTGTGCTCAGATGGGAAAAAATATCTTTTTTTTTTGTTTGCCGTTCGTTTCTATGGAAAAAAAAGCATTCCCATCCGTTTTTTCTTCTCTCTGTTTGAACTTATGATCCGAAAAAAAGGACTTTCAAAAGTTTCTTCAGATCGACTAGTTCTGAGCGAAACAGGAAAAACTATCGTTTTTTTCGTGGGAAAGAAAATGTTCCGAAATGGTTGCAAGAAGTTTTTTGAGCTTCTTGCAACCATTTCGGAACATTTTTCGGCACATTTTGAGCATTATTCATTCCTTTAAGCCTTTAGAAGACCATTTTTTGAGAAATTCTGAACCGTTTCTTAGCTCTCTACGAGTAATTTCTGCTGTTGCGAGGTCTTCTCTCGAATAAAGTTCTAAAATTTCCTTTCAGAAGACCTCCAGAAAACTGTTCCCAATCTCCCTTCCCTTCCGAAAAATTCCTCACCTTTGCTCGAATCGTCGTATCCAATTTTCTTGACGACGTTCCGGACGACAGTTTGATAGTCGACGTTGGCTCTCGAGTTGATTTCTCCGAAGAGCATGATCATTCCCGTCTTGGTGGCCGTTTCTGAAGAATGAAATTCGTTTTTCCTTTTCGGAATTCCTGAATTACCACAAGCGACTTTGGCATGAGGATCTTGGGCAATGAAGGCGTCGAGAATCGCGTCGGAGATCTTTAAATCGGAATTCAATGGTTTTCCAGGTTTTTTTCAATCAAATTTCATGTAATGTGTAGTGAAACTGTCCATTTTGAGGTGGAAAACTTCAAAGTTCACTGTTTATTCAAGTGAGATCATCCTACATCTCTCAGTATTAGATCAAGTTCGAATGAAGTTTCTTATCATCAGAATTAAGGTCTGATGTCCATTAAAAACAATTATGTACCGGAAGACCTGAATTTTCCGAAGCAACGATGGAAAAACGAACCTGATCGCACATCTTATCCGGATGTCCCTCCGAAACGGACTCTGAGGTGAACAGGAACGTACTGTTGTCGTTGGAGAGCATTTCTGAAGGCTCCATGGCTCGATTCCGATTCGAAGAAAAGCACAAAAGTGAATGGAACGGGAAGAATTGAAACGGGAAGGAGGCGGAACAGAACTACTACGCGTAGCTATAGATTTTTTTGCTCTCGATCTACGCTGGGAACGAGAGAGCGCCAGAGAAACTGAGCTGTTCACTTTCGTGGGTAAAAGCAGGTGGTCAGAGATATTTATTCTGACCGAGCGCATCTTATTGCTCCGGTCACTGCGAAAATCCAAAGAACGGCCACTTTTCAAGCTTTTGGCAGTGAGCCAGGCAAGTGAAAGACCAAAAAATGGATTTAATTTGAAGCAAAAAGAAATTTACGGACCTTGCAGCAACATCTCAATAGAAAAACCATATCTTTTGAAAATTCTATGCTACTCGACATTGAAAAGCAACTAGACTTAAAAATTTACAAAAGAAGCAGGTGGAATTTTTAATACTATAGGAAAATGTGTACTCTCAAAAAAGCCTTCGCAAGTTCTTGGCTTTTTCATAAAATCTCTTAGGAAGTCTCGTAGCTCGAAATTGAAGCGAATAAATTTTCTGCGGATCTTCTATGAGGAGTAAACTTCAAAAGACAGCGCTGAATGACGAATTTTCCGTAGAAGCGTGATATGAGTAGAAATTGCAGACTTTCTACAGCTATAGGCCCAAAGGTTGCTTTTGTTTCTGAGTTTCAAGACAAGAATTTTTTGCCTAAAGTTGAGCTTTTCACGAAAAAGGTGAGCTAAATGAAAATAAAAAAGTCTTGAGACGAGTAAAAAGCCCGAGAAAAAGCCAAGATAGCACTGCCGATTGGCCTGTCTTGGGACCTCCTCGGGGTCTGTATTTATACGAGTTCCAGCCCCGTTTGCTTCCTTTCCGTCAACAAAAAGTCGAAAGGCTACTATCAGCAAAGGTTATTGCGATCTCTCCAAACGAAAACAGGAAGGAATGACTTATTTTTGTAGTTCGATCTTTCGAAATCGCCCTTTTCTTTATTTCTCTCTTTTTTGAGGATTGCGAAAGGAAGGAAAACCTGATTGACCTGAATCAGGTTCCAAGAAGTTGAAACAAGAGAGAAAGAGAGCGGAAGAAACCGCACGGACTTATTTCGGTTACACGGGAAGCTCCGCCCACTCGAGTATTGTAATCTTCTTCCTTTCCTTAAACCGCCTAATTTCTTTCTTTCAAGTAGGAAGGAATTATGGGCTTACTTTTGATCGAAAGTTCTGTCAACTCCTCCTAGAAAACTTAAGTTCCGTGATATTTTGTCATGGATTCTTGGCGGTTTATTAAAATGTATGAGCTTGAAAGAAAAGCTTCAAAAATTTATTTATTTATTTTTTTCATTCATATTTGGAATTTAAAATTTTTCTATAATTTTTTTACAGCCAACTATATCTCATAACACTTTAATGAAGATTGAAATTCCCTGCAAATCCAAAGCTCGCGCGATTTCTTCAAAATCTTCAAATACCGTTTCGACACTTCAAAGCTTATCATTTTCCAACAAGGAACAATTTTTTGCTATCATTTTATTCTAGTCCTTCTCAGACAAACAAAATCATAGAAAATAACCAAAAGATGACTCAAATTTGTTTGCCGTGACTTCGCCCTTTTTTTTGAAGAGATCGTTATCGACCAAATTTCACGTGGGTTTGAAACGATCTTTGGTTTTCAAAAAAAAAAAATCGAATTGATTGTTTTAGCATAAAGTCTGTGACCACCATAGTTTCTTCTTCAAGTGATCATTTTAAGGATGAAATCAAAGTATCCAAGTGTTCCAAAAAACGAGGACAGAAAAATTTTTTGAGAGATTCTGATTATTTTTGACCTCCTTCCTACAACTCGGCCGATTAATGTTCGGAAAAGGGAAAGATTATTGGATTTATACTGGAAAAATCGTTTAATTCTATGCTTGGAGATCTTTTTCAAGTATTTTCATTATGCAGTGATGTATTCGGGAAGAAAGGAACGTCTTATCAATCGAATTGAGAAGGTTCAGACAAAGAGAAAAAAAAGAAGAGCGGAAGGCTTAACGTTGAAAAACCACGTGGTCAAGCTCAAATACAAGGTTCATGAAATTCTTTTTTTATATCGAATAAAAAAATTTTTTTCTTTGATTTTATTGAAATCAACAAAAAAAGTGGATTTAAAAATTTGGAAATTTGACGTTTTTCGCTCTTTTTGGTGAATTTTGGTTCAATTGAGCAACGTTCGTAGCTCAAAAAAGAGAATTAATAGATTTCTTGCCATTTTAACCAACAATGAAAATTGAATTTTGAAAATAATTTGTTCGGCTAATTCAACCCATCTTTGAATTACCTATAATCGAGATTTCCAGAGCGATCCCCACACAGATTTTCAAATTTTTGCGATCGCTCCATACTCCTGTCTGAAAAAAGTATTCGAAATATTGAAACTCGAACGGATTACCAAATATAAATTACATAGGACACTCCACGGCGTCGTTTCATATCATCACTAGTAATGATGCATAATGAAAAATACGAGTCGCATTCTGAAAGTCGTTTTGTGAAAATATTTCGGTTTTTCTTTTAAGGAACTTACTCTTTCACCGAAGATGACTGCATCCAAGCGGAGACTCTGTGGAAAATTACTGAAGAAACTCGGAAATGTGTCCTGAAGGTGTGAAATGAAAGCAACGAAACTTGGTGTTTCAAAAAACTTGAATTCAAAAATAAAAACGTATAAACAAAAAATATAGACAGGGTCTTCATGATTTTTAAAAGCCTAATCCACCATATCCAGAGAAAAGTGGGTTCAAAAATCAGAAAAAAAAAACGCAAAGAATCGAATGACAAGACAAAATTAAACTCAATTTGGATTTCTGAAATTAAAGTAGAACCTCATTTATATTTATCAAAATAAAATAAAACAAGCTACCAAACTGCTTTAAATTCATAAATTTAAAGGAAAAAAGGCATTGGCGATCGCGAGAATTAAACGATTTTTCAATTTGAAATCACTAAAGAGCTCTCTAGAGAGCTCTCAAAGAGCTAACTTTCCGGGAGAGAGAATAATTCAAAAGCTTCTATTGAAATTAATTTGCAGATCGGTATCTGTCAAATTTGAAGTTTTTTTTATTTTTACTGCGGGTTTTTTTTTTTGAAGGATGCGTGAATGTTCGAAATGTCAAGGATATAGCTATCTGTTCAGATTTTTAATGTCAAGTGCAATGACGTCATTCAAAAACACTCTGTGGATGGCTCGCTCTCTGATTGGTTTGTCGCGCCATTATGGGCGGAGCTTGAGCACCGACTTGACATTTAAAATCTGAACAGACTATATGAACGAAAAAAATGTTTTAATGTTATTTTTCCTCGGTGCTTCTTTTATTTCAAAAAGCAAAGCCTTTAAATTTTTTTCAGGATTTTTTTCAGGAAAAAAAATGTTCATAATTTTTTAAAGTTGAGTAATTGGTTCAAATATATGATTTCTTGATTTTTCATTAGTAATTTTTTTAAATTTTTCCCGATGTTTACTTCAATCTGAGGTAGGTTAAAGCTTTGAATCGCGTGTTTAAACCAATTTTCTTCGAGATTAAATTCCAATAAAAAACTAGATTTAACAAGAACTAGAACCAGAACACAGACTGCTTGAAAATTAGTGCGAACGTATTAGGTTACACGGCGTTGTTATTAGTTGATCGACAACGCATTTTTCTTCACTTTTCTTGTCTCAATAGAATTTCTTTTCAGGAAAGACTCTGGGCGGAGTCGAGCGATAACATATGAAAGCAAAAAAAGAAAAGAGAAAATTCTGAGCTAATCCGCCTGGGAAAGGATATTCGAATGTTGAGGCTCAGCAACCTGACCACCGAATGAACGTCAGATTTTTGTGAGTTTTTTTGTTCTTTTTGAATAGATACAAATGGAGAGTATAGTTCAAATGTGATAAATCGAAAAAAAGCTTTAGGCGTAAAAATAATAATTTTTTCTCAAGCTTTCCCAGCAAATTCTATCCATCGTAACGACTAATTTTTTGGGAAACACTTGTTTTTCGGCCATTAAGGCGTTTTACAAAAAATTAATAACTTAGAGAGTATCGACATAAAAACTAGAATCTTTCATTTAATACTGTATATAATGGAATTTGACAGGAGAAAGCTCGAAATTCAGGTATCAAGTCATGATTTTCAAAATTCAATTTATCCTCTATCGAGTAAAAAACGAATAAAAATAATTTTTTCGAAAAATTTGAGTCAAATATCTCAGTTTTCCATCATTTTCAAAGCTCCAGTTGAATCCAAGATGTTCTTTTTCTTTCTTTTTCGTATCAGACAGGCTTAGGATTTTCGAAAGATTGTACACATACATAGGTCACATGGAACGGCTGTGAAATTTACATTTTATATTGGATTCGTTCATTTCACGCTAAGAAAGATCGAATGTTCGAGAAATTGCTCTCGAAAGGATCATCGAAAGAGACAAAAAAAACTTTTACAGTAGTCAAAGTGTTTTTATTGGCAACTTGGAGGTGAATAGATTATACTAAATCACACCCACAAAACTTAATTTATCAGTTTTTTATTTGTCAAAAAGTGTGATAAATCAGAACTTATTCAATTTATAAGTTGGGTTGAATCGAATTGAAAAGAAAAAAAGTTAATCCCTTCAAGGCGATAAATGTTCTACGTAAATGTCCATCTGCATACAACTTCCTCAAAAGAAGCCATTTTTTATCTCTATTGTTCAGAAAGCATGGGAAAATAAAAGAATGTTTTATGGACGATGAATCATATGTTGGGATGGGTAAAAAGTAAAGGGAATATTCTCTAGTTTGAACTTTAAAATTCATTGAGATGAAGGGAAAAGGCAAAATTTTAACGGCTTGAATTGAAAGATTTACATGAGAATTTCGAAAAAAAACTAGTTTTCTTGAAAACTTTCTTGATTTTTCGAATATTTGAACGCTTTTTTAGGATGTAATTTTTTAAAAAGATAATTAAGGTTGCGAAAATGTTCTGCCTCTTAAACTACTTACTGTTTAATGTTAGTTTGTCAAAAACTTCAAAGGATCGCTGATTTTTATTTTAACGAAATGGTCCTGGAACGATGAGAAAAATAGTGCGCAAAAGTAGGAGATTTTTAAAGAAACTTACGAGCTTATTGCGTGGCAAGCTAGCAGTATTAGAATTTTTTAAATTCCTTTTCGTTTTGATTCTTCCTTTTTTTCTCGCTCTCATTTTTCATTTTTCAAAATGTTATCTTTTATCGACATCTCTGCAAAAGTAGGAAAAAAGAAAACCTTGAAGAATCGCCAGATTTGACCTTCAGCCAAGGACGCTTGCAAAGAACAACGTTCACATTTTCTTTTGTTGAGAGAAGAATTTCCCTTTTTTGCAAAAGGTCAAAAGTGAAGGATAAATAAGGCTTTGTACTATTTATAAAAGGATAAGAAGGTCCCGAGGTTCTTCCTTTTGCTGGAAGTAAGCGCGTGTCTTCATGTTTCAGCTTTTTTAGACATCAAAAATGTCTCGAGTTCTGAAATGTTATTTCTATAAAGGAAGAAAAGAAACGTTAATTTCTTTTATAACTTCACGTACTCCAGGAAAGGTTGAGTTTCTCTGAAGCTTTATAAATCCATAATCTTTTGATAAATGTTAAGTGAGGAATGCGACTTTTTAAAAAACAACTTTCCTTGATTTCTTATTATCTTTTCGATCAAATTCATGTTCTAGTTCTGTAAAAAAATTTGTTTTGAATTCAAATTTCTCTGTGTAAAAAAAGGTCCAAACTTCATCTTCTGACCTTACGCGAATTTTTGTAGGAATCGTGGTACTTTTTGTCTTCAAAAGCCATTCTCTTCTTGCGCATCTAACCTTCGAGTTTCACTGCTGCTGAAGTTTACTGTTTCAAATCTCTCCTTCTTTAAAAAGAGTTGTATTTCTGTTCCAACGATAGACTTCAACCATCATTTTCTCTGAGAAACCACAACCTACGATATCAAAATCGAAATAGCCATTCTCTTTTTGCGTATCTAACCTCAGAGTTCCAATTTTAGCCTCATCTCGTGACGTTGACCCTTTCAACTTTCGCCTTCTCTGAAAAACGGAAGATAATTTCTTTCATTGTTGTCGCCCTTCTGCTTGGTTGTAACACCGTCGCTGGCCAACCGAAACAGTGAAATAGTATAGGAGTAACAATTCTAGAGAGAAGAAATTCGTCTGCCATTGTGTCGGATGCCGTCCATTGTTCCAATAAACTGCTTGGTTTTCGTCCTCCCCTTTTTTCGGCATATTGTCCACTCTACGAACCGCAAAACGTCGTTCGAGCACTTTCCCTTTTTCTTCTTCCTTCTTGCTTTCTTTGGAACATTTCCGCCTTGTTGGACAGGCTCTTTGTTTTTGGTCAGAGTGCTTCTGGAGGCTCAATCGCTCGGAAACTTTCTCTTCAGGTCATTCTGCTTTTTTTTTCTTTTTTGAGTGGGAGAAGAACTGAGATATCTTCTAAAGTGACTATTTTTCTCGAAATTTAATGTTTTTTTCAAATTCTGAAGGCTTTTTCCTATGGAAAGGTTGTCATCATACTGTAAAATCTAATAGTGGAACAGAATTTTAAAAAAATTTCAAGTGAAAATCCCAAAATCGCGATACGATTCCAAAAAATGATGCTTTTCTAGAGTTGGAAAATAGCCGTAGTGGGACCGAGAAAGTTAGAGAATTTTTCGATTTTCAAGGATCATCCAGGCTTCTACTAGCCACGACGCGACTGCAGCGCGGCTCAAAACATCGAAACTTTGATAAGAGTTTCTAGATCTTCAGTTTTCATTGGAACCGCGACGCGACCGCAACGCATCTATGAGATGAGAGCAATATCAATTTTTGAAACCCCTCTAACTTCTTCCATCTCAACACCAGCTGTAACGGAGTAAATAGAGACTGGCAAAAGAATTATAAAAAATATGAGAGCACCGGAAACGAAGTTTAAATCGACCGTGACGCGACCGCAACGCATCCCCCCTCGAGATCGTCCCATCACTATCATTTGACGGGAACGACCTCAAAGTTCAAGTATCTCCTACCTTCCTACCATCTTGACACGAACCGAAACTTGAAGCAAATAGAGAATGGCAAAAAAAAGAAGGAGAAGAAAAAGATAACTGCCACTATCAATCACCATCTTCTCAACATGTTGAGAGAGTAATTAGGTTGAGTGTGCCGGAACTTCTCTGCTTTTTTTTTCCAGGGAATGCAACTCTCAGGCAAATCCAATAAAAGTAGCCGGTTGAAACGTGTTCTCTTTCGAGCTTTTCACAAGTTTTTCAACGTTTTCTGTTCTTTGGGTTCAAGAAATTGTGAAAAATACGGGTTGAACTACAAAATTCTTGTCATTTTGTAGTAGTGACGGCGATTTGGTTGTTCTGAAATCAGATTTTGTTTTTATTTGCGTCAATCCAAGGTTTATAAGCCTTTCCTTGGCTCCCTGAAACCGTGATTTTCATTTTCATTTTGACTTTCTTCATGTCGATCCCTTGTTTTTCGACGCAGCAAAAAAAAAATCGCGGCTAATTTTTTTGATTTTTCTAACCGTTTTTCGAGCAAGTTGATGTGATATGCTATTCACCGCTAGTTAGGATCGGGGATTTATTAAGTTTACGGAGAAGGTTCCTGGAACGACTAGCGAAATAGTGTGTGAAATCGAGAGAGTTTAGAGCAACCTACCCATTTTTTTTTGGGACAGACCAGCGGCGAATCGAGTTTATATGCTTATAAAGCGCAGTTTGAGGAAACTTTCCTCACCTTAGCAATTAAAAGACTCATAAAGGAGTTGGTTGAAAGAAGCTTCGAATTAAATTGGAAAAAAAAGTAGAAAAACGACGCGAAAACGTCACTTTTCACGTTTCTTGCGCGTATTGTTGTGTTTCTCGCACATAAGTCTCGTTTTTTTTGGGCAACTTTCGTTTTTACGCCTGCCTTTCCTTTTGCCCCGGCGATACCTAACAACAGCAACCTTTTCTGCACTGTATTCTATTTTGATATGCTTTTATTATTGGTTTCATCTTTGGTTATTACAGTTTTATTGATGCTAAATGAAATGGAAAAAAAAAGCTGGGCGCCTATTTAGATGGCATTTTAGGTTTCCATGTGTTCATTTAAGAATGAGACTTTCAGGTACCTTGTCAAGTTCAAGCTTGGATTTTCATGTCGGGCTTGCGTCTTTCTCAAATTTGACTCAAGTCTAAAATCTTTTGGGAATTATCAAAAAGGGAAAGAAAATCTCACGTTTATCAACGCGTTGCGGTCGCGCAGCGGCTGTAACCATTCTCTGTGCGACCAAAGTGTTTTGAGGTGAAATCCTGATAGATTGCTTCAAAGTCTATTTGGTCCTGAATTTTTTTTTTGAGAGCTCAAAAATATTTTTACTAGGTGTCTCTTCGGCTCATGAACTCTTCAAAATTAAGCAAAAGTTGAAAATTTTTCAAATATATGTTTTTTTTTTCTCATTCAGAGCCTGAAATCGACTCTTTCGATATCACAGGAAGCTTGATGAAAGTAATTTATATTTCCAAGCATTTTTAAATTTTTAACCAATTGTTTCATTTTTTTAGGACAACAAAATTCATCTGGGTTTTTTTAGAAAAAAATAAATCTTCAAAACATTTTTCTCGTAAAAAAACGTAGTATTCGTAAACACGGGCAACACTATTTTATGAGAGCCAAACCAGATGTTATCGAGAAAAATTGATGATCCGTGAAGTTTCCAACCTTTTCCTCTCATTGAAAATGGATGTCCGAATCTAACTATGAAATTATTCAAAGGTTTCTCGTTTCATTTTTTTTTATATTTCGTTCATATTTTAAGAGCAAACATGTAGAAATAGAAGTAGGTGAGCTATATTCTAGTATATATTTTTGTTTATCAGTTTATTTTTAAATAATCCCTACCTTTACTATCACAAATTGATTTATTTTATGTTTATAGTTTTTTTCTCTTGAAAAAAATAAGCCTTTTTCGATAGATTACTAATTTCTAATGAAAAATTTTTAAAATGAATGAAGATAAAAATTTAGGTTTTCTAAGAAATGAAAAGATTTTTCGAACCCGTTTTCCACCTTACTCTCTCCTTTCGAATCAGCCAACCATCACCCCATTTTTTTTCCTTTTTTTGAATATTCATCTGCTTCCGCGTTCATTCCAAGGCTTCAAAAGGCTTTGAAAATTCTTCAAATGTTATATTTTCATCGAATTTTTAGGAATGTTTTTTTCTAAACTTTAAAAAATCGTCGGGAAGTTTCGAGTTTACTCTAGTCGACATATAGTTCATATGATAATTAAAAAAGACGGTGTCGGTTCGAAAAAATTTAAATACCAAGATTATGAGTTTTGATGTCAGAAGCTACGATAAAATGCTCGTTTCCCTTTAAAGATATTTACGATTCATGTAAAAATATGTCGAAAACAAATAAAATCGGGAAAAAAGTCAGGTCGACGGCGGCCTGGTTAGCAAACAGTCTCAAGCGGAAACAATTTCTGTCCTCTCCGCTGTTGGCGGTAAAAGATTCCGAGTAAAAACTTCCTCTTCAACCAGTTCTTTCCCTACTTTTTGCCATTTTCAACCCGCCTCCCTCTCTCGCAGAAAACGTCTCGCTTCAGTAATTATTTCTGAATTTTTCGTTCTTTTTTTGGAGTTTCCTCTAGTTTTCAGAGAGTTTTATCGTTGAACAGTGAGAACTTCTTGTTTTGAACTTTTTTTTTGAAGGCATAACAAACTGATGGGTAGATTCAGGAAGAAGATTTATACTCAAATTAATGAAATTAGCCTCAAAATACGAAGGAACTGACTTTTTTCAAACATTGCTCGTTTTTGTTGAATATTTTGGAGAATTCCTACATTCAAAGCAATTTTTGAAAATTTCGCCTCAAATAAGATCTGAAATTGATTTATATGTCGTTTCCAAGTGCTTTGGAAGTATTGAAAATATTTTTCAAAATTTAAAAAAATTGAAAGTGATCACCTCAATTAAAGAAAAAAATAGAATTTTTTTAAAAGTTCTTTTATTGCATTTCATATTTCGACTTTTTCAAGCACAAACGTGTATTTATCAAGGCATGTACCTGTTTTTCCAAGTCTCCTACATTCCCCCCTTGTTTAGCCAACCTTTTAGGTCGACAAATATTTTTTGGAGCGTCAAAATTAGGGCAAATCGGCCGTTTTCTTGTTTTCTTCAGATTGTTTTTTGTGATTCCCTGAGACAATTTTCGTTTGATTTCTTTTAAATCTTTGAGATTTTTCCCTCATTTATGAAGACTCCAATCTCTGCTCGCTTCATTCCCAGCTTTCAAAAATCTGTCTTTTTCTCGTCTAGATAGATTAATCTTCTGTTTTAGCTCTACGTGGGTGGTTTTTTTTTCTCGTTTGAATGGGATTCCGGGCTTATAGTGGCTCGTTTTTATTCTTTTGCAGTCTGTAGTTTTCTTAGAACTTTTTGGAAATTTGAGGATTATTTTTTAATCTTTCGGTTTATGGGAAATAATACCACTCTTTCGAATTTTTATTCAAGTTATGAACTTTAGAAAACATGATTTTCCCCCTTTTTTTTCATTTTCTCAACAGTATTCCAACTTATTGGATCTTTCTTCGAAGGAAGGAATTTTTGAATTTTCTTTGACCAGGAGATACTTGATGAGGTCACTAGAGAGGCCACTTGAAACCATTTCATTAATGTTTCTTTCCGACTCGTTAATAATCCCTAGTAAGGGTGTTTTTTTGAAAGTTCCATTTTTCTTATCGAATCCTAAAAGATTATAGGACTAATAATCTTTTTTCTTAGAATCTAATTTTAAGAGAAAGAATTCATTTTATCGGAAAAAGTCGTATATTTTTACAACTTGTGAGCACGCGATTTCCGGTTATACATTATCTATATTGCGGGAGTTTTAACTCTTTCTAAGAAAATATATTTTCTGAAAAAGTTTAGAACTTTTTCAAAAATTAATGTAATAATGAGAATAGCCTTTCTGAAGGAACTCAAAAATTTCGATTTTCGCTTCTCAACAAATCGGAAAGTTATTTTTGAATTTAGAAATGAAGTCAGGTGCTTTTTTGCCAACAGGTAGACAGAAAAAAAGCTGAATTGAAAATTCAGTCTTTCGACTTTGAAATGTTGAAAAAAGCACCTGGAAAAAGTTTTCAAGGTCTGATTTGCAAACTTTCCCGGTAAAATATTTCAAAAAATCTTTTTTTTCTCCGATTTTAAATGCGCCCATCTCCAAAATTTGTTGATTTTTCGATCTCAAAACATGATTCCGATAGACTGAGGACCTGATTGGAGCCAATTTCGCGTTATTTCGAGAAGGATATTTTCTTTGATTCATGAACTTTGACGTCAATTTTCTCATCTTACAAAAAACATTTGTTTTTCTCTATTTATTTCTTACTCACCAAATGAAACCGTCAGTCTTTATCAGTTCAATATCCCCTTTTCCGAATCTTAGACGTCCTAAGACCATAAACCGTCGAAACGTCGTCAAAAAAAGCGTCGTCAGCAGCTCCAAAGTCGTCAGATCCAACGGAAAAGTAGCTTTTGCTCTTGCGTAGTTCCGCGGAACGGCCACGCCCACTTTTTCCGAGAGAAAAGGAGGAAATTTTTGGTGATGCGGCCAAATGCAAGGTCTTCGTTACGAGAAAACTTCCTTTCCTGTATTCCTTTTTTTTAAATATACTCTGTTGGTTTATAAGCCCTTTTTGTAGTCAAGGCTATAAAAATCGAATTTTCCTGTTCCTGAGCTTCCTAACGGTCTTTTCAATTTGAAATCGTTCAAAAGAGAATATCTTAGTCTTCAAAACAGGGCTTTTATATTTATTTGAAATTTTTTGGAATCCAAGTTCCTGACCGTTTTTTTCAACTGTTTTCTTGAAATTTATTTCGAATAAAAGAGGTATTTTTAACTTCCTCTGTTATTCATTAAGAACTGAGCAGATTCTATGAAATCTTGGTCAAAGCTTTCAAGATTCCTCAAATTTCCGGTTGGATAAGGAAGAAATTTCGACGTGGGTGATGCTGTTACACACAAGGTCTTCGTTATCAGAAATCTAAATTTTTTTGAAATTTTTGAAAAATTTTTTTCAGCTTTAGAAGTGCGTGCTTTAAGGGCTTCTCATTGCATGAAAAAAACTTTCTTTTACAAGTTTTTTTACATTCAAACTTTTATATATTTATTATAAATTCATTCATTTAATTTTTTTAAGTTTACATATTATCAAAAAGCTGCTTGTCTGCTGCAAGAAAAACACGTAAAAAAATACGCGAAAAATTTGAAATTCTAGTTCTTGTTGAAAAAAACTTCAGACGGTCCTTGAAATTTCTCAAAAACAGATGAAAAAGCTTTTTTATCTCTCGAATTGAGGTACAAATTGACCCAAATAAAAAACGAGTTGGATCTTTGATTTGTAGCCTCTTCTGACTACAATTGTGTTGCACAGTACAATTTATTGTTCTTTTTCTGGGAAGCATCAGAAATTCACTTTTTTGTCTTTTATTGGTTGTTCTTTATGTTCATTGTTGTAAACTTTGGAGGAAATGCGTAACTTTTGTTCAAAAAAGGGGTTGTCGGCAAAGTAGAGCACTCTGTTCTAATAATTTTGGTGGCTATTTTTTCTCGTCTATTTTTTTTCAAGGTCTTTTTATTTGACCACTGAGCAGACTATAAACTTTCAAGGTGGCCATTTATTTGCTCTGAAAACACAAACATCTTTGAAAAATACTTTTTTTTGTCATTTTAAGACATTTCTCGTCGTCTATATTAAATAACAATCTCATCTATTACTGATTTCTGAAATTATTATGTTAGTACTTCCCTTTGAAGCCTCCAGAAAAAGGTTGTAACTGTAGTTTTCATTTCGTTGAACTTTTATTGAATGGACAACTGAATGAATGATTAGGATATTTTCAGTGCCGAAGCTGTTGCAACAGCGCGACGCCACGACGCCGACGCCGACGCTGCAGTTCCAGGCGCCGTTCGCCAATGCGACGATGCAGTCCCTCTGGCCCTACAACACGTACCGGCCCGTCACCTGGGACCGCTACTACGTCAACGACCACTATGAAAGTGAGTGAAAATCCGAAGAAAATCGTTTTGAGGATAGTTCATTCATGAGCAAGTTAGGGTGTTTAAAGGTGTTAGATTTCATAAAGGTTTCAGAAGTTTGATAGAAATTGAAGAAAGTCGGCTGACTCTAAGAATAGTTCATTCATAAGCGATTCAGAGTTTTTAATTACGCATAGGTGGATCTTAGGTAGGGAAGAAGTGAAAATTTTCTATTTTCAGGTTTTTTATTTATGAGTTTTTTGTGGGTGTTTAAAAGCGTATAGGATGATTTAGAACTTGCAAACGAAAAACAGAAATATGATAAATTTTGAGAATAGCCCATTCATAAGCGTGGTAGGGGTTTTAAATTTTGAGAATAGTTCATTCATAAGCGTGGTAGGGGTTTTAAAGGCGCATATGTCCAAAATATTGTAGCAAAATGGAAAAAAAGATGAATTAGTAGGTTTTAAACTTACGAAGCTTTGGTTAGTTCATGTATAAGAGATAAGGTGTTTTTTTAAAAGCATAAATTTCGGATTTTTATGAAGGTTTCAAGGCGAACAGCTTTTTTTCAGATTTGAAAAATTTGAAAATTACATATCTTAATGTAGAATTATATAAAAAAATTTCAAAAACTTGTCATTTTTTTCCTCTCTCAAACTCAAACTGAACGCATAATTGGCTGAAAAAAAGATTATTGAATAATTTGATACCTAACTAATGAGTCACCAGTGCCACGTCAAATAGCATTATGCGGATGAAAAGGAAGTATTTTCTGGAAATTTTTTTCATTCTCTAAACGACATAAAATATACGTTCAGAATGAGAAAAGAAATCAGAATAGGTTTATAAAAGTAAAAATAAGTTCTTTCTTTTCGAATTATCTCCCAGACATCAATTGATTCATTGTTGGCTCGGGCAAATGTTTGAGAGCTTTTTTTTTTCAATTCTCAAGAAAATGAGATAAGTTCACTCTTTATGCTTTTTTTGAGATAAGCTAGCGACTGAATCGAGTATAAATAGCAGCTCAATGGAGCTTTTATCTTTTCCCGACAATACTCTTCATGAACTTTGCCCATGCTCCTTTAAATATTCTCAATAGAAATTACGTCAATGAACTTTTATCAGGTAGACATTCTTCTTTTTCTAGGATGTTTTTCGGGTTGGTAGAGTCGTAAATAAAAGCTGTAAAAGGTCGGAGACGGGTTCAAGTGGCCGCTTAAGGACTTATTTTTCAAAAAGTTTATACTGACAGCTGCATATTACCACTTGAAAAGATCTATAATTAAAAAAAACTTTTTTTCAGAACACGTGAACGTAAGCAGCGGTGTTGCCGCGGGCATCACCGTCGGCATATTTTTCGTCGTTTTCGTTCTTACTTTCGGATGCCGGATATACAGCCAGTATATCGATCGAGATCAGTCTTCAGCCAACCAGAATAGTGGTTCGTTTTTTTCAGTGCTTCAGAGAACTAGAATTGAAGAAAAGAATTCAAATCGGGAGAAGTGAGAGATCAAAGCCAACCTAGAGAGACGCCAGAGAACTAGAGACCTTTTTTCTCTGGCTTCTCTCCGCCTCTATTGCTCTCTCGCTTCAAATCATTTTGAGCTCAAAATTTTAATTATCTCAGATCAAAATGTCGACTTTTTCAGAATCAATGATGAGCGAGTCACTGGCTTCCGACATGTGGATCTGCGGTCGGCCCTCGGGTCCGCCCCCGCCCTATGAAGTCGCCATTTTGATGCCCTCCTCCCCTCCATGTCCCATTGCTCACGTGTAACTTGTTGCCTTGTTTTATTGTTTTTCTTGCTCTTTTCATTGTTGTTTTTTCTTCAAAAACTCTCTTAAGTGACCACTTCATAGTTTCTCAGAAAGAAAAACCAATTTCTACGGTTCCCTCATACGGAAAACACCCTCGATTGAACGCCTTGACTTTGAAAAAGTGTAATGAAATAACTTTAGAATTTTTGAACGTGGTATTCCTTCATTTTGCTCAAAACTTGTACTATATTGTTTTTGGATTCCTCTTTTTCATTTCGACCTCTGTGATCTCCCAACAAGTGCTTTTTCTTGTATAAAATTTATGAACTTTCGACAGAAAAAAAAATCATTGATAACAACAGTTGGCTATAAAAAATCACAGGTTTTATGCAATAACTCGCTTCAGAAATTATGTACATACAATTAAGAATGGACTTTCGATATATTATGTATATTTACACGATAATTTCAAGACCCTATGAAAAATCGGAAAGATTTAGGGAAATGAGAGAAGAATTTGAAAGATCTAGAAACGTTTCCTTCATTCCATCATTTGTGGACTAGCGAACAGTCTCGGGTCTTTTTCACCTTCACAAAAATTAGCGGTTATCGTCTTGACGCAGTTCTCGAAGTAATCGTCGAGCGGATGGGCGTAGGCGCTTTCCCAATCTCGTTCAAAAATCGCCTGCAATATTCAAAGTGTAATGATGGAACTTTTAATGGAATTTCGAATGACATCTTGAAAGTCAGGAAAAAATAATAACAGAAGAGAGGATCCTATCGAAGTCAGGATATCTAATAACTTCTTTGAAGGTTCTTAAATTTTGATCAAAGCCAAAAAATGATAAAAATCATAAATGAAGAAAAGAGCTTCTTGGAAACTTCGAGATTGATTTCTGTGCTTCTGTTGGAGTTTTGAAAAGCTGGAGTGATCACTTTAGGACCCCAAAGCTGATAGAAATGCCACTTCGACTTCTTATCTCCCTGACGCGGGTTTTTGAAAATTGTAGAGCTGAAAGGATCTCGTGCAGAGTCGGAATGGGGGATAAGGGCCGCTAAAAAGGGAGAGGCTCAAAAAAGGCCGCAGAAAGGGAGCAAAGAGAGTCCCTTTATCGAGCCTTTTTTCTGGGATTTGAAAGGCTCGAGTAATGGTGGAGAAAAGGAGAGGCAGCAAAAATGGTGCATAAGGGCTGAGAAAATGGCGCAAAAAGGCAGCAAAAAGGGAGCCTTCATGGCCCTGAAAGGAACATTTCTATCGAGCCTTCCAGCAGCCTTTATGACCTGCGGAGGGTCCTTTTGACTTTGCCTATGAATTAACAGAAAGATCCCTGAAGGGACCACTTCGACTTTTTAGCTTCTTTGAAAGCTGCGCTTTACCTGGAGAAGTTACTAAAGGGTTCGGAGTTCAGAAAAAGAGATAGAAAATTTGAGTAGAAAGCCAATACTTTTCCAATACTAGCTTCCGAAAGGTTAGAGTGACCACTCAAGTAGTTAGGAAAAATAAAAAGGTTCTGGTGACTATCTCTTTGAGATCTGATTATGCGGGTCCTTGTAGAAATAGAAAAAAATATATGATTCGAAAGAAGAAAAATAATTAATCTATGATCCTACCTTCATTTCCTCAACCAACGGTCTTTTCTTCTCCGTCTGCTTCATGACAATCGCCGCGCCAGTAGTTCCTCCGATAAAATAATCTCCTGACCAGTTTGAAGTACCTGAAAGGATCAAAATATACAATTTGCTTGATTGAAATAAAATTACCAATAATGACAGCCGATTCGGTAACCATAAACTTATTATGCGTTCGTCTTTCCCGTTGAATCACGATATTATCCGTGTTTGAGGTCGGAACTTTGAAGATTTTCTGAATTTTCTTGGTTATATCTTGAATTTTGAATTTTAGGAATTTAAAAACTATATACCAAAAAAAGCTTTCAAAAAAAAAATTCACTTTGAAGATTCATATACAAGAATCTTTCCAGATGTGTTTTCGATTTCTTAAAAATTGTTTTTGCGACAGAAGAAAATTCAGTTTTTTGGATTTTTTCAAATCCTGCTCACCACTTGGATAGTCGCATTTTCTCTGATATTATTCAAAGATTGAAGAGATCTCAGGAATCGGGTTCCCATATTTGGATAATGAAGAGCCGCCGACAAAAGTCGGACTTTGACGCCTCGAACGATGGCCCGTCGTAGAGCATCGTCGATTTGGGGGAAGTGTCTGGAAAAAAAAAAAAAACTATTGAAATCGAATTTTTGATGTAGAAGCCACGTTACATGAAATAGAGCTTTTTGAATTGGATTGAAAAACTAGAAAAAAAAATCGATGAATAAATCTTTTTTTCATTCAAAACTTTCAAGACCAATTTTTTTAGAACCATGGGATTTTTTTCAGTGAAAGCGCTGATTATAAAAAAATTTAATATATTGAATATAAAAAGAGAATTTTTAGGATAGAAAAAAATTTTTGTTGAAGATGAAAAACATTTTTTTGATTGATATTTATTTTTATATAATTTTTTTGACTTTTTTTCCTTGAAATCCATATAAGATAACCGCGTCGAAAAACCTAATTTTTAAATCTTTTCGGCTGAAAATCCTCCTGAATCTTGAAAAAAAAGATTAATGGACTCACAATTGCGGTTTCCTATACAAAAACAGCGGAAAGTAGTCCATAACATGGACGTCGATGAACTTTTTGGCGGCGTCGATTTCTCCAACAATCGCGTCAAGATCCCAGGTTCGGCCTCGGTTGCTCAGTTCCTTTGGCGAAGTCTGGAATGAAACTATCTTTCTTTCTAAAATTTATAGAAAAAAACTGGGAAAATTTTTTTAGTGGCCACTATAGAGGCTCGCCAAGTACTATTTGAAGGGGACACTAAAGTGGCCACTATTTTCGGTTTTAGTGGCCACTAAAGAGGCTCTCTATTTAGTGGTCACTTCAGTAATTTTTCATCCAGTATTCCTTCCAGTAACTCTGATAATTTTAAAACAAAAATATTGACCGGTTATGTTGATCCATTGACCCCTAAAGTGGCCACTAAAATTCTTATTGGTCACTTTAGGGGTCAAAAACTACGTAGTAGCACTTAGATTTCTATAGTGGTCACTAATTTTCAACCCCTTAAGTGGCTCCTAATTAGGCTACTCTAGTGGCCACTCAAAAGTCTAAACCCTATAATGGCCAAAAGTTTTCGCAGAAACGAGGAAAAAATAACTGATATTTCTTATCAAAAAGTAGGAAGACAAAATAAAACGCGTAAAGGTCTTTTCTATTCAACTGATCAAAAAAAAAATCTAAAAAGAACTGTTTTCAAGACTAAAAATTCCGATGCTCCTTACCGCAATGTAGACATCAGCCGGCTGGCCGTGGACCTGGATTTTGAGCGGATTATCCCGGTTGAAAGCCGCCCGTTTCGATAGAGCGTCATTGTTTCTGACGCCTTTTTTGGTCAGAAGCCATAACGAATCGAAGATGTTGGTCATGTCTTCGCCGAGGCAAGCACAGTTCTCCACAAGGACGCCGAGCTCCATTTTCTGAAATTATTACTTTGACTCGATATTTGTTTTTGGTATTTTCAAGACCGGTTATGGGTTTCAAGTCAAATTCGAATTTATTATCACTTTCAAAAATATTAACTCAAAAATCCGAAAAAACTGGCCATCATAATCTTTTTCAACTTTCCAAGAGTAGATTGAAAATTTCTCTAACCTGATTCAAGGACCTCCAATCAAGGTTCGCCGAGCCCAAATAAAAGCTTTTCCCATCGGCCAACAGGAATTTCGAGTGCATTTTACCTCGCCCCAGGTAATTACTGATATCAATGGACCTTCTGGATACAGCTCCTAAAGTTTTTGTCTAAGATAAAAATGCTTGGTTTCTAACCGAAGTTCTGCAAAATGATCCCATCGGCGTTGTCGCCCTTGTCCTTGGGCGGATAGTTCTCCACCATTCTCACTTTGGCTTTTCCGGCTTTTCCGGCTTTCAGTATCGAGTCGTAGACCGAATCTCCCTGTAAAATATATTACAAAGGGGAAATTGGAATTGCATAAAAAAGATATTATAAATTTCTTTATCTAATCCGATAATATCGTTCCAGAGCACTTGGAGGTTTTTTTTTTGCAAATTCTGATTTTCTATTCGTGTCGAAATTTCCATAAAACTCGTCCTTTGCTCCTTTGAAAACTTAAAAACTTTGAGAACCTCATGATTAAAGTTTGAATCCTAGAAGAGTTTAAAAAAAACTTAAAATTTGAGAAACCCTCGAAAAGCTTGAAAAAGTATTTAAATTTTTTGAAATTCTTCAGAGTTTCAAAATACTGGATGAGCTTATGAATTTCAAGATACCTCATTCGAATAGAACTTGTCGAGTTGGCCGAGGACGTGTTTTCCTTGAAGACTGGACTTGTAGGCTGCGATGGCGAGGTCGTGCTCAGCATTAACTATGAGTCTGGTCCAAGCTTCGTAGGTCGACATTGGCAGAAGAACGTCGCCAAATGTCAAGTTGGTCGGAATCGATTCGACGATTCGTATTCTGAAGATTTGAAAAAATTGACCTTTCCAGATTGATAAGTTCGAAGGAAACCTGAGAAAATGAAGCTTAAACTTTAAAAAATACGTTTTTCAAATAAATCGCGAAGTGCGAGGAAAAAAAAAGAAGGATCCTTCTCTAATTGTCAAGCAAATCGTAACCACCAACCAAAAATCCTAAACATCATTTTGCAAAAAAAAAACCTCAACTTTATCACTAGCCACTGTTTTTTTTTTCTTCCGAAAACAAATTTTGTTTTGCAATTCCCGATTGATAAGTTATCAGGCTTTCCAAATCGATAACACGAAATGTCTTACGAGCAAGTTTCGAAGCATTGTCGTTCCTTTTCGAGTTGTTCTTGGGTTTTGCCGTTAATATGAAGGACGCCTGAGAGGACGGCGAACGGGAACAGGAGGGTGATCAGTGGCTGGAATTTCCCAATATTTTTTTGATGTAAAAAAATAAAATTTCGAGTTAAAGTTTTTTTAAAGGGTTCCACAAAAGGACCTAACAGTCCATGAAACGCAAAATAAAAAAATATCATAATTTTTCTCAAACTTCAAAAAAAGCTGTTAATTTTTTTCGGAAAAAAAGAACCTATTGCTATTAAAAAGAACCATTCTTTAGAAAAAAATCTGAAATTATTCGAACAAAAAGAGTCCAGAGGGACGCCTTTACGAAGATGTCCACGAACAAAAAAACATATATATATATTTTTTTCAGAAAAAAATGGCAACAATGTACAAAAATTACTTCTTATTCGATTTCAATTAAAGATTAATAAAAAAATGAAACCTGTAGAAAATTTCTTACTTTACAGAATTTAAGCCTAAGCCTAAGCCCTGAAAATTGATTTTTATTGAATATCACAAATATGAGAAGTGTGGGAGAAAATATAAGATCAAATTTTTTTACTAATTCAAAAAAATCTTTATGAAGAGAAAACAATTGAAAAAAATATTTAATAAAGTCAACTCTTCTATTTTTTTGTGTGGAACCAAGGGTTAAAATTCTCGGAATCCACACCTCGGAAAAATTCTTGATAAGATTTTTTTTTGTGAAAATTCTTGATAAGAGTTTATTTCCTTGAAAACGACACAAAGCTTCTATCATAACTAAAACCAAATCTCTGCTGCAAGTTCAATAGTTTTCGGTAACTCCTTTAAAAACTAAATGAAAACTTAAAAAATCCAAGGTTTCAACAAATCAACTCACCAACCAGCCGGCAATCCCTCCCTTTGCCTTTTTCAGCTCAACATCATCATTGACAGTCGCCATCAAATAATTTCAACAACAAGGGCAAAAATGGCGGAAGAAGAAAATCAGCGAATAAAATTTGAAAAATTCGATAGTTTGGAAATCAGGAACAGGACAACCGTCTGGCGGGTTCGCTAACGGTTGAAATGAGTAGGGGTTGTCCTGATAAGGTGAGACGCGCGTCTTTTGGCTCCACTCTCGTGATAAAGGCAAAAAAACCGTTTTGCGTATTTCCCTAAGCTCGTGATCGAAATCACTTCTTTATCGATTTCTCAATTGGCTTGTGACGTATTTCCGGCCACCGAAAATAGCTTTGAAGAGATTATTTGACTTTCTGATTGCTCCTGAAGACATTGGAAACGATTTAAAAACATGATGAGCTTCTTCGTGACCCGAGAAAGTCATCAGAAGCTCCAGTTAACACAAAAAGGAGCTTAAAATAGCTTGATTGGAGCCGCTGTTCGAGCTCCAGATAGATCTAGAAGATATTTTAGATTAGAGGGAAGATTTCCTGTCTGAACATGTTTTCAGTCATCTCAATAACTTCTGAGAGTGATTGAAGACTTCCAAGGGAGTCACGAATAAGGAGAAACTTCCGGATAAGTTTCCGAATCACCCGCTTTTTTTCAAACTCGAGATTCATTTGAATCAACGTAGAAACAAAAATTGGAGGCTCTTTGAATGATACTTTGATCATTTAGAGTTTTAGACCAGTCTTCAAAATTTTTCAAGTATTGTAGAAAACTTGAAATCGTTCAATAAGGCGCCAAAACTTTCAATTCGTGCCAGGAACCATGGCCGGAAGCCAACTGATAGTCCTTTTACGCAAGCAAGCTATCACAAGGTCACCAATTATCATTATGATCCGCCAAAAATAGTCATTTTTCATTAGGAAATAGCTTGTCCCAGCCAGGAATAGACACAAAACTTGTCTGATAATTGATTTACGTAATCGTTTCGTCAATAATAATCCTCTCAGCTTCCAAAAGACGTCAAAAACTCTTATAAAAGAGAATCAACGTAAAATTGCGTCGTTTCCTAATGAATCACTGAAAAACACCTCTAGAAACTGAAATCGCAAGGTAGAGAGGAACTCAAAAAAGTCCTTAAATGACCACTAAATTATCTCCGGCGTTCCTAGGTTTTTATAACGGTAGAAACTCAGTTATTCGCCTTATCAAAAGCAGGAAAAGCTCAAAACTGTATAAGGATCATTTCAAGACTCCTTCAAACATAAGAGTTCGGAAAAGTCCTATGGAAGTTTTATTCAGAAACATGAAAAAAATACTGTAAGAATCAATTAAAATTGTCCCAATCTTCAAAATACAACCCTTTATTTTTTTCCCTCTAGGGACCATTAGCATGCACCCCTAGAGGGGCTACTAACTGAAACCCGAGTATAGGTACCATTTTTGGAAACTTGGCGCCTATAGGGTAGTCTTCAAGGGCTCCGGAAGCTGTCCCTACAAAGGGACCACTCACATGTCCTGTCAGTAGCTCCTAACATTTTTCTTCATGGCCTATCACAATATCAAAAGACCACCACGTGTACTATTCAATTGGACACGGGCATGTCATTTAATCAGAAGCGAACACATGACCGTAAATGCCAATGA
Organism: Caenorhabditis auriculariae; assembly: GCA_904845305.1. NCBI lineage: Eukaryota > Metazoa > Nematoda > Chromadorea > Rhabditida > Rhabditidae > Caenorhabditis > Caenorhabditis auriculariae. Next base: position 130,359 of record CAJGYM010000050.1, read on the forward strand.
TTTTCGAAGATCGCCATCTTCTCAAACTGTTTTCGATCCCATCATCATCATCTGGCTTACTGATAAGGGCCACATGTGTCGTGTGTAAATAAATACAACAATGAATTCGAAAATTGGCTTCTATTGTTTCAAGCTTTTGGGAACAATGGATTGGTTCTTTGTCTGAGGGGGAGTCTGATAAAAAAAAAGTCAAGAAAAGCGTAGGAGGAGACGGAAGTTGATTTTCTAAACTTTAACAGTTGATATAATCACGTTTTCTAAGTTTTTCTATAGCCTGTGTACCACGACTTTGAATTTTACCAAATGACGTTCCGCTGTGTGCCGCTGCGCGCCTTTGCGAACCTTGGTCAATCTTTTAATTTTTTTTTCTTTTATTAAGGTACTCTACTTATATGTGCTCCCACAGCAATAACAATCAATTGAAGGCGTGACCTAGACTCGACAGACGCTTCGCGAACGCGCGCAGCGGAACAGCGGAATGTCGTTCGGTGAAATTTCAAGTCGTGGCACAAAGGCTCAGACGTTGAAACTCGGTTATTGTCAGTTATTCATACTCCACTCTCTTCAACCTCAAGCTTACTTATAAAACCTCTTGCTGAAGATCGAATCAAAAACCAGTATGAGAGAGAAATTTCATAAGTTCGGTTGATGAAGTTTTGCTGAGAGGTACTGTAGTTTTGCTGAGAGGTACTGTACTCATCCTGACGTTTCTTGCCTTTCAATAGAGCAATGAAACCAGAATCTCTCTTTTTCTCAACTGACCTTTGAACCTTCCGACTTTGAGAGCCCCCATCTTTTTTCACAGAGGGCAACTTTTGAGATTCGGAATCAGATTCGGAAAAGATTCGGAATCATCGTAAAAAACTACATCTAGAAAACATGATCTCATTCAGAAGTCCCACTGCGAGCTGAGATTGTTCCCTAATCAGACTTCAAAGCTCAACCTCACTTTCAAAACCTTCCTGTGGACCCAAGCGATCACCGAGAACTGAACGAAATCATCTTTACGACCAAATTTCTGTTTTTCCACTTTTTTGTCATTTTTCAGCATTATCCCGACTCTATTTCCCTTCAACCTCAACCTCACTTCCAACACTCGTAGTTGAAGATCCAAGCGATCATCAAAGTACTTGTTTACAGCGGTCAACCACTGTGCCAAGCGTCAACACGACAGCTGTCCGGAATCGCCCACAAGAAGCCCAGCAGCAGAAAAAAAAACTGTTTTCCTTTTTGTTTACAAGACCCAATGGAGTTTGATCGGTAAATAGTTGGAAAAAAAAATGAGATAAAAAATAACAATTGTTCCATTTGAAAAACTGCAAAAGAGCTGTTTGGATCTTGAAAATTCAAAAAACATTTCAGAAAAACGGCAGGTTTCAGGTTTAATTTTCAAAAGACTCTAAAGCAAAACTTATATCCATCTTCCGAAAATTTTATCTTGAGTCTATTGACATTTAAAATTTTTTTTGGAAGAAAATATTTAACAATCAGTTTTTCATTCTTTGAACCAATCCAATCAGGAAATTTTTTATCAGTAGAACAGTCGTTCGACTACCTTTTACGACCTTCCGAATCGGAAAAAAAATCTCCTAGCTCAGCGAAAAAGGCCGTGTCTGGCGCCGACCTGGAACCACCTTCCAATATTCATATTTCCGATGATAACCAATCAAAAAGCAAAACTTTTATTAGATCTGACTAGTTGATAAGGTAGACTACAACGTTAAGTTGAAGAAATCTGTTCCAAAGCCAAAACCCATTGGAAATCAGGACCTGATAAGCCGTTCTAGAATGCTGATAAACTGATAAAATTGTTCTGATCGTCACCCCAGATCAATTGTGCTGATTTGCCAGTTTCTGAGTAGAAAAATGCAAACATCGCGTCCGTGTTGGTTTGAACTGTAGAAGGTGGGGGAATTGAAGATATTTTTCGAAAAAAACTCATTTCAAAATATAATTTTTTTAACATTTATTGAAAATCACTGTAATTTCTGGAAATATGGATGTTGCAGTTATTATTAATCCACCAAAATTCTGGGTTCAAAAAGTTGAGAAAGAAACTTTTTGAATGAAATGAAATTGGGAAAAAAATAATTTCAGTTTTTTTAGTTATACTATTGTAACGAAACTCGTTAAAAAAATTTTTAGCAGATGATATTGAAAAAAAGAACTTTTAGCCTGTCTAAATTGGTTTTCATTGCTGGGACAGTTAATGGTAAATCCCTTTAATATATATTATAATAAAAAAATCTGCAAGCTTTTTTTCTCAAATTCAATAATTTCCTACAGAAAGTTTCTCAAAGAGCAATCTCTCATTTAAAGGTCAAATCTTATTATTTTCTTAAATTTTACGCAGTGATGCAATTTATCGGCCACTTACGAGCTCAAAGTGTAGTGAACTCTTTACACTATGATTCCGATCGGACGTTTCCAGCTCAAAGAGAAGCGGCTCCAGATGTCTTGGGGAAGATGGGAACGGAATTGGCTTGACACGTTGAAATGGACCAGCTGAGAAAAATCGAGAAAAGTTCAGAGCTGTTTTTGAAAACACCTTGATACTCGTGAATTGCGAAAGAAGATCTAAAAAAATTCTAAGATTCAAAAAAAAAGGTTAGAAAAAGAAGGAAATGACTTCTATACAGTAGAATTTCTCCTCTAAAGAAAATTTAGTGTGAGCCAAAAAGTTCTACAGAAGCTCCAAAAAAGGTGTGTAGATTTTATTTATGTGAACAAAAATACGAAAGCTTCAAAACTTTCGATCGAAGAGAATACTTGGAAAAAAAATAACACCATCCAATTTTTGAAAAATCTATTCAAACCGGAACTTTCAGAGAGCAAGTTTAAAGATGATCGATTATGATGGGAAAATTAAAGTTCAATATAGCTTTTTTAGAACCTCCTACAGTTGGTGGAGTGTTTTTGGCTCCTAACTTCTTCCGATTCATCTCAAAAATAAAAAAAATCTTTTTTAGGCTGTAGGAAGCTTAGAAAGATCAGAATGTTCCCTTTTTCTTATTTTTCTTAGTCCCACAGCATCCAATCGATCTCCCATGCGTATCGAACGTCGATATATTTTTTTTCCTGTTTACCCGGATCACAGTAAAGCCAAAAGCCCATGACCTTGGAGGCGGAGCTCGAGTTGTTTACCTCGAGAGATGGCTCCGCCTCACCCGGATCGAAATAAAACAAGTAGATCTCAGAAGCTTCCTAAACCGAGCTCTATCCTTCTGTCTTAATATTCTTTACTTCTCTTATCCATTGGCCTTGATATTTACCTTTTCAGAAAAAAAAATGTCGCACGTTCCAATTGCCACCGACTGGGACTGGCCCCTCCAGCACAACGACGGCATCGTCCATGTGAGTTTTTTTTTCACTAGAAGGATGATAAACTTTTTTCAAGGTCCGCCACACCGACGACAAGTTCGAGGTCGGATTGGACGCCTCCTTCTTCACCCCCAAGGAAATTGACGTCAAGGTCAACGGCCGTGAGCTGGTCATTCACTTGAGACATGAGGTTGGACATTTTTTTGGTCTGAAGAATGATCTGTGCTCTCTTTTCCCCTATTGGCAAGGTAGACATTTAAAAAAGGGTGTGTAGAAATTAGAGGAATTTTTTTCCCAGTTCTAATAGTATGAAAAGGGTGCTCCCGTTTAAACTCTAATTTTTCGAAATGCTCCCTTTGCTGAAAATTTTTTTTCAAGTTTCAAGCAGAATCTAGGATCATAAAGCACCAGAGGTGAAAGAAAAGTTAACCTTAAATCTCTCCTAAAAATTCCCTACATGAAAACTTGTTACGAAAAGATAGAGTAATCATTTGAAAACCGAACTATGGAAAATAATCTTTTTTAGTAGAGATTTTTTAAAGACTATGAAACTTTGCAACATTTGAAATGAGTTTCCGATTTTTCTAATCTTCCCACTAGACTCCCTCCTTCAGGAACGAGACGGCCAGTTCGGTGCGGTCAGACGTGAAGTCCACCGAACCTACCATCTGCCTGAAGATATCGACGAGAAAACTGTCAAGTCTCACCTGAACGCCAGTGGCGTCCTCAACATCACCGCCGAGAAGAAGAAGTAAACTCGTCGATATTTTGAATCCCCAGAAAAATGTATTATAACTGGAAGCTTTAACGTATTTTGCACATAATGGTTCTTCGTATTTCATATAAATAAAGCTTTGCATTTTGGGACTACAGTACAACCATTTTCATAAAGGTGGATTTTCGGGAGAGAAAACGTGAAAGAGGGCGTGGTCTAAATTTCGACATAACGAAGGGAAGTTTTGAATATTTTTTTTACCTAACACGGATTAGGAAGTTTGAGCTTAGGACGTCATAATTTTGTCTATTTCGTTTAAAACGAGCTTCAAGATCACTTTCCGATCAAACTAAGCACAATTCTGTAACCAACTTAAAATTCTGATCAAGAATGGGTTTTGAATTTAACGTTTAAATCAAGCAAATTTCTCTTGTGATGATATGTTATAGAGTTTTTACAGTTACAAAAAGCTTCAAAGTTTCTTTTTGAGTGAACTTTGCATAGATTGGGAAACGAAATTCTGATCAAGATAGATACCTAACAAGATAGATATCTACGTAACAATACCTAACATCATATTGAAAGTTCAAACTTGGATGTTTCATCTGGGACCTCACAATTAAGATTTTTACGGCTACAATAAGCTTCAAAGTCGTTATCCGAGTGAACTAAGCGCAGATTCGGAATCAGCGTAAAATTCTAAATAAATGTCTTTATTTTCAAGTGGGAAATTCAAAAAACCTTTACCAATTTTTTCAAGAAATAAAAACTACAGATGTTCGCTTTTTTCAGTCTTGCCTTGATTGGGCTTTTTCCGAAAGTTTCGATCAGAATCATTAGAGATTTCACTAAAAACGGCTCTTCTCACGGATACTTGTATAACATTGTTGTCCTTTATTTTTTCCAGCAAAGATTTTTGGAGGACATTTTACCGAGTGAATAAAAAACAACTATCAAATAAAAAAGATTTACTGTCAAAAATAAAATAAAAAAGTTATTCAGCAAAATTTTCTCATTCTTGAGGTTCATCGTAGGCTTCTTCGCCGCCGGCTGGTAAATCTTCGTCCTTGTAATCATCCTTGTAATCTTCCTCAGGTGCTGGAGCTGCTCCTTTCGGACCACCGACCGGCGGTTTTTTAGGAACTCCTGGCTTTTTGCCGCCTTTTCGGCCTTTTCGTGGCCTTTGTGGTCTTTTTGCGTTCTGTGGGTTCTTTCTGGCAAGCTGAAAAAAAAAAAATTATTTTCAAGATTTGCTTATTTTTTCAGCTCTTCAAGCTTTGAGTTCATATTTTGAGCGTTGATCAAACCTTGAAAAGTCGTTTCATCGCGCAAGTTGAAAAGCAAATCTTCAAATCATTCAGGTGACCCGGCAAACAAGACTTGGCGCAGTCGATGTACATTCTCAGGTCTTGCAATTGTGTGTCTGAAAAATTGTCTTTTTGAATATTCGTTCCCTGTTTTATTCATGTTACTTGGTATATCTTCGAAAAAAGGAGTTTTTATCCATTTTTCTAAACGCCTATTGGCGTTTTTTGTATAATTTTGTATAAAGCTTTTCAACGATCGATTTTTTCTGTAGTTCATGAGCATTTGTTGAGACTTTTGCATCCAGAAAAAAAACTCAAAATTTTTCTAGGGTCAGTACAAACTGTCAAAGAACCTTGCACAAGATCTTAAAAAACCTGAAAACAGCCGAAAACTAACCATCCTCAGCCTTCACATCCGCGAAAATCGCGAGAAGCAGGACGGCGAGCGTGTACTTCCAGAACGAATGCATCGCTCAACCTTCGAAATAAATCTCCTAATCTTCAGCTTTTATAGAACCAATGGCACCGAAAACAGATTGATACGTGTAGACAAAAAAAAAGAGGCAAACACCGTTATCTCGTTAATTACTGTTTTCGCGGTTGATAGGCCGGATCAAACCAAAAAACGACATAATAATTCATTTCCTGTTGTATTTCACTTCATGAATGAGAATAAATGATTTCTCAAGTTTTTCATTATTGAAAAGACTTTGAGAAACGGAGAAACCATGAAAAAAGAGCCGTTAGGGATCGACTTTCCAATCTCAAAAATAAAAAAATCGCTTGAATAAAATCTAACCAAACATATCATAATAAGATCGAATGTTACAAAAATAAATATCTTCACTTAAAAAAATGACTACAAAACGTGGCTCCTACATTTCTAAAGCAATTATTCAAAAAAAAAAAAAAATCCATTGAAATGACCGAGTTTGGAGGTGGTCTGTCGCGTCTGAAGTCTTCTCTCCAGAAATTTCAACCCAACTTTTGTCGAGACCTTGTCGAAGTCCCCGGGGGCGATGACTGGAAAATTAGGAGTAGGTTCTTTTTGCTGAAGTTTCAAGAAAACTGATATCCTCATTCTTTGTTCAGGACTGACTTTTGAAAAGCCAGAATTTTGCTGGAAGCTGCCTGGAACAAGTGCTATCGTCGTATATCATTTGAACCAGTTGAAGGTTCATTTCTCAGCGTTCTAATAAGTTTCGAAAATTTTTAGAAAGATAAGCTGGAAAATCAGCCACAAGATTATTTCTACGCCGATGTTTCCAATTTTGTCTCTCCAGTGGAAATTTCTCTTCAGGTTGATTCTAAACAAACCTCAAAACTCGTTCAAAATCGAAAAATTCAGCCGAAATCTCTCTCAACGGCCCGAAAGAACCTCCAAAACTCTCTCAATGTCACCTACAAGACTTCTGATTTTACAGTTTTGGATGATATCAACGTATTTTCTGAAGTTATATGCTCCGTTGAAGAATCAGGGCGTTGGTATCGAGGCCGAATTTGTCAAGTTTCAGGCGAAGACCAGTAAGAACTCCAGAAAAAACCTTTACAAATCATTTATCCAGTGTTCTGGTCGAATTAGTCGACATTGGAACTCGTGTTCTCGTACAAAGAATCCAACTCCGACCCTTATTGGCAAAATTTGGCCGAGCTCCGCCGTTATGCCTTCGATGTCGAGCAAAAGGTTTGAAAGCAAAATAGTTCAAAAAGAAAATAGAAAAAACGTTGGTTTCTTCTTGAAAAACGCAAAAGATTCTGCACGAAGTGGGATTCGAACCCACGCACCCATACGAGTACCAGAACGCCCAGGAGCCTCGAACTCGAGGCAAGCTCTTCGCTTGAGTCTGGCGCCTTAGACCACTCGGCCATCCGTGCTGGTGACTGCCATTGGCCTGCCACGGCGCTAAGTTACCTCTCCTTTTTTCGGTTGTGTGCTGTGTGCGTTGAAGTCCCACTTTTATTCCTCTTTTGTTTTGTTTTTTTGTTTCTTTTTTCGAAATTCAATGGATACTAAAATGGAGGAGCGGAAAAAACCTCAAAAAAGAAATTTATTTTCAACTGGTTGCTTCAAAACAGTAATTTTTTCGTTTTGGAGCACTTTTGCTTTTTTCGAAAATGAAATTTTAATTTTTCCTCGCGCGTTTTTTTTTCTTTCATCGATGGATTTAATTGAAAATCGTATTAATGCCGTGTTCAAAGTAATTTCCGCGTAATGCAAAATACCCGTTAGAGAAAGGAAAAGATCACTAAATTTTGGAGAGTCAGAGATCATTTTGCATTTCGCGGAAATTACTTTGAACACGGCATAAGTTTCAAAAGATTTCCTGATTATTGAAAAGATCCTAAACAGTGCAGTTTTTCAGTTTTGTTATATTTTCGCCTTTTCTGATAAACTTTCCATTTTGGCCCTGAAATTTCGGTTCATTCTCATTTGGAATTTGTTTGTTGCGTTTCGATATTTTTTTCGTTCTACATTAAACAGTTTGTTCAACCGTGATGTATATTATGTCTTGCAGGAGTTTCAATAAATGACCTCGAAACGAAGGATTTGGTGGATTTCAAGAAAATAATTGAATCTTGTAATGCATTGGTCCGTGTTGAGCTTCTTTCGCAAGAAGAGCCGTATTTGGTAGGTATTAAGATAGGTTTTTTTTCTGTTTATTAATTAAGTTCCAATACATAAATATAGTTTAAGGTGAACTTACTGCACCCGACGATTTTGGGCAAAAATATTTGCCAAACTTTTTTCCCGCCTCAAGAAGACGTTGGAAAATTGGCAAGATATGAGAGGAGCTGGGATCGACATGTGAAGAAAATGGTGATTGTTTAGTTTTGAAATAGAATGAAATTTTTTTCAGAATGAAGAGTTTGACGACGACGAGGACGATCATTGGAATCATCATTGGACCGAGAAAGATAAGCCTGAAGCGGGTGACCGCATGAGGTTTATAGTTGAAAATTCTGATTTTTTCTTCCGGAGAAACTCGACAAACTTTATTGAACCCTATACGCATTGTTAACGTTTTCTGACTAGTGAGCCTGAAAATTTTTTATGGGTTATTTTCGAAGCTTCATGCATGGTTCTGTCTGTTTTTCAACAATTTTTTTATTGTTTTTCAAACTTTATTTTTTTGAACTCTTGAAAATATAAGAAAAGCAGAGGTTTTGATTGGAAGTAGTGCAATCGTTTGAAAAGTGTTTTTCTACCTAAAAAATTATTTCCTTGCATTTTTGAGATTTTCACTCGGTTAGAATTCAGTAATTTTTCTTTTTTAAGATTTTGAACATTTCCTTGATCTTCAAACATTCCAAGAAGTTGTCGTTGAAAAAGTTTCGTTTTTACTATTGAATTTGGAAAATTTCGACGTTTTCAAAGAAAAAAGTTGAAATTTTCCCAAAAAGGCTTTTTTTTTCCTCTTTTTCGAATGTCATAATGAATAGAATTACTTCTCAGCAAAACCACCTACATCTCTCGCCTCTCTCGTTGCGGCAAAGTCTCTCGCTTCGATGATGACGTCATCCACGTGGGACACGTTGAAAATGCCTATTTGATATACCTCCATTACCCTTGGCAAATTGAACTGAGAAGGAAAATCGAGAAAAATTTGAAAGAAAAGGTCTTTTTTTATAATTGAGTTTTTCTGGATGTTTGTATGAGTATGGAGAAAAAGTCTGTAAAAAGTTTTTACGAGTTTTTTTTTAAAGTTTTTTGAGACAAGTGTTTTAAACATTTTCTGAAGCTGCTATTGACGTGTTTGTTCAAAAATTCAAAAAATCCTTTTTACAGTGGACCCAATTTCCTCCAGTAAATCAACATTCTATCGATTTATTATATGTTATTCAATACCCTGAAGAATGTTTCCATCGAGTTACTGTCACCGAAGTTGATGAGGATACGGTGACCGTACTCCTGGTGGATTACGGTACCTATGCGACTTTTCCGAAAGGCCTGAAGGAGCTGAGATGGATCCCGTCGGAGCAACCTTTCTCGGAGCCACCGACGGTTCATTAAATTTTCCTTTTCTCAAAAACTTTATCGAATGATTTAGCTGTTTATTGTTGGCCTGAACTCCAAGAATGGTCACCCACACGAATCGGAGACCAACTTGCTGAGAAGATTTTTACCTACAAGTTTGGAAATTCGTTTTCGATGGGATCGAAAGTCAAAAAATGTGAGGAGTTTCGAATAGATTTGAGAAAAGAGGTGGAAAAATGATTCAAGATTTGGAAATAGTTTTTTAGTGATATACATATCATAGCAAAAATAGGCTGCATTTGAGGAAGTCAAAATTAGGCTAAAAATATAATTTTCTCTTTGAAAACTTCAGTGGAAAAACGTTACAGAACAGTTTTTTTTATCAATTGATTGGCTGTGAAATTCTGAATAAGTTCTTTCTCAACAAAAAAATGGTTTTTGATACCTTTTCTTTCAGTGACTCAAATTGAGAAAAAGGTACATATTTGGATGTTTTCAGGCCCCTTTCCGTGGTTCCATTTCAACTCCGACAAGCCCCAATGTATTTGAAGATGTTCTGGAAATGTAATTGTAGCTTAAAATCTATTCATTTTTAACTTTATTTAGTTTATCGAAAAGTCATATCGACGTCGCCTGTCGCTCCTTACTACCATACACTCGACGCGAAACCACACAAGAAGTAAGTGGAAACAAATTTGTCTACCGTACTACCTGTCATCCGAATTATGTCAAAGGCGACTTGGAGACTGTGACGTTTGGAGCTTTTTCTCTGTAGTTTTTCAAATAATGAATACATTTTATGTTTGTTTGAGAGGCTAAAACGAGCAAGGTCGCACGAATTGTGTTATTCGGGAGAGAATAGTGTTATTCCATTCGATTTGAAAAAAAAATCTTCGGATCTTTCGATGACTCAGTCCCGAATTGGTTTTTATCGTTTTTTTTTTTCGAGATCCTCGGGACTCCAAGAAATGTTTAGCTCCGTACTCTTATAGGAAGACTGTTGGTAGAGAATTTTTTAAGTGACCAGATAGGCTTTTTTGGTGTCATCAAAAATTGAAAATAATGCCAATATTTATTTTCTCAACGAGCAAAATCGTATGAATTGAAAACGAAAAATAGATGTTTCGCCGTCGTTCACATGCGTGAAGTAGAGAAACTCGAGAAGAAGCTTAAGCTGCAGCTGAAAACAATGCAACTGAGTCGTCAGAATTCTGGATTTCAAACAAACCAGTAGTTGTCGCGGCACCACCAGCCGCCGTAGTCGTTTCTCCACCCGCAGTTCCGGCAGCCGTAGTCGCAGCTCCTCCAGCTGCCGTCGTCGTCGCGGCCGGAGCTGGAGTAGCGGCTCCACCACCGCCACCTCCTGGCTTGCTGCCGCCTGGCTTTCCGCCTTGTCCCTTGAATGTTCTTCCATAACTGTTCCTTATGAGAAACTCGACACAATGGCTCAATCAGAAAATTTTTGTAAGAAGAAATACCCAGGCTTCTAGATTGAATGTTCCTTCTTTGAAAACTGAAAAAAAAAAACTTTTCGCTCAGAACTTCTTTCAGTGGGATTATTCTAGTTCTAAAGTGAGCCTCGAATCAGACTGGACATTGATCATACCGGGAACGGATGAGTCTTCTTGCATCGGTTGACGCAAGCCGGATTCGGTCCCTTTCTGCGGCATCGGCGAACGCAGCGCAAGTAGGCTCGAAGTTGTGGAGACATCGCGGCTGAGAAACTTCCATATTTTCACTATTGAAGATCATCAGACTCACCTAGTTCGAAAATGGCCAGTTCACTATCGTCGATGAGGTCGGAAAAATCTGAAATGAAAGCTTTAGAAGAACAATGAATTGAGCCTCACCGTCCTCCTCTGAGGACACTGGCGGAGCTGCCATGACGAAGGCCAGAGCCAAGACGGCGATGAGAAGAACCTTCGGAAGCATCTTTCGAAGATGGACCGATTGGGCTGCCTTCATCGACGTTGAAAGTTTCTTTTATAGTCGCATCGTGACCTGGTAAACAAGGAAGGTCTAGACTGTTTCAATCTAGGCGACAAAAAACAGTGAGCCCATTCGGATGTTTTTCTCCAGCCGAAGATAAGAACCAATTGCTTTTTTTTAGTGATACGAAAGATCATTTCATGTTCCGGGTTTCAAAAAATTTGAGAGACTTCAAGAGATTCTTCTTTTTCTTCTTACGCCTTTGTACCGCTTGAGCGGCGTCGGCGCCCCAAGTCGATTAGCCGAGGTCCTATCCTGATGATAATCAGTGGACTGGCTCCAGTGACATATTCGTCCTTGTGTGTGACGGCTGGGGATTTATGAAGCCGTGGTTTCCCACTACCAACATTTCTTAAACCCCTTGGTTGGGTCGGGGCGGGGATCGAACTTGTGACCCTGTGGACCGTAGACAGGCACACAACCTGTTGCGCTACGACGCGCCCCAACTTCAAGAGATTATTAACTTTATTAATTAGCTCTATGTATACAAAAAAACTTGGTCAGCTCAGCAGTGTTGTTTTTTTATCGCTGATACGATCAAATGTTTTATTGGAGTGATTTTATGAAAGCAATCTTCTTGAATACGCATTGAATTTTTCAGAATAGACATAAAAAAACAATTTATAATAAATATTTATCATCGGAACGAGCAAGATTGCATAGATTGGAAACGAGAAATAAATAATAAGCCGCCTTCCACACGAGTGAAGTAGAGGAACTTGAGCAGAAGCTCAAGCAGCAGCTGAAAGTGAAAAAACTGATTTGAAAGGAGCCTCAATCTCAACGAACCAGTAGTGGTTGCGGCGGCGGTAGTCGTTTCTCCTCCCGCAGTTCCGGCAGCCGTAGTCGCAGCTCCTCCAGCTGCAGTCGTCGTCGCGGCCGGAGCTGGAGTTGCGGCTCCACCGCCACCTCCGCCGCCGCCGCCTCCGCCGCCACTGCTGCCGCCGCCTCCAGAAGCCTAAAAAACTTCTTCAGAACTTCTGATCTCATTGGTATTCCTACAGGGAAGGGATGAGTCTTGACGCATCTCTTGGAGCAACGCGGACCGGCTCTGCGTCGGCGGCATCCTCTTACACAGCGCAGGAATCTACGAAGTTGAGGCGACATGACAGCTGAAAATGGTATCCTCATAAACAGCATTACGATAGTTGTCTCTCACCCAATCCATAAGGAATCAAGCTTTCATCTGCTTCAACCAGGTCGAAGATGTCTGAAAGATTAGGAGTAGGAAATAATGAAAAGACTCAATCTCACCATCCTCATCCGAATTCAAGTCAAATTCGGGAGACGCTGTCACATAGGCCAAAGCCAAGACCGTAATGAGAAGGACCTTCGGAAGCATCTTTGGAAGATGAGCCGATGGAATGCCTTTTTTCGCTCGGACAGAACCTTTTATAGTGCGATCAGTAAGCAAACAGTAAATCTGTATTGCTGCCCAATAAATGTTCAGCTTCGAAAAAACAGAAGAAAAGTCAGACAATCTTATCAAGTGTCGCAGAGAACAAAAAAGCTTTGTTATGCTTTATACAGGCCAAAAAATTGCCAAAAACAGTACGGTTTCCCGTTGTTTTTTTTCTCAAGCTGGACACTGATAGTACATGTACTGCTTGCTTACTGATCGCACTATAAAAGGTTCTGTCCGAGCGAAAAAAGTCATTCCGTCGGCTCATCTTCCTAAGATGCTTCCGAAGGTTCTTCTCATTGCGGTCTTGGCTTTGGCCTATGTGACAGCGTCTCCCGAATTTGACTTGAATTCGGATGAGGATGGTGAGATTGAGTTTTTTTTTTCATTATTTCCTACTCCTAATCTTTCAGACATCTTCGGCCTGGTTGAAGCAGATGAAAGCTTGATTCCATATGGATTGGGTGAGAGTCAACTTTCGTAAGGCTGTTTATGAGGGAAACATTTTTAGCTATCATGTCGCCTCAACTTCGCAAGTTCCTGCGCTGTGTGAGAGGATGCCGCAGACGGCGAGCCGGTCCGCGTTGCTCCAAGAGATGCGTCAAGACTCATCCCTTCCCTGTAGGAGTACCAAGGAGATCAGAAGTTCTAAAGACGTGGTTCAGGCCTCTGGAGGCGGCGGCAGCAGTGGCGGCGGAGGCGGCGGCGGAGGTGGCGGTGGAGCCGCTACTCCAGCTCCGGCCGCGACGACGACTGCAGCTGGAGGAGCTGCGACTACGGCTGCCGGAACTGCGGGAGGAGAAACGACTACTGCCGCTGCAACCACTACTGGTTCGTTGAGATTAGGGCTCCTTTCAAATCAGTTTTCTCATTTTCAGCTGCTGCTTGAGCTTCTGCTCAAGTTCCTCTACCTCACTCATGTGGACGGCAGCGAAATATTTATTTATCGTTTTCAATCAATGCTTTTTCGCTTGCACCGAATATAAATCTATATATATTTTATACTGTGTTATGTTTCTATTTTAAAAAGCCAAGGCAAATGCAACAAAGCTGCCGAAAACTTCAGTTTTCAGCAAGGGCCTGTAGCTCCATCAAGAAGATTTGTGGGGTGTACGTAGCACATATGAACCAATCCATTTTTTCAGTTAGTCTTAGTCTAGACTTTTGAAGCTTCGAAAAAGAAGACTGTCGAAAAGAATCGAAAAGAAGCTTAAAAATTGAGTTTTCTACACTTTCATGTTTTTTATAATCTGATCATCTAAGAAATTCGTTTATATTTATCAGAAATACGATGGAAGCAGATTTTGAGCTTTTTCTCGGTATTATGTAAAGTTTAGCAGATATCTTCTTACTTTTTGAGAGTGAAAGGAGCTGATATTTTTCATTGTTTATGACGCTTTTAAATTCCATTCGAGCACTCAAAATTATCGCTGTGAGTGCTCACTAGAATGTAGTTCACATCTTTTTTTCGAAATACTTAACTCATTGAGCCCTCACGATTCATTTAAGGCGACCTCCAACCTAAAGAAAAACACTCATAAATTCATTTCGAAATGACTTTGGACAATTTTTTCGGGGTTCAAGAATAATATCACTTAAAACGGCACTGGCACAACAAGTTGAAAGGTTTTTTTTTCTAACGCGGTTGATTTTGATAAAGCTCTTTTCTCAATTTTTAAAAGAAAAGCATGTTCCGATGTGCTTTACTCCAAGTTTCTAAATCGACTTGAAATTAAAAGAACTTCGAAAATTGCGATGACTTAGCGATTCCTGAATTGGTTTTTATCGTTTTTTTTTTTGGGATTCTCTTGATTTTTTAGGAATGTAGTCCTATAAGAACACTGTTGGTAAAGAATCTTGTAAAGGCCCAGATTGACTTTTTTGTGTAATCAAAAACTTAAAATGTTGCCAATATTTATTTTCTCAACGAGCAAAATCGTATGAATTGAAAACGAAAAATAGATGATGCGCCGTCGTTCACATGCGTGAAGTAGAGAAACTCGAGAAGAAGCTTAAGCTGCAGCTGAAAACAATGCAACTGAGTCGACAGAATTCTGGATTTCAAACAAACCAGTAGTTGTCGCGGCACCACCAGCCGCCGTAGTCGTTTCTCCACCCGCAGTTCCGGCAGCCGTAGTCGCAGCTCCTCCAGCTGCCGTCGTCGTCGCGGCCGGAGCTGGAGTAGCGGCTCCACCACCGCCACCTCCTGGCTTGCCGCCGCCTGGCTTTCCGCCTTGTCCCTGGAAATTTTTCTTCAGAACTGTTCCTCATGAGAAACGTCACACTCTGACTCAATCAGAAAATTTTTGAAAGAAAAAATACCCAGACTCCTAGATCGAATGATCCTTCTCCGGAACTTTACATCTTTTTTTCGCCTTCAAAAGCTTTGGAGCAAAAACTTTCGGCTCAAAACTTCTGTTAGTGGAACTATTCTGCTCTAAAGTGAGCCTCTAATCAGACTGGACATTGATCATACCGGGAACGGATGAGTCTTCTTGCATCGGTTGACGCAAGCCGGATTCGGTCCCTTTCTGCGGCATCGGCGAACGCAGCGCAAGTAGGCTCGAAGTTGTGGAGACATCGCGGCTGAGAAACTTCCATATTTTCACTATCGCAGATCTTCAGACTCACCTAGTTCGAAAATGGCCAGTTCACTATCGTCGATGAGGTCGGAAAAATCTGAAATGAAAGCTTTAGAAGAACAATGAATTGAGCCTCACCGTCCTCCTCTGAGGACACTGGCGGAGCTGCCATGACGAAGGCCAGAGCCAAGACGGCGATGAGAAGAACCTTCGGAAGCATCTTTCGAAGATGGACCGATTGGGCTGCCTTCATCGACGTTGAAAGTTTCTTTTATAGTCGCATCGTGACCTGGTAAACAAGGAAGGTCTAGACTGTTTCAATCTAGGCGACA
This sequence comes from Caenorhabditis auriculariae, assembly GCA_904845305.1. Classification (NCBI taxonomy): domain Eukaryota; kingdom Metazoa; phylum Nematoda; class Chromadorea; order Rhabditida; family Rhabditidae; genus Caenorhabditis; species Caenorhabditis auriculariae. The sequence goes on from CAJGYM010000050.1 coordinate 145,983, forward strand.
AAAAACAGTGAGCCCACTCGGATGTTTTTCTCCAAACAAAGATAAGAGTGGTTCAAATGATCAAACGTTTCCTGTTCCTTGTTTCGAGCTTTTCGCAAAGTTCTAGAGCAGAGAGTCGTATTTAGCATCTTCTTAAAGCTGAACAGGCAATTTTTGAAAGATTTGATCAAAATTTTTTATTAGGACAAGCAAGATCGCATGGATTGGAAATGAGAAATAAATAATTAGCGGCCGTCCACAGGAGTGATGTAGAGGAACTCGAGCAGAAACTTAAGCAGCAGCTGAAAGGGAGAAAACTGATTTGAAAGGAGCCTCAATCTCAACGCACCAGTAGTGGTTGCGGCGGCAGTAGTCGTTTCTCCACCCGCAGTTCCGGCAGCCGTAGTCGCAGCTCCTCCAGCTGCAGTCGTCGTCGCGGCCGGAGCTGGAGTTGCGGCTCCACCGCCACCTCCGCCGCCGCCGCCTCCGCCGCCACTGCTGCCGCCGCCTCCAGAAGCCTAAAAAACTTCTTCAGAACTTCTGATCTCATTGGTATTCCTACAGGGAAGGGATGAGTCTTGACGCATCTCTTGGAGCAACGCGGACCGGCTCTGCGTCTGCGGCATCCTCTCACACAGCGCAGGAATCTACGAAGTTGAGGCGACATGACAGCTGCAACTTTTCCACTTATGAACGTCTTCAGAGCGCATTCTCACCAAATTCATTGGGAATCAAGTCTCCATCTGGCGACATCAGAGCTGCAAACTCTGCAGTTATAATTTTCTTCCCTTTTGTTGAAACTCACCGTATTCAAAAGGAACCAAGCCTTCATCTGCCCCGATGAGATCAGAAAATTCTAAAAAAGAAACATTGGAAATTGAGATGATCTATTCTCACCATCTTCATCAGAATTGTCGATCGCTGGATTCGCAGTGACATAGGCCAAAGCCAAGACCGCAATAAGAAGGACCTTCGGAAGCATTTTTGGAAGATGAGCCGATGGGATGTCATTTTTGCTCCTGCCGGGACTTTTTATAGTGCTATCGGTGGGCAAACAGTAAAGTAAATTGCTGTACTATCAATGCCCAGCTTAGAAAAAACAAAGGAAAAACGTACAATTTCAGTATCAAGAATAACAAAGCTTCTTTTTGCGGACTGTTATGTTTGATTTGATAACACGTCTGCAGCCTCTGTTGATTCGATGGCTCATATTATTAATATAATGTCACTTTTTATATATTCGAAGAAGTTCTGTTTTTTCTCGTTTTTTTTCAGTACCTTGAGATATTTGAGGAGGAAGTTCTCTCAGTTTTCATAACATCTTTACCCACCTTTTTCAATAAGATCATTTAGACTTTTCCAATAGTTCTAACCCAAAAATGGAAGTTTTCAAATCCAATATTTTTTCCGTTATGAGGATGACGAATGTACTTCTTTTCATCTAATTTTCTTTCTTTCGACATATTTGATTGCATGTAAACATTTCCCAAACTTTCTGTAGCGTTTGTTCATGCAAAACGAATAATTGATTATGAAAAGTCAGTGAGGAAATAATGATTAGTTTGAAGTTTACATATAGCATGTGAGGATCTTCTTCTCATATCCTCAACGTCAGGATTAATCTTAAAGCTTCTTTCGTAGCATTACTTTTGGAAAAATGCTATCAATTTTTTGTTAGACCTAATTCTCAGAAAGAAAAAATAAAGCTAGTTCAATTTTGAGAGAGCCGCGTTTCAATTCGGAGCGGTTCGAAAAATAAATTGAGTTTTACTTTTTTTTTTTGTTCTCAGAGTTTTTTATTCACAATTTTGTCTTTTGAAACTATAGAGACGTCAAAAGCTCTTCCATCTCGCTGAGCATGTCAAGGTCCTCGTCTTCTTTTTCTCGAACCAATGGTAAATGGCATACTGTCTTCGTTTATTTATTTTAATGTCGCTTCTGCACAGTCGAATTTTAAAATATCAAAAAAACGAAAAAATGTTTATTAATACGACAGAAATAATACAAGAGGATAAATTTGACGCGGCGTTGTCAAAATATGTAGAGAAGCTGAAGAAGGCCGGCGCTGAGAAGCATCAATTTTTGTTTGAAGTAAGGAAAGTGGGAACTCACAGGTGACTCCCAATACGATAGTCGGAAAAAATCTCGGATTTTTTTTTTCGGTCAAATTTCGGATTTTTTATAATGGGGAGGATAACCAAATTGTTCTCTACTTACTATTTTAAAAAAATTATTATTATTTCTTTGTATTTCCTGAACCCTAGTTAGTTTTTGAGAAATTTGTGTCAAAGTTACAGCTGTGTCAAATTATCTGTCTCTCCCGAATTTTTCTCCATCCGTCTGCGAGTTCAAAGTTTATTCTTTTCGCTTTTTTTGTGTTTCAAGACATTTTTCGATTCATACACAATATTCATTTCGAGGACAATCGAAATTTCACAAAATTGGATATGCGAATTGAAATGACGTTGTCCAAAGAAGCGAGGTAGACTATATTGGAGAATCTGCTCAAATTGGCACTGAAAATTGTCGATTTAGGTTAATGGATTTGATGTGAAAAGGAACAAACCAGTGACTGGCAAGGTGGGCAGAGTAGGCAAAGTCAATTCTCCAAGATTGGGAAGCGTGACTCCTGGTATACCACCACCGCCGCCGCCATAAGCAATGTCGGGGATTTTGATTTTCGGTTTGTTCTGAACATTCTCGTCAGAGAGTTCTTTGAGAAAGCCTTCACTGGGAATGGGAAGAGTTTGTCGCATCCTTTGTAGCAGGGAAGAAGTTTGCGTTTCTCCGTACAGCTGTTCGCACAAGAGAGGTACCGTCTACGGGCAGCCCTCAATTTCTGCCTGGCTGCAAAGTTTTCCTACTAGAATGCCGATAGAAATCGAAAAGGCAGATAGGAGCCGAGTGAAATTCATCAGAAAACCGAGCATCAGCTGTTAAGATGGTCAAAAACAGCTTTTGAAAAGAAATTTGCGTCTTTTGGAGTGTAGATTTCATTTATTATGACTAAATAAACTTCAAAAAGCTACAAGATCAAAGAAAAAGAAAAAAATTTCTTTTTTTGTTTGTGTTTCTATCACTCACCTCTTTTTTTCCAGCAAGTTGAAAAAAATAGATCCATTCGATTCGATAGCAAAATCTGAAATTTGGAACCGATTTTTGGATCCGAAAATTTAAAATCTACCGTCATTTTCCTCTGAATCGTCGACTATTGGGGCTGATGCGACGAATGCCACGGCCAATAAAATGGTTAGGAGAATTTTCAGAAGCATTCTGCTCGAAAAATTTATTTTATCACTGTTTTTTTACTCTTTTTTTATAGAGGTGTTATCAATAGGATCTTGAGAGACAAAAAAAAAAATTCTTTGTTTCATGCGATTCTTTTGTCTGGTTTTTTTCTCGTTTAGGTCCAAAAGTAAGATCCATCTTTGTTTTATTTTAATAGTTTGCATTGGAGATAAATTTCTAGAAAGTTTATTATTGGAACAATCAAGGTCGCAATCGATAATTAAAAAGTTACTAAAAAAAAAAAAGATGCGCCGCCGTCCACATGTAGAAAGAGCTTTGAACTGAAAATGAGTTCAGTTGAACGAAAAATTCAAAATCAAAACCAACCAGTAAAAAAACTGCGTTTCTTACTTTCCCTTGTCACCGTAGGCGTAGTCAGGGATCTTGATATCCGGTCTCATCTGAAAATAATTCATCAGAAAAAATTTTCCTTAAATGGTCCAAACGCTGTAAGGATAGTCCTTGTTGCACTTTTTCCAGCAGGCGTACATTTCGTGACGATCCTCACACGATTTGGCGCAAGCCTTCAATTTTGCCTCCGCGGCCTTCTGCCGATCATTGGCTGCAAATTTTCACCCATATTTAACTCCAAGGAACTTTTTCTTAAAGTTCCTCCAATGGCAGACGAAAAAGTTTTTGAATTAAAATTTCAAAAGTTTCTTGAGCTTCGTGAGTTCTCAATATTTTCCTAACAAACCGGCAGTCAAGATGAAATGAACCAAGGCTTCATCCGCTCCGATGAGGTCCGAAATGTCTTTAAAAAATTTTTTTTTAACCGAAAGGTCGAAATTTACCGTCCTCCTTGACTGCTGGAGCTGCAGCGACGTAGGCCAAAGCCAGAGCCGCGATGAGAAGGATTTTCGGAAGCATTCTAGCGGAGAGAATGTTTCAATCAGCGCTTCCAACTGCTTTTATAGGAGGACTGATACCGGTAATCAGTACATTTTTATTGAGCAATGACGAAAAAAAAACTTTTAATTTGTTATTTCGAGTTTCAAATTATTTTTTGTGCTCTGTTTTTATGATCATTCCACATTTTTTGAAGCGATATTGTTTTCTGCTTTTTCCAGCCTTATCTCTGGTTTCTTCTGTTTTGAGGAGCGAAAACCAGTGACTTCTGGTCTGTCTGCGCTCTCTTTTCTCTCACCAGTTATAGAGAAAAGAGGGCGAGACTGTGTAAAATCATGGCGAATGGAGCATATTTTCAATTTTTCAATTTGAGGGAAAAAAAACAATAATTAATTTCAAGTGATCGTTCGAACATAGGGCACTTTACTAGCCGTGAATAATCGATCCTCCTTGATTCTTTTTATCAGGAAATTCCGGAAAATCGGCGTCGTGGCTATCATGAATATAGTGGAAAATGTGGCGTGGGTACCGGCAAGTAAGGTCGCCATAGGTACCAAATCTGATCGAAATTTAAGGTTTATATTTTTTATTCAAAACTCACAATGAAACGATTCCAACTTGAAAAAGGCAATAGTTCCATATGAGCAGACTGGGATGACTATGAGCAAAAAAATGGGACCACGGCCTGGAAAAATTTTTGATTTTTGAAAAAAATAATTAATTAGAGTTGAGAGCTTCTTATGATCTTTTTATGTTTGAAAAAGATCTTTTCTTCTAGATTCATGAGTTGAAGATTAGAGGAAATAACCGTTGAGAAAAAGGAGTGTTAAGCGCCCTTCAGTGTCCACTAAGAAACCAAACGGAAGCTTCAGTTTTTTTAGAGCTCAAGATTCTCTGAAATCTTACTAGAATATATATAAATTCGTAAAACTTATCCAAAGTAAAAAAACACCCGCGAAAAAGTAATATTTTTAAATATTTAGCTGTTATTCTTGTTTAAACTATGTCTAGTAGAAGTTAGCTACAGCTATTTCAAGTGCGACCTATTCATTAAAAGCCAATTTTTAGGGAGTTTAGTGATAAATGAGATGCTCAATAGCGATCTGAATGATTTTCACAAGATAGATTGAAAGTAACTTTTATGAAAACTTTGATGAATTAACCCCTAATTTTTCTGATTTTCAAAGTCACCTGCGCCGTCAAGCTATACAACGTAGTTCGGTGCATTGAAAACGTCCTGGCCGACATATAAAGAACATGAGAAATCAGAATAACACTCGTCCTTCGGTAGACCCAAAATCCGAACGTCATTGCAAAAACGGCAATTAGATAACTGGCCGCCACAGCGACAATAGTCCATTGGTTCATCATCACATCATAAACTATGTGATTTTCGTAATCGAGAATAAATAGAGCTTCGGGGAAGTTCTGCAAATACCTTAGGTTTTTTGCAAAATAATAAGTAGTTACTTCGGAAAGCGACATTCTCTGCTCTTCTGGGCTCAGACGAGATTTATAGACACACGTGCAAATAAAAAAAGGCACCAGAGGGAGAGAAATAGAAAAATGATGTTGCGTTTGAATTTTTCCGAAGCTTTTTTTGCTGAAAAAAATGAAAAATGTATCAAAAAAAGACGAGGTTTTTTTGAAAAACTTATCTTTGAACGTTTGGCAAAAATAATATGCAAAGAGAGAGAATTTTCGATTTTTCCCCTTAATTTCATAAATACTTCAAAAGTCATTTCTGAAGGCGCATTGTGGATCTTCAAACTTGGCTCTTGTGATTGCTGAAAACTCCGTTCTGCGCCTTTAAAATGAGCTTCGATTAAAAAAATAATCTACTGGGAAAACATTTTACCGGCCACTATAGGGTTTTGAAGTTTGAGTGGCCAATATAGTAGTCAAGTTAGTGGCCACTGAAGGGGTTAAAAATTAGTGGCCACTATAGAGGTCTAAGTGCTACTACTAGACCACTAAACATTTTAGTGGCCACTTTAGGGGTCGATGGACCAACATAACTGGTATAATATGTTTGTTTTAAAGTTATCAGAGTTACTGGAAGGAATACTGGATGAAAAACTACTGAAGTGGCCACTAAATAGAGAACCTCTGTAGTGGCCACTAAAAATTTTCCCAGTATTTGCTCCACCTCCAAAAACTCCTGGACAGCTTTTTTTAAACTAAGCTTTTTTAAACTGGTAAAATCAAACTTTGAAAAAAGTATTTACTTTTTTAGTATTTTTTATGTTTGGGTTTTTGCAGAACTTACCCTTCCAGCCGTCGCAGCTGCTTCATGTCGGAGTATCAAACAGTTCAAAACAGTTGGAACGTTGGTTAATTGACCAAAAACCATGAGAACCTGGAAATTGCTCACAGATTAGAGGAATGAAGATGAATAAAGTGACACCAACCGATAAACTAATTTCATCGACACCCAAAGAGGGCAATAAAGAGTTTCCAGTAAGACCAGCAAAAGCGGGAAAGAAAAAATACGGCCGCTCACAGAAGGTGAAGCTCAAGTCGGCAAGGAATGATGTTATCTGAAATCAAAAAAGTTCAAAGAGTGGAGAGAAATTCAAGTTTCCAGTTTTACTTGCATTTAAAAAATATGTGGATATTTCTTACTTAACATAACTTTTTTAAATAAAATGTCGATGGACCCTAAAACTTTCACAGATGTTAAGATTATATGGGATAACAATAATTTTTAAAAATGGAATAAACTCACAATATAAACTAGAAGATGAAATCGATAAGTAGATCTCTGGCATTTCGTGAGAACGAGCCAAATTCCGAATAAATTCACGGCGATTGAAACTATTCCAATTACGTTGTAAGCTCGCCAATACCATTGTGGAATCTCTTTAGGAATATAAAGGTCCAGTTGCATTATTTAGAATGAATATTGAAAAAATTGGGCATCTAAAAAAAGTATTCACTCAGTTTATAACGATCTTTGAAAGACCCAAAAATTTGCGAATTTCCGAGAAATTATGGCTAGCGAAACAGTGAGCAAAAATAAGAGAGAGTAAAGAAGTAGAACTTAGACATCTCTAAGAATATAAATTGTGAGGAAGTGCTGGAGGATTTTTTCAAATTTCAGAACTTCTTTCGTGGAAAGCTAGCAATGAAGCTTTGGCGTCATGGCAAAAAAGGAAGATCCGTATACTTGGGAGAAAAAGTTCTGAAACGATTACCAAAATAGTGGGAAAAAAAACAAGAGAGTCCAGAGTAACCTTTTCAGCAAGTTTGAGGCGAAATACGTTTCCCAGAACTTTGGTTCGCCGCCAACGCTCAACTTCATCCTATTAGGTGCAAGTCATTATTCAATTTTCCTCTAACATTTTTTTTTTCAATTCCATACATCATAACGAAAAATTCTCTAGTTCGAAATTCAGACATTCGAAGAAAAAAATATGTTAAAAAAGTGATAACGTAGGTTTGCAAAAGAAGGCGTTTTTGAGCATCTTCAGCAGAACAAAAAGGTTAAATTTAATTGGAGGGTATAAGAAACTGAAAACTCCAGTCTAAAACCATAAATTAGTTGCTTTTGGTCTGAATTACAAGGTTACGCGGCAAAGTTCTAGATTAGTTTGGGAAAATAAGGTATATGATCGTAATAATCAAGAATTTCAAAATGTGAGTTACATCGGCGCTCCGAAAAAAATTGAATTTTTTTCCAAAGATTTGTGTTTTTTTATTGCGGACTTACACTTTGAAAAATATTAGTCTTATTTGTAACAATTTTTCAAGTAATGGATGAAAAAAATGAGTGAAAAGCTTGGATACAGAAAGTTGGAGGAAAAAGAAGAAAAAAATGAAATTTTTGAAATTCGGGTCCTGTTCTGTAGCTCCTAATGTTCATGCAGGGGAAAAACTGAAACCTTGAAAATGAAACAACATATTTATTATTTTTCGTAGCAGCTTTTTTCAACTTCGAATAATCTCTGAAATTTCCTTCAGAAATTAATTTCAGAAAGGCTAAAAATGTTGAAAGGATCGATGCAAAAGTGGTGAGAAAATGGTTACGAAAATATTTTGAAACGGTAATTTTTCAAAACACTAACACAAAATGAACAAATTTATGTACAATTAAAACCAAAACGTGTGAAATTGAACAAAAAAATATTTCTCATTCAATTTCCGGTCCAATTTGGCTTCCGTTTCTGTGCGAACGCCGTCATTCCCTCCTTCTGGTCGTTCTTAATATTTTCAATTTTTTTTTGAAAGTATTGCTTTTTTTTCTAACTGTAGCAAAAGTTGAATGGAAGAGCCTTCTCTCATACTGCAAGCCTTGCTGCATATTCGTCTCGTAGGCCACTTTGACAGCTTCCTAAATTCATCATAATTCTTACCAAATTCGCCCCATCGACAAAAAACCTTGATCATTTGGATTAGAATCGGCGATTTGCTGGAAATTTTCTCTCCGAGCTTGATTGCTTCACTGACGAGCTCTTTCGGGGGGAATATCTGAACTATTCTTCGATGTTGCTATTCATTGCTCATGTTAACCTACCCGACTCACAATGCCGGCCATTTGAGCCTCCTGCGCTGTGAACCGATTACCTGTCAGACAAACTTCCATGGCCCAGGATTTCGATCCAAATCGAGACCAGCCTTGAGTTCCTCCAGCTCCTTGAGAGAAAATATTTACGTTTTTTTTGAAAGATAACCTCACTAGTTTTTTAGAAATTAAACTTGCCGATTATCCATTATTCAATTTTTAAATCATAATTCAAACTTTATTATTCAAGCTAGGAACCTGGAATCGTGCCAATATTGATTTCCGGCTGCGAAAAGACGGCTTTTTCGCCCGCATAAACGATATCGCAAATCATGGAGAGCTCATTTCCACCTCCAAATGCGTAACTGAAAAAATCCTTGTGAAGTTTTAGATACCCATTTAAAAATACCCGTTGACAGCGGCAATAATCGGCTTTTTAACAGTCCTTATCCGATCCCAATCGACTAGGAAGTCTTTTTTGTACGATGCGGCAAACTCTTTTCCAGCCATTTCTTTGATATCGGCTCCGGCTAGGGGATATTTTGATTTTTAATTGAAAAAAAAGAATATTATTACCGCTGAAGTGCTTCTCATTTCCAGTGATAACTGTCGCCCCAACCGTCTCATCGTTATCAAAATGCTCCAAAGTGTCAGCAACCTTAAGAAACAATGAATTTTCCATAAATTCTAAAGAAAAAACCTCCTTGATTAATTGTAGACACAGCGCGTTGAATTGTCGAGGACGGTTGAACGTAATCAGTCCGACATTTGATTTCTCACCAACTTTCTCGGTTTTTATCATTTCACATCGAGGAAGCTCTGAAAATAAATCAAACAAAATAGAAAAACAGCAAAAATAAACCTTTGAAACTTGAGAAACTGCGACAAAAAATTCGAGGTTGAAGTCGTATCAATACATTCATTTTCTGCAAGAAAATTTTTAAAAAGAACGCGACGAAAAAAGGAGGATAGATAAGAGAAACGCTGACCAGTTGGTGTAAACAACGCGAGGTCACCCAGTTAAACTAGCTTTTTAGTTTCGAAGATAATCCTGTTTTTTTATGTAACGAAAGAAAAAAACAGAATATAAATTTAGAAAGAGTTCTCGTTGAAAACTGGAAACGTAAATCGACAATAAGCAAATCTGCTCCAAAGCAAAACGGCGCGCGAATTTTAAAGTTTCATTTTTTCGAACTTCAAGTGATTAATATTTTTATTTATCGTTTCTTATCAACTTATTCATGATTTTTCCTCCGTCATACCTCTGCGAAAAATTTATGGGACCTGTGCGTGGAAGTTTTTTGGCGTAATAAAACAATTTTGCTTCGAACAAAAGGCGTGATCATATTTTTATTCATTCCTTTCAGTAATAGCGATATTGAAGAAGCGTGAGGATGGAGCACATCACGGACATGCCAAAAACGACGCTCGACAAGACGATGATTACGACTAGCCAAACTTTGTCGATCTTAATAGGTTGGAAATCATGAAAATAATTTTTCGCAGCTTTTAAAATTTCTTGCTGTTACGTTGAAAGACGCATTGACAAAAGTTTTAAACAAAAGTTCATGCTAAGTTTCAACAAGCTCAGCAAAAAATTTTCAGCATAATAAAATAGAAAAAAAATTACCGGATTATCTTTATAATCATCGAAATTGTGGAGCCTTTCCTGAAAGTTGATTCAGAGAAAAATAAAGTTAAAAATTGAAAAATTACAGAGTCACGTAGGATATTTCGAACGCGCTTAAATTCCGACTCGTACATTATTCGATAGCCAATGGTCTGAAAACATTGTTTCCATTTATTTGGAAAACTTCATACATATGAGTTTAAAGGCGCATGGACTGATGTTATTAGGTTATCGAGGCGAAGAGCTGTTTTAAGAGGTATTTGTGGTCATTTAAGGCTTAAAAAAAACAAGAAAATACCCTGAAAACTTGTGAGGGGTTCGAAGCGCAACAGATCGTGCTAGCGTAGACGCTCTTCGGCGTGTAACTGTGAACACAATTTTCCCCAGTTTTTTTGCACAAATCGAGGAATACCTGAAATTTTTTCGGTCGGAAACTTTCGTTTTTCAACTAGAATTGTGTCTGAGTTCCTAGTAGGACTTTTGAATTAGACAGGCATTAATTAGGGGCACTTTTTCACAAGAATTTCGACTCTAGGCTAGAAAACTCCCGAAAAAAACTGTGAGAGAAGCTATCAGCGCTGAGAATTGAAAAAGTCTTCGATTGAGCTTATATTCTGAGGGTGGATACTGATATAACTGGCATAGATGATGAGAAGTATCGATTTTTCGTTTTTTGAAGAAAATTGGTTAAATTAGATCATACAAAATCCTGTAAGGTATATTTTTCAGCATTAAGGATTTATTCGGTTTTTTTTTTTTGACTTGCCTATTTTAAAAAGATATCAATTTTCTGAGACCTTATTTGACGATAGTTATGATGTTAGTAGGCATGGATAGATACTGAAATTTTGGACCAACGAATAAGTTTTTTAAATTTCTCACACGCTCTAGTTGTACCAGCGGAAGAGCCTATATTGATAAAACCTGACTTCTTTCCCAATTTCCTCGGCAATTTTTGAGCCTAGATCCGAAATTTGCGTGAAAAACTGCTTGAAGAACTCATTCTCATTCAAAAATCCCACGTCGGTCTGTTTTTCAATTCACATTATCCGCCGTGCAGCCGACATTGATCACCATTTTGATTTGATTCTCTCTATCCGCTTTTTTGGGCTTGATTTCAACGAAGCATCTCTGGTAACCACAAAAAAGGTTAAATTCGTGATAAATGAAAGAATCACCGAGTTTCTCGGACAGAAAACGTATGCGAGCTCAGTTCTTGTCGTCAGATCGCCATCCTTTATCGATGGGCAAATCTAGAAAGGGGTTTTTGATAAATATTTGATGATACGACAAAAACCTCAAGTCCGCAAATCTCGAGGACCGTAATCTTGTGTACGCAGATCTAAAGTCCCATAATCTTGGAAACCACAATCTTGGAAAGTAAAAATCAACGCTTTTGCGAATCACAGTGTTCCAAAAGAGACGGCGGCAAGCCAAAAAAAAGGTCGTCGCAATGGGGCGAAAACGCGAGTTTTTTCTAACGCAACGCGGTGCGGCGCGTGTCACCCCCACAAAATTTCATTCACTTTTAATACGGTTTTTTCTCTTTTTCTTGCGTTTTTTACCATTCTTTCGTATTTTTTCACGCTGTATGTGTTCTTAAAACGTGTTTATCGCGTTTTCCAGAGATTTGAAGTGATTTTCGATTGTTCTCGTCACAGAAATTTGCATTAAAATGACATTTTTGATGACAACTTATTTCGCATAAGATATTTCGTTTGTTTTTTTGTTTTTGAATTTTCGAATGGACTTTCTTGAGAGAAACGCTGTGAGATTTTTCTCAAAATTTTTTTTTCGAGGCAGTATCCGACGAATTTATTCTTGAAAATGTCATTTTGGGTGACAACTTTATTCCTACAAGCTATTATGTATCTGTTTTTTTGTTTTAAAACGTTCAAGTGGTATTTCTTAAAAAGAAGTGCTTTGAGCTTTTTTTCTCAATTTTTCCCTTTGGAAGTTCGATTTGACGAGTTTTTCCTAAAAAAACGACATTTTTGGGAGATATTTTTGTTTTTGCAAAAAAACTTTTTTTCGTCTCTTTTTTTCATTTAAATTTGTTCGTTATAATTATATACACATTAAAAATCTTCGAAAACTTGCGAGAACCTAGGAAAAACATCATTTAATGGTCTTTTTCCAACCACTAAATCCACAAAACTTGACTCTCATCCCCGCGCCCCTATTGCAATAAACCGTGCCGCTGTTGCAGTTAGCCACGCCTACTGACCACAGCTGCCGCTCGTTTGGGAACACTGTGGAATAGATTTTATCAGAAATTGTATTCGGTGATCCAAACAAGAGAATATAAGTAGATAAAGTGCAATAAAGAAGACTAAAAAGGAAGATTTTTGCTTTCCAAGATTGTGGTTTCCAAGATTATGGGACTTTAGATCTGCGTACACAAGATTACGGTCCTCGAGATTTGCGGACTTGAGATTTTGTCGTACCATCAAATATTTCATCCTAGATAAGGAAAAAAAAAAATCATAGATGACTTAAAATATTCTCAGTGAGACCAATTTTCGACTATGCTTTTTCGAAAAGTTCAGTATGCTTTGAAACATCCAGCTTTTTGAAGTTGTGTGATATTTTTGCCAAAAATTGAGAAAAACATTAAACCAAGTTCTGATCGAAGTTTTCGAGTTCATACGGAAGAATCGAGCGAATGAACAAACTGAAGACGACCGTTTTCCACAGTTTGGACATTTAGAAATGAGTTTAGTCGTTGTTTTCCTTTTTCTGAAATCGAGCGATTTCAAAATCTTTTCATTTGATTCTGTGTTCAAAGTAATTTCCGTGAAATGCAAAGTAAATGAAATGTTATACTGCAATAAGTTATCATGGTAATTTTATTTGAACTAAAAAAAAAGAGTTTGTTCAGTTTTCCACGAGGTTTTCTACAGTTTCCTTCGATTTCTCAACATTTTCACGCGATTCCACACGCCGTCCTCCACTTGGAATAGGCCTGAAAATATCGCTACTCATTTTTAATGAGGAAAAAATACCTTGCTGCCCACGATTTTGACAAAATCTTCGAGTAGAATGAACCCGTCGGATTGGATTTTCGTATCGAATTTGTTGGAAAGTTTAGCCTGAAAAAAAAACTTTTTTTTCAGTGAAGAAATGATAATAACCTGATAAATTACGTGTTTATCAATAGGGTTGGGATCGTGATTGAGTAGTCGGATAGCCGGCGCCGGGGTTTTTTTGTTTTTTTTTTGAAAGTAAAATTTATTTTTATATAAAAAAACCTTAGTTCGATAATGAATCCGGCCGAGGTCGTCAATTCTTCCTTTTCAATTCCCATTAGTTTCATAACGGATAAGGTGATCTCCGTGTGCTAAAAAAATGTTTTTATTCTTGACTTTGATTCTGGTTTACGGTCAGTGAACGAGTTAAGAAACTCAAGTCTTCCAATTTTTGAATCTAACTTGGGCAGTTTAAATAATTCGGAAAAAAAGACTTCGTTCAAAGTTGGGTTCACAGACTAAAAAAATTCGCTTAATATAATTCCTAGTTTCAAAAAGATCACAGAAAGCATTGTAAATTTAACAAATCAAAACAAAAAAATTCAAAAAACGCTTGAAAATAAAAAATTTCGAACTCTTTGAACTTTTTTGTATTTTTATCTTACGAAACTATATGGTGGAGTTTTTTTTCTGACTCCAGGGAATTGAAATATACTTTAGGGACTTTTACCTGTTCAAATTGTTGGTTAATTTCATTCTCACCGAAGCGTATCCAACCAAACTCGGGCCTCGGCCTTCGGAAGCCTTTTGCAGTTTGTCCAAAATATCCTGTAACCATCGGCCGGCCATTAATCCTCCGCAAGGTTCATAGTCAGCGCAGGCGATTTGATGAATTTCGGCTGGAAAAATTGAAAATTTTTAAGGTTTATTTAATAAAAGGACATTCACTAACCAAAGCTCATTATTTCGGCCCGCATCTTTTCGAAATCGTACCCGACAAGTCTTGGATGTTTGATCCAGTCAGGATAGGTAGATCCGAATAGGTCCTGGAGTTTGAAATTATATTTTTTTGCAGAGAAAAAAATTGATTTAAATTTTTGATTTATATTGTTTTTTTCAGCACTTCGAATTGTGTATGGGCAAATTAATATAAAAAATAAACTTGGAAATTGAACCGAAAAACCCCTTTTTAAAATTATTACTGATCCTAAGAAAATAGTCATTGACTCACAATTTCAATAAGGTTGTCAGCCAAATCAGCAGCTCTCCCAAGGCTGGTCATATTCCAGCCGGTGTGCTTCCCGATGTATTCCAATAAATCTTGATGATCTTTCTTCTTTTTTTGAAGATTTGCCAGGCTGTCTTCAATTATCGGTTTCCAAACTGTAATCCATTTTTTTAGTCTTAAAAATCTGTTCGAATGGAAGGAGGTGTTGTTTCTTTAAGTCGTCGATGGAAAAAAAGTTTTTTGTGAGACAAATTTTAAGTGGTAAGGGAACTTACAGCCCTCGTTTGAAGTTTAGATGGGAGTCGGCGGAAATGTACCTCAGAATCTCCTGATCACATAAATGATATTTTTTTGAGTTATTGCGCTTAAAAAGGCTTTTAAAAACTCTTTTTTTCTTCCAGTTTCGTGTTTTACAAACTTTTTAAGCGTCTTTATTTAGAAAAAAATATTTTTTTCTAGAAGTTTTTTTCCCTCATTTCTGGATTTTTATCATTCTGAAAATCCTCAAGTACACTTCAGCAAATTTTTCATTAACAGCTCCAAGAAAAGTCTCTTATAAGTTCATTTTTTTGGACAAATATGATTTTTTTGATTCAAAAGGCAATTTTAAACAATTAAAAAAATTCAACAAAGCTCGATTTCACCTTCGTCACTTTTTGGTACATTCATCAACACTGTACAGCCGGAGCATCGCATCGTTAATTGTGTAGGGAATCGGGCTCCAATGATCGAATAGTTCAGTGTTCCAGTCGGCCCAGTTTTTCCGGTGGATGGATTCCGGCCACTGTTGTCTGAATAGTTGGGGGATATATCAAACAATTAAATATTTTTCTTAAGGTATACTTCGCTCGCTCAATTCTAATCTTTGAACAATAAATAGACTTACTTGGCCCATTACCCATAATGTCAAATAGTTGATTGCGTCTCGCTTTTTTTTTTTCATTCATTTCGTTTTCTTACGCAAAGAACAAGATTAGATTTGCTTGATAAGCTGCACTTTTAGAATTTTCTCATGCTTCATCGGTTTTTGAAAAAAAAGAAAAACTATAATCTGGTTAGAAATCCCTGCTCGTGTGCTTTAAGCTCCATGAAAGTGGCTCTTCGCCTCGAGACCTGTATTAAATTCCCCATGCGCCTTTAAAAACCGCAGCTTGATTTTCAAAAATACTGTAGATTTAATACTCACTTGTAAGGTCATTTGGCATCGGTTCGCCGAACTGGAATAGTATCTGACTTGTGACATATTGTAGTTGTTTGAAACCTTAATTTTGTTTTAATTCTCAAAAAAAAAATTATAGTCTATTCGGAAAGCTTTGAAATTATCTGACCTGTCTGCGCTCTCTGGGTCATAGAATCATGAAAAAGGCGCGTCTGTCCGAGAGAGCGCAGAGAAGTGAGAATTTTTCAAGTTTTACGAAAATCTCATATAAAAATGGATAAAGTTACCAATTTCCCAATGAATTTCCTCAATTCCTTGCCGAGTCCATAGCCTTGTCGCTTGCCGAACTGAAAATTTGCAGTTTCATTTCAAAGAATTTTGTAAATTCAGCTCAAGCTTGTCATAAACTGCTAGGTTACTGTAGAATCGTTCTAGGACCTGTTTCTTGAACTTTATAACAAATGAAGTAACTTACACTTGTCAGCTCGGTACTCCCCTCGAATCCCCAACTTCGCGGATTTTCGGCAAGGAAAACTTCCGGATGACGATTTCCATGCCTGAATATGTCAGGGAATTCGGAAAAAAAGAGATTTCTTTGAGATTTTAGAAGTAATGATAAAAGTTTCGAGTGTATGCAAAGATCAAAAATTCAGCAATTAAAAGATTCACTGATTTAATGGACGTATTTTCTGATTTTGCTTCTTTGATATCGATTCCAAATGAGAATTTTCTTAATTTCGATTTTGTAGAGCTCAATTTTGTTTCCAAGTAAATTCATGAAATAATGTAGTCATAAGAAAACTAATTTTTGGCTACCTTTTTAAAATCAACTTTTGAAACCAACCTGGTCCCGAACAGTACAAAAACCGTGTTATTATCTATTTGAATCGATTCCTCTGGCAGTTCCGTTAAACAAACTCTTTCAAATAGAACCAAAAGGAGAAAAAGCAAAATATTCCGCATCGAAACGACCGTCGTAAACCCTTGAATTCAAAGAATTTCCTTTTTTTTTTGCTCTCATATGCAGCTTGGATAAAAAAAACAGAAATCAAAAGTTACATAGTTTAAATGAAAAATGAACTCGTTTTTTCCTCCTTCCTCATTTTGGCCGATTTTTAAGCCGGGTCATTTGTCTTGGTGGCTTACAAAGCGAAGCAAATCCTTGGCAGTTTTTCAAAGTTTTTTTTTTGAAATGAACAGAAATAGCTTGGATGGAAGGAGAATTTCAGGTTTCGCCTCCAAAAAGGTCAAATTTTGATTCTTAATGCAGCGTTTCAGGTGGAAAGTGAAAAAAAAGGAAGTCAAATTTTCGAGAAAAGTTCAGAGATTGAAGATTGAGGCTTTCTGACTTTTTTTTTGAGCTAGAACGAAGTAAATTTTAAGAAGATAGCCGCGTGTGAGAATTTTCATTTTTGAATCAGTAAAAATGACGGCTTAATTTTGAGATATTGCATTTTGGGGAAGTAAAACCATATTGAAAGCCCAGAAAGTGTGGAAATTTCGAAAATAACTTCTTTTTTGAATTTTGGTCGATAATCCCAAAATTATCAGTGGAGCGTGAAAGATTCTTGTGATCGCAGCTCGTTTTTCACATCTCTACAATCAGAAATGGGCTTTTGAAAAACTGATTTTTGATATCCAACGCGCATGGAAAAATAAGAGAAAAAAAGTTTGATGGAACCTTGAATAATTTTTTTTAGCTTGAATAATTTTTTTATTGATTCTCTTTTCAAAAAAATCAAAAATGTAACAAAAAAAGGTTGGATAAATAAATATTAAGAATGAAAAAAATTTCCGGTGAATTAGTGCAAATGGCCATGAAAAACTGTCGAAGTTGCTTTTTTTGCTCAATTTATTTGATTTTTCAATCGAGAACATGTAAAATTGTCCGTGGGGCGCAAAAAAATCTTCGATCCCTTGGCCATTTTTTTCTACCGTTTTTTTACAGCTTTTTGCCAAATGGAAGATACCTTTAACAATTTTTTTGATCATTTTAAAGCCTAAATATAATTTGATTCCTTTAAAAAAATATTTGCTCTAACTATATAATGACGAATTTTTAGCCAAATTTTTAGCTATTGAAACGACATTTCCGCTTATATGTCGTGTATTTTAAGCAAAATTTTTTCGAGAACTGATCGCTGTGGTTCCAAGCTTCACCTGCAAAAAAGTTTAACATCATCTGGAATTTTAGTCTTCAAGAATCCACCACCGTGCAGGCAGGTGGATTTGTAGATCCCATGCTTGCCGGCAAATTTATCCCTTTTATATTCGTTTCAAACTTTTTGCGGGCAGTGTTTTTTGATTTAACTCGAGTTTTTAAAGAAAAATGGACGATATTCCGTTTGAACCGGCCTCGGATGCGTTGAGAATCACCGCGGCGGCGGTTATGTTTTTGGTGAGATTTATTGGTTTCAAATTCCTTTTTTTTTCATGGAGCACATTCTCACTGAACTTTCAGTCATTTTCATTTATTTTTTCACTTAATGAAGACTCGGATCTCGGTAACTAAAACCGGGCGTTTCTGAGCGATTCTAGGGATCACTTAAGAGTGCTGACGCTACTGTAGTGGTCACAAAATGTCCCCACATGTCCGATTCGAGTTACCAATTTCTAAGGGAGTAAATGTTATTTTTCAGTTTGCAATTTGCTGGAAAACTGCCAAAATACTTGCAAGTCATCAACCTTTAGGGATCGGCATTCAAGAAGTAATCTGGAAAATCTTAAGAAGTTTTTCATTATCAATTAAAAAATGAGCTTCCTTTTTTTAGTTTTTTTGGACAAAATTTCAGAAAAGACTGTTTTCATCCATGCTGATCACTTCGATTTTTTTCGAATTCTAGTTCATTCAAATATTTTTCAGATGAGTATTTCCGGCCTTCTATTCAACGCCTTTGCCTTTTACGGCCTTTGGAGCAGCTTGAAAGAGAACGGAGGCTTCTCAAAAAAATGTGTATTTCCAAAACGATCAGTAATAATATGATTTGCTTCTGTTTCCTCGTTTGGTGTGTACCGTGCGCTTTGATGTAAGTTTGTAAATTTTTAAGGGAGAGAGACTAAAATTTTGGAAAAAAAGGAGTTTCGAACAGGACTTGTACGATGGTTGTGTCGTGTGAAAAATGAAATTGGAACCTTTTTTTTTGAACTCAGGATATAGCAGTAAAGTTTCGAAAAGAATAAAATTTTATTCTCAAACGGACTTTCGTCGCAGACCCTTTCCCCAAAATTCATCGAAAAATATGGGCTTTCCCAAGAATTTCACAGGAAATTTCAGATTTCTAAAAGCTTATAATCTTTTCTAGGAACGGTTATTACCTACCTTGGCTTGGAAATGTCATTTTCGGATTAATATCCGGTTGGACAGGCTATTTGATGGGTAAATTTGAACTTTTATCGATTTATTGATTGACTTTCGTAGGTCCATTCGCTCAAACTTGCATGGCGATCAATCGATTTATTGCCGTTTATTTCCCATACGCGTTCATGACCTCGTATCCGGTTGATGTCACTTCGGTAGGTTTTTAGGAATTTTAAAATTAAAAAAACAATTTTTAGGTCGCTCTAGGAAGTTGCTGGGTTTTTTCTGTCGGGTCAGCTTTCACGGGATTTCGAGGTAATTTTTGAACCCTCAGAAGGAATAAATAGGAAGAAAATGTGCTAGGGATTACTGGAATACTCAGCAAGGAGGTTCTCAGAAAAAAAAATCAGACCAATAGTACTTGAAAGATTGATAACGCGAAACGAATGTGCTCCGGACGTTTATGGGCATTTCTAGTGACCACTTTAGCGGCGTCAGCACGTCATTTCTAGTGACCACTTTAGCAGCGTCAGCACGTCATTTCTAGTGACCACTTTAGCAGCGTCAGCCTGGCATTTCTAGTGGCCAGTTTAGTAGCGTCAGCACGTCATTTCTAGTGACCACTTTAGCGGCGTCAGCCTGGCATTTCTAGTGACCACTTTAGCGGCGTCAGCACGTCATTTCTAGTGACCACTTTAGCGGCGTCAGCCTGGCATTTCTAGTGACCACTTTAGCGGCGTCAGCACGTCATTTCTAGTGACCACTTTAGCGGCGTCAGCCTGGCATTTCTAGTGACCACTTTAGCGGCGTCAGCACGTCATTTCTAGTGACCACTTTAGCGGCGTCAGCCTGGCATTTCTAGTGACCACTTTAGCAGCGTCAGCACGTCATTTCTAGTGACCACTTTAGCAGCGTCAGCACGTCATTTCTAGTGACCACTTTAGTGGCGTCAGCACGTCATTTCTAGTGACCACTTAAGCAGCGTCAGCGTGGCATTTCTAGTGACCACTTTAGTGGCGTCAGCGTGGCATTTCTAGTGACCACTTTAGTGGCGTCAGCGTGGCATTTCTAGTGACCACTTCAGTAGCGTCAGCAAAGCATCTAGAACCGCCCAGAAACGTCCGGAGCACGTCCGTTTCGCTTTTCCAATGTCCGAGTAGCAGTAAAAACGTCATCAAGTTGTATTAGCGCATAAGTATTGGAGGCTGAGTTTTTCCTTTCATTTTTGCATTTATAGTTCCCTTCAGAAGTTTCAAAGCTTTCTTATTTACACTGCCGTTTCTTTTTCCAGAAAACTGTTCATTCATTTATTTCGCTGATATGTTGTCTTGGGGCTCTGAAGATTACGAATGTTCGGCCCCTTTTGATAATGTCATGTTGATACTGGTTTTTGGAGCTTCGATAACGTCTAATTCGTGTAATTTGGCGACGATGGTCAAGCTTGTTTTGATGGCGGTAGGGTAGCTGCTGTCTTGATTTTTAATGTAAGGAAATGTTCAAGATGAAGGACGAATCATCAATATCGCAGTCGTTGTCCGTTAGTAGGAGGCGGGAGAGAACGAGGATGTTTATTCAGGTATGACGGTGAAAATTTTCAGTGATGACTTTAGGGTTTTGACGATACATCGGTTACTGGGGTAGTAGAATTAGTGGTCACTCAATTGATTGAAACTTGGTGGCCTTTTTAGAAGTGTAATTCGTTTCACTAAGACATAGAAAGTTTTATAGTAACCACTAAGATGAAGAGTATTGGCTTTTATAAGGTGGTTTGAGTGACAACTTCAGTGTCCTCTCCAAGTCCTTGAGGAACCTCTCAAGGGGCCACTAGTTTTTCCCAGGATAATTTAACTTTTTGTCTGCTCATTTACCAGGGAACGTTTTTTACCCCCCGTTTGAACTTTTGCTGAAACTTTGCTGAAGTGTACTTTAGGACCCCCTGATTGCAGACCAAGAAAAAAATTTCTCGCAATTGATCTTGTTTCCGAGTTATGGAGCTTCAAAGTGTGCAAAATACGCAAATTAGGCCAAAAAAGCGCTATTTCGGGCTTTTGAAGTGTCCTAACTCGAAAACGAGATCTATTGCGAGAATTTTTCTTCCTGTTCTGGAATCAGGGGGTCCTAAAGTACACTTCGGCAAAGTTTCAGCAAAAGTTCAACCGGGGGGTAAAAAACGTTCCCTAGTTAGGTGTACAAAAAGTTGCTCACCGTGTCCTAAGATTTACAAAAAATGTTCTGTGTTTGAACATTTCAGGCTCTAGGCTTTCATGAAGCAGAAGAGAGAGTTAGAAACGAAAAATGATGCTTGAAAGCATTTTTACTTGAATATGCTTTTTTCGTGGCCACTTCAAAATTGTTTCCTCCCGCGTATAAATAAGACTTTCTTTACTCAGTTGCAGGTCGGACAAAATGAGAAGCTGTAAAAAAAAAAATGGCATTTTTTTCACTGTCCATTTTTCTCTAAAAATCGTTTAATTTTCTTCCAGAGCACCTGTCAAGACTGTCTCCACGTCTTCGACCTTTTCAACATGATGATCACTTCAACTCTTAGCCCAGCCATTTGGTTCCAATTCACGGTTCAATCCGGCTCTTTTCTGTTCATTCACGTCCTTGATGGGTATCATCGACTCGAAATTCTCTTTTTATAATTATTCAATTCAGAGTCGTCATGTTATTTTTTCAAAAACGGATACGAAATCGGGTATTTGCTTGTATAAGTCGGAAGCAAACCAGTCCCACCGGGTCGCTTGTGATCATTTCATCAGGGATTAGATAGTCCTTTTTTGATTTTTATTCGTTTTCTTATTGTAAATAAATTTTTTATTGTTTTTTGATTGGAGACTTGAAGAAATGTTTAATGCAAATTGTTATTTGCTTCGAAAAGTTGAATTATCATCTTGTTTCGAAAAACTTTTCAAGGCGCATCGTTGAGGCTCGATAAATAGGTTAGAAACGATTAATAATACAAAATCGTGTCTTTCAGCTGATTATAATAAAAATTTCGAGAAAATAATCAATTTCGCGTCGGGATATCTTTTGACGTATTGTCCATGTGCCTTCAAACTTGAGCAAAAGCTTTTTAACCAAGTTTTTTTCTCCATATCATTTTTTTAACTCATCCCTAATCACTCTTTTATAAAAAAACCTATTTTTTTGAGTCATGAGCTTTGGTCGAATTAAAAAAAGCACATTGAGGCCGGCTAGGCATTTTTTTCGAATTGATGATCCGAGGAAGCAATGAATAGTTAAATAAAGAAACGTTTTAAATTGAGTTTGAGTGATTTCTTGTCCATTTCAATAGGTTTTTTTTTGCCATATTGAGTAGCAAATTGAACTAAAAAATAGTTTAAACTACAATGAAGCAGGAAAAAAAGAGAAATCATTGATTGTTTTCGCGGAGAGCGATTTCTTCGGCTGTCAGAAGCCAATGCGTCTCCACAGCTCCTTTACCCTGTAAGTTTTTCTTTTTCATACTCAAAGATTTCATTAATCTAAGCTCTTTTTGCTATAAATCTATCAAAAATTGAAACTAAACCTTGACCATGACTTCCCCTCGCAGTTCAGTTTTATAACCTCCAATGACTTCGGTCAGAAATTTCATCGTTTCCGAGGATATGTGACATCTTCCGGCTAGAATTACTTGTTTTTTACTTTTTACTTTAAAAATAGAGAAAAACTCACGTTTTCCATTGCTTTCCATCTTGCTGGCTGTGTTGACCGAGTCCCCGAAAAGACAGTACCTAAATTTAGATTTTTTTAAATTCTTAAAATGGACTTATTGTATTTGTATTCCAATTTTCAAGCTCCCTTCAAACTCTTTAAAGCTTTTCTTGAATGTTATGCTTCCTTTCACAAATTTTAAGATTCCTTTTCAAATCTTCAAGGAATTTTTTAAAATTTGAGTTTTTTTTTTTTCAAAACTTCAGACTTCTTATCCTAATTTTTGGGCTTCTATCTTTCATTATCCAAATATCTTTTCAAAATTAAAGCTCTCTCAATCCTTTTTTTTTCTATTTTCTAATCTTTATTTCATAATTTTCAAGCTTTCTACCTCGAAAATGGAAATATCTTTACCTCGGCATGGTCACGCCTACAACCCCAGTGACTACAGGGCCAGTATGTAGTCCAACTCGAATATTGATCCTTTCATCTGGTAGATGATCAATTCGGACTGTTTTGATGCCTTCAAGAAGGCCAAAAGCCATTTCGGCGACCTCTTTTGCGTGTTCGTTTCCATTCCTTTTGGGAAGACCCGAGACGCACAGGTAGCCATCTCCAATCGTCTCCACCTTGAATAAGTTCTTTTAAACTTTTATTTTTGGTTCAAAACATGGTTCAAAGGTTAGTTCAAAAGTAAGGCTTTAGAGAAAAAAGCACGCATGATTTTTTTTTTGTGAATTTAGCCGAAAATCGTGAGCTTCATCATTAATCGAGAGCAGAAGCTAACTCAACGCAAAAAATTAAGCGGTAAAAGGCAGAATTCTGCAAGTAATTTATTGCTTCTGGAGCGCAGAAACTCGATAAAAATCTTTATTCTCCCAATTTTCAACCCTTATTTTAGGGAAAGTTCTAGAAAATGTGGAAAAGACCTTATAAACGTCATGTTGCTCGATGATTGCGTCGAAGGTCGTGTAGAGATTATTGAGAAGATTTACTACCTGAACTAATTTTAAAAAAAGTCCTGAAATAATACTACCTGCAGCGGGGTACACCTGCTGGCCAAGGTGGTGAAAGAGACAACATCAGAGAAGAATAACGTAACGGAGTCAAAAGTCTCCGGCTCGACGCCTTGGCCAAGTTTGAGCCGGTCAGCGACTTGTTTCGGCAACATTCGGTACAATAATGCGTCGCTTCGCTTTTTCTCCTCCGTTAGTTCCTTCATTCTAGATTGGACCTGCAAATTTTTAGTCAAATTGAAGGTTATTGCGTTCACTTCAAGCTTGTTCTTTTAAAAGTGTTGGCATGGGTGTTTAAAGGAGCATGGGCTTATTTTGGTATGGGTTTCGAAGCGAAATGCGATTATTAATGCTGTTCAAATTCGTCCTTTTGCTCTTTAAGTTAGCTTTTGGTCCTCTTAATTTTTGAGTTTTCCCCCAAAACTGTAAAAAATATATTGACTGGCCAATCAGAGGCTTTGTTCGACAGAGCAAGTTTTCCAGGCCGGAATGGCTGCACATGACCTTCTAGCCATTGTTTGAATAAAACGAAAAAAATTCAAATATTCACATCGTCTTCCAAATTTGCCGCGTACGCTTCAAGCACACTGAATACATGGTCCATGAGATTGGTATTTCTGAAAATTCATATATTTTTATCTAGAGATCAAGTTTCGAAATAACCCCGTTTGGTTCAAGCCTTTGACGATATTTTTGATCTGGTCAATGTTGGGCCTCTGATCTGGCTTTTCGTTCCAGCAATCTCTGAAATTCATCAGAAATACTCAAATCTTCACAACTTGAAGTCTGACCTGTCTGCACTCTTTTTCTTTTACCGTCAAAGTCTTGGAAACATCAAATTAGTGCGTAAACGTAAGAGGGCGCAGACAGGTGTGACTTTTCCAACTTACCTCACTAATAAAGGTAAAGAAGGATTTATTTCCTCGTCGGTGTCCAAAGAAGGTCGAAAAGGGTTGTGGCCGCCTTTTTTGATCGAATAAACCACTTCTAAAAAATTATTTCGCTAACTACTAGTGCATTTTTAACCGTCAATCTCCAAATTAGCATTTTCCAAATCCCAGGCTTGAGTTTTCGTGATAATCTCCGAACAAATGATGGCAAAGCTGTAGATATCGCCTTCTTTTGTTGAATGGATAGTAGGATCTCGTGCTAATTCTGGAGCCGTCCAGAGGAGATCTAAATCAAAAAATTTGGTTCAAAAGTCTTTTTTTGATTCATGAACGGAAGATAAGTCAAAATTCTCATTGAAAACGGCCATTTTTGTTCGATTTTCATTTTTGTGGGTTACCGTAGGGCGATAATTGTGCATTCACGCTTTATGAAAAATTGGCGCGTGTAAATTTACGAAAATTTTTTTTTCATGACGAAAGAGACCTTTTTTTTCATCCTTCTTCCATATTTTCATTACAATTTCACGGAAATAATTGGTTTTTCGATTCACAAACCGATAAACTTTCCACCTGGTAAGTCAACAAAACAATTAACTTGTAAAGTTTTGTATCCTTATACTATTAATTTTGATGTGAAATATCTGCTTTGGATTCATAATTCAAATTATATCTCACTTCAAAGATGCTCTCCTAATTCTTACCCGTTTTTTTCAGAAAAATACTAATCAAAAATTTGAATTGACTCTATTTTTTCATATACATTTCAATTGAGCTTGTTCAATCTTTTTTTTTGATAAAAATTTCGGTAAAGTCTGAATTTCTTACCTTCGCGCGTTTTCGGCTCCATTCTCTTGATGAAATCCAATCCATAAAACGTTACTTTAACTTGCCATCGTTCATCGACCAAACAAGTGCTGGAAGTGAGCCAACCATGGGCTCCAAATGAAGAATGATGCAAGTAATAAATAGCCTTTACTTTCAATTATTCTTTATTTTTGAAAGGTTAAAATAGGAAACCTCGACGATGTCTTTAATGATGGAAAACTTGAAAAACCAGTCCATTTGCATCGATCCTTTCTGTATGATGTCCTGAGTTCCATCCATATTGTTCGATGTTTTAAAAATATATTCCGCAAACTTTCAGGGATCCTCTCGGGCAAAATCGCCAAATTGTCAGCAAAGTCGGCGCGTTTTGGCAAAAACCGAGAAATTTGCAGACGTTGTCATGGCTCGCATGTCCCATCTTTTGAAATATTTTTGATTAGAAAAAAAGAATGTAAGCTTTTTGTACCTTTCTTAATTGAGCTGTATCTTGTTCATTCAGGCGAATCCTGATTGCATGTTTTCTCGCGACTATTGGCTCGGATCTTAGGAAATAAAACGAGTGACGGTCAGTTTCCTGGAAATTTTAATAGATATAGACGCCTAAATAAATTTAAAATAGCTATTCAAGACTTTTGGAAGGCTGAACTTTCAAAGAATTTCAGAAAGTGTCCACTAGAAAAACTCGAAATAAGTCTTTGCCTAAAAAGTTTGAACCTCAAGGAATCACGCAAGATTTTGAGCTTATAAGTCATAGAAAAACCTTTTTCGCGTCCAATTTCGCGACGGAGGCGACACCACTTTGCAGAGATCGCGAACTGGCGAAGCTACTCTGAGAAAATAATTTTTAATTCAGATAATTTATAAAAAGTTCAGAAGAAAAAAATGAAGGGTTCTCGATGCTTTCTTTCAAGTTTCAAAAAAAGCTTTTTGAGCTTTCAAAATTTTTGATCACTTTTTTTGAATAAGAATTTTTAATTTATAGTTCACATTCATAAACATTTTTTTGAAAACAAGGGGCGGAGTTTGAGCGATGAAATTAAATACTCGAACAGTCGTTGCTTAATGTTTGGAAATCATGGAAATTTGTTGACTTCGAAAGTTTTATTTTTGAAAACCTTCTAATAATAAATAGTTTTGTTTTTGATAATTTGTTATTTTTTGGTTTTAAGGCCTTCATATCTTCTTGAGCAGCTATTTAAAAAGTTGGAAACTTTTCGTTCTCTGCTTAATTTTCGATTTTATAGATGAGAAACACGAAGACGACATGGATAAAATAATTTCGAGGACCAAAAAAAAAAAGAAAAAATGAATGAAATTCAAAGCAAGAAGCTGTGCGGCCGGAATGAGGTCTGTTTCTTTTTTTATTTTTTCTTCAGTTTTTTTGCAGGACTGTGAATCGATGAATGGGTAATTGGACTATTAGATCTAACTAATAAGTAGTTTTATTTGTAAAAAAATGAGAAAAAGGAATTTTTGGAACACTCTATTTGACTAAGGTTGGTTATTTCTGTCGTTTAACGTGATGTTTTTTTCTCTTAACGTTGTTTTTTTCAAGTTTCGAAAAGAATTAAATTTCTTATTAATTTAAATTTCTCAGAATAAACTATCGACTCACCTTGTTGATTATTGGCTTCAATAACTCGGAGAAATTAACTTGCCATAACTTGTTTTGTCTTTCTTCTTCTTGGCGCTTCATCCTATGAAAATTGCTTTTTTATTTTTCATTTGCGGTAAAAATTCACCGGATCACAAAAACAGTGAGAAAAATCAACAGAGCTATGACGACAATAAGGCCGCCAGAAGTTCCGAAGATCATTCCGAAATACTTTGCGGCGAAGGTTTTGGGGCATTCGTTCCTGGAAAAAGTTCATTTTCTTTCTAGACGGCTCTTTCATATTCTAGGAAACAAGAAACTTCTCAAAGCATTAAAATGTTTTTTCTTATCAAGATCATTTTCTTTTTTCGTTAGGTTTTTTCCATTATGAAGCACTGCTTTTGGAGAAGATCTCTTGGAAACAACCAAATTTTTTCATTCTTCTATAGTTTTTCTTGAGTAACTGTCGAATTCCGCTCGAAACTTTCAAGTTCAACTAACTCTAAGAATCCGCAATCCGGTCGACTCGGTGGAATAAATCCATTTCTAGTTGCCCACATAACTTCAGGCGTCACGAGTTCTTCAACCTAAATCATTTGTTTATTTTTTTTTTGTTTGGTCGCACGTGGATTGACCGCGACCGACTCAACTATAGCCGATTCACGGCTAATTTGGGACGCTAAGTAGGCGTGGCCTGTCTGCGCTCTCCACCAACCAGACACTGTATCTTCTCTTATCGTGACAGGACCCATTTTTCGATCGCTCAAGCCAGCCGTGAATCAGCTATACTTTTGCGACGTATTTTAAGCCATTCACCGCGTGGCCAAGGCTTCCCAGAAGAGTTTTAAGAAACAAACCAAGTCGGTCTCGTTGTCCATATTTTCAACGATTCTCAAAACGTGAAGTTCCTCATTTTTTTCGTCGAGAATCGACACAAGAAAGACTGGAACTCGTAACGCATCGTCGTCTGTTATGAAAACTCCCGAGTAGCCTTAATTTTTTTTTATTTTTCATTTTTTTATGATTAATTTTTTGCCGGCTTTGAACAACTTGAAAATTAGTTTTGGCGTCAATTCAAATTGTAAGTTTTCTCAGGTTTCCTGTTGACAAAACTAATTCATATCAATTGCCTCTCAAAGAAGATTCTTTGCCCTTTTATTCAAATAAAAAAGAATTTCGATAGAAAATGCGATATTTTTTGAATTGGCGCCAAAAACGCGTCGCGACCGCTCCGCGCACACTTTGCAGTTCCCGCTGTTTTAAGGCAGGATTTTCAGAGAAAGTAAATGAAATGAGAAAACCATGATAAGTGAGATTGGAGCCGTAAGAAACAAGTTCTCTCCCGGTGGGATTCGGTTTCCCGTCGGCGATACTTTTGTTCAACGCCTTGGCGTAAAGAAGCATCGCATCGGCCAGGGCTCCAACATTCGTATCCTTCTGAAGTTGTTTCCACCTTTTTTGATAGTTGATTCATTGCTGTTCAATTTATTCATGGGCAGAATTCATCAAAAGGCCGTCTCATCTGAATTATTCTTAAATCAAAGTCGGTACTACCTCGAGATTAAATTTAGTTTTGATATTATCAACATTACCTTCTTGAAGTTAAAAGTTGATTCTAGTACTTATTTTTCAAATTTTCGTGATTTAATTCCTCCTCCTGGACTCATTGTGTTTTTTCTTTCCCGTGTATGGTTCAGTTACAGAAAAGGGGACTTGGAAGAGAATGAGAGGAAAATTAATTGTGAAATTCTTGAAAGTTGAACGAGGTGTTGTGAAAGCCTACGCAACTCGTAAAAAAAAGCTTAAAAAGGACTCTGGAATAATTGCCTTTCAAAAATCTTCTGATAAATTTCCTGAGGAATTTTTTTTAGCGAAATTCTTCGCACAGAAGTTTATCACTATTTCAAGCGTTTACACTTCATTAGAGAAGTATATTAGTAAAAAAAAATATTGATGGCCTTTCCTGCGGTTCAAAGATGGAAGGGTCGCATTTTTTTTTAAATCAGGGAAAAAGTCATTTTTTTTTATCATCTTTTGTAAAACTGGAAGAGTTTCTGATACTTGAGATTTAGTGAAAAGAAATCCCGAAAATTTAGTTTTCCTAGCTTTCATAATCTTAATAGTCATTTTTTGAAACTTTAGAGGATACCTTTTTAGGTGGACACTTTAGAAGATTTTTCTTTTTCCTAGTCCTCCCAAAAGAAAGTTGTGTTAGACAAGTCTTGTAAAAATTGAAAAAGGTTATTTCGACTCGACCTTTTTTCAATGATTTTCAAGTTTTTAATCGAGAAAAGACCCAAACCACATCGACGTTCGTACAATTTGTGCAGTTGAAAGGCGAAGTTTTGAAACGTTCTTTCACTTTTTCCGCAAGTTCGTCCGCATCGTTGTACGGTTGATTGTCAAGCTTCAATTCCAATTTTGAACGTTCATATATTTTTGAACTCACTATCATAAATCTTTTGGCAGCTTTATAAGCTTTCGGGTCGTTTCCATCATCAACGTCTTGAAATTGGACGTATTTCGGGTCTTAAAAAGAAGGTTTTTGACTTTTAGACCTTTTTTCTTACCAAAGCCAGTTCTACGATTCTGTATCATAATGTAGACATAGTCTTCCGTGTCCATCCCCAGCTCATTTATTGAAATCATCATATTTCGAGGCGAACGTTGTCCTTCCACGCAGAGGATCGCCACTGTTATTAGATAATTTTTGACAGATCTTTATTTTCATGAACTTTGAGTGGTAAGAAGCTCAAGTTTATGTTTTGGAATGATCTTGAAAAAGTCGGGTGAAAAGTGGAAAAGTGCTAGATTTTTAAAAGTTCAAAAAGGGAAGTCATTTTATTTTGCGGTCGGGAAATTCTAGAGAAGTGGCCATTGAGCTCATTGATGGACCAGAAAAATGTCCTGAAATTCTCAACCTGCCCAGCTTTTTAGTTTATGAGAAACGACGACTCAAATCCCCGAAATGGCCTATTTTCACAGATTTCAAGGCGCCCTTTCTCGAAAACTAGAAAATTTTGCAGGCTGAGAAAAAAAAGGTCTTTTTCTGGTACATTATGGATGGCTCCAATTTTCAGGAAATTCTCAATCCCACAGTATGACCTTGTTCTCTTGACCGAAACTCACCCCTCGACACTTGCTTGAATTCCAACAAAGTCTCATCGATATCGGATTTATTTGTCGCGTCCATTGGTTGGCGATAGGTGATCGTAATATTCGGCTCCTTATTGATCAAATGGTCCAAGTTCTTCACAACCAGGGCACATCTCGGAATCAGATCGCTTCGGTTTATGTGATAGATGAGGGAAACCTCGCCCCAGGCGTATTTCCGAAGGATTCGGACCACTGACATGGCGTAGCTGAGAAAAGAGCGATATTCCAGGACATAAATATTGGATTTTTGAAAGTAAAAACATTTCGATTTTGTCAAATTGCATGTTTGAGTTTGCACAGAAATTGCGGTTGTCCCTAAAATCAAATAAAAATTTTTCACGCGAAGTTAGATCCATAAACTTTCAATTTTTTTTATTTTCTTTTATTTTTTGTTGCTTCTTTAGCAATTATCCGTCATAAATCGATTTAATGGAAATTGGAAGTATTAAGCATGAAAGACCGATTTTTTGTACTGTTTTCACGTTTCCTTCAGCTTCAGGGCTGATAGTATAGCTGATTCACGGCTGATTTGAGCCATAGAAAAAAGGGTCCTGACACGATCAGAAAAGAGACAGTGCCTGGTTGGTGGAGTGCGCAGACAGGCCACACCTTTTTTGCGTCCCAAGCTAGCTCCCAAAAAGAACAAAAAAAAACTCTCATTATTCAAGGTTTATTTGCAGGAATTTTTCATTACTAGCAAATTTTAAAAACATTTGATTTCAACAAAAAATTAACTTTTTTTATCAGATCTCTTTATATAGCATTTTTTGACATTTTCAAGTTATATTTCTTCAACTCTCTCTCTCTGAGCTTTTCCATCGACTTTACTCACGTCATAGAGCTTGAAGTGGTGGTCATGATGGTGGGATATTCGTAGGGGTCTTCTAAATCCGCATCAAATGGTGGACCCCACAGAACCAAGGGGAAATTCAAATGTTTCGCCACTGTGGCTCCGATTAGAGCCGCTGAAGCAGGAAGTAAAAAAAAAACTAGAGAAGAAGGTAAAATTTGTGGAATTCGAACCTAGTTATACATATTTGAAAACTAAAATTGATTATTTTCGATAATTATGAGAGCTGATCTACCCGAGGATTTTTGTACTTTTCAAAAAAAAGCTGATATTTTCATTGGGTTTGCTTCGGAAAAAAATGGAGTTTTCAAAAGGTCTATTTATTAGTCTTTTTTTTAAAGCTTTTCGTCAGATTTTTGGAATGAATAATAAAAAGTCAAACTTCCAATACAAGGCGGTCCCAGTAGAACTTGAGCATTTTCGGCGTATAAAATGACCGCCTCGGCGGCTTTTGACTCGACGCAATTGCTCACGAGCCAGGTTAAGCTCAATTAATTAATTAATTGGCAAGTTGGGTCATTTAATTTAGCAATTTGAAAACACTCTCAAAATCTCTATGAAAAATTGAATGAAGAAGAATAAAACTTCAATTGGTGGTAGGTTGGTAGAATTTTCTCCTCGATAATTCTGTCCCAAGCGACGCCAACGGCGGCCGCCACTCTTGACCAGCCGAGTGTCTTTAATTCCTCCCATTTCAATAATCTTTTTTTTTTTTGAATAGACGTTCAAAATTACGTTGGAGAAGTTAGGAAATTCGGAAGTTTTGCAAAAACTAACATAGTTCAAATCGATGTTGTCGTCTCGGGCTGCCAAAAGACCCACATGGAGGATCTGAAAACAAATGGTTTTGATTTTTGAAAAGAGAAAAAGCAGAAACTTCTGTTTTAACATAAGAAATGGAGAGTAATAAAATCAGGAGTAGGTTGACCGGAAACTTTGAACTCATCTCGTTGAATTGAGTCAAATCGAAGCCATTTCATCAAGGTTTTGCTATTTTATACGAAGCCGGTGTAGCTTTTTTTTCCCGGAATGAATAACAATTTGATTCCATTCATTGATGTTAATAAATATTTTATTATTAAGGAAAATGTTCATTTTGATTCTTATGAGATTTTTCTTTTTAGGAGTGTCCTGTAAAAATATATACGTTTGAAAGTTGATAAATTTAAGGGCTGATAAAGAAAAAAAAATGGGAGATCTTGTGCGCGAAAGTCTTGGTTTTGTTTGAAATTTAGGGAAAATTTTTAACTTTTTCGAGAATCATCACAGTTCTAGGTGCATTTTCAATAATCCGATTCTGCTTTTCAGTTCCTTGATCCAAAGAAAATCCTTTAATCAATTGATACAGTCTTAAAAAATTTGCATCAAAGAAAATACAATTCATTCTGAAGAGTTTTCACAGATTTCAATCATTTTTCCTGTCCTCAATTTCGATTTCTTCCGGGGTCAAAAGCCAATGTGTCAGCACAGCTCCTTTTCCCTGAAACCATTCAACTGAATCTCAAACATAATTATCAAGTTCTCCACTTTGACGATGACTTCTCCACGTTCCACGGTACGGTAACCTCCAATAACTTCTGTCAGGAATTTCATAGTTTCCGTTGAAATGTGGACTCTTCCAGCTGCAATTTTCATCGATTTTGTCGGTATTTTCGGTTTTCCTCACGTTTCCCATTGCTTTCCATCCGACTAGCCGTGTTGACAGAGTCGCCGAAAAGACAGTACCTATTATTTCCACAGTGTCAGAGGAAAATATATAACTTTCGGAACCTTGGCATGGTCACGCCTACAACTCCAGTGACGACAGGACCGGTGTGAAGTCCGACTCGGATATTGATCCTCTCGGCCGGTAGATGATCAATCCGAAGAGTCTTGATCGCCCTCAACAGCGAGAAAGACATCTCTGCGATCTCCTTCGCGTGTTCGTTCCCGTTCCTTTTGGGAAGACCCGAGACGCACAGGTAGCCGTCTCCGATCGTCTCTACCTTATAATATTCTGAATCGTTCTCTTCGCGAGAGATGACGTCACCTTGTAGACGTCGTGCTCGCCAATAATCGCGTCGAAGGTCGTGTAGAGATTGTTGAGCAGGTTGACCACCTGAAAAATACTTAGAATGAGTCTCATGGGTCTAGCTTTTTCAAGTTAGCACTAAATAGGCGCTAGTAATACTTTACTGGTGTCTAATGGCTCAGAATCGTCCGTGAGACTTAGAGGAAATCTGAATCGTCTCAAAAGTACCTGAAGTGGTGTGCATCTGCTGGCCAAAGTCGTGAAGGAGACGACGTCGGAGAAAAATATCGTAACGCAGTCGAATGTTTCCGGCTGAACTGACTGGCCGAGCTTAAGGCGGTCGGCAACTTGTTTCGGCAACATTCTGTACAACAGAACGTCGCTTTTCTTCTTCTCTTCTGTCAGCTCCTTCATTCGGGCTTCTACCTGGAATTGGGACTTAGCTAATTGAGGAAAAATTCAAAGCTTCTCACTTCTTCCTCCAGGTTGGAAGCATACGTTTCCAGAACGTTGAAGACATGGTCCATGAGATTCGAGCTCCCACTATGGTTCAGGCTTGTGATCAAACTTTTGATTTGATCAATGTTGGGTCTTCGATCTGGCTCCTCCGTCCAACAGTCTCTGAAAAGATATGCTCGATCCGAAGTCCATTCGGGCCGGCTGACTTAAAACGTCTTGGCCGCACCCAGAATGGTTCGTTTCAAGCTTCAAGAGTCGCCGACTCGATACGAATTGCGAGTGAAGGAATTTCAAGAATTGAAGCAAACTGCGAAAATTCAAGTCGGCTTCCAACCGCTCACCTTTGTATTGTTCCAAGCGCAACTATAAATTTTCTTTCTTACCTCACTAGCAGAGATAAAGATACGTTGTGTTCGTCTTCAGTTTCCAAAAGAGGTCTGAACGGATTCCGGCCACCTTT
The DNA here is from genome assembly GCA_904845305.1 of Caenorhabditis auriculariae. Lineage (NCBI taxonomy): Eukaryota > Metazoa > Nematoda > Chromadorea > Rhabditida > Rhabditidae > Caenorhabditis > Caenorhabditis auriculariae. The sequence goes on from CAJGYM010000050.1 coordinate 179,805, forward strand.
TTTCACCTTGTAGATCACTTCTGAATTTCATTAATTTTTCGTCAAGATCCCGTGAGACCAATACCATCCAAGTCGATATTGGAGTTCTCCAGGTCCCAGGCCGACTTTTTAGTGATCACTTCAGAGCACACGATTGCGAAGCTGTAAAAAAAACGTTTATTCAATCTTCGTTTACACTTTATTCGCCAAAATTCGAAAGTTTCTGGCTTTTCTTGCCTAACTTTAAAGTCCGTTTTTCGCGACTTGTCTTCTCTGCGCCCTCCTTATCTCTCGACGCCACTCTCATGTTTACGTGCTATTTCCATTTTTCTCTGACTTCGCCGATGAGGGAACAGAGAGACGCAGACAGGCGAAAACTGTCAAGTCGCGGCGACGGACTATATGTAATCTTTGACCTCGCCGTCAAGGGAAAGAGGGCGCAGACAAGTCAGACTGAATTGGCAAATTTAGTACATTAACTACCTATAAATATCGGCTTCTTTACAAGGAACAAGAGTGGGATCGCGCAGTATTTCAGGAGCCGTCCATAGAGAATCTGAGAAGGATTTATGTTGAGAAAATGTTTTTCGAAAAAATTACCATTCGGTGTTCTTGGCTCAACTTTTTTGATGAAATCCATGCAATAAAACGTGATTTTAACTCGCCAACGTTCATCAACTAGGCAGGTGCTGGAACTCAGCCAACCGTGTGCTCCGAAGTTATGGTGGACGAAGAAGAGGCCCTTAAATTTCGTTTTTTAATCTCTAATTGAATTTCCTATGAAGTACCATTGCCTTTTTAGGTTTTTCTGTTTTGTAAGCTTTTGGTTAGAAGCCAAATTTTTTTTTTTGAAGTTTCAAGCCAAACCTCAGCAATATCTCTGATCAGCGAGTACTTGAAGAACCAGTCCATTTGCAAGGACCCTTTGGCTATCACATCCTTGAAAGTTCCATGCGTTACGGTCGCGTCGCGTTTAACATACCAATAAGGATCCACGCTCGCAATACCGCCAAATAGTATATAGCATCGGTCCGTTCTGACAAAGACCATAAAACTTGCATAGATTATCGTGACCAGCCATTCTGCTCTGAATTTTTTCATTAAAGTCTTTACTTGAAATTGGAACGGTTTCAAGCGCCGTGGTCGCGTTAATGCTCAGGAAAAAATAATAATAAAATGAATCCGACCTGAAACGGTTTACGCACGAGTGTATATGAAAGCATTGAAGCAATTTGCTCTATGTGACTTTTCCTTTAGTTCTGATCCGAACCACAGCGGTACCGCGACGCGTTATTCATTCTCGATAGTTCACGATTTTATTTGAAAAAAAAAACCTTTCTTAACATGGCCTTCTGCTCTTTTCTCAACATAACTGCTGTCGCATGCTTTCGAGCAACGACTTGCTCTTTCCCCATGAAGAAGAAGGCGTGTCTCTCTGTTTCCTGAATTTTTAGATTTTCAGCAAATCTTCAGAAACTTTTGGAATCGCCAAAATCATGTGAAGTTCATATAATCTAGTTGAACTTCCAAAAAACGAAAAAAAAACCTTCTTGGAGTCGATAGTCAACTTTGTGTTCGTTGTTATTGTACTTTGAAGGGACCGGGAACTCGCCATTCTCTTTAAATTCCAAAATTAAAAAAGTTCAAGTCAATTTTAAAGGTGCAATCAACTTCGACTCATCAAAACGCACGCACTTACGAACTCCAGATTGATCCCTATAGGAGCAACCTTGAAGCAACCCCTATAGGGACCCCTGACGTTTGAACAAATGATCCCTTTATGAAAAAAAAATTGTCACAAAAATTGTTAAAACTTGAAGAAACATCCACTGCGAAGCAAATAATATCTCAACAAGAAGTTTGAATTTTTTTTTTCCAGAGCGAAAAATTACCTTTGCATTATTAGCTGCTGGAACTGTGAGAGCCGAGAAATCCACTTGCCATTGCTTGTTCAGTCTCTCTTCTTCTTCTTTTTTCAATCTGAACCAAATTTTTTCCCTTTGTCGATTTTTTTTTCGAAGTGACATACCTGACCAAGCAAATAGTTGAAGACATGACGAAAATGATCAAAAAAACGGCGGCACCGACCGACCCAAGGATTATGGCCAAGTACTTTTGAACAAACGTCTGTGGGCAATCGTTTCTGAATTTTAATAATGTTCTTCAAATTATCCTTTGGATAATACCCAGTGAATCCACAAGTTGGTATGTTCAAGGGAGTTTCGCCGCCACGAGCCTCCCAAGTTTTCGTCATAGGAATTATTGATTCCACCTTGAAAAGCTGATTTTGAGAGATTTAAAGTTTTTTGTTTGAAATAGTTCGAGCCATTCCAAGCGCGAACAACGTTTTTCTAGTCTGATAATGTATATAGCCTTGATCTTTCAATTTTTTTCGAAAAAGTAAGCAGAAATTTGCATCGAAAAAAAAATTTCAATTCCCCAAAAAACAATTTTTGTTATTTTTTTCAAATTTCATCAATTCTAACCACTTAGAACTTACAAACTTCAATTTTTTGTCCTTTTGAGAAGTAAATTAAGATCGAATAATGTAAAAAAAAAAGCCTGAAAATTGGTAAGATTTGAAGCATCTGTTATAAAGTAGGCTTAAAAAATACATTTGAAACCCTTTTTTCACTCTTCCCTCGCCAAAAGTATACAAAATAAACAAGCTTTCAGATTTTCAGAAAAATTGAAGCGTTTCTAATTCATTAAAATAAAAGTTTCTAATTCTAATCTTCTATACCCCGGAAACTGCTCATTTTTTCAAGATTTTCAAGCAAAAAGACCTCACCAAACTTGCATCGGTTCCATTCGTCAGCGTTTCCTTGATCCTTAGGGCAACTTGAGGCTGATTATTTTTGTCCAGCGTGTAAATATTCAAAACCGGGACCCGAAAACCGGCCTCATTTATTATTATCCGGCCGGAGTATCCTTGAAACCAATCACTGGTTTTTATAACGCTCAACTTCTTTTAACCATCCATTTCTCCTTTCGAAAAAGCGGAAATTTCAGTGCCGGTAGGGCTTGTGATTCCAGCCGTCAGGCTTTTATTCAAAGCTTTCGCGAAAATTAGAACAGCGTCTGCTAGTTGAGCGACACTAGAAGCAACCTGAAAAGATTTCTTCTATGAAGAAAAGTTCATTATATATTGCTGTACAATTCATAGCCAACTCGTCTAGTTTTACAAATTCGCTCTGTTGCACGATTTTTGTGACTGGCTTGTCACGCCTTCATCGTGATTTTCATAGGCTCGCATTTTGAGGATTTTTTTAAGATTGATCTTTGGAAGCATTGTAAAACATTTTTTTTTTTTCAATCAATTTCACTATTTTTTTTTTCATTAAGCGTCCTGAGAAGATGATCGAAATATCAGGGGAAACAAGAGACTATAGAGAAAGCATGGCGTTTTTATGCGATAATATTAGGACGAGTAGGAGTTCAACACAGATTTTTCGAAAAAAAAAATGAATCACCATATCGATTGATGTACAGTTCATGCAATTGAAAGGCGGCGTTCTGAACCGCTCAATAACTTTATTTTCGAATTTTTCAGAGTCGTTGAACGGCTGGTTGTCTAGCTGAAAGAAAAATGAGATGTATTCAGGTTTGAAATTTGAAATTAAAGGTACACTAAGAATAACTGCCGAGATAAACGCGAGACACTGGCGGTACATTGACGAGCTCGCAAACATCTCGCTTTTTTTCTCGCGCCGGTCTCGCATTTTTCTGGGCGCCAGCTCGCACTTTTCTAGGCGCGAGCTCGCATTTCTCTCGCAATTTGAAAATTTCGGAAATGCAAGATAAATGCGAGATGGCGCCGAGAAAAATGCGAGGTCGCGCCGAGAGAAATGCGGGATCGCGCCTAGAAAAAAGCGACATTTTTGCGAGTTAGTCAATGTACCGCCACCGAGCTCGCGTTTATCTCGTCAGTTATTCTTAGTGTAATCATAAAATCTTACCACCATCGTGACTCTCGCTGCTTTCAAAGCGTAATCGTTCAGTTCATCAGGCCTTGTATTATCAATATAGTACTGAGGATCTGGAAGGGTATCTTATTTTCAAGTCATGCTCTTTGTTGAAAATGTAAAAGAAAATTGAATGTGCAGCCATATGAATGAAATTTACTGTCTTCAAACTTTACAGGAACAAGTTTCAAACGTTTATTTCTATTTTTAAACTATCAGTTTATAGCTAAATTAACAGCAAAGCTTTCATTACGACTTTTAAAAAATTTCAATTTTTCTGCGCTTTTTTTAACGTCGTTTTCATTTTTCTCTGACGTCACTTTTAAGAGAAAAGGGGGCTCAGACAAGTCAGACTGTTCAAAGTTCGTGACGAACAGTGTATACAGACTTTTCGAAAGATTTCACTAAGTAAAAATACGACAACTCTTTATCCTCTATCTTATCATTCTCAATAAAAAATATCAGGTTATCAACCTTTTTGATTTCTCTAAATGAATACTCGACTCCGAACTTTTTTCTCGTGAATAACTCACCGAAACCGACTTTTCTGGACTCGACAAAAATCCAAACGAAATCCTTCGTCGCCAAGCCATTTTGACCAATCGCAACCATTAGATCCTTCCTGGATTGTAATGATTCCAAGCACACGATCGTCACTGAATCAGAAGATATCTCATGAGAACTCTGAAGATTCTGAGACCTCTGGTGACGTCGCGCAGTACTGTCAGAGAATCACGGAGTTGATCCGGCGTGGAATCGTCGAATTGTTTCCGATAAGTGATTGTGATGTCTTGCGAGGCGATAACCAGCTTCTCCAAGTCGCTCACGAAAAGTTCGCATCTTGGGATCAGAGCACTTCGGCGGACGTTGTAGAGCAGTCCGATTTCTTTCCAGTTGAATTTTCGCAAGATTCTCATGGCAGAAACGGAGTATCTAAGCCAAAAAACTGGTAGCTTTTGAAGGCGTAGATTTTATCAGAGAGCGCTTATTGATTTTGGGTGTTTTTTTTTCCCGAAAGGAGAGTTCAAACGCCATTGATTCTTTTATAAGAACTTGAAGTTTAGTTTTCAAAAATTCACGCGTAAGAGCTGGCAACGGAGGCAATGACCGTCGGATACTCGGTGACATTCAAAAGAGCGCTGTCGAATGGAGGACCCCACAACATGAACGGAAAGTCGTAGACTTTGGCTATCGAACCAACTACCAGAGCGGCTGAAATTCTTTTTATGGGTGGGTTGATATTTTCGCTGACTTCTTGTACAAGGAGGCCCTAGAAGAATATCGGCTTTTGCGTCGATGTAGGCAATTGAAGCTTGAGCCGCCTTGGACTCGATGCAATTGCTGAGGACCCAGGTTAAGCTGAAGATTTTTGGATTCTATGCTTTTTTGCTTGGAAGGGATATTTTCTATGAAATTCAAAGTTGAAACAAAATAAAACAAACACTTTTACTGGACAAAAATCGAGGAAAGTGAGAAGAAAAAAAATGGTTTCTTGCAACCTTTTAAGAAACTTTCAGAGGGAGTACTGATGTCCTTTTTGAGGGCTCGGAAAAAAAACTGCATGAAAAATATTTAGCGCGAAAATTCTGACAAAAAGTCATTTGTCCAAGACATTTTAGACTAGCGATGAATCTACTATCAAGCTTTTTTTTCCTTGTATTGTAAAATAAACTTCATCTCCGTATAATCAGGCAAAGTTCTCTCGGCTATAACTCGGTCCCAGGCGACTCCGACAGCAGCCGCGACTCTGCTCCATCCGATTTGCTGATTTTTTATCATTTTTCTCCATTTTCTATTTCTCATTTCGCTTACCCCAGCCAAGTCTTCACTGCTATCCGCGGCGGTGATCAGACCAACTTGAAGAATCTTCAAAAGACTATGGAAAAATTCGAAAAATCGACATACCTTTCCAGTAGTGAAAGCTATTAAAAATGGAAGAAAAATGAGCATTTTGCAAAAAGGAATATAGTTGCGGAGGAAAACTGAAAAAGACATGCGACAGAAGCCTTAGGAATTTCGAAAAAGAGATTTGTTTTGAAACCATATTTTTTTCAAAACGCCGTTTTTCCCCCAATTTTGAGTCTTCCACCCGTCACCTGACTCACACTTTATGTTCTAGGAATGTTTCGAAACAAATAGACTTTATTTAAAACAAGAAAAATAGCAATAAAGCGGTACATATTAAGGAGAGGTATTGGTGGATAGAAGAAAAAAAAAATGAAGTTTCACGTCTGCAATAGACTTTCAAGCCTGAGTTTCATCAAAAAATTTCTCATTTTATTCTAATTATACGAATCCTAAACTTTCATAGTTCATTCACCAGTGGCTTGAACAAGTTTTAGTGGTGATCTCTTTTGCAGTATTGTTTTCAAAGCTAACGGTGAATGAACTATTTCAAAGTAGCCTTAATTATTCTGTTCTTCCATCTGAACTTCTTCCGGTGTCAGAAGCCAGTGGGTCGTTAGAGCGCCTTTCCCCTGAAGAGATCACTATAACATTTTAAAACTTCAATTGGTCACTAGAGGGATCTAAACACTCAGAGCCGTCACCAGTTATGTTAACGTCTAAAATTAGGATATCAAGGTATTTTTTTCATTGAAAGCTTTTTGAGACTTGAATGACATGAAACTTTCTCATAGATGCTTTAACAAAGCTTCTACGATCATTGATAACCTTTTGAGGCTTCACGGAACCTCCATAAAGACATTTGTTTCAGAGCCTTATACAACCTATTGGCGCACTTCAGGTGATACCTTGACGAACCAAAACTACGTTTTCCAGGACTGAATATACTCATACAAAGCGCTAAAACTTTCTCACGATTTTATAGTTCTACCTTGACGATGACTTCTCCACGTTCCACTGTACGGTATCCTCCAATAACTTCTGTCAGAAATTTCATGGTTTCCGTTGAGATGTGAACTCTTCCAGCTGCAATTTTCATTGTTTTCATTCGGATTTTCGATTTTCCCCACGTTTCCCATTGCTTTCCATCCGACTGGCCGTGTTGACAGAGTCGCCGAAAAGACAGTACCTATTATTTCTACAGTATCAGAGGTAGGTATTGATTCCGGAACCTTGGCATGGTCACGCCTACAACTCCAGTGACGACAGGACCGGTGTGAAGTCCGACCCGGATATTGATCCTCTCGGCCGGTAGATGATCAATCCGAAGAGTCTTGATCGCCCTCAACAGCGAGAAAGACATCTCGGCGATCTCCTTCGCGTGTTCGTTCCCATTCCTTTTGGGAAGACCCGAGACGCACAGGTAGCCGTCTCCGATCGTCTCTACCTGATAATATTCTGAATCGTTCTCTTCGCGAGAGATGACGTCACCTTGTAGACGTCGTGCTCGCCAATAATCGCGTCGAAGGTCGTGTAGAGATTGTTGAGCAGGTTGACCACCTGAAGAATATTATGAATAAGTCCAACTGGTGGCGATTGTCTCAAGGGTCTAGCTCTTTCAAGTTAGCGCTAGAAAGGCGCTATGACCATTTTACTGGTGTCTAAATGGCTCAGAATCGTCCATAGAACTTGGAGGACACCTCTATCGTGTTAAAAGTACCTGAAGAGGCGTGCATCTGCTGGCCAGAGTAGTGAAGGAGACGACGTCGGAGAAGAATATGGTGACGCAATCGAAAGTCTCAGGCTCAACAGACTGTCCCAACTTTAGCCGGTCAGCGACTTGAGGCGGAAGCATCCGATAGAGCAAAATGTCGCTTTTCTTCTTTTCCTCTGTCAGTTCTTTCATTCGCGCTTGAACCTGAGGATGTCTTTATATACCTTGCCCGTCACGACATCAAACCTCTTCCTCGAGGTTTGAAGCATAGGTCTCTAAAACGTTGAAGACATGGTCCATCAGATTGGAGCTGCCACTGTGATTCATGCTCCGGATCAAGTTTTTGACCTGATCTATCGTTGGTCGCTGTTCAGGCTCTTCAGACCAACAATCTCTGAATTTTTTTTTTGGAAGATTGTAACAAAAATGTTCAAATTTGAAAACCTCACAAGTAGAGATAGAGATACGTTATGATCATCTTCTGTGTCCAATAATGGTCTTTGGGGGTTTCTGCCGCCCTTTTTCACTCGGTAGATCACTTCTGAAAGTTTGAATGGTGTTTTTACGGCTTACAAACGCCCGTGTTAGAAAGAATAACAGAACGTGTGGCGGACGGGCCTACGGAAAAGGAGAAAAAGGTTGTTCGAGGTCAGACGCAGTTATGATTACTTCCATGACTACCCTACAGAACGCAGCGCGACCGCAACGCGTCCTTAGCCATTCTACTCGTTAAAGATCAATCATACCGTCAATATCCATATTCGAGTTCTCAATGTCCCACGCCGACTTTTTTGTGATGATTTCAGAACAAACTATGGCAAAACTGCAAAAAATTTTTTAAATTTTCAACTTTGTTCAAGGGTCTGTACCTAAATATATCTGCCGATTTTGTTGATAGGATCGTTGGATCGCGCATCATTTCCGGCGCGACCCAGAGGTAGTCTTCAAAAATGAAGACTTTCATTATTATTTTACCAGTTAAGCTATACCATTTGGAGTTCTCGGCTCGACTTTTTTGATCAAATCCATGCAATAAAAGGTGATACGGACCCTCCAGCGTTCGTCAACTAGGCAGGTGCTGGAACTCAGCCAACCGTGGGCCCCGAAATTGTGGTGGATGTAGTAGAGACCCTTGAAGGTGGTTATTGAAAGAAACACAGTCGCTTTTTGGTTTTGCAATAAACATAAAGAACAGGCTATTAGAACGAAAGTCAAAAAAATGAAATAATAAAAAGAACTTTTTTCTTTCTACGGGCAACTCTTTGAGTCTCTATGATATTTTTATGCTTTTCGAGAATCTAAATGAATTTTCAGCTGTTATGAATCACTGAGACTGCTCAATCTGTCGGGAAATCAAAGTCTTCAAAAGCATGATTTTTGCAGCGTTCTGAAGCTCAATTTTTTCTGGTTTGAGAGCTCCAATCATTTAAAAGCAGCTCATATGTAATAAACTTGTAGCAGATGAGAGCTGCTTTTTCGGACAGCATAGTGACTCAGTATAACTATTCTATTCTGAAATGTTAACAAAACAGTTTTAATCCAAAGTCGTTCTCTGTTTATTTGCCAAACCTCTGCAACATCTCTTATCAACGAGTACTTGAAGAACCAGTCCATTTGCAAGGAGCCTTTGGCTATCACATCCTGAAATTTCCGACGTTTTACGGTCACGTCACGTTCTTCCTCTCACTAACTAATAAAGATCCGCGCTCGCAATATTTCCAAATCGTGAACAACAATGGTCCGTCTTGGCAGAGACCGACGAATTTGCAAATATTGTCATTCTCAGCCATTTTTGCCTGAATTTAGAGATTTTGAAGTTTTTTTTTTGAGTTTCAAGAACCTTCCTTAACATCGCCTTGTGCTCTTTTTTGAGAATTACTCTCGAGGCGTGTTTCCTGGCCACGACTTGATCTTTCTCCATGAAAAAGAAGGCGTGTCGTTGGGTTTCCTTTGTACATTTTTTCATGTATTTCATTACTTATTTCATGTACCTTTTTTGAATCGATTGTTAGCTTTGTGCTTGACGTTACTGTACTTTGTAAGGAGCGGGTACTCATCAGTTTCTGCAAATTCTTCTTTTTTTTCGAAGCTCCAATCTTTTTTGAACATTTTTGTAACAAAGCAGTCGTGAGAAAATGATAATTTCAAGAAAGAAATTTTTTTATTTTGCTTGTTTAGTCAGCTCCAAATTTTTGTTGAGGTTATCAAACGCGAAAAAATATTTAAAGGTTTTGCTCTAAGAACGGCTCTGTGCTGCGAGTCCTTCTTGAAACTCCTATTAGGTCTTCGAGCATTCCAAAGCTTGGTTTTATTCAGAAAATTGTATTCAAAAAAAAAGTAAATGGCAATCTGTTTTCAGAAAAAAACGATCACTTTAAAAAAAAACCTAAAGCTAGAAAATTTACCTTATTACTGGACGGAGCAGTCAGTGATGTAAAGGAGACTTGCCAGAGCTTATTCAGTCGTTCTTCCTCTTCTCTTTTAATTCTTTAAAAATTATTATTTTTTTAAGTTTTACTTTGATAGTGAAGACACTAACTTGACCAAGCAAACAACTGATATAACGATCAATATCAGAAGGATAAGAACACCCCCGAAAGAGCCGAGGATTATGGCGAGATATTGCTCAGCGAATGTCCTTGGGCAGTCGGTTCTGGAAGAAATTAAATTTCAGAGAATTTTAGAATTTTTTCTTTCTCTTAAGTTCCACGAATATGAACAAGTTAAAATGAATCTCTAGATAAAGTCTGAAGAATATCCCATCTAGTTGAAAAGTCGTGAAAAATTTTGAATACTTATAAAAATTACTACTAAGAGACGTATTTTCTACTTGATATTGGGTCCTGAAGTCGCTCGAAACTTTCTCAGCGAAAAACTGACTACAAAATGAACTATGAAAAATCATTTTAGAGATCGCTTCGAAGTTTCTGAATCAAAAAGAAAACTCTGTATATCCGCAAACTGGCGTGTTTTGCGGCGAAATTCCACCTCGCGTCTCCCACATTTTCGGCAATGGTATCACTTCTTCCACCTCAAATTTCGTTCATTTTTTAACAGAATTAAAAAAAATTATCAATGATACCGCTGTAATATCCGAGGAATTTGTCAGAGTTTCGACGATCCTCAGGGCAATTTGAGGCTCGTTTTTGTTGTTCATTGTGTAGATGGCGAAAAATGGCACGCGCATCGATTGATTATTGATTATTATTCGACCGCTGAAACCTGAAATTTTGAAATTTACGAAAAAAAAATAAGACGAAAAAGATACCATCGAATTCCCCGGCAGCATAGGCGGCTATTTGTTGGCCGTTTGGAGATGGATTTCCCGCCGAAATACTCCGATTCAAGGCGGTTGCGTAGATAAGTAATGCATCGGCCAGTTGGACAATGTTCGAATCGTTCTAAAAGGATTATTGAAAAAAAAAAATTCAGTTCTACAGAAAAATGTCAATTTTTTGCAAAATCAGGGCTCTAAAAAAAAATAAAATCAGCTATATTGTCTTTCAAGTCGTTTATTCTGGTGCAAATGGATTTTGAAGACCATCAAAACTTGAAAATTTATTTTGTGCGTTAAAGTTCACAAGTGGGTCATGACGACTGCGGACCGCATAGTTTGGATTCGAGCATTTTTTTCTAAATTTCTCCTCGTTCATTCTTTCTTGGTTTTTGTGTTTTCGAATTTTGAAATTTTTTGAAATTGAAATTGAAATTTTTTTTTGAAATTTTATTCAGTCTTCAGAGTAGGTTCTCTGCTGAATCATGGAATAATTGTTTTCGAATGCTTTTTCAAAATAAAACAAGTAAAAAATAACGAAGTACTGTATTCTCACGATTTTTGCGCATATAAGAGACGCAATTTTTTGGAATGATTTGAATAGAAATTATTATTTTTTAGTTAGTCTTGGCCAGAATTGCTTTTTTAGTTTCAGTTCTTTTTCTTAACTTAGGGAGTGTTTTGTGATATTTAAAAAAGCTCTTTTTTCTCTGGGAAGTTAAGGGTTTCCTCATGGACTTTATATGCATTCCTTACTATTGAAATGTTCCCTTCCAACATTTTTTCATCTATTTGAATTTCGAAAAAAATCACCATATCAATCGTTGTACAGTTGTTGCAATAAAAAGGCGGCGTTTTGAATCGTGCCAGAGCCAAAGATTCAAAGTTATACGTGTCGTTGTACGGGTGAACGTCTAACTGAAATTTATCAGTCAATTCGATTTTTCGAAAAGAATTTCATTACAACTAAAAAATTCCGGATTGAACTCAAAGCTTTTGCGTTGTAGTCGGAGTTTTGGGTCGCGTCGTAGTAGTATTCTGGGTCTGAAGTTTTTCTTTTTACTTTTTTTTTTATTTTTGAAAAATGTGAACCGATTCCAGAGTTTCGCGACTCCATGAGGATCCACACGAATTCTTCAGTAGCCATTCCGTTGTCTGCAATCGCGATCATCAAATCGCGACGCGATTGCAGGGATTCCAGGCACACGATGGTAACTGAAAAGTATGTGGGGAATTATGCTAGTTATTGAGTAGTAGGTCTATGGATCTTCATAGAGTCTTTATCTGAAGAAACAATTTTTCAAAAAGCCAGAAAAATAGTTCTTCTTGAATTCAAAAAGGCAAACTTTTACTTTTCGAAAAGTTCATCTTTCCAGTTCCGCATGAATATCGAGTTCTATGATCTTCAAAAAAATTTTTGTTTTTTCATGAGAAAAAATAATTTTTTTCAAAAAAAAGACAAAAAAAACCTCTGGTTACATCCCGCAAGCCCAAGAGCGCCTCTTTCAATTGAGCCGGTGTTGAATTGTCCAACTGTTTCCGATAGGCGATCGTGATGTCAGGACTGTCGTAGACCAGACTTTCCAAATTGTTCACAACCAGTTGACATCGGGCGACAAGTGAGCTCCGCCGCACGTAATACAACAAGCCAATGTCGGTCCAGGCAAATTTTCGCAGCACTCGGATGGTTGAAACGGCGAATCTGATTGAAATTCCAATTGAAAAAACAAATTTTCAGCAAGTTCTCAAAATAAATTTACTGCGAGTGATTGTGATACTAATCTAACTTCGCATTTTTTTTCGGGAAAAAATTTTTAGATTCGAAACAAGTCAAAGAATCAAAGAGCATTCCTCAAATCACATGTTATCGACATTTTTCCTATTTATTATCGAAAGCCTAATTTTGAGCTCTGAACGCAAAATTTTGTCACCTTTTAGTTTAGCTGTGGTTTAGAACTGCTGATATTTCATCATCATCATCAGTTATTCAAAAACAAAAATATATAATAGTTCAAAGATAAATGCGTCTCTAACGAAATCGATTATAAAGAAAATTATTATTTCCCAAAACTCACGATAGAGAACTCGGTACAGCAGATACTACAGTAGGGTACTCGGTTTTGTTCGTTAAGCCCGAATCGAAAGGCGGTCCCCACAGAACGATTGGGAAATTGTAGTATTTTGCGACACTTCCAGCCACCATTGCAGCTGAAATTTGATTCAAAAAAAAAAATTAGTTTGATTTTAAACTTGAATATTTTTCAACGATAGTTCAATTTAATTAAAAAAAGGCTTGTTTTTCAAGATTTTTTTAAAAGCTTTATTTTTTTGATGCTAAAACTTTGACAGGAGAAGAAGTCGGTTTTTTCATCGCATTTAATAATTTCAAAACGTATCTACGATGAGTAGGAAAATTACGAACTTCTGGCACAAGGAGGTCCCAAAAACACATCGGCTTTGCTTTCCGCGTAGGCGATTATGGCGGCGGCGGCCCTGGCTTCACCGCAGTCGCTTTTCACCCACGTTAGACTGAGAAATTATAAAATTGATCATTAATTATAGATGGTCAAAGTTGAACTTTATCTGCGTGTAATCAGGAAGAGTTTGCTCGGCAACGATCCGGTCCCAAGCGACGCCGGCTCCTGCCGCCACGCTACTCCAGCGAATCTTAAAAATTTTTTGGATGATCTAATAAGGAATTCAGACAGAGTTTTTGTTGGTATCAATTTCATAACTGGACTGAAAATAAATGAAGTACTTCTAGGGAATCGTTTTTCTTTTCTTGGTAGGACAGTTTAAAAAAACTTTTAAATGACAATAGCATTTTTGTACCGATTCCGGACTGTGCTTGGTTTGAAAACCTTGAAGATCTACTATGATTGGCCTACCCTAATTCAAAAAACATTTCATAAAATTTCTTACCGAAGCTAGATCTGTATTGGTGTCTAAAGCAGTCGTCATTCCAACTTGTAAGATCTGAATATATATATTTGACTCTTTTTTTTTTTGCAATTTCAACTGACCTTCTCGTTCGTGAAACTGACCAGTGATATAATGAAAATGAACGGAATGTACTTTATCATGGAATTTGGCAGAAGTTCTTTGAAAAAAAAAAAAGAGAGAAGCGAGAATCGAAAGATTTGTATAAGTCTTGAGAAGCCCCTGGTGCGGTTTCGAAAATGTAAATTCGAAATTGAAAAGGCTTCACAAAATTCTCTCACATGAGACCTCACTAACATCCCACCGTCACGAAGTTTGCTGCTTCCTGGAATTTATTTTACGAAATTTTCGGGATAAATTTAGAGTTTGATCTTTTTTTGGAGCTTTTATAAGGTTTTCTTGAGAGAACTGGGGGTTTTGAGCAGGGTAGGCGCTTGATGACGCTATTAGGACATTTGAGCTTGATGGAAAATTCGAAATTCAGGGAATTTTTGAGAAAAGGCCACAGGTGACGGTAAACATTAGTAGGATGTTGGTGCGCCAAAAAGTTCCAGAAAAAAACCCGAAAACTGCGGGTTTCAAGCTTTTTGATTGAGCCGGTTACTTGTAGTAATAAGCTAGAAAAATTCAAAAAAAAAACAAAGAAAACATATTTTTGACAGTAAAACTTCAAAATTTGAAGAAAAGATATCTATTGAATCACTTTGATGAATATTTTATCAAGAACTGGATTCAATATTATTATATAATCATTAAAATTGTTCAAGTTTTTTTTTCTCTTTGTTCTGTATGTGAAGCCAGAACTCTGTGTAAAAGTTGAGCTTATCATGATTTTTATTCTGAATGATAGATCATGCGATAGCAATCACACTGCGACCGTTCAAAGCGGAATTGTCTCTCAAAGCTTGCTTCAATCCGACTTTGAAGATTCGGAAGACGCGTTTTCGAACCGATCTGTAATTTTCATGATTTTTTTCGAATTATTTGTTTTGTCGGGTTTTTTGTTGACTTTAAGACTAAGTTCAAGTCATATGAAGTCTCGAGAAGGTCTCAGCAAAAAAAGGCCGCCTCCGAAAGACTGTTTATGACTTTTAAGTCTTGAGTATTTAAATTTCTTTCAGGGCTCCGAGAGTTTTGAAGCTGTTCCCTATTTTCTTTATTGAAAGTTTAGGCTGAAAAGTTGGAACGAGGACTGAGAGCAGTTACTTTTTAAGTGTTCAACTAAAGTTTTACCAATTTGGCTATGAACTTCCTCATCTTAAACTTTTTAAATGAGTGCTTTACCGACGTTACTTATTGTAAATGATTTTCGAAACCTTGGTAGAGCGAAAACCAGCGATCTTCTGAGCTCATAGTTAGCCTCCTACCAGCTGAACTATTATCTCTTTCTTTCAAACTAACGGGTTGAAAATTAGGAGAAGAACCGGGTTGAGATAAGTGATCATAACGCAAGAACCATGTACCAAAGCCGTCGCCCAATTTTCTTTCGGCATGAAACTTTCTGAACTTTTTTCGAGTCACTAGGAAATAGGTTGTTTTTTTTCAACCTGAACTGTGCCATAGCGAATTGACAAAAGTTAAATAGCCAGTCATAATCGTTGAGTGGAAAAATATGGATATTTCAGCTTTTCTCGAGTGCAAACTGGAGAATTTTTGCTTGTTCTGAAATTATTTTTGTGTTATTATTTTCGAAAAGATGGTAAAAAATTTGTTATGCAGATAATCCAATAATTTGAAAAAACCCTAGGTAAAAAAATCCAAAAAAGGGAGAATTTGACCAACCGAAATATTTTCTATTTCAGCCGGGAGGCTATATTTTCTTTCTTTTTTGGATGAACACTGTCGTTTCGTGAAAACGGCCGATTTGATTTGAATATTTCATTCTACGAAAGCTTGTGTTCAGTACAGATCACATACAAGACATACTCGATATCGAGTTCCGGAAACTTTTGATTTTGTATACTCACTTTTTTTTAAAGACAAGTTTTGTTTCTAGAACCTCAGAAGTACCATATTTTCAAAAGCTCAAACGAAAAAATCTCTTTTTGCTCAAGTGATTTCTTAAAAAGGACTCTTAAAATCGTCTTCATAATTGGATTTGAAATCCCCTAGTTAGCCATTTAGACGCGTCTGTGGACAAATTAAACATCTTAAGAAGATTTTGAAAGCTTACCAGCCAAATATTGAGGATCACAGTGAGTTGAGAAATGTAAGAGAAGAAGGTGATCCCAAAAGTCTCATAGATTTCGAATTTTTTGAGAAGAAGTCCATATTTTGTACTGAGATCGTACTCCCAGCCAGCGGGAGTCATGTGGAAAACTCGGCCCGAAATTGACCAAACCCAAATTATGAAGGTGTAAACGCAACCGACGAGAATCGTGGCCTGAAATATTGAAACTCGGGGAAAAAACTCGGAAAAATCACAGAAAAAAATCGATAAAAATTAAATCGTTTTTCGATTATTTTTTCACCTTGACCACTCCGTTCATCCGATTCGGTTTCATCTTATCGAATATTATCAGAATTCTAGTAGTCGATAAAATCAAAATGAATGGATAGGCTGCTAGGTAGATGGAGTTGATCGTGGCCAGAATGAACTGAAAACGATTCGAATTTGGATTCTTAGCAGTAATATAATGGATTTACTTTGGCGAAAGCCTCATAGCGAAGTGGGACGTTCGGAAAAATGACGAAAACTCCGGTGATGGCGTGGAAAAATGCCTGAAAAAGAACTTTTTCGAAATTAAACATTTCATTTTTATTCGGTAAGTCATTGGGTTTTCAAGATCATTTCCTCGAAATTACAATGGTTTCTCAAGTTCTGCCTCAATCTGACGTTCAATAAAGTGCACTAGGAAATTTTTTATGTTTAAAAAATTTGGTTGGACTTTTTTTAGATTCAAGAAAAAATAGAAACTCACCTGGCCACCATCACTCATATTGATCCAATTGATCAAGCGATAAGATACGTTTTTCCGAAGGATTTTGTTGGTTGAGAGGGTCTGTAATTCTTACAGAGTAGCTGAAAATCTAGCTATTAGAACTTGGACCAAACTAGCTCAAAAAAGGACTTAACTTTGGTCAGAAAATTCAGAATTATGAGCTTTCGGACCAAGTTTTTTCTCTTGAAAATCCGAACAAAAATAACGAAAGTTTGTAGATTGTATCTCAATATTCCGTAGTTAATTTTAACTTTGTAACATGCCCAAGAACTTAAAGTCATAAGTAACTTCGAAATTTCGAATGAGCTCAATCTCCTTTTTTTTTCTGTTTTGAGTTTATACAAAATATAAGGCTTTTAAAAACTCACCAAAACGACCAGAAAAATGACGGGAAGAATCGCGACGCTGATAAAAGTATAGAAACAACCGATAATAATGAGGTCTGTACCCTCAGCCAGCTTCCAAATGCTCTCGTTTTTCCATGGTTATTCTGAAAAAAATCCGAAAAAAACGTGGTTTTTTTAATATATAGGCTCAAACAATTTTAGAATTGTGAAAAAAATTCAAATCAACGTCAAGTTCTAAAAAAACCAGGGTGGTTGAAGTGACAATAAACTTTTTGAATGAGGCATGAAATCACTTAAAAAAGGTTCCAAAACTTCTTTTTTAGAAAAAAAGAGGAAAAACATTTTTTTTTTTCAACCGTGAACGGCGGAAAGGTAATCACTTCCTCGCACGCTTCTGAAATCATAGAGAACATGGAAAAAAAGGTTTTTTTGAACTTTTTTTAGGAACAACCCGGAAAAAATCATTTTAAAGGCTTTTTTTAAATTTTAATGAGTTGTTTGTTTCATGATTCCGCAGGAAATCTTTTTTTGGCCTTTTGTGATATTTTTTTCAAGTATTTTTTCGGTTGATAAAAAAATTCGCATATGATCACGAGAATTTTTCATCGAGATTTTTCGAGAATTAAGGGAAAAATTTGAGTTTTTGAAGTACAAAGTTAGTAAAAAAACAAATTTTTAAGAAATATGAAAAAAACTTTGAACCCTTCCGTTTCATGAAGATTTTTAGACTCTAAAAACTCTTTTTCAGATAAATGCACTAGAAATCTTCCAGAGAATGATCTTTTTGATTTCTATCCCATGAAAAGGAAAAAGAATGAATTCAAACTTAATTATACGTTTCGCTGGAAGGTACTTGATTTTCATGAGATTTTCATGGGGTCTCGGAAATTTTCCTGTTTTTTGTACTCCGATTTAAAATAATGTTTATTTGAACAAAACGAAATCATGTATTGAAAGTGAGCATTCGGTTGGTCAAAAGTCGTGGTTGATAGCCCAAAAATCGGCTTTGAAGGCCCAGGACGGTCAGAAGCTCTTTTCGGAAGGTTCTGAAACTTATTGATTAGTTTTAAAGTTTATCGATTGATTTGTAGTTGGCTGAGAAGAGAGAACTATTAAAATATTTTGAAAACTGTTATCAATTTGAGAAATGCATAAGGAATGTGTTAAGAATCTGAATTCGTTCAACATCACTAAATTAGAAGATTTGACAGAGAAAAAAATACTAGGAAATTTTTTTGAATCAAAAATTTCATTTTTGAATCACGAAAAAAATTTGTAAATTTTTTTAAAGAGTTTTTCCTGGTTCAATTCCAACTAAAAAAACTAATATTTTGAGACTTTCATCACTGTATTCCCAACATAAAAGCAGTTTTACTTGCTCAGATAAATTTTTTGAACGACTGAGTTTTTTTTTATGGAGATAAGGTTTTATCAACTAACAAATTAAGAGAATAAAAGCCTACGAATTGAATGAAAGAAGAAGAATCGGGTTCAAATAAGATAAGGCGAGCCACATCATATGAGTCACGACAAGAGATTCGGTACTGTAGGAGAAATATTCTGAATTATTGATTATTTTTGAGATAACCTCTTTTTTTAGTCCTCGCAAACAAAAAGCTTAAAAGAAAATTCATTTTGCTTTGCGGTTGGGAATTTCAAGAAAATTTGCGAGAACGCTCCTTGGAAGCCATTTTTGGTCTTTGAGTCCTCATTTCTCAAAATCTAGAAAGTTTCATAGGTTGAGACTTTCAGAACATTTATTTGGTATATCAAGAAGTGTTCTGGCCAATTTTTTAGGAAACTTTTTGAGTGCGAATTAAAATGACCCTCATTGTAAGGATCGAACAATTTTAAGATTCGATTTTTTTCATTTTTAGAGTTTGTCCTTGTTAGATTCTTCTCTTAGTTTATTCGGTCACGTGTTCTGTTTTTTTCGTACCAGGTTTTTTTAAGTTAGAAAAAAGCCAACCTAAATTGTGCCAGGCAATAATCAGAATAGTCAGATGAACCGTAACGATTGTAGAATGAATAAAAATTGCCGTTTCGAATTTTCGTGACGCCGAGGAGGTGGTCGATTTCCTGTTCTGCAAAAAAAGAGTCGAAATTGTCAAAAAAAAAAAATTCATTTTTGGCATTCGGTAAGAAAAAACGAACATCTTAAAATAAAAATCAAGCAAAATGCTCCAAAAGGCTAACTTATGTTGTCATTTACGACTGAGAACTTTTTTCTAAAATTCAATGAATACCCTATAAATACTCTGAAGGATTATCATATGAGCAATGAAGGAAAATAAGGTAATTAGAAGCGTCGCGAAAAATTCGAGCCGTTCCAAAAATGCCGCATAAGGACGTTGAAAATCGTACTCCCAACTCGGTGGGGATAACTTGAAATCCTGGTCTATTGAGCAGAAAAACCAGTAGATTGAGGAGAATATAAATCCGCTGGTTAGAACAACCTGAAATTTATTGTTTTTGTAGATATCGTGATGAAAATGCGGCAGATTTTGATATATTTCCTCAAATTATTGTATAAATAAGGCCTCAGTTTTTCATAAAACATTTTTTTCGAACTTTGTAAGGTAAGGGGTAGGATCAAAACTTTTAATTAGAATATTTTCAACAGAAAATTCAGAAGTACTGAGACATTTTTGTTGATAATAATGATACTCAAAACTTGATTTTTTGAAGTACCTTGTTCATTTTTTTCGTAATAAGAAGGGTCAATGGAAAATACCAACTTATTGAATTCGTTCATTAATTTTAATCTCTTCGAAGCTTTTAAGAGGAGATAACAGCTCTCAAATGTTCTACAAGTGGTTTTTATCGTAAGATAAATCTTTGTGAGTAATTCTAACCAAATTTATATCACCTTGATATGATAGCTGATTTGGGTACAGTGGACAATGTTCGAAATTATCAGGGCTCTCGAAGCTGCCAAAGTGAAAACGACCGGGAATGTTGCCAAGTAGAACCAGTTAAAAGTTGATCCGACCAGCTGAAAAGTTTAGAACCAATCAAAATAATTGACTGTTTTTTTTTTGAAAATTGAAATTCCACATTGGGAATGTTCCAAGGCGCGGTCAAGAAGCGGTTTTTTTTTCCATTTTTGAGAAATTTTTCAAGGTTCGCGACTAAAAACTACTTGCGCTTGGTGGCATTATTTAGCATAAAGAGAGAAAAGTCGTCCAAGGTTGGGCGCACTTTTGAGTTCGTACTTTGAATAGAACCTGGATTCAAACGCCAAAGTGCAGAACAATCACGATATTTTGAGCCATTTTTTGAGGTTTTATGATTTTTAATTGGTTATGAGGAAAAGGATAAATCGTTAAAAAGAAGTCATACCCGGATATAAACATCGTTTTCTTTTGAAAATTCGGGAAATATGACAAAAATGCCGGTGAGAAGATGACCAACAGCTTGTCCCAAGTCACAAATGTTCAAGAAGTTGATCATTCTGTAGGAATAATTCAATCTGAACTCCCGTTTTGAAAGTAGGACCTGGAAAATGATGTCAGAAGTTATTATGGGCGATTAGTTCATTCATAAAAAATTTGAGGTTTTTAAAGGCGCAGTGAGGCTTCAAATAAAATTTGAAAGCCGATTTTTGCGACAATCCTTTTTGTGTTAAGAACGAAAAGCTATTTGTAGATCATATAAGGTAAAAACTCACAAATATGACCAATAAAATCAAAGGAATAATGATTGAACTGAAGAAAATATAAATGGATCCGATGACTAACATTTCGATGTCTGAAGTCATGGCTTAAGAATGAAAAATCACGAAAAAAAAACGTGACACGGTGTGAAAAACAATTTGTTTTTCCTGTCTAGGTAATTTATTAATAACTTTCTTAATTAATCTCATTAGTAAACGTCTCTCGAAGCGATAGATAAATTAACAACGGCGGTCGTTTTCGTGGCGTTTTGGGATGTTTTTCGTCTCGTTAATAGGAAAATCGCTTCGTTTCGAACCGTTCTGAAAATTGGTTTTTATGAGAAACTGAAGCTAGGGACCGCAGACCAATTTTCAAAAAATTTTTTTCAGCATTGAGCTTTGTATGGTTTGATAGCTGTTTCGATTCAAAACTCAGAACCGTTTAGTTTTTCGAAAAAGATTGAGGATGAAAAAAGTTATGACGAAAAATGTGGCGCGCCGCGCACCATTTTTTTAGTACTGAAATTTTGGTATTATCCATTTTGACATTTTTTTCTCGATTTTTTTCTTCTAGAACAAGTTTTGATACTGGTCTATTATGATGTAACAAATCATAATAGAGTGCTAAAATGATGCTCATCAGCTAGTTTGCCGAAAAAAAGTCGGTATTTTTCCAGAAAACAAAAAAACTGACGCTTGCGGGCATCGAACTCGCGACCTCAAAATGAAAATTCGCAGCGCACGCGCTGCGCCAAAGCTGCTAGGTCTAGCAAGGGGAGCTTCCATCCGCCTTACCCTTGAGCCGTTTAGATAGCACAGATTGCCTATTTCAAAAAAATAAAAAAACTTGAAGTAATTCAGCTATTTTTTTATCAGAATATGTTCGCAAATCTTTACTCAAACTTTCCGTGAAAATTCACTTCGAAAAAAACTGTTTTTTTAGTGCTTTTTTTCCTCGTTTAACGATCGCTGCCTTAAAAACGGCCCCGTAAATTTTTTTGGCAAAGACGAATTTTTTTATTTTTATTCTTTTTAATTGAAAGATTTTTTTCACTAATAAATGTATATAATTGTTTAAAAAAACCTGCGTTCGACCGCTTTTTTTGTGTGATAAACGCCGCTAATTTTTATTCTCTAGTTTCAAGAGCATTTTTTTGCGTATTAAACAACTATTTCAAGCACAGATACTGTGAAGAAAAAAAATTTAAGTAAGGCCATGATCTAAATTTTTTTAAAAAAACAAAAAAACTTGATTATATTCGCTTATTAACGATATTTTTGAATTATGACTTTCGGCGCTCCCTAAAATTTTTTTGGCAAAGACGAATTTTTTTATTTTTATTGTTTTAAAATTTTTCGTTACTTGAATCAAAATCATTATTTAAAAAAAGAAAGAGTGCGTTCGACCTGAAAACACATGAAAAAAAGCAAAAAAATGACAAAAATTTTTTTAGTTCCATTCACGTTTTTTTGTACGACATTCCGCGAGAACGCATCAAAAAAAGCGTGAAATATTTTTTTAAACGAAAGAGGAAGCTTTTTCTGTACATGTGTGTCAAATTTTTATTCGCCAGTTCCACATATTTTTGCAACTACAACAAAATGAAAGTTGAAAACCAAAAAAAGCCACTTTTTCTATCGCGAAAAGGGGCGTGGCTTTGCGGTCCCTAAACTGAAGCAAAAACAGCTTTAATAAGGAAGATTTAAGGAGATAGTTCGAGAATAAAACGAAAAATTTTTTTAAAAAAATATCTATTTGTTTTTTTCATGGGAGAATGAATCTGACAGTACGAAAAAAAAAACTTCCGAATTTTGAAACTCAGAAAATTGAGATCTCTGTCCGTTTTTTAGTGGCTCCCAAGCAAGCTTTTTTTTAAATCTTGATCGTGAATTTATTGTTTTCTCGGCTCTTTTCTCCCCAGTTTAGTTTTCTTCGATAGTTTTAAAACTGACGAGTTGAAAGCCAGCAGGAGAACGGGGTTCAAATAAGTGATGAGAAGCCAGGAAGTGTGAATAATTGCTATTATCGTGTTACTTTCGGGAAACCAATCGATGTGATGCCAAACGACCAAAGAGGCGGTTATGTACAAAGTCAGAATGGTGGATTGGAAGAAAATCCGAAGCTCAGAAGTTCTGGACCTCGAGGACGGAAACTGTTTCTTGTTCTGAAAACTCCATTTGGTGCATCTTTGAAAGTGTCTACGAGATGTTTCAACTTCATGTCCGCGACGCTTCGAACACTTTTCTTGTTTCTAGAGATTTCGGCTCTTCCTTTGAACTTTCAAGGATTTCCTCCATTTTCTACTGTACTTACCATATAAATATTGCCCAAAATGATCATGTGAGCGATGTAGGATATTCCGAGGCTACCCAGAGATTCATATACTTCTAGTTCCTCTAAAAGCGGACCGTAAGGTCGACTCATGTCGTAACTCCAGCCAGGCAAAGACAACATAAAGTTCTGGTCAATGGAGCAACATAGGAAATTGGCTAACGAGTAGGATAAACCGAAAAAAATGGCGACCTGGAAATAAAATTGGCTAAAATTTCATTTAAAACATTTTCATTTTTATTCATTTTAGATCTAATTTTCTAAGGAATATCATTTTTACGATACCCACCTTGATTGGAATACTCATTTCATCGGGCTGAATATATTTGAGAATTATCAGGACCCGAGAAGCGGAAAGGATACAAGTTATCGGATATGAGGCTAAATAGGACGAGTTCAAAGTTGCTCCGACGAACTGAATCATTTTGGAAGATTATTTTCAAGCAGAATAAATAAATACCCTCACGATGCTGTCGTGGTTCTCTGGAATCCATGGAATCGCTAGAAATAGTCCAGTTAGAAAATGACAGACGGCCTGGATTGCGTCGCTTATGTTGAGATAGTTCATTAGGCGGTAGGAGACGTTTTTTCGAAATTCTTTTTTCGTTGAGAGGACCTGGAGTTTTGATTATTTTTTATTGAAAAAAATGACTATAGCTGTATTTTCGGATGGAATTTATTTTGGTTTGAATATAGTAACTTGATGATTTTTGAAAAGTAAATTAATAAATTCAACTTTCAAGATATTCTCTTCACGTTTCGTACTCATAAAAATTCACTCGAATATGGTAAGGAAAAAATTAGAGAGATTAATGAGGTTTTTCTTCTCTATATGCATATAGGCAAGTTGCGAATTGCTTTTTTTGAAACCTAGCTTTACAATAAAATAGACTTCATCCAAATGTTCTTTCCGATAATTTTTTTAAAGTAGGATCTGACCAATGAAAACCCTTGAAATTAATATTTTCAGAATTTCCCCACAAGGTCCTTCTAAGCGTCGTCGGTGTAGTTTAGCATCAATTTTCTAAAACCAAAAAAGCTCAAAACTAACCAATATAACCACACACAGAATGGGTAGAATTGAAACGCTCAAGAGCATGTACAAAATTCCAATACGGAACATTTCGTCGTCCTTTGAAATAGTGGACGTTGATCCATTTTGGGACATTTTGGAACAGAGCAAAACTTTTCCAGACAAGTGAAAAAGAAGTGAAAGCAATGGGTTTATTCCACGTGAGAAACTTGTGTATGCCCGGGAGTTATTTTCATTCAAATTAATTAGTTTATCAGTAAATATTCTTCGAAGCTGTGGACAGATTGATGATTGCCGTACTTCTGCGCACTCTTTTTGTTCCGTAGAAATATTAGTTTCAAGACTTCTTTTCGGACCGTTCTGAAATTGAATTTTTCTTGTTGAGAAATTAAGCCAATCGGTTAAGAAAAGAGTTTTTTTGAAGGTTATTTTTTTAATTCAAATTGATGCTCTGAAGCGGAAAAAGAAGTTCAGAAGAAAATATGTCTTTTATATTTCTTCCAAATTTTTTTTAGTTTTGAAATTTCGATGGAATCTTTTTTTCTTACTTAAAACGTTCGGAAATTGATATTACTTACGCATTAAAAGTCATAAGAAGCATCGGATTCAAATAACTCAGAAAAAGCCAAGAAATGTGGATCCCAGCCAAAGACGCGTTGTTATCATCGAACCATTCTGAAAAAAATTCCCTTTGAAAATTCATGATTTTTGCAGAGTAGTTCAAACAATTGAAAGACCATAGACGGTTCTTATAGATTTTTTGAAGCGAAAATCCGCTTTTTGTGATATTTTAAGCTATGGCTCACTTTTGTCCCTTTGAAAACCCTAATAACTTAAATAAATAACTTTTTTTATGTTTGTGTGAAAAAGAAACAAAATTCACCTGTGTGATGCCAAACTATAATGGATATCGTGATATAAACTGTAATTGATGTTGATTGGATGAAAATTGCAAGTTCCGATTTTCTCGATGTAGAGGAGGGAAACTGCTTTTTGTTCTGTAATTCGTGAGGTTTTTACTGTTTTAAAACTTTTTGCTGGATTTCTGATTGAAAAATGAACCATTCCGTGGAACTTTTTTTCGCTACTTCTTTTTTTACGTAAGGAAAAAAATTATATATTTTTAAATTCCAAAAAAACCGTTGAGCTAGAAGAAGAAAAAAACTTTTTTTAAACTTTTTTTAGTTTTAGTCTGACCAAAAGTTTCCACTGTAGTTTCTGCAAACGCAAAATTTTTTCGCAACTATTAAAACGGCTCTTCGCCTCGAGACCTCCTCACAAATTTGTCCCTGTGTCTTTGAACAAGCAGTCATTTTTCAGCAACTTATAACTTTTCAAAGATATCCCGAAAATTACCATATAAATATTGCCTAGTATGATCATGTGAGCAATGTAGGAGAATACAGTAATACTTAAAGTTTCGAATACTTCCAAATCTTCCAAAAGGGGTCCATAAGGCCTATTAGAATCGTAGCCCCAATTCGGAGGCTTCAGAGTGAGCACTTGAGTGATACAACAAGAGATCCATATGATGAATGAGTAGGCTAAACCGAGGAGGACGGTTATCTGAAAATATAAGATTTTTTCATTTTCATGACTAAGAACAGTCTGACCAGTCTGCGCTCTCTTTTCTTTCACCATATGGATCGTTTAAATATAGCTGATCCACGGCTAGCTTGAGACATCGAAAAAAGGATCCTTACACGACAATCAAAGAGATAGTGTCTGGTTGGTGGAGAGCGCAGACAGGTCACGCCCCCTAAACGTCTCAAGCTAGTTTTGAATTTTTTTTTTCGGTTTTAGGAAAATAGCACGGAAAAATGAGATTTTCGCCGTGGAAAAGAAGACACAGAATATTCAGACTGTTTCACATTGTGGCGACTGGGAACCGGTATTTTAAAAAAGTAAAAAATTTGAGGCTTTATAAAAAGTTATACCTTGAAAGGTTTGCTCATTTCGTCGGGGCGCATCAGCTTCAGAATTATGAGCACCCGAGAAGCTGCCAATATGCCGATTATTGGAAAAGAAGCTAGGTAAAGAGAGTTCAACGTTGCTCCAACTGTCTAAAAATGGAAAAAAAGTATATTATTTGGTATTTAAAAGTTGAGTTTCAAAATTCTCTTGAAAGGAATCCAAATTTTTTAACAAAAAAGTCTCAATCATTCATTTTTTCGGGAAAAAGCTCATAAGGGGAAAATAAAAACCAGCTTAAGTTTCCCACCCGAACAATTGGATCGTAGTTCCTCACAAAACCGGGAAATACAACAAAGATCCCTGTTAGAAGATGACATGAAGCTTGGCCAAAATCGCTGATATTCAGAAAGTTCATCAATCTGTAGGAAACATTCATCCGAAACTCTTTTCGCGTTGATAGAACCTGAAATTTTGGAGAGGAGTAACCTAGAAGTCGGTTCACTTCGAGCCTACGATAATATGGAAATAAGTTTTCTTATAATTTCTAAAAAAGAGAACTGGCATGAATTTTTTCTCTTTCTAAGCTAGCCCTGACCTTAATAAAAAAAAAGCTTACATAAATGACAATTCCCAGAATGGGAAGAATAAATGCGGATAAAAAAATGTAGATAATTCCAATTCGAACCATTTCATCCTCTGTCGAAATCGCCTCCTTTGACATTTCTGAAAATAGCGAAAAAAGCTCCGAAATTCAAAAAACTGAAACTAATCAGCAGCCCAAAAAAATTTGTGAATTTTATCAATAAATAGTTCAAAAATCCAGGGTTTCTACTGTACAAAATAGGGACGGGTTCAGAAAGTTCACAAATTTTTACTCCAAAAAACAATAGGACCAGGAAAAAAAAATTGAAATCATGAGGTTGAGAAATTTTCTACGTTTTGCTTCCTCCCAATTGTTTACTTGTGAAAATGTGTCTGGGGAGCTGTTCCGGAACCTTTTTTTTTAAATTAATTTGGTGACTTATTGTTGAAATGGTGGAAGTTGTTGAGAATATAGAGTAGAATGACTCATCCAATTAATTTTTTTCTGACTTTTTTAGAAAGTCAGCAAGTGGAAAAGTTTTGGTTTTGGGGAAAACAAATTGAAAGAATAAAAACGAATTTGGAAATTTCAAGAATAAAAAAATTCATATAATAACACAAAAAAATCATAAATTAACGTGGCGAATCTCAATTTTTTTATGTATAGTCTGATATTTGTGAAGTTCATAAGCTTCGCAAAAAGTAGTGTAGGGAATGTTTTCTTTTAATCAAAACACATTTGGAACATCATGGTCGTAATATAATTTCTACTATGGTTTTAAAGTAGAATAAAAGGAATTTTAATAATGGTCTCGAAGCGAAGAGCCTTTTTCTCAGTGTTATTTTTAGGTCATGCAAGGCTTCTTTGCCTTTAAAACCATATCAAGGACTTCGAACGAAAAATTTTCGTTTCTTCTTTTCCATTAAATTTTTAGTGTTCTGTAAAAAATTGGAATTGGTTTATTACAACTTAAATCGAAGTTTTATTCATCAAATTTTCAAGTAATAATCCTTTCTTTCTTGATTTTCTAGTTGAGATTCGAAACGTCGACGTCGGCGTAGTAACAGTCCCGTTCAATGCCCATGTTGTACTGGTCTCCGGTTCCGTCCATGTACTTCGAGGTGACGGTCCGGTACCAGCCGAGCTCTCCCTAAAACTCGAAATAACTTACTAGTTAGCAATGAACTTTTATTCATTTCATCAAAAAGTTCTACTGAAACATTGATAGTGTCAACAGCAAGGCTTAATATGGACCTTAGAGGCTCTCAGTAGGCAAGAAAGCTTCAGGAACTCTTCGAATTTTTGAGATTTATTTTTTCGATTGTTTCGAGCAGAAAAAATGTTACTTAGAAGATCCACATTCAAAAGGTAGAATGGTTGGAAATCTTAATAAAATTAGTTGGAAACTAACCCAAGCCTCGCCCCAACTGTTCCGGACGATCCAATATTCAACTCCGTTCTCATCGACACCCCAACCAGTTAGGGAAACGATATGATTGGACTGAAATGACTTGATTACATATGTGTATTTTGATCCATTTCGAAACCTCAAGATTGCTCTTCTCGGCGTAGACGCCACTCGTGTAGCCGTACTCGAACTTTTTGGTGGCGCCAATGGCGCAGGCCAAAGGACCGCCCCTCTTGATCTCGGCCATGATCTTTTCGCGACCAGAAACCGGTCCGTAGTCCTTGATGTAGTAACGGGTGTAGTTGGTCAGAGAGAAGCAGCTGTCCGGCCAGCAGGAGCCGCATCGGTGGTATGGGTTGCACTCTGAAAGGTTTTTGGGTGCTTGGAGGGATCAAGTTTAGAAGAGCGAAGGTTCGACAAACATCTGGGAAGAGCTGAGATGATTTCGAAGGCCACCAATAAATTTAATCCAAATTAATTCATCTAGGGACTATGAAAAGTATGAGAACAACTTTTATACTTACTGAGTGAATATCTAAAAATTTTAAGGATAAAGAACGAAGTTATCGGCTTTAATTTTGGAATCGAAAAGTTCAAAAACCTCCATTGGTAGCTCTGTAGACGTTGCAGCCTTCCTCGACCAGTCCCTTGATCTTGGCGTGTTCCAGAACGTTTCCGACCTCACCACCTTGACAGTTTCCTTTCCCGTTGCAGTCGATGATTTCCTAGATTTTTCTATGTTTTTCCTTTCGTTCACATAAAGCTGATCATTGATCAGTACTTAGCTGAAACGACCCGCTAAATGGGAACTCTGAACAAGAAATCTTTATCTATAAGTGCTTTAAATTTATATTTTTCCTGCAAATGTTTTTAAGTTGTTTTTCGAGACGTTGGTTCTCGGTAGATAGGGACTTCTGCAGTATGTCTTGGATCCAATTTTTCACGGGATTCCGAATTTTTCGAGTTAAGCTAGAAGTACCTGAGGTGAAACCATGGTCATTGGCCAGCGATTCTTCCGAGCAATGTTGAAGCGGTCGTTGAGGGCGCCTGGAACTCAATATGATTTACAACTTAAATCAAGATTTTTTTTTGTTTATTCGTGATATGTTTTGCTCTAGTCGCCCCTAGAGACCAGATTAGGTCAATGAGAACTTGAGTTTTCTTTTAAGTTATCCCTTAACCTAATTTAAGGTCTTTCCATCCCTTGACTCTTTTCTCAACTGCATTTAAGCCACCTTCTTACCTTCTCGGCTATCTTCTTTAGTGGTCACTAGAGGATACTTTAGTGGCTATCCCAGAGGCAGCTTCCTCACTTTCCCCCTCCCACTTAAGTACCCCCTTCAGACTGATAAACTGTACCAGTGGTTCCGAAGACCCAGCAAGAGCCGCAGTAGACTGGAATGTGCTGATTCCTGGTCGGACTACAGTAGTTGACTCCGTTGATGTTGCGCCAATCCCATTCTTTCGGAAGGTCTTCTTTGTAACCGCTAGATTCCCAGACACGAGGGGCTGATCTGTAGAAGTTTTATTTCATTGAGATAAAGCTAAAAAAAATTTGGCCTAGGCTTTCTCATAGTAATCAACAATAACAAGCTGTGAAAAAAATTGAATATCCACTTTTTCCCGCTTATTCTGGCTCTACTTTTGGCTGAATACGTCATACCTGACGCTCACGGTTATGAGAGCAGAGAACACCTTTTTCGGGAAACTTTTTATGGCTTGGTCACATTAAAATGAGATTTTGGTATTTTTCGAAGCTTTGAAATAGAATCGAAACTCACTTCGATTCGAAGACCTTGCCGCTCTTCTTCAAGCAGGAGCATTTTAGGTAAGGTCGCGATTCTTCCCACTCGTCTTCCTCGGAAGATGAAGACGAGGAAGAGTCAGAAGAGGACGATTCTTGGGCCTTAATCAAGGGGATAAAGGTTGATATGTGAAAGTGAGACTAATAATCTCACTTCATAATATCCTTCCTCGAGTTGAGCCATCTTGACCGCCTCCAAATCAATCTTTCGCTCGTTTTGAGAGTTCAGAATTTCCTGAAATCATCTTTTGTCTTGATGGTCTAGTAAAATATGAACCTTGACGTCTTCTTCATTTTCTTCATCATCGTCCAGAGAAACGACAATTTTTTTCATGTACTTTTCTTGATCGGCAAGGATCTGTTCGTAGGTGAGGAAAGTCTGGAAATTGGCTTTTTGAAAATTAAGAAGTGAATAATGAAAGTACATCATTACATGATTTTCGTATCAATTTTTTGTTTTTCATCTTTTAAATTCTTATTTTTGCTCTTTATGTTGATTTTAGAGCGAAAGCGATGAGATATCACTCATTCTTGTAAATTTTGATTAATTAAATTGAAGATTTCGCGCAATTCAGTTCTTTTGAAGCCTAGTTTGTGTAAATTCAAACTCGATTCGAAATGTTATGCTTTAAATACGACGCAAAAACGATTAAATTTACAAAATTTGCAAAAAAAGTTTTTTTTTTATATTTTTTGGAGCAAGTTCAGATTGAAACATGTCGCGCATAAATTTGAAGCGTCTTATAAAACTTTGGATTGAAATTGAAAAATTAAAAAAATACCGGCTCTTCTTTATCGACTTCTTCGGCATCGATAACGCTCGTTTCAACAGCCAAATCTTCTTTTTTTCACCTGACTAAAAAAATCGAAAATTTTTATTTCATAATGCTTTTTCAAATTTTGAAACATACCTCGTCATCTTCTGGAAGTGGTAGAATTTCGGTTTCTTTGTCATTTCCGAAGGGACTCGGGAATTCTTCCCAACCAGTGATCGCCTTGGAAATCCGGAGCGCTACGCTCGGAATATTCAGCCATCTTGCCTGGAATTTACGATTCGGAAGATTTTTTGAATTTTATCACTTCAAGGACTGTATCATCAGAAATATCAGTTGTTAAAAAATTTCTTTTGTAAGGAAGCTTTCGCAAACCTTGAAAAGTTAATCAATCATGTTTAACGATGATTGACAAACTAAAAGAAAAAATATTTTTGTACCTGATCCGGTGACTCTTGTTCAATTTCAAAAATGAAGGATTTTTGGCGATTTTCGAGTGAACAGTTAAATTTGCCCCAATGAATCGTTTATCTTTTGGAAGAGGAAGATATCTAGGCAAGGGCTTCGACTTTCCAAATATATGTAAGTAGCTTTTTCAACTTCGAAAAATTTAATGAAAACTGGCTTTATTTCGAAGTTTTTTTTTCAGGTCCTCGGCCTTTGTGAAAAATATTGACTTCAGGGTTCTTATCTTGGAATTTTATCGATTAGAACATGATCTCCGTGATTTAGCGATTTCATGCAATGATGAAACTTCATTTTCAAAAAATATTGAATTTCAATATTTTTGTAAACAAGAATGTGATCTAACGTATGGCCGTTTCCGATTCTGTTAAAAAAAATTTGGTGCCTTCAAACTGCTAGAAGCGAACTTTTGAACAGATTATGCTCTTTTCCAGTCCCTCTAGGGGCCACTTCAGTTTTTCCGAGTACTCTTAGACCAAAGTAATTCGAAAACTAACCTCGGTGGCAACGAAAAGTAACAAAACGGGAAGCCAAATACGCATGGCGAGGAGAAAAAAAAATTCAAAGCCCTGGCGAATTGGTTGCCAACTTTGTTATCTCTTCGTTTCATCCTTATCTTTTTTTTCTCCCTTGATAACTCCTCAGCTCATCGGCTGATAAATGTACAATCTGGAAGAACCCCATGATTTTGTTTTTTGGTTCGAAATTGAAGATTTGGAACGAGTTTGACAGATGCTCGGATTTCAGGAGCAGATGTACATGGGGAAATCTTGTAAATTTGGTCCTTGAATGGGGAAATTTGAACGATGGCGGAGAGCCACCTGCATATTGTTTTCCGCCTCTTCAAGGGTTGAAATTTATAGATGTTTCGAAATAGAAGCAAAAAAAACTTTTATGTGACACTTTTAAGCGGGAAAATATCAACTTTAAAAAATAGAAAAGGAAAATAGTATATTCTGAGGCTGTCGAAGAGAAAAATCTGAAACGATTTCCAAACTTCAAAATTCATGAAATGGAGGATTTTTTTTTGTCTCGTTGAGCTCGTATTTTCTAACTGCGTTTTTTTTTATTCAGGAGGCCCTTTTTGTCTCATTTTTTTCATCCTTAAGAACTGAAATATCATTCTTCCAATGTAAAATGACACTTAAAAAAATAAATACACGTTCCGATCGTTCTGAGAACCCGTCGAAGCTCCCAAACTGAACCCCGAAAAAGCGCATAATCAAGTCGTCTTTTCGCGTTGATCCATTCGCGAACACCTGTCTCCTCTTTGAAACCCGGTTTTCTTGGTTTTTCATTCGAGCTGTACCTTAATGTGGTGACGCAACGGTTGCATTCAATCACTTTCATTTGAAAATCGTTACAGATTAGGGAGTAAATGTCTCGGGGGCAGAGACTGGTGTCCGTTTAGGTCATACGAGATTTTTGCGCATTTCAAAACCTCGCTGGGAATAATGTGTTTCTTCTTGGTTTGGGATCACCTGAGATCCAGGGAGAATCGAATATTTATATTTTTGAGAAAGGACGCTTCAAAGTAGAAGAAAACCATCGAAGCTTGTCAAACCTTTTTTTTAAAATTTAGAGCCGAAGTTTACAAATCTAGTTTGTTTATCCACAAGTCTTGTGTGTCAGGGAAATTAAGAAATGTTGAAATTTTAAAATTTTCCTGTCCGTATCTTTTAAAAGTGTTTCTAACCAAATTAAAATCTTCACCACCCGGAATCTTTGATTTTTTCCCAAATATGCAAATCCTGTCAAGTGATAATGTTTGGAAAAATCAAAGCTTGTCAAAATCCGAGCTTCCGGACTTGCTTCAACGAAATAATTTTTTCCGAAAGATTCCTAGCACTTCTAACACTCGTCAACCACCCTATCAAGAAACAGCCTAAGCCAAGAAGAAAAAAGGAAATGGCAAACCGGTATGGACCGGTATGTTGCCAACCGGCTGTCACCGCCACCACTCTACACACGTTCGCTTTCACCTCTCCCTGTGTCCATCCCTGTCCCATCCCAAGCCGAGGCGTCGGCAGCCGGTTCGACCACCACCAACTCGCTCTCTCTTCTGTCGTGGTTTCCGAGGAGGAGGAGGAGGAGGAAGGACCGCTTCTTCCTAGTCTTTCCGTTTCATTTCGATTATTCTGGCGTCTCTTTGAGTTCAGGTCGAGGGTCATTCTGAACAATCTTTTTCTGATTTTCGACCTTGTCTCTTTTTCCTAGTCAGTTCGATTGATTGATTTCTTTATCAAATTTATGAATTTCTCTTTTCTATCTTTTCCCAATGTCTTTCCCGGAAGTTCCGGGCTCCATCAATCAGTGTGCCGTTCATTTTGAAATCAACTAGGAGCCTTTTTCAGGATTCTCTCATCTTTTTCGTTATCAGGAAAAATTCAAGGCGTTGGGGTTTTGAATGATAAGTTCAATATTAGTTTTTTTAAAAAAATTTTTCCTCCATTAGAGAGAAGTTTTTTTCATTGGGCTTGACAGTATCTTTTTCAGTATCTAAAGAATTTGATCTCCTGTGTAGTTAAAAAGGTCATCATCTTTTTTTTTGGCGCTTTTTCCTGCTTTCTTCCATTTTTGAACTTTGAACCTTTTTTCATTCGTTTTTTTTTGTTTATTCGGAGAACAACTATTTTGATTCAAAGATTGTTCTCTTTCAACATCCTAAAAATGCACTTCCGATTTTTTTCCAGAGTTCTAATATTCTTGTCACGATGTTTAAAGGAGCATGGACAAATTTTCATAAGGTCCAGAAGCGAACAACATTACCAGTGTTCTTTTAGGTCATTTCAAACATTTGGATTCAAAAAACTTATAGAATTCGATGGAGCAAAATTTCGATCTCCTACCGTAATCCCCACACGCTTTCGCTCCAAAACCCGCCCACTCATTATAAATATATATACAAATTAATTTGTAGCCATTGTACTCTCATGGCTGCAAATGACGCAGATGGCCCACACGGTTCCGAAAATTTTGTAGTTTTGCCACAAATTTCCCTCCCACAAAAGATTATTTCCACTGTTTTCCTCCTCGAAAAGCATATGCTTTCCATGTTTTTTGTTTATCCCTTATAAGGTCTTTAAGGCTATAAATATATATTGTAGTTTTGATGGTCCTCTAATTTTTACCAGTTTTGAGGTCTTGAAAGTGTAGAGTTTGAACTTTTCTGGACCATATTGAAAAATGTAAAATTACGCGGATCAAACGACATAATACAATTTAAAGTGGCTTGAGACCTTCTAATCGCATTTGGAATGGCTCTCGACGTGATGCGGTCGCGTTGCGTGATGAGGGCTGTCAATCCCTAATAATTCACAGGCGCGCGAAAGTCGTTTTTTTGGTCGGCTGCATTTTTCTTAGTAACCGTTTCGCAGCCTGAGCCATTCTCTGTGCGACCAAATTTTTTTGTCTTTATCTATTTGGATTCACTGTAATTCAATGAAATGTTTAGATTTTTATAGAATCGTTTTGGGTCCATTTTCGAAAAAGATATTACCTGAACTTTCAAATTTCGATTCTAGTTTACCCTGGCTTTTTCATTTTCAAATTTTTCAAAACTATTTCTAGATACTATGTTAAAAAAATCAATGAATATTCAACCAAATAAGTAAGCCTATATGGTAAATGATCCCATTTTCTGGATTTTTAAAAAATTATTTTTGTTTTTTCTCAAGATACCTCTTGAGGAAGATGAAAGTAAAATACTTAAGTTGCCCTTGAGTCCAAAATAAAATTCATTTTCCTACGGTTCATTTTATCTATTTTAACAATAATAAAAGCAAAATATTTGTTGTTTTTGCGTGAAAATTTTCCCGACTTTGTAGTAACTCAAACCCGTTCTCCGTGTTGTTTATTATAGTTCAGAGATAGAAATTGTGCACATTTTTCATTGTTCTGAATTTTTGTGCTCTCCGCAGAAAAAAAGATTTTTTCTTGGTCTTTTTGTGAAAATTTTCAGTTTCAAGTTTAGTGTGTTTAATCAGAATATTCATTGATTTCTAGGTTTCAAATTCAATTATTTTGGTATAAGGTTTGACTTTGGACGCTTTGAAGTTTTATCTTTGTAGTTACTTTTAAGAAATCTTCAGTTTTTCTTCCCCAGAACGAAAAATCCTCAAAATGAGCATATTTCTAATTATAAAGCTAGTTGAAAAGTTCATGAGTTTGTTTATGAAACTCTTCAAAATTGTATAGAAACTACATTTATCGCATTTTGTGACTTTTGCAGCAATTTTGAGCACAATTTCTAATCTTTCTGTCTTGTAATAATTTGAAATGAGTTAATGGCCTGAAAAGATGAATTTTGAAAGAATGCATCAACTTTTTTTTCCAAAAATGCCAAAAAACAAACGAAAACCCTACTTTGAACACAAATTTTACATAGTCGATAATCCATGTTCCAGAAATGTTTTATTCAACAATCGCATATATGGATGGGAAGTATGGGGTTAACCTTGTAAATCAACCGGTTTTTTTTCATTTTTTGAAGTTTTTTGTGGAAGTGTGAAATAGGAAAAAAAAAAATGAATATTTTTCGTTGGTTTCGTTGCTTTATGAGAAGGAATAAAACTTTCTTGCAAAGTTTGAGTTTCTTAAAACATGAAGGACTGACTTTTATGAGAAAAAAAACTCCTGTCTAACTTGAAAATCTGTGTTTTATGGATTTTGATAAGTGATTTTCAAGTTCTAAGCTTATTCTTGAGATTAACTCTGTTCAAAAGAAGTTTTCCAAGTTTCGTTTCAAAATAAACATCTTCAACATTTCCATCCATGCAAAAACTGTTTTTTTACTAATTAATAAATATCTTTTTGAGCTGGAAAACTTCCCCTCTTGCCAATTTGTATACTAAAAACTTTTTTTCAAACGTCCAGTTATAGATCGAAGAAAGTCTAGAAGTTTCAGTTCCTGAAAACTTTTTAAATCATATTTTTTTATGAACTTCTGAGGCGGAAAGTTTTTTTGAAAAATAAAACAAAATTTCAGTTAAGAAAATCAATCTATCGAATAGAAGTTGATTTTTTCTTGTTCTTCGTTTTTTTTTTACGGAACGAGAAGTAGAGAAAGGTCTCATTTTAGTCAAAGAAAGTTATCAAGTTTCGAAAAATTGCGCTTTTTTTAAACTTTGGCTTTCATTTTCAGGCTTCTTTGTCAAAATTGAAAACTTGAGGTGTGTTCTGCTCCATTTTTTGAGAATTTCAAAAGCAAATGATCATCCTTCGGAGACAAGTTCACTCAAGAATGTCTACTGACTCATATTTTCAGTTATTTTTTGTGAGTCGTGAAAAAAAAGTTCCCACGTGTGGAAAAATTGTTACCAATGTACATGATTGTTGTGTCATTTTGAAGTTTTTGTGACGACTTTTCCTTGTGTGTAGTAGCAGACGAAAAGGGTTTTGTAGTTTTGGCCGTGGGAAAAATTGTCGCCACGCAATAATTGCGTCAATCCCCTCCTCCTCCTCATCTCTTCTCATTCATTCACTAATTTGTCGTCTCCTCGTTTCAAAAAATAACATTTTTCACATCATATCCTTCCTTCTTCCTCAAAATAATCTGAAAATTTGGACTTTGTTGTGAATTTGGAGTCGTAGTCATTCTTCTCGGAATTCATTTCAGATTTTGCGCTCATTTTGGAATTTTTCGTTCACTGATAAGTTGTTTCTAAGTCTATGTTTTATCCGCTTTTCTGCTCCGTTTTTTAAGATTTCCATTGATTTTTTCGATTTTCGCCAAGCTTGTCTTGAATCAACTATTTTTAAAAAAAAACCCTTTTTTTCTTCTTTTTTTGAATAAATTACAAAACTGCTGTTGAAAAGTATTGGCTGGTTTTTTAAATGGTAAAGCAATGCCAAAAACCAGTCAATTTTTTTGAAATTTTATGGAAAAAAAGGTTAAAGAGAAAGAAATATTTCAAGAATTCATAACAACTTTTTCCATTTTTTCCATTCTTCAACTTTTCCAATTTTTGTTGAGAAATGGCTAAAAGTCCTTTTTTT
Source organism: Caenorhabditis auriculariae (assembly GCA_904845305.1). NCBI lineage: Eukaryota > Metazoa > Nematoda > Chromadorea > Rhabditida > Rhabditidae > Caenorhabditis > Caenorhabditis auriculariae. The sequence continues at coordinate 216,775 of CAJGYM010000050.1, forward strand.
CTCTTTTACGTCTTAAAGACATGAACTTATGGTCCTTTTCCAAGCGTTTCAAGTCTTCCAAGCTCAAAAAAGGCTCAAGGATTTTCTTAGAAAAGTTTTCGTTCCACTATCGATAGTAGACATCGAAGAAGGTGTAGTATAAGTTGCATCGAAACGGTTTCTTTCTCTCGAAAGAAAGCAAAAACAGTTTTTCGCAACCTCGTCGAACTTTCTCGATGACCAAAACTTGCAACAAGTTTGTGTGTAAATCTACACAAAAGTTGTGTTTGTTGGGTATTTTCATTTCTCATTTTTTTTTTGGCAAAAAAAACCGGTCGAGACTGACAAAAGTCGAGAGAGCGGTCCTTCGGGTCGCTTCCAAATTTTTCCCATTTTTTTCCTCACCAACCGTTTTTGAAACGGCGTACCAGTCACTGAGTTGCCCGATTTGGTTTTTTTTTTTCGAGGTTCAACCTCGTTTTTGGAGGGAAAAGAGACCAAAAACGGGAGGCCACGGCAACTTTGGACTGAGATTTTTAGACATGTGAAGAAACTGAAGGAAGAGGTTCTTCAGAAAAAGTTTTGAAAGTCGCTTTTTTCTTCAAATTTCACGCGAAAAAGGATCGTTTTTGACTTGAAAAACTTGAAATTGGGAAAAAATAAAGATGAAAAAATGTCGATCTTCCTTGTAAAAATGTTCTCAAAATACAAAGAGTCAGCTTTTTTGAAACACTTCAGATTTACAAAAAAAGAGTTCAAGCTAATTTTTTTCATCAGCCCATTTTCATAAGAGATTCAAAATTAGAGCAGTTAAGACTGTTTTTTTTAACACGAAAGGGAAAATAATCCATTTTCAAGGCAACTAAAGTTTCACCTTTGATTAAGACAGAGTTTTGAGTTCGGAAATATATTTAAAATGTTAAAAATCGTGTTTTGTCCGTATTTAATAAACACCGGGATAATTATTGAAATTGAGAAGCCGTTATTTTTGAACTGAAGCTTAAAAAGTAAGTTCCTTAATATATTTCAGAACTCTCGCCAATTTAAATTCAACCAAAAAAATCGTCACTTCCTGAACTGAAATTCCTCGAGAATCTAAGAATAACTAGGTAACCTTCCTCTCTGTAACAAGTTTTCTTTTCTGATTGTGTCTCTAGTCATTGTTTCATTTTTGTCCGAGATTTTTTCGGCCTTTTGTCAGGTTACAACCGAGAAACCAACCGGTTGGCTTGCGCTGGTTCACGGTTTCGTTTCAGTCTTTTTTGTTTCGGTAAATACTCTGATGATCGCGTGATTTTTGTCTCGTCGTCAACGAGTTATTGGGTTTTTGATAAGGAGGTTGAAGTGTTGCGAGAAGACCGTTCTGAACGGAGCGTCGTTGAAATTTTCTCAAGTTATAGAAGGTTTTCTCTTATTTTTCTGGTCAAAATCGAGAGAAAACTGCTCTGCCTTTGGATTATAAGAGCAGGAAAGAAAAAATAGAAGCAAATAGATGATCGTACTGACCGGAGCGTCGTTGAGATTTATTCAATGTTTTATCGTTTTCAAGTTTTTTTTGGTTTTTCGAAAAGAAAAAATCTTATTTTTGATTATAATTCATATTTTTTGAATTCAAGTCAACCCATTATTTTTTCAAAATAAGTATCCACAGTTCAGTTTTTTCATGGCCCAATCTTGGAAAAATCATATTTTATTCTTCAAAAGGGTTTTCCACAATTTCGAAGCAAAAAATCCGAATTTGACGTCTGCATTTCTTTTTTGACCAGAGACTGCATGATTTTATGTTTTTTTCAGAGAAAAATAAATGAAAATTTTACTTCCCATTTTAATGATGAACTGATGCTCCGCGGAGCGTCTTACTGATAAATAAATTCAAATTAAACAAATTGTCGTGGAAAAATTAAATTTTCGGTTTTAATCAGCTACCCTGACCTTTTCTACGAGTCTGATGTTACTTACTTACTTACTTAGATACTTAGATGGTCCATCTTCGCTTTCGACCTTTTAGTGCCTTTTATTGATCGAAGCGTGGACCACACGTTTTCCAGGAGATCTTATGCAATCGGTCATCCAGTGTTATCGTCCTGGTTATATTATTCTTGCGAAGAAGTCCCATCCATGGTGTTGCACGTGTTATAGCATAATTATGGTCTGATTATCCTTTTTGCCTTGCCAGGGCTAAAAAAGACCGCCCATTCTGTTAGCAGAAGCAAGCCGAACTGCGTGACCGGTCTGTCTGATGCTCCGAAAATTTTAAATTTAATTCTCTTTCGTCTGATTTTCAGTTTCCAGAGATGTCATATAACCGCACCTTGACGTGTTATTTAAATATGTGTAGAACTGAGATTGCTCTTGGATCTTCATTAGAGCAACGGTATGCGTGCCGAGGGCAAGAATGACAAGTACAAGAAGGCGTCTTGCCATGGGCACGCATACATGTTGCATATGGCAACGAGGTCAGGTCAACAGACGTCCTGTCTCAGTTATTCGAAGTTACGAATCCTAGCTAATTCTTTTTTTCTCTCATTTTCGAGCCCAATATCTGTCCCAAAAACTGTTTCGCGTCGTGTTTCATGAACTTTGTAGATAGAAAAGAGAAATGCAACAACATGACATGTGAGACAAAAGTTCACGAAACACTAGAAACAGCAGCCAAAAAAGAAAAAAAAAGAACCAACCCGAGAAATACCGGTTTTTGATTAACCCCCAACTCTCGCCTCTCAACAAATTTATAAGCCTTCTTTTCTCTCTCTTTTACATTTTTCAGTTTTTTTTTGCGAATTGAAACAGGGAAAAAAGGATGGAGGAAAAGGTTTTGATACGTTTCACCTTGTTTATATATATATTTTTTTTTTAAATTATCTATGTCATTGTTTCCCATCTTCCATAAGTTTCTGATTTTTCCGCACTCTCTCCTTTCGCATGATATTTTCGTTCTTATGGACATGTCGGTAAGGGAAAAGAGAGTGCAGACAGGTCAAACTGTTTGAGCTCGTTTATATTTTCTTTCTTCGGTATCTTAAATTTTTTTTTGGACTGTCAGACATTTATTGCTCATGTTTTAAATATCTTTACTTCGCCACAACTTGACACTCGGATTTCTCTGCGCTTTCATTTTTTTTTCTATGGTCTCGTCGGTGAGAGAAACGAGAGCGCAGACAAGTCAGACAGCTCCAAATCATTTCAATCCAGGAAAATCTATCTGTTCGCTTCTAAAACGCTTTTTTGATTGAGAAACTGTGAAAGAAGTCATTTATGAAACCATCAACCACTTAATTTTCTCTCCTCAAGATGAAAAAACGAAAACTCGTTTCACCGAAACTTTTGTCGGTGTCTGACGCTTATCACCATCCGCCAGTCTTTGTGGGTTTTCATGTAGAAAAACGGATAGAAAAAGAGTAAATTGCATGAAATTTTTTGATGGTCATGTGAGTCTCATCTCTTCCGGAATTATAAGTAATTGGTAATTGGGACCGCTACGCGAGCCGCGTCGCTTCAGCCATCATTGAAGGACGATGCTCCGAGATCATCGATTCTCAGATGAAACTCCTTTTTTCAAACCTCTGATCTCATATATTCCTTGCGATGTTTGACTATGATTAAGCGCTACGCGAGCCGCGACGCGTTACTTCAAATTGGAGTTGTCTTGACCGCGTCGCACACCTGTGATTTATTTTTTCAATCTTTACACAGTGAACTTTCCGAGCTTTAGAGCCGCTACGCGAACCGCGACGCGTCCTTTTCCACCCATCCTCAATAGAACTTGGCATTAGGGATTCTACGCAAGCCGCCACTTTTCTACCAGTTAATTTCCTATCAAAGATTCACAACCATGATCATTTATTTTTTCTTTCTGTAGTAGAATCTTGAAACGCTTATCTTGGCTTGAAACTCAATCATTTTGACGTCATTCAAGTTTCCGAACCGCTACGCGGACCGCAACGCAACGTCTTCCATCGAATCGTTCAAAAGTTATCATTGTGACCGCCACGCGAGCCGTGACGCACCAGACATTCTCCTCTTTTCAAGATCTGTTTTTTTTTTCTGCTTCCTCTTCCAGCCATCAATGATCATCACACAAACACAATTCTTTGGTGGGAAAACTCACTTTCCCCTTCTTCTAATTATTTGTTTTTATGATGTTGCGAATACTCGTTTTCTCAGCATTGATGACATTTTTGCAGTTTAAAAAATGACTTTTTTCAGGTGCTCGGGCGGTACTTCTGGACACGACAACATCAAGGCAGTCTTCTTGGATTAATTTTTGGTCAGTTTTTTTTAGGAGAAGGACTGTTTATGCCTTAAGGTTCCACAGAGGGTTCAGTTTCAGTTAAATAAATCACTTTTACTGATAGGGTTATCAGTCAATAAAAGCTAGATTTTTGGTGAACGTATTCCAACTTTGGACTTTTTTTCATAAAAATTGTTATCTATACTGCTTTTGAAAAACCCAAGATTGTGTTGGAAGCCGTGTAGCGCAAGTCTTTTTTTGGTCGGGCGCACTTTATAGTAACCGTTTCACGACCGCGGCATGTTGAGCCATTCTTCGTGCGACCAAAGTCTGGAAGAATCCATCCCAAAAGTTTTTTGAAATAGGCTTTGGATTCCTTATTGATCCTCTAATCCGCAACTCATGTTGAAGTAAATAAACTGGCTAGGATATCACAAAAAAAACCCTATTTTTTTCTCAAAAATGGCTCCCTGAACTCATCTTCTTCTGACCCAATAAGACTATTGAACCGACAGCGAAATGAATTTTTGAAAAAAAAAAGAAGCAAAAGGAAAAAAGAAGATGGGGCCGTGGGTCGGCACGGTGAGGTACCATCGGTCGTCGGGATCCGGTTTTGTTCTGATCAAGGACGACCTCCAACCTCCAGCCAACTGAAGAATGTCTCGAAACGCTACCGCTGTAACCCGAAATGAATGCTTTTTCATCGCAGAAAAAATTCCATTTCGTTCCAAACTCTTGTTCCTCTTATCAGTGTGCAAAGTAATGTCAACGAAAAGTTCGGTCGTTTCCAATACCTCTCAATCTCCTGTTTCCCTTGCAACGGATGATTTTTTTTTTCCACTCGGAAAATGTTGCGTTCTTGATAAGATTGAACGTGTCGTAAGGATGAGGTGAATCACAGTTTTGATGATTTTGGAGCGATTCAAGGGGTAGTTTTGAACAGCTCAGGAGGTCTAGTTTGATCTTACCATGGTTTGCCAGGTCACATTTTGCCGAAAAGCGATCATGAGCTTGGAAAGTCTTGATCTGACTTAACCGTCATGATTTTTGAACTGAAGCCAAGTTTGGAGCAAAGCTTTTGGAAAAATTTCCTAGGAGCTTGTCCCATCCAAAGGTTTAAGAAATATTGGCATTGGGAAACCACGGCTTCATAATTCCTAGCCGTCATACACAAGGACGGATATGTCACTGGAGCTAGTCCACTGTTATCAAGATAGGACCTCGGCTAATCGACTTGGGGCGCCGACGCCGCTCAAGCGGTAGAAAGGCGTAGGAAGAAGAAGAAGGGCTCTTTTGGTCGTCTTGAATTCAAAGAAGCCCCAAGCTTGGAGCAAATTTTACAGAAACATTTTTCAAAGTATTTCAAGGTAGGGATTGTGACAAACAGGCAATCTAAATTAAATTCGACCTTTTAGAGGCTTGGAATACGGTTCACGAATGATCGAACCATATTTTCTCAATAAGAGTATCAGTTTTCGAATCGTGATTTTCGAACTGAGAAATCTTTCATCGGAACTTGAGACTCAAATACAAGAGGCGCCAGACGTCAAATCTTAAACTTGAAGTTTCTCTGAAATAGTCGGGAACCATGACTTCCCAATGAAAGGGCCAATCCCAGGATTATATTTTCTGAGTCGAGGAGCTTGAATCAGCGCTTGAGCCTCTCAACCAAGAGCTCAGACTTCACACTCCGAAACTTAAACTGTACATCGAACGAACATCGTTTTTGAATCGTCTAGAGCATGGCGACTGAATACCTAGAGATCATTTTTTATATTCAAGTCAGAGCTCATGAGCCTCCCTTAAAACCTCTTTCAATAGGAAGAACCTTTTCAAACCCCAAAGCTCAATTCAGAGCTTCTGAGCATCTGACACGAGACGCAGACGTCACCCTCCAAAACTCGAACTTTACTTCCTCTGGACCAGCTCCCAACGCCACCCGGTCCTCCTCCTCCTCCTCGGCCAGATGCCATCGCCACCGCCATTCCGGTCCCTTCCTTCCATCCCAACGTGACTGACATTGCATTGTTCCATTCGCTGACTGCTACAAACCCCTCCATCCAACCGGCTCTTCTTCAGAATCAAAAAAACGAAAAACACGTCGTCTTGGCCGACGGCCGTCTGTTAACGTTGCTGGCGACGTCTTCGCCTCAAGTTGCCAAAGCCAAGCTTTCCCGCCTTTTTTCGCCTTTCGCTTTTCATTCGCCCTCCATTCACTTTTTTTTTCTCGTCATTCCGACTACCAGTTCTTCTCTCAATCATTCTTCTAAGTTCTGTCAACAGCCTTCGTTTTCTATCCTTTTTCAAAAATCAAAAAAATTATTTTTTAACTCTCTATTCTAATAAAAATTGGAAAAAAATGAGTTGATTTCTTGTTCAAAAAAAGTAGCTAAAAAAATCAAGTTTTTTTCTGACGGATTTGCACTTTATTCGCGCGTCTCTTTCCCTTTATTTAATGGCTTTTGTCGTATTTTCGAAGTTCGAAGGTTGAAATCGAAACTTTTTAAATTCATGTGTTCACGTTTTTGAAGCTTTCTCGTTTCCATAAACACTATGACGTCTTATTGCTCATATTAGAGATTTCTCCGACCACGTATTGTTCACAGGAAACAATTTTCAAATATCAATCCATCGGTTTTTTATTTGTTTTACATGGCCTCTTTGGGTCAAAACTTAGTATTTTACAAGCTTGGATCTTCATTGTGATCTGACATCTTATTGCTCAGGTTAAAAAACTTTGAATTCGATTTCCTTAAAGTTAATCATTTGATCTTTAAAAACAATAACTTGAAACTCAATGTGACACCACAAAAATCGCAACTTTTGCAACCTAAACTACTGTAGATAGTCTGATTCTTACACTCGATTTTTGTTACTCGTCGTCACTGACCGGTTTTTTTGTCCCGATTCGAGAATATCCGCCGCCCATCGACAATGGTCTCCAACCTTTTTCCCACTATCATTTTTGCCCCTTTTTGCGACACCTCTTTTTTGTCGTGCGGCGAAATGATGAGAAAAAAAACGAGTTTTTCATCTCGTCCTTTTTCCCGTCGGTCGGTTGCGCAACCCACAGACTCTCACTCTTCGGCGAGGAGGCGTGGCTTTCTCGCTGTTGCTCATGTTAGAGGCCTCTACTTCTCTTCACTTCAGCATAAGGCAGTGATGTATCTATGATTCGATTTGAGGCTACCTGAAAATTCAAATGATTGCTCAAAGTGGGGGTTTCAGTGAAGGTCTAGGAGAGGCGTGGCTTTTTGATGAACTTGGAAGCGTGTTTTTGATCGTATTGCTCATGTTAGGAGTTTATTCATCTCGTGATTGGAAAATGAAGCAATTCGAGCTCTATGGCTCAATAGAACTGCTGTAAACAACTGAAATCTTCATCTTTATATCTTATCCATCAAGTTGTAAGATAGAAAGAGTGTTCAATGAAAGCTTGGCATTTTACTGTTTCAGTTGAAAGTTTTGAAAGTTTAAAGAAATCTTATTCTACTCCTCATTTTTTGTTCAAATTGCTCAGGCTATAGCTCTAACTCGTAGGCTCTTATTTCACGTCAATTGTGCTCCATGGAAGTTTTGCTCTGCTTCAGTAAAGAGAGTTTTGTTCATATTCAGTCCCGGATTTTCAGCAATCTTCTTGATTTTTAAGCTTCAAATCAGCTTCTCCGAACTTTTATTGAAAACTCCACTAGCAGTAGTAGGAGTGACCTCGAACCTTCTTTTTTTTCGTTCTTTACTCAGCGCAGTTCAGTTTTGAATTGGTTGAGGACAGAAGTGACCCTGGGCTCGTGGTGTCATTTCAGCCGGTTTTTCGTCTTTTCAGGCCGAGAAATTCCGTTCGTTTTGACCTTCGTTTGGGTCTTACTGTTGACAGGATCAAAGGGAAATGGTCTGAAAAAAGATTAGTTTAGAAACTTTTTTAAAAATTATTGGAATTTCATTGGTTCTTCTTGTCTGAACAAAAGAAGTTTGAAAAAGTATTTTTTGGGCTCATTTTTGTGAAGGACGTGTTTAAAATATATTCAAAAGTTTATTGCTCATGGCAAAAATAGTCTATGAATATTGGGACTATAGGAAGGGATCTGTTAGGAAATAAGACTTATATATCAATTTTTTCGAGCTTTTTCTCTATAGAGCAAACTTGAACCTGTCTACTGCGGCTATTTTTTCCAAACCTTTTTGTCGCGCAACAAAACGTTTTCCTCAGTCATTTCTGCAACGAAATTCCGTGAAAGAACCTCTCAAATAATCATCTTTCCCTAATCTATAGTTTCTGATAGTTATCATGTTTGTCCACTGAAGAATTTCATCAGAAATCTGCAACTCGCGTGATTTTCTCCTTTCGTCGATAACAAAACTCACGGCACAGCTATACTTTGATTATTGCGCAGAGCACACGGGTTGATAACTTATCAGCTCTTTTTTTACCTCTTCATAACTGTTATTTGATAAGAAAAGAACTGTAGCGTCTTATGATCAACAACCAGTGTCGTTGAGGCAAAAAGTATGATAAAAGCTTGACTTTTTTGCGTTAACTCTGTGAGTCACGTAGAACTTCTAGAAACTAGGTTTTGAAATTCTTTGAGGGGTTGGTTTAGGTGGGAACAATCTGCAAATATACTGGGAATTGAGAAGAAGAGCACTAGACTCAATTTTCGGATCTTCTCAGGATCTACCCCTTCTCTTTTAAAGCCTAGAGCAACATTGAAGCCTTGAATATTGTTTCTTTCCTTCTAAGAGGCTCTGAAAAATGACTGAGAAGGTTTTTAGGCTTTCGAGCCTTTCTAGTTTCTTAAAAACTGTTCTGAGATTTTTCAAAAATTTCTTCGTTCTTCACTAGACGCATTTTCTTCTTGTATTGATTTTCAGAGATCTCTAGAAAAATTCTTGGTATTCTGAGAATCCATTGATCCCCTTAAAAGCTTCAGAAAGATTCAACTTTACTCTAAAAAACCTGAGTAAGTACCAAGTTTTCCCCTCTCAAATATCGAGTACAGGTTAGATGTCAAAAACCGACTTATGAGAAGGGAAAAAAAAGTTATAAAAATAGCCGTCTGGAAATACCGGTCTCATTCCCAAAGGGGCGTACTAAATTTGTCTCAAAAATCGAGAAAGCAAATCGAGTTGCGGCACATACACAAACAAACAGAACTTTTACCTACAGCCCGAAAAATTTCTCTTTTTTTTTGACTGACTGGGGTCGGAAATATACTCACCTCGGCTGTACCAGTTTTTTTTTCCTCCTCCGTTTGTTCTGTTTGCGTTGCAAGTCGTCTTCTCTTTTTTCCGCAACGTTTACCTTTACCTTTCTCTTTTTTACCTTTAACTTTACCTTGAGCTTGTGACTTTACGCGGGTTATTAGCGAATTTTGTAAGTTAGGCACTCAGGTTGATTGAGGCTGATTTTTGACCAGATTTTTGAAGGCCTGAAATCATTTTCAGATCTAATTTCAATAGATGAAATAAAAATTTGGTGGGATAGGCTTTTTTGAATTTTTCAAGTAGTTTGCCAATTTTTCCTACTTACTTGAGTTTAACGAATAAAAAAATTTCACATAAAATCCTTCGTAAAAAAATTCATAGAAGTTTACTAATGGATATTTACAAACTTGAAGGTCGAGTTTTTTTATTTTGTAATTTTTTTGATTTTTAAGAGCGTTTTGATTCTTTCAATGACCAAAAAGCCCACTACTTCTTACTGATTTCTGAAATTTTTAGGCGATCCATTTTTGAAGGAAAGTTTTGATTTTTTTCTTGACTAGAAAAAAAGTTAGAATACAAAATATCCACGTTCACTTTTTTTGAACTTTGAAGCTTTGAAAAAGATGAAATAGGAAAATTAAAATAAAAAAATATTTTTTTGGCAATTTTTTTCAAGTTTATGTATGACCTCGTTCGCTTTGAACTCTTTTTCAACTTTCACTTTGAGAATATATGAAGAAAGACCATCAGTACCTTAAGTTTTGGTGCTTCTATTTTCTCTTGCTCGCCCGACCGAAAACAACTTTCACCTGCGGGCTCAGCGAGACAACAACGAAACTCGAGCCATTCCACGTGCGACCCCACCGTTCTGACAAACTTTGAACTCTTCTCTAGTTTCATTCTGATAAGTAGTCATCAAAGTAGCTAGGGATCATCAATAAACCAGTTGAAAATCGCCGTCGTTTTGCTTATCACCGCAAATAAACTTCTCCTCTCTCAGTATATATATTTTTTTATTTGCTCTCTCTTTATACCAACAGACAAGCAAAGGTTGCAAGAATAGATGCGGCTTTTCTTCGAATGTTTGAGCAAACTTTAGGGGGCGTTTTTTTCCACGTCTCTCTCGTTTTTTTTTTCACTTGAAACCGCACAACTTTTTCGAATTTACCTTCACCTTCAGGCTGCTAATCGATTCGATTTTTGATTTTTTGCTGTGTATATCAGAAATCTTTCAAAGAACGTTCTCTTCTTGATTTCGGGATGGTTCTGATAAGAGATATTTGTTAAGAATGCCTTTGGTTATGTCTTCTCCTTGGCACGATTTTTTTTGGTAAAAATTTGATTTCTAAATATTTGACGATCGGTTTTTAACGGATTTCTTATTTGATGCGCAAAGCGACCGCAACACATTGAGCCATTCCAAATGCGACTGGACCGCTTTGAGTAGTTTCCTTTTCTCACATTTCGGTAGGTGTTTGCAAGTTTTTGTTATGCTTCTAACCTGACCACGAAGCCCTGAGCCATTCCAAAAGCGACCAGAAGCCTTCAAGCTTCTTCTAAAATCAAGGCAAAGGCTTCAACTTGAGCCGCAACCGCAACCCGTTAAATCATTCTAAATGCACACCAGAAAATTTGAAGATTATTTTCAAATTTCTGAGCTGAGAAGCTTCTTCTATTGTGTAAAACTGTTCAACTGTGATAAAAATTCTACCAGAAAAAAAAAATAAACCATTCAAAAACTTCCTTATGAGTGCACGCAACGACGTTGAATATGCGGATCAATATTTGCGCGGTCCGAGGAGAACAAATCATTTCATTTCCGTCTTCGCCTCGTCTCGGACTGTTTTGACCGCCGTCCACCACGGAGGTTTAGCCGCACCCGGCGGTAGGATGAATTGTATAGGAGGGGAGAGAAATTGTGGGCGGAGAATTTGGCCGTGGCGCGCAGCAGCCGAAGGACCTTGAGCCTCCTCCTTCTCCACGGACGTCCTTTCTCTCTTCTTTCTCGATCCCACCCCAAAAGTGAACGACACAGAAGCTCCTGTGTAGATTCTTTTTATTAGGAGCATTTTTAAATTCTTCTTTTTGGAATTTTTTATTTTAGGTTTTTTTTTCTAGGTTTTTTCCAGAATGTTCTGAAAGTTTTTAAGGTCCTTTTTTTAAAAATAGGTTCACTTCTCTTTTTTTTCGTGATATTTTTTCCTTCTTCCGACCTTTTTTCTTCTATATCATTTTTTTTATCAGCCAAAATCATGCTTTCAATTTTATTTCCTCTTCAGTTTTCTGACTCTCAGTGATTGTCACCTGCGGTTTGATTTTCGCTATCAGAAAACCGCACTGTTGTTATCTTAACAGTGTTTTATAAGCTCTTAGGAATCATTTGGGCACACGGAACTGATAAGGCTTCGAAGCTATGTATAGAATTTAAGGAAAAAATAATAATAAAAACATTTTCTAGATTTAGTGATCTCCAGGTTTTTTTCGGATCAGTGTGGCACATATGGGAATATTTGAAATAAAAATAAAATTCTCAGGGTTTCGATTTGAATACACAAGAGAAATTTTTTTGAGTGTTAGAGAGCATTGAGATTCGGAGACGGAGAAGTTCTCTAGCTGTCTGCGTGTCTCTCATTTTCACACACTCTTTTTCATTTATTTTTTTCCTATAAAACAAAAAAACACGGCGAAAAAAATCTCACTTTTTTGCTTTATTTTTTTCAAATTCTAATAAAGTTTACTGTGGAAAAATTAACCTGAATGAATTTTACTTGGAAACTAACTTGAAATTTCTTTTTTTTTGTTAGTATTCCATTTATTTTTTCCTTGCCAAAAGGTCTTTTTGATGAGTTGATGCGCAACGAATCAGATCTCTGCTGTTTGAAACCGTATAAACGTTTATCTTATCAATTAGAGCACCATGTGTCTCCCAAAAACAACGTTTTAGTACTTTTTGACATAAAGTCTTGAAAACAAAAAAAGACGCACATCGTTGGGAAAAAAACCAAAAATTGCGAAGAAAATATAAATATATGGATGCGGAATTTTAAGAAGCTCAGGGAGCACCAACCAACGTCGGTGGAGCACATTTGACTTGGTAATGAGAGCCGCTGAATGGGAATTGGAGAAGAAGAGCAAAAATTGGCATTCCAAAGGCACATTTTTGATTGGCGGCCTTTTTCTCCCAAATCATATGTTAATTTCGAAGTTCTCTTTTTTTAGATGTGTTCCGTTTTCATGTGGAATTTACTTCTAGAAAATTATCGGAAAACGGGTTTTGAAGCTTGAAAAACTCGATTTTCCTCCTATTTTTCGTAGATTTTCAAGTTTTTCTTGAATGCTGTGGTCGCATTTGGAATGGCTCTGTGCTTCGCGGTCGCGGACTTTAACCGCTTATTCTAAAGATTTTTTTACACACAAAATATTTTTGACAAACCTTTAAAATTTTGTAAATGAACTAAAAAAATCATGATTTTTTTCTATCTGGTTTTTCAATAAAGATATTTCAAAAACATCTTCAAATCTAAATTTTTGTTATCAATAAACTGCTGATAGTATTGTGGCGGCTGGATTTGTTTGATTCATACACACACCCAACACTTCGTCATACTATATGTGTCACCAAAAAATATATAGAAATAGAAAAAATAGCAGAGTGACGCATTTCCCTTCCTTATTCACCGGTGTGTTTGTGTGTGTTTATGTCCTTTCCTTCTTCTATTGTTAACGTCTTTTTTTTCCTTATCCACCTAGGTTTCTACCTGATTTATTGATTGATTTTGAGCTTTTTTATTTGACCTGGAAGCTCAATTTCACTTCGTTTCATCGATGTTTTGAATCCTAGTTGAGAAGAACCAAAGGTCTTTAAAATGATTTTAGTCAAGTTTCAGGCGTTTTAGGACCTTTCAAAGTCTGGATGAGGATTTTACGCTCTTCAAAATGGGTTTTTTGAATATCAGGCTTTCCCATTTCCTTTTCTTCAACAGAGAAATCTAGAAAAATCTATTTTTGTGCCGAAAACGTGCTCAAAATGAAGAGATCATATCAATTTTTTTTGGTTCTTATCAGAAGGCATGTGTCAAAAAGCGTCAGCAGATGCCTTATCGGAGAAAAAGCTCAAAAGGCAAAAGTACCCTGAGTGATTATTGTTATCTTCCATCTGCTATATGAAAAGGAGAGAAAAGGTCGCTTATCGCAGAAGGCAAAACTCCCCAGCATTTTTATCAAACATGGCACCTCTTCTAACCAACGTCTATCAGACTATCATTTAACATAGTCTGATAACGGCTCTCTTTGATTATTATTCCTCACTCTAGCGCTTGTGTATTCCCCAAATTCCTCTTCGTCTTTTATTCGAAAAAAAAAAATTAAAAATTGACAATAGTTCATTCGCAGCTTGCTTGAAAACACGCATAGGAAAAGACGCCAATTTTCCTGTGGAAATAATTTTCGAAGGGCTTGACGTTTTTTAAGGTTTTTTCAGTTGTTTCAGCTGATTTTTCTCTTTTTTAATGATGTCTGATCTTAATCGTTCTGATGAAAAAACAAGTTTATCAGAAAAGCATCGGCTGGGCGCCAAAAAGGGGTTAGAGCAAAAAAGTTTTTTCTCAATTAGTTAAAAGTCCTACGATGCCCTAAGAAAATTGAAAGGATATGGGATTTTTGAAAGGGTTCTTTTTCAGAAAAATGAACCATGATGAAAAAGTAGTCGTTTTATTTCTGGTTTTTACAGAATCTAAGAGAAAATTGATTTGAAACTGGGTGTTTTCTTCGGTTCAGGGCGTTTTTTCTCGGTTTCATAACTTTTTCCATCATCACCTTTTATTATATGACGTCACTTATCTATTTATTCACTTCATGACTTTTTACTTTTATCAGCTCTTTTTTATCTTTTTGATGACTCTTTCTACGCATTCTTCAGCTCAAGAAGAATGTATTGAAATTCAAATTTTTCTTCGCTTTTTGGACTTCTCTAAACCCTGAGAACTTTTCGGGAAGTTCCCACGTCGCCGCAATAATTTTGCTTTTTGATTTTCACCGCGGGACTCTCGTCATAAAATTCAGTCCCAATGGTCAGTTTTTGTCTCACTATCCTCTCGAAATTGCTATGAGCTTCACCACACGTATTCCTTATGATCAAATGAGGTATTTTTATTCGTTTTTTTGTTTGATTGTTATATTCATCGACAAGAAAAAAATGTTTTTAGTGAAAAAAATATTTCTCTGCTTTTGGGTCTTTTCCAAAGAAAATCAGTTTTTCAAGATGGAAAGGATCTTCTTTTTTTTTTGTTTGGACCTCAGCCGATCCGAATAGAAAACTGTACCAAAACATCAACAAAACGTCATTTCGGCCTCAATTTTCTTTCGTTCGAGGATCCGCATAATAGTTATTATTTTGTTTCATCGGATCTCTCTGCTTCTCATTGCAGTTTTCATAGTTTCTTTGACGACTTCTAAATTGTGCTTTTTGAACTTTTTGTGTTTCCAGTGACAATAGGTTTGTTATAAGATAAAGTTTGTTTCCAACTTATAAATTTTATTTACCAAGCTCTCAATTATTTAAAAATTTTTTAATCGCTTGAGAATCATCTCTGCGTTTTGGAAAGCTTTCTCAAATTCAAAAAAACCTCGATTTTCAAGTTCGAAGCATTTTAACATTTCTAGTGCTGTCAGAAACCAAGTCCAAGTCTCATATCAAGAATAGCCAATTCACTTCACTTCCTACTGATCTGGGCTCTCAAAAGTTCACCCAAACAACTTTTTCTATCTCAATTGATCTTTTCAGAATCGCTATCTCCCATATCCTTTTCCCTGAACCCAGAATCCCATTTAAGCCATATTTTTTTGCAGAATTCGCGCCCGAATGCTAGCGTCGATGAACGGTGCGGCCGGCGGCAGCGTCGGCGGCGGCAACTCCACGCACCATCACCAGAACGGCAAGGCTTCTGGAGGCGGCGGCGGCGGAAACCAACGGCAACACTGTTTCCTGTGCGAGTTCCCCCGTTGGCCATGGGCCATGTGCAACGACTACATCGAGCCCGTCTGCCGGGGATGCGTCAACTATGAGGGCGCCGATCGGTGATTTTTTGATCTTTTTACGAATTCGATGTTGGAACAGCTCCCAGTTGCTTCTAGCGAAATAATGGGCGAAAAAAAAGTGATTCAGCAGTTTTTCTCGACCTAGCTGTGAAAAGACTATCTTCAAAATTTATCCGCGTTGGGACAAAATTGAAGTTCTTGGTCCACCAATAGTTTTCCCACCTCGTAGAAAAACCCTTTCTCAACGCTACAAGATAGGAATGCGCAGAAGTAGGTTTTAGTCGGGCAAAGGAACCAATTTTTTTTTTTGCCATTTCCAACGAAAAATTACCAGAAAACGCCCAAACATACAGTCATACTTAACTTTCTGATTTTATTTTTCATCTCCGGCTTGTATGCAGGAGATAAGATAAGGCCTTATCACATCTCTTTTATCAAAAAGCGACCATTTCGCCACGCGTTTCACCCAATAAATGATGTGACGACTTTGGCAGCGAGCCAAGGAGGTTCTTATCAAGCTGAGGGCTCTGAAAACTGTAAACATGGTATTTTGAACTTTGATTAGTTGAGGGTGAGAAAAAGTTGGAGTAGTTTTCGGCGTAGAGGTTTCTTTTGAAGGTGCAACCGACCTAAAATGGCTTGCGCCCATTAGAAAATTTCAAAAATATCGAGAATACCTATACTTTTGAGCAGTTCCATTTTTTTTTCACAGTCTCTCGCGAGCGAGAGTTAAAGAAGCGCAGACAAATCAGATAGATTCAATTCATCCCGATGAAAATTGAAATTCGAATGATTACAGAATCGAGAACGTGCTCGAAAATGCGCGGCAACTGAAGCGAGTCCACGGATTCCCGGTAGCCGATCCGGCGCACGCAAAGCCACAGGTTTGCCAGAAAAAAAACGGACACAGTCCATCCAACGAATTTCAAGGTGAACAAGCCGGAGCCCCAGCAGACGCCGACGACGACGATGGCCGCTGGTCGACTGAGCCCGCCCAGAAGTTTGGCACCAATCCAACCCCCTCAAATCACCCTCAACCAGTTCAATGAGGTTGGAGCTGGATGATATCAGAATATTTAAAGAGGAAAGGATTAGTTGCAGCTGACTCAACAGCGATTACTCGCCTTGGCCACCGGAAACGCGAGGAGCGTCGAGGAGATGGCCATGCTCCAGCAACTGCGACAGACACAGCTCAATCCGCAGTTGATTCCCGGTAAGGTCGCATTGGGAATGGCTCGACGAGTTGATGTTCTGTCAGAATAGGCATAGTAGTCGAAAAATTGCTTAGGACATCAGAATCCAGAAAATGATCTGACTCTGACCAGGGGGGTATACAGAATCGCCTGAAAGAGTTCAAAAAGCTCTATTTTTATCCAAAAGTCCGATAGCCGATACAAGTTGAACGATTAAAGTTCAAACTCTAAACTATCCAAAGAGAGCTTAGTTTAATGAATGACACTTTCCAGCCTTGCACTTTGGACTGCTGCCGGCGCTTCAGGCGCCAATCGCCACGAGCACGGCGTCGCCAGTCGCCTCAGCCGCCGTCAATCATAGGAAACGGGAGCTCGACGACGATGTCAAGCCTGAACACTTTGCCAAGGTTCAGCGAGGTGAATATTTCGTTATTTTCTGGAATTCGAAGAGACAACAAAAAAGGAGCCAGCTTCTGTTAGAAATGCATGGGTTTTGATAAGATGAGCTTCTGTGCTCTATGGATAATTTACCGATTAGATATCTTCGAGAATAGCTTTTTCGGTGAGTTTTCAGCATGGTGGCTCAATTAGTTTAGCTAGTGCGCTCTAATTAACAATATTGTGATCAGACAGTTTCGAATGGAGATAGAGCACAATTCTACTCAAATTCCACTGCTTCTCCACTCAACCACTATTTCTCACCCATTTGAGCTATTTTTGAATAGCCATCTTGATCTCACATGACCAATTTGGGTCATTGAACCTTCGCCAACAAATCTCCTTCCAATCCAACCAAAAAACGAAGCAAAAAAGTCCGTTTTCAATTCGATTCCAAATGGACGTGCGGTATATTGCAGCACCCCAACCACACGCGTTACGCAATTCGCGACCCCGAAAAACGCGTTTTTTCATCTCTTCTCCTTTTTTTCCATTTGTCCATCGCCGCCGCCGTCGTCGGAGATTTCGGGGTCATCCACCTCGGGAAAACTGGTTTTGACGGAGCGGAAAGCCGTCGGTTGCGTCGTCGTGGCGAGAGAGGTCGACCCCGGAAAGTACACGCGGCGGAAGAAGAAAATAGAGAAGAAGAAGGAGAAAAAACCGGTTCTCCACCCACACTTGGGCCGGTACCAGCTCGTGTCGCTCTCCGTGTTCGGTTGCGTAAAGATTTTGGTTTTGCTAAAGGTTGATCTGAACTTCTCGAGGGGTTACGGCTTTTCCCTGGAGACTTTCTTGTCCTCGGAGTTGTTCTGAACTTCCCGAGGATATTGGCTTCCTCTTGAAGACTAGCTCAGGTCGATAGAGAGAACCTTCTTCTTCTTCAGACGGTTGATCCGAACTTACTAACTTTAAAGAGATCTTCTGAACTTCCTGTGGAGCTTGGCTTTTGGCTTGTTAGGGGTAATCAATTCGAGGAGGACTGAGAAGACTTAAAGATTAGCTCATGTTCAGAATTGGAGCTTGAGTTCATCGGGAAGACCAGTTTAGGTCAATGAGAACTTCTTGAGCTAACTGGAAAGGTCGGCCCACCTTTTCGTGTTCTGAAAAACTTTTCTAATTTCTCGAAGAACTTGCTTCTTTGTGAAGAATTGCCCAAAACTCGAAGCTGGCGATTCTTGATGGTAGGCTGTCATTCGTTGTTTCTCAAAATGATGTTCCTACTAGCTTTTCTGCAAGCCTGAGCTTTCAATCACTCCATCGCCGTTTTCACTTGTTCGAACCAGCCAAAGTGCTAGGTGTCGGCCAGAAAAATGTTGTTGTCAACACGCGTTTTGGGCGAGAAAGTGACCCATATTCCGGGGCGAGCGGCGAGTACAGAGGACCGTAGTAAACAACTCTTCTCCGACCCGATTGATATCTGTGGCTGGCTAAATTTCGCGAGGCCAGATTTTCGGGAGAACCGGTCCAGAAATCAATGAGTTCGTCAACAAAGTTCACGTCATCTTCATGGTGTCTGTTTTGAGGGATTCTAATTTTTTTTATTTGAAAGTTATGCTCAGGTCAGATGACCATGTTTGAATAGTTCAAAGAACATAGATAAATACAGAAACTACTCATTGTATGTGTTGCTCAGGTTAGGGAAAGTTCTTTCCTTTTGAATAAAAATGAATTTTCAATGTTTTCAGCAAATTTTGATGATCCGAGCATTGGTATGATTGAGTCGATTTTTGCGAACTTTCTCTACCCGTCTAACCTGAGCAATAACTTTTTAGAATGAGCAATACATTTTTTTAATTATTGGCAGCAATTTCGCAAAAAAGAGACTAAATTTAGTTCAAAACTCTAATTTGATCTGAAAAAAATGATCAAAAAAATTGAACAGAAAAAAAGTCAAAATTTTAAATGAAGAGTTAAATTTGAATTTTTTTGGAAAAAAAGCTGGGTTCTGTATAGTTTAAAACAGGAATTTTTTTGTTATTTGCTTTTTGCTTGATATAAATAGAGACTTTATGAATGAACTTTTCGCTTTTTGATCCAAATTGCTTCCGATCCCACAATGACGCAACGCGGCGCCGACATGAAAAGCTTGTTCCATCCATTTTTTTTTTTCTGTCGTTGTCTGGGTTCAATCGCAATCTCGATGCATGCCCGATTTCCTGACCCCATTTCCAATCCGGATTTATTTGGTCGTCGATTTTGGCGTTGCGCAAGAGAAGAGGAGGCGGTAAATTTTCGTCTGATTTGACCTCCTGATGGATCTGCGAAGAAAGAGAAAAACCGGTTCTGAAACTTTGTCTTCTTCTTCTTTTTTTGCTGCTGCTGGTCGAACTCTTCTTCTTGGCACTCCTCTTGGCCTGAATTCCCTGCTGACCTGATTTTCGAGCGATTTTGTTGGGAAATGGACGAACATTCGAAAGATTAGAGAGTTTTTTGAGAAGATGGTCTTGGAAGGGTAGCGCAAGAAAAAGAGAGATTCCTACAGAAATTTTTTCATAATGTTGAGCTTTAATACAGTGTATAATTTTTTTCTTTTTCGAGATTGTCTAGTCATTTGAGATTGCTGAATCTCACTGAAAAGATTTCTCAACAAACCGTAGCTCATTTCTGACGTATTTGATTACAAATAACCAACGTCAAAACCGCAGAAATGAGTCTTCAAAGTACACAAACCTTTTTTTTCCTCAAGAAATTTCCCTTTGTTTATTTAGTTACTTCAACGAAACGAAAAAGTTACTGCTGCCAGGAACCTTGACAAACTTTTACAGTTTTCCCCGAAACTGTTTGACTAGGCCGGTTTACCTCTCGATATTTCCGACGTTTTTTGTTTGTCCCCAGCTTTTTTCTTTCCTTTTTCTTGAGAGTTTCAGCTTTAAGGGCTCTGAGAATGAGTTTGGAAAAGTTTTCAGCGAAAAAGAAGACCTTCGAAATGACCTTTGAAGTCGCCCGGCGCTACCTGGCACCATTGAATTGGATGAATAAGAAAAAAAAACTTTTTTTTAGCGGAACCTTTTTTTCCATGGGCTAGAAATGACCTTCACACCTGGCCACTTCTTCGTCCCCGAAAACCAGTATTATTAATAGTGCTACTGCAAAATAATTGGCCTAACCTTGTGCGTTCGGTGCATTTTCTTTTCAAGGTTTTTGGGGGCCTCTATGTAATAATATTCATAAAATGGAAGTTTTGGCTTCTTGAACGCTTCGAAATTGAGATCTATAAAAGAGAAAGATGGGTTTTTGTGTATTTTGGAAGAGACCGTCAAGAAAAATTAGACTTTTTCTAGGATTTTATAAATATAAAATAAAAAAAGAAGTTGCCCAAGCAGTCGACATTTATTAATTATTGGGAAACTTGTTAGAACTTTAGAAAATATACTTGAAAAAGAGTTTTTTTCAAGGTAGAATCGAACCGTTTGAATAGCTTTTTCTAGTGAATGAAAACCCGATTTTTCTGAATAGTACTTGAAAAAAATGGATAAAAAGGCAAAGTTCTTATGTTTGAAATTTCAGGAGATGCTCAAACGACCTCCGTTTCGCCGACCTCCACACACAGTCCTGACCATCCGGCCGTCGACCGACGCCGCCAACATCACCACTCCAACAAGTGAGCTCGAAAAAGCTCAATATTTTCAATATTCTCAACAAAAAAAAAATAAAAAAAATCAAACAACTTGCTTTTGCTTGATTGACTTTAAGCCTTCAGATCTTCATAATGACATCTACAAAAAACTACTTCAAAATAAACAGGAGTACTTTTTCAGTGAGCGGATCCTGCGATGCACAATCTGCAACGAGCGGCTAGAAGACACGCACTTTGTCCAGTGCCCCAGCGTCGGCTCCCACAAATTCTGCTTCCCCTGCTCAAGAAACTTCATCAAGGTAGCTTTGAAAAGTCATTTTATCTAGTCAAAATCCACCAGAAATTAAAAAAAATCTAATTTGCTCAAGTGATAGATAGTACGAGTTTCTTCGATTGTTTTTGCCAATTTTTTTCAATCAATTTTATATGTTATATTATCTTTGCTCAATCGCTCATGATAAGATTCGTATCTATTTTTTGGTTTTTTCTAATAATAATCTGCCTCATTTGGAAACACATTAGTTTCTCAATATTTTAATCAAATAAACTGTTTCCAGGAGCAGAACAAGAGCGCCGACCTGTACTGCCCGTCGGGCGAAAAATGCCCCCTGGTTGGCGCGGCGATGCCCTGGGCCTTCATGCAGGCCGAGATCGCCCAGATCCTCGGCGACGAGTACGAGGACTTCAAGAAGGTCCGCGAGAACTCCGGCCTCGTCCAGTCCTCCGCCAACAACAACAACTCCGTCTCGGCCAATCAGAACCAGGTAAACTAGATAGATATTTATTATGGATAAAATTTTTATTAATTAGTTCTAACTTTCTATGGCGTCGAGCATATTCTTTCAAGTGTTCACAGATTTGTGCCATGATCAACTTGGTTTTAAATATCTACTTATTATGGTTCTATGTTTCTTTTCTTACACAAAAAACTTTTTTTTTTCTTCACAGGTGGGGTTAGTTGATCCACCTAGTGGTCTTTTTCCCTCCCTGCAACATCACCATACCATCCCGATGTTGCGAAAAATAAACAAATTGAATTGAAAAAACTTTGGATTTTTCTTGGCTCAGTATGGGAGCAGATAATATAAATTTGTACTCAATTTTTGGAATATCTGGGAAAATTTCTTTTACAGGTTTTTGACGTTTTAGTCGTCACTATAGTAATCAAGTTAGTGGCCACTTAAGGGGTTCAAAATTAGTGGCCACTATAGAGGTCTGAGTGCTACTATTAGACCACTAAAAATTTTAGTGGCCACTTTAGGGGTCAATATCTCAACATAACTCGTCCAATCTGTATGTTTTCTGGAAGATTATTATCTGGAAGGAATACTGGATGAAAAACTACTGAAGTGGCCACTAAAACGGAAAATAGTGGCCACTTTAGTGTTCCCTCCAAATAGTCTTTGGCGAGCCTTCATAGTGGCCTCTTAAAATTTTCCCAGATCATTTTTTTTTACTGAAACCATCTTTTTCATTGTTTTTTTAAATATGATTGTAAGTAACCTCATCTTCAATGAATTTTTGAAGAACACGATCACAAAAGATATAGAAATTCACTTAAATCGAGAAACATTTATCGATTTTAAGGAAAAATATCATTTTCAAGCTCATCGCTTTTCAAAAGCCATTTTCACTGGAGCCTTATTTTTGTTACTTTTCAACTTTTCAAGCTTCTTCCCCTGGAGTTTTCGTTCAATAAACGAGTTAAGGATCTCGAAAGTTTTGGAAAAAGTTTCTAATACCTTTGAAGAAAAACCAAAATTTGAAATTTTTCCAATCAGTTTTTTCAACAATCATTATTTGCAGGCGGCCCAGCAATCGTCGCCCGCTTCAACGACGACGTCAAACACGTCGTCTTCCTCCGTAGCCACTACACCTAACGTCGTCAATTAGAGCAGAATTAAGCACAAAATAGGGCCCTAATAAGGCCCTAACAAGGCCTTAGACCTAGAAAGACTTAGGTCGGAAAATCTTTTTTTACACTTTTTTCGCCTGTTATCCATACCCGTCTTTGTTATTAAATTGTCTGATCTCTTTCCCAAGTGCATGTGGCTTTTTCTCATTAACTTTTTTCTTGTCTTATTACCAATTTCACTTGCTCTTTTTCCTCTCTACGCCTCATATAGTTCAAATTTTGTCTCTGCTTGTATTTGTTTTCTTTTTTCCACTAATAATGATCGATATATATAGATAGAATTTTTCCGTATTCTTCTGCTGAGAAACTGAGAATATTTGGGATTACGGTTGTTTTTTTATTGTTTTTTCTCACTTTTTTTGTTGGATCATTACTCCAATTTGTAAAAATTTATGAATAAAAAGTAAAAACTTTTGTTTTTGTTTGTGAAATTGGAGAAAGGAAACACGCTCTTTTATTCTTGTATGAAGCCAGGGGGTTCCTGGAAGACATAATTTTTGTTTCGTTTGAAGACAATGAAAAAATTGGTAAAATTTGGATTTTATTCTGTTTTTTATTGATAGAATGGTAGTATTTCAAAATTGACAATAACTGAAGTTCGTGAATTTTCATAAAATTCAATCAATTTGGTATAACTATTAAATGTAATTCTTGACTTTTGATACGTTAATTTTAGAAAAGAAAAATCATGGAACTTTTTGCTGGTTATTAACGAGCTCCTAATTGTTTTTTATACCTACCTATCCCAACATTACTCGGAATTTTCGTTTGCAAAACAAAAAAAGAAATGAAAAACAGCGCAAACTTCATCAAAAGTTCTTTTCTTATGGAGCCACAAGCCAAAAAGGGCTGTAAATAAGGCGGAAAATTGTCATTTCCGTCGAATCCGAAGTGGAATGGTTGACTACGGAGGCGACCTGCATTTGCTATATTTTATTTTGGTTATCATGATATTTTTCGGTCTGTTCGGGAATTTGAATTTAATCCTGCTTCATATCAAACGGCCGGCCCTTCGTACCAAATATGGTAAAATAATCATGAAAAAAAATTCTAAAGTAGTCCCTCTTTTCTTAAGAAACTGTTTTTTCCAAAGATGTATTTCATTTGCTTTTCGCTTTTTTTGTACTGAATTTTTTTTTTGCTGGCTTTTTTGAATCTCTCATTCACATTCTCAACGTTTGAACAGCCAAAAAGGAATATTTATAATCGAAATCACCTGAGATTTCTGTGTACCACGACTTGAAATTTCACGGAACGACAATCCGCTGTTCCGCTGCGTGCGTTCGCGAAGCGTCTTTCTAATCTTGGTCATACTTCTAATTGATTTTTATTGCTGTGGAAGCACATGAAAGTAGAGTACCTTAATAAAATTAAAAAAATTAAAAGCGCGACCATGGTTTGCAAAGGCGCGCAGCGGCACAGCGGAATGTCGTTTGGTGAAATTCCAAGTGGCTTTACCAATAAAAAGTTAATTTCAGGATGTCTGCTAACGTTACTGACGACCTTCCAGACCGTTTGCATCTTTTTTGCGCTTTTCATCGTCGTTTTTGGCGTGACTGGTTATTTTTTCGCTTTTCAAAATGAAAATAAAAAATTTGAACAGGGGATTAGCGGTATGAAGAGTTTCTAGAGAAACGATTGCCTTTCTGAATCCTTCAGCATTCGATTTTTTCAACAAAGTATTTTTTCAGCCGACGCGATAAGTTATCAAGTAAAACGAGGTTTTTGCCTACATTTCATGTTTTTGGACATTTTTTCCCACTGCG
The DNA here is from genome assembly GCA_904845305.1 of Caenorhabditis auriculariae. Lineage (NCBI taxonomy): Eukaryota > Metazoa > Nematoda > Chromadorea > Rhabditida > Rhabditidae > Caenorhabditis > Caenorhabditis auriculariae. The sequence continues at coordinate 241,112 of CAJGYM010000050.1, forward strand.
TTCAAACGACTCTGATCGCCGCCATCTCAGTCGACTTTTTCATTTCCATCGTTGTTCCCATTAGGTTAGCTTTTTCTTGTTCCTCGCAAATTAATAGAAATTTTCAAGGCACAGAAATTTCAAAACCAAATCGTATTTGACAATTATTTTGACGATCGCGTTCTTAAACGGATCTTCGACTGTCATTTTGGCCTATGCGAACACGAACGACGATGTCATCAAGGTAATTAGTTTTCCATTTTTTCGTGCGGCGGATTTGCAGTTATATCGTGCCTCACTTGCATTTTTTTTTCTTTGATGGCTAGCAGAGAAGGGAGAAATTCAGATAGGGATCATATTTCTGACCTCTCAGGTAGTCACTTGAAGTTTCGACCTTTTAATTAATTTCTGAGAATTTTCTACTACTTGAGGGGAATAAGAATAGCCTCTTTAGTATCATCGAAAAACTCAAACTACTCAAGTGAACACTTGAAACTCCCTAACGCCTTTTGCTACATCCGAGTGATTTCTCAAGTGACGAGTCAAGTGATTACTTGAGGTTCATTAGCAGAACAGTCATGCTTGCTTCGATCGAAATAATTGTCTGAACCAAAAAGCTCGTATTTCTTGAAAAATGCCGCCTTTTTTCGAAGAAAAAGTTAAGACTCGAGTAACTTATTGGAGCTTCAAATAATCAGCTTTTTCGAAGCTCCATAAATCTCAGATGTGCAATCCGCCGTCGGCCCTCCATCCTAAAGTGGCCACTATCTGGTTTCGAGTCGCATTTTGCGCCGCTTTAATCACCTTATTTTCTTATTTCACGTCATTTGGCATTATTTATTTCAAAACAAGAGGTGAATACAGTTTTCTTCAAGACCCTTAGAACTTCTGGATCTCTCTGTAGAGCGCGACATCGCGTCTAATTTTAGCCCTTTCTCAGGTAGATCCCATAGAACGATGGTAATCGAGAAAAAGGCGATGCGCAGTATTAGCGTTATCGTAATTGTATTCCTAATCACTCAATTCGCGACATCGCTAATTATCAATTTCATGCGGTTCATTAACGTCGACTTGAAAGTTATCACCATCGTTCAAGATTATAACGTTAGTGTGTGTTTTATCATTCTAAACTTCAGCTTGAATTTTAGGGTGTATTCGCAATGCTATTATATTCCCAAAATGCGTATGTCTGCTTTTTCCGGTCCTCCGAGTACCGTCGGATGTTGTCCCAGCAGATTTTACCGCTATCTTTGAGAATTTGTCCCTGTTGGACTCAAAAACTTGAGAATTATGCTTCCAATAATTCCATAGTTATCCTAGAACCCACTCGGTTACATACAATCAATCCTACTAAAACTCAAATTTCCAAAATATGAGTTTAATTTACTTGTTTAAATCAAAAATGAGCAGAAAAGAGAAAATTACAATGTTTCTGATGTTAATTTTTTTTTTACTTTTATTAAACTTGATGCATTTGAGCATTTCTGATTTTTAAATTCAAGTGGCTTTCTATGGAGGCAAAAAATATTAAAGAAAAACAAACAAGAAAACGAAAAAAGCCCCGAAGAGCTATTTAAAAGGTTACGGTAGAGATGTCTCCTGCAGACACGGCGACGCAATCGCTGGAAGTTCAAGTTTTTACCAAATATTTTTTTTTTTTACTTCTCTTTTTCTTATCTCTTCATTGAATTTTTGCGTTTCGCAGCGTTGTTTTGAAATATTCATGTTCCATTAGATGCACTCATTTCAAGCTATTATATTTGGAAGAAAAAACCTTCCTAAAAATATTATCACATATTTTCATTGTGATATACAACAGTATATGATCAGTTTGAGGTTTTCTTCCGTGTTTTTATTTGATATTACAGAATTTTCAACCTTTTTTTGATTTATCATATAGTTAGACTTTTTATCAGACACTTGTCGACGTACAAAAAAAAATCCAAATCACATTAAAATTATTCTTTTTTTCCACCGAAAGACATGGGGTGTAAATGAAATCAACTCAGTGTGAATTTGATTTTCTGGGCGATTTCTTGGATTAATTTTGAGGGAATTCCTTTTTGTGTTGTTCTCATTTTCCTCGGAACCAGAATGGCGGAATCTAGAGTCGATGAGTATTTTCTGTACTTTGTTATAATTTCTATGACATTTATCGGCCTTTTCGGGAATTTAAATCTCATTTTGCTGCATGCAAAGCGAGCGGCTCTTCGTACTAAATATGGTATTTCTTCAAATTTTTTTTCCTTTTTTTTTGGCTTTCAAAAAAAGTTTCAGGGTGTTTGCTGACGCTACTGACGACTTTTCAAAGTTTCTGTCTCCTATTTTCTCTTTTCATTGTCGCTTTTGGCATTTTTGGTGAGTGGGAAGCTATTCTCAAGCAAATTTTATTTAAAAATAGTGAATTTTAGCCATAACTTCGAATCAACCCGCCCGAAGAGGTTTTTGTCTACACTACATGTCCTTGGATATTTTCTGCCACTGTGTTCAGACTATTCTGATCGCTGCCATCTCTGTGGACTTCCTTATATCTATCATTTTTCCCATTAAGTCGTTTCAGAGAACTTTTTCCAGCTTGAAAACTTTCTCTAGGCACCGAAATCTGGAAACAACGTTTTATTTGATAATTATCATGTCGATCTCGTCTTTTTATGGAATAGTAACTATAGTTTTGGGCTATCTCAAATCGAACGACGACGAAATTAAGGTAACTTGAGGCTCCGCCCATTTTCGCACGCCTCTCTTGCATTATAATTCCTTGAGGGCAACCAGAGGTTATCTGACTAGTGAGAGAATACTAAGAAGGCTGTGAAAATTTTCAAGTGTTCACTGAAGGGCTCAGAAAACGTCAGGAACATGAGAACCCAAAAGGAAAAAAAATGTAAGATTCGGACCCTATTTTTTATCAGTCGAAAGTTAACGACCATTGGAGAGGTGAACATAGGATCCACTTAAGTGAGTACTCTGACTCGGAAGTCTACAAATTCAGATGTGCAATCCGCCGTCGGCCCTTCACCCTACAGTGACCACTTTGTGGTATCAAGTGTCATTTCTAGCGGCCTTGATCACACTATTTTCGTATGTCGTGTCGTTCAGTCTTATTTATTTCAAAACGAAAGGTTGTGCAAGTTTTTCCTTTGGAAATGAATGAAAATATAGCTCCGTTTAAAAAAAAATTATTTTTCTGGGAGCTCAATTTAGCTTTTAATTTGAGGTCGGAAGAAATAATTTGGAACACTGACCACTTACACATTCTTGAGCATTGATCCGATATCCTCGTGTTTGGAAAAAATTAATAAGATTTGTTTTAGCCCCCATTAGCAGTGGAGCAAACTTTAGAAATTGAATATGCTCTTCATTTTTTTTTCTTCTTGGAACACGTAGAAGCTCCAGCACTCAACCGGAACTTTGCTTTTAACTTTTTTTTCAAGTTAATTTTTTCACCTTTTTTTCTCAACAGAGCACCTTTTCGCACCAATTAGAGCCTTTTCAGGCAGTGCTCAGCAAACTATGGTGATTGAGAAGAAGGCGATGAATAGTATCAGCGTTATAGTCATCGTTTTTCTAATCACACGATTTGCGACAACGCTAGTTATTAATGTCTTGCGATTTTTCAATGTCGACTCAGAGACACTTGTTTTGATTCAGAACTATAACGTGAGTCAGTAGGATTTGAGTTGAAGAAAAAATGTTTTAGGTAGTTTTTGCAATGCTACTATATTCTCAAAACGCGTATGTCTGCTTTTTCCGGTCCGCCGAGTACCGTCGAATGTTGTCCCAGCAGATTTTACCGCTATCTTTGAAGATTTGCCCCTGGTGGTCGAAGAAAATCGAAAAGTTGTCTTCGGATAATTCAATAGTTGTTCTAGAACCGTCTAGGAATCATTCTTGTCTTCCGTAGAAGGCTTAGGGCTCCAAAAATTGATGTAGTAGAAGGGCTCAACGCGTATGGGTTGTTTCAACCGACTTGAAACGACTTGAGCGCCAAGGCACACGGGAGAATCAGAACAAGATGCAACGCCTTGAACGGGCCTTTGAAAAAAAGTCAATACCGTGAATTATATTTTGTTTGTTAATAAATAACCTATTTTTGTCGAATAGTGATTTTAACCGGTTAAAAACATCATAATGCACTGGAAACCCTTAAAGAGGTCGTTTTAAGAATTAGAGCTCTCAGACTTCTTTATGTATTTTGATTTTTGCAACAAGTTCTTACTTCACCTACAACCTTGTCTTGCAATAAAAAAGCAGCGAAAATTGAATCTATTGCTATTGGATTTTTTTTTTTTGCGAGACACGGGGGCTGCAAATGCAATCAACAAGGAATCATAAAAATTCAATTTTCGGCGCGATTTTTCCGAAATCGTTACTCGGAACTTTTCATCTTTACTCTCTTTTTGTCATCTAACCGAAAAATATGACTGACTATCGAGGACATCAGTATTTTCTGTATTCTGTTATAGTTATCATGAATTTTGTCGGCCTTTTTGGGAATATCAACCTTATTTTGCTGCATATCAGGCGACCGGTTCTTCGCACCAAATATGGTAAATATCTTAATCGTCGATTTTAAAAAAGGTTCTTTGGTTCTGTTTCCACGAAAAATAAGTTGAATTTAAGGGTTTCTTGGGCATAAAACTAGCAAGTCTTTGTGTTGAAAAGGCTCTTCCTGATATACTGATAAGTTTGACAGTTTTTCAAATCTCACAAGACCGAAGTGCTGATTTTTAAAAGTTTGAGTCATCCTTGACTGTTGAAATAAGATGATAAGTCATATAGTTTATCAATAAACTTTCAATCTAGAGGGACTTATTTAAATAAGATTCCAACGGAACCCTTTCAGGCTGCTTGCTGACCCTACTGACGACTTTCCAGACGTATTGTCTCGTTTCGGAGCTTTTCAACGTTGCTTTTGGAATCGCTTGTGGGTTTCAAATAGTTTCTTTTTTTCAAACCAATTTAAATTACAAATTGAGATTAATTAAGAAAAGGTTCTAATTGGGGATCGATTGAATATTTTACAAACCAACCAAGAAAAAAAGGGGCGTGACTAACCAATAGACTAACCATAACTAACCAACCAACCAATAAACCAATAACTAGGGTCCGCAAGCCATTTCTTCAGAATGATTCAAAAAATATGTTTTTCACATTGTTCGATAGGGGAGACTGTCCATTTTCATAATCCGTTTAGTTTTTGAAAAAAGGTTCACTAAGAAAAAAGTTATGGCCAAAAAACGAGCGCGCGCGGCGTACAACTGGAGGCAAAATCTCACGGTTTACCCGCTGCCGCACGCTTTCTTTTTAAATGTTTTTTTGCGCGTTTCTGGACCGTTTTTTTAAATCGGTTTTTCTGTTCTGAGAGGTTGTCCGAACTGAGCCTCATGTTTTTGCTATGAATCTTTTGTACAATCCTCATAAGAATTTTTTTGATGAAATATCAAAAAAACTACCTAGAAAAAAAGGTCAAAGGGATTTTTTTCAGCTTATTTTTTTCTTTTTTTCTACTCAGAAAAAAATTATTATCATTTGATTTGGAAAAAAAGAAAAAAATGAAAAAAATAATGTTATTTCGAAATAAAACAGGAAAAAAAGTGCAATTTGACTCCGAAAAAAACGGCTCCTGCGACATTTAAAAGGGCGCATCGGTGTGTTTGACGCAAACACTGCTACGGACACTTGCACGAAATCTTCCGAAATTTCAAAAAAAATTGCCATTTTTTCGAGGTTTTCAAAGCCGTGATTTTTTTCGCGTCGATCGATTTTTTTCATAATTTTTCCATTGATAGAGTTTTGAACGCTTAATAACCTGATCAAAAGTATAGACGCGATCCTATTCTCTCATGCGTCAACGAGGCAGGCGAAAAAAAGGAGGTTTTTGGTAAAAATCCAAATATAATTTGATTCGCTGTCCCAATAATTATTTTTCATTTTTGAATTTTTTTGTTTGTGAGCACATTGTGAGTTTTTAAATCAAATAAAAAGTATACCATGTCGCTGAAATTTTTTTCGCATTTCAGCTTCAAAGTTTGGTGTCACTTTACAAGCTTTTAATATTTTTCGCGTCGGTAGATTTTTTTCATTTTCACTCAAAAAAATAAAGAAAGTGTTAATGTATAACATACTAAAAAAATTTAGAAGCGTTCCTCACTTGGTTTTCTGAAACGCGACGATTTTTGTGAAACTTGTCAGTTTTTTTCGTGTTAAATCTTACTTTTTTTCGCTTATTTTTTTGAAAAAAATACATAGTTTTAAAAAAATATTCAGTCTTGTAGAGCGTTGTCGATTACATAGGTTTTTCAGAAACAGTTGATTTTTTTAAAGTGGGACTTTAGCTAGTATAAACGCCTCAAAACCGTTTTTGCAACAAAAAAATCGTCATTTTGGTGGCGTGAAGGGGCGGGGCTTTGCGCCCCCTACCAATAACTAACTATTTTCCTAAAGTAAGCGGTTTTCAAAAAAAGAGAAGTGATTATGAATAAACTTCTTTAGAGTATAATTCCAAGAGAGCCGCCAAAATAGAAACTAAAAAAGGCTCTCGTTGATGAATCTCTTAAGATTTGCTTTTTCAGTTTGGACTGTCCTTTTTTGATTATTTCGAATTTTTATTTTTCAAAATAATGTCAGTTTAGCAATCGCTAAGAACTATCAAATAAGAAGAAGTTTATGCTTGCACTTTATGTTTCTGGATATTTTTTGCCATTGTGTGCAAACGACTCTGATCGCCGCCATATCCGTCGATTTTCTCGTTTCCATTATTTTCCCCATCAAGTGAGCTTCTCCCAGCAAAAGAAGCTCGATTTTCGAAGTATTCAGACACAGAAGTCTAGCCACCACTCCTTATTTGATGATTATCATGTCGTTTGGCCTTTTTTATGGTTTCACAACTGTAGTTTTGGGATATGCATACACGAATGATGATATTATCAAGGTGATTTTGAGTTCTTTTTTTCAGCTCTTCAAACATGTCTCCGCCCATATTATTGCGCGGAGCTCGCAGTTCGATCGCGCCTCATTGAACCGCATAGTTTTTGAGCATGGTTATCTATGGAAAGCGAGAAATGGACCTTTAAAGTAACCATCTTAAGATCTGGTTTAATAAAATCTGGTTTAACAAAAAAAAAAACAGTAGTTTTTCGTTTTCAAATTCCTGCAAAATTAAACTCAACTTCTCTCAAGTTAAAACTGAGAAAACCGTGAATTTTATGAAGACTTTTGAAGTGACCACTTAGGAGCCTCTATAAATCTCCAGAGCACTTTTATACAGATGACTGAAATTTTCTTCCGGGTTCTCAAAGCGAAAGTACTCTATCCTTCTGAAGAAGCAGTAAATATGCTCTAACACGCCTTAAGTGACCACTTAAAGACTTGGAACCCTCGAGAATTCAGATGTGCAATCCGCCATCGGCTCTTCTCCCTACAGTGGCTGCTATTTGGTATCGAGTGGCTTTTATAGCAGCTTTGATTACTTTATGCTCCTACGCGACGTCTTTTAGCCTCATTTATTTCAAAACTAAAGGTTCACTTGATATTTTTTACTCCTGTCTCTGATAACTTCAGGGTTTTAACACACGTTCTCTGAGAAAATCGATGACTTTTCAGTAATAAAAAGCAAAATAAAAAAAAAGTTTTTTTGATTTGCCTCAAAATGTGATCACGGCTGACACACGTGCTTCTGATTATTTAGCACCAGGTTCAAGGTGGCTCCGCCCCTTTTTAAAGATGCTGTAGACAGTAAGCTGAAAAAAATTAATTTTTTTCCTGTTGAGAATTTTTCATTCAAAAAAACGTTTGGAAATGTAAGAAAAACACTATTTTGAGTATTTTTTTCAGTTGTAACTTTTTTTCTAACTCGACTTCTTCGGGGAGAAAAAAATCGAAATTTCCTTAAAAAAACAGCGATTTTTTTCAGTTTTTTTGAGCCATAACTAGAGTATGAACCCCCTATGGTACGACTTTTATTTCTGATTATGAAACTAGGGGCCTTCTTCTTCAAGAAAAAGTAGTTCTACAACAAATCCCTGGGGTGGGATAGTTGACCTCCATTCGACCGAAGGTGATCAACTTGAATCGGCTCAAAATTCAAAAAATCATTTTTCTCCTAATTTGACAGCTTCTTCCTCTTTTTTGTTTTGAAACAAAAGACAACAGACACGTTTATGTTCTCCACCATTTTGGTGCTCAAAGAAAATTTTATTCCGAATTTCTCGAGACTTTTCGAATTTTCGGACTTTCGTCGATTTTCGATTTTTTCCGTTTTTAGGTAGTTTTTTTCTGTAGGAACCCCCGAATGTGGTCATTATCTTTTGGTATATGGAAGAGTAGGTCTTTCTGGATAAGGAAAAATTAGTCCGGTGAAAATCTCTGGGGTGGCCCAGTTGACCTCCGACCGCCTGAAGGTGACGACCCCAAAAATGGAATTTTCATAAAGGCTCGGAAAACAACTTTTTTTGTTTCCATTCTAACAAAAAACTTTTTCAGTGAGACCTACATCACTTTTCAACATGAATCGGAGTCTTTTCGGCAAGAAATAAGTAGTTTTATTCAAATTTGAGGCTTGGCACGCTTATCTTCGTTTTCACCGTTCTTACCTGCTCTAAATTGCTGAAGTAACCTGGAAACCTGTTCAAAAAAATTTTAGGGAAACCCAGCAAATCTTTGAATTTTTTTGAACACCTAAACAAGTGAGATCGGAGAGAAGAAATGGCGAAAAAAGCTTTTTTATCAACTTTTTCGAGAAATAAAAACATCTTATGACGTTCAGAAATGTCAATTACTCTTTAAGAAACAACTATTGATGAAACTTAATAAAAAGAAAAAAGGAGAGACTTAATAAACCTGACTTTAATCCGGAAAATGCATTGAAACGCTTCTTAGGTCAAAAAATGCATTTTTTAAAAACCTTTTTTCATTTGAGTCGTTCTGTAAATGAATGAAAAACATGAATAAGTATCTGTATAAACGTTGCAACACAAAAAAAGCCAGAATTGTATTACAAGAACTTCTAAAAGCCTCAGAAACCTCAATTTTAGGAAAAAAGTGTATGGATAGAGTCGATTGAAAAAGTAAAAAACTGTAAGTTACTGTATTTTGGCGAAAAAATAATTTTTGAGAATCATCGACATTATTGAATGTCATAAGATGTTTTTATTTCTCGAAAAAGTTGATAAAAAAGCTTTTTTCGCCATTTCTTCTCTCCGATCTCACTTGTTTAGGTGTTCAAAAAAATTCAAAAGATTTGCTGGGTTTCCCTAAAAAAATTTTTTTGAACAGGTTTCCAGGTTACTTCAGCAATTTAGAGCAGGTAAGAACGGTGAAAACGAAGATAAGCGTGCCAAGCCTCAAATTTGAATAAAACTACTTATTTCTTGCCGAAAAGACTCCGATTCATGTTGAAAAGTGATGTAGGTCTCACTGAAAAAAAGTTTTTTTGTTAGAATGGAAACAAAAAAAGTTGTTTTTCCGAGCCTTTATGAAAATTCCATTTTTTTGGGGTCGTCACCTTCAGGCGGTCGGAGGTCAACTGGGCCACCCCAGAGATTTTCACCGGACTAATTTTTCCTTATCCAGAAAGACCTACTCTTCCATATACCAAAAGATAATGACCACATTCGGGGGTTCCTACAGAAAAAAACTACCTAAAAACGGAAAAAATCGAAAATCGACGAAAGTCCGAAAATTCGAAAAGTCTCGAGAAATTCGGAATAAAATTTTCTTTGAGCACCAAAATGGTGGAGAACATAAACGTGTCTGTTGTCTTTTGTTTCAAAACAAAAAAGAGGAAGAAGCTGTCAAATTAGGAGAAAAATGATTTTTTGAATTTTGAGCCGATTCAAGTTGATCACCTTCGGTCGAATGGAGGTCAACTATCCCACCCCAGGGATTTGTTGTAGAACTACTTTTTCTTGAAGAAGAAGGCCCCTAGTTTCATAATCAGAAATAAAAGTCGTACCATAGGGGGGTTCATACTCTAGTTATGGCTCAAAAACTGAAAAAATCGCTGTTTTTAAGGAAATTTCGATTTTTTTCTCCCCGAAGAAGTCGAGTTAGAAAAAAAGTTACAACTGAAAAAATACTCAAAATAGTGTTTTCTTACATTTCCAAACGTTTTTGAATGAAAATTCTCAACAGGAAAAAAATTAATTTTTTTCAGCTTACTGTCTACAGCATCTTTAAAAAGGGGCGGAGCCACCTTGAACCTGGTGCTAAATAATCAGAAGCACGTGTGTCAGCCGTGATCACATTTTGAGGCAAATCAAAAAAACTTTTTTTTTATTTTGCTTCAGATTCATCGACTTTCTCAGAGAACGCGTGTTAAAGAGTTACACATTTTTAAAAGGTTCAGTACTCAGCAAGGATGGCGCACTGTGCATTCTGCTTTTTTTCACTCTGCAGAATTTCTACCGTGCGGCATCCTTGGTGCACCACAGGCGAATCGAGAGGGTACAATAATGTGTCCTCAAAGATACCTTTGAAAATGGATATGGCCCCATAATGTGTACCTCGTGAGACCTCCGGCATACCTTTTAGCTATATCTGAGCCATCTCGGAGGTACTTGAGAGTCTCCCTCAAGTCTCTCTCATTTTGCTCAAAATCCTCAGAGGTCTCCTCTGGGTACCATCGTGAAAATTCAGACCCTGCGATGTACCTCAGAGGGTCTCGCGATACCCTTTCTCGATTCTCATATGTGAGTAATAACCCGCTCAAGAATTGACTATTGAAAACTTTTCCATCATGATAAACAGTCTCAAAAACGTATTTCACCCTTTAACGATTAAAGACGTTTGATTCTCAAAGAATGAATACGAATTTATTTTTTTCGTACGTGACTTTTCTTGTTGCGAATTTTGTTTTCGATATTATTTATCGATAGAGCACATCAACTTGATCTTCATTTCAAAAAATTAACTGAATAGCTCGATTTTTTTTGAGCACCAATGACCGTTCTTGAAGCTTTTTTTCAAAGAAAATACCGGGATACATAGGATTTTTGAAATTTTTTCTTCAACAGGCAAGGGATTTTAGAGCATAATTAGGTGCAAATTTGAATAATTAGTTCCAAAAGCTTTATTGTTAGCGGAGCGCACTTTCACGCCTATTTTCAGGGTATTTTTCAGGCAGAGCTCAACAAACAATGGTGATCGAGAAAAAGGCGTTGAAAAGTATCAGCGTTTTGGTTATTGTTTTTCTTATCACCAGGTTCGCAACATCTTTAGTCATCAATTTTATGCGAATTGTCGAAGTCAACCTAGAGACAATCACTTTGGTCCAAGACTATAATGTGAGTGGCTCTCAGTAATGATCGAAATCTATTTCAAAGTGTTCCAGGTTGTATTCGCATTGCTATTATATTCCCAAAACGCGTATGTCTGCTTTTTCCGGTCCGCCGAGTACCGTCGGATGTTGTCCCAGCAGATTTTACCGCTAACTTTCCTGATATGCCCCTGGTGGTCGAAAAAACTCGAGAGTTATACCTCAAATGATTCGATAGTTGTGCTAGAACCTTCGCGAAAACATACCGTTGGTTCACATAAGGCTCAGATTTCCAAGAAATAAAATCCTGGTTCTTTTCATCGAAGATATATTGGTTTTCCGGAAAATCGGCAAAAAAGTGCGCCAAACGAAAATACCTATAAACTTAGAACGCTCTGAAAATTTTCCCAAACGGCTTTGTAGCCACAATTTCCAAGTTGCAGTCTAATTGAGTATTTTTTATGATTTTAAAAGGTTTGGACTGACATTTTGTAGCCTTTGGGAGAATTTTTTCAGGTCGCCTGACTCAATTTTCTCAGGCCATTTATCATGATTCGAACTTGATATTGTTCAATCTGCAATAAGATGGTTTTTTTTGATGGGGAATGCTGAAATACCGTAAGAAAGCTGATGAGTTCATGGGAGCATCCGAAATGACTCAAAATCGTGCGAATTTGAAATTTGGTACTCATAAGAAACTGTTCTCAGCAGCGTGGATTTTGAAAAGATGGGTTCAAAGGGGGAAGTTTTATACGCTGATTCTGATAATGCCCCTGAAAATCGCCGAGGAAGTCTGTGAGAAAGGTTATAATCTCTCCAAAACTGAAAAGATCCCAATAAAAATGTTCAGGAAAAAGCTACCTCAACTGGATAAATCCAATAGTTCATATTTAAGCGTCAATAACTAATTTCGAAGACCTTGTCGCTTGGATTTCCGTTTTTTTAAATATATTTTTGAACTTTTCTCTAAGTTTCGATACGCCTCAATATGAGGAAGAACGGTTCGATGATTCGAGAAGCGGTTATATTATTTGACGCGAAACTCAAAAAGTGATTCAGAATTTTCATCTGAACTTCTAATGAATGTTGTGTAGCGAATTCGTGGAAAATTACAAATTCCATCGTCGGACACTTTAGAAGGAAAGCGACGAAAGATCAAGCGCAGTTGTGTGATTTGAACATAACTTTATTTTAAATCAAAGAGCGACATTTTTAGCCCGTCCATGCAATTTTCTAGCCTCTCTAGTCGTGAGAAATCGCGTCTAGAGTACACATAAGATATATTCAAACATCTCATCGCCTACATCTTTTTTTATACTTTCGAGACGTGTGTTTTTGGAAAACGTAGCATTCATTCAAGCTTAAACTATACTCTCAAGTGCGTCGTTATTTTCTGAAGATACCCATGAATGGAATATTCTCCCGAAAAAGATATTTTGCGTAGTTCGTCATCGCGAGAGTGCTCCGTCTGACTCATTAAGCTTCCATTTGTAAAGGGAAATCCCCCTTTTTACCTCCTTTTTCGACTCGAAAACAAACTCGTTGATGAATTCAACCTACAAAGAGCTCGCTTGTGTAGAAAACTTCCCACTCCTGGCGAGGTAGAATGGTTGACTACAGGGGACATCAGTACTTTCTGTATTCTGTCGTCATTTTCATGACCTTCCTTGGCTTATTCGGCAACCTGAACCTCATTTTGCTGCACGTTCGGCGACCAATTCTCCGCAACAAATATGGTAGCTTCTTTTCGAATGTTGCCCAGTATAAACCTGTGTTTTAACAGCTGAGCTTTGCCGCCCTTTAAAAAAATAAAGTAAAACCTGAATTTTGTAGAAAAATGCTCATGAAAAACCGACTATTTGAAGAAATTTAAAGAAAGAAGAGATTTAGTGAAGATTTTTTATAGTTTTCCATCCATAGCTTGGTTTTTAATCGATGATCCGCTAACTTATTGATGAAATGATCGTTAACAACACCAATAGTTTGGTCCTTGAAAAAAAGAAAACATTTTTTTGAAAAAAAAGTATTTTTCTAGTTGTTTATCTTCTCGCGCCATAAGGAGCTTCTGCGCGAATTCTTCCAAAAATTGTCCAGAATTTTCTAGAATTTTTTTAAAGGCATTCTTAATAATACAATAAAAAAATTCCAGCAAATTTATACTTTTGAAGCTTCCAAAAAGCAAAAAAAGTAAAAAAAATCTTTAAACTTTTCAAGGTCAAGAAGACTTTATACAGGAGTTTTTGATTTCGAAAGAAATTCGAAGTTACGGTTAAAAAGTAAAAAAAAAACCGAGCGAAGCATAATATAACAATGACAAGTATCTTCTTAACTCTTTTCATAGGGGCAGTAAAAAACGGTGTTTCAGTTCAAAGCAATATTTTGTAGAGTTTTTCATTGCGAATCGAACGGTAAACTTGGAAATGTACAGAAGTTCCTAGTTTCGGAGAAAAAATAATTCAAAGTCGGAGAGAGAAAAGCTTGAGTTCCCGCAAAAAAGGCAATTGGCAGTAAAGTTGCTCTATGGACAACAGGCTTCGCCATCTTCCGGATTTTCGCTTTTTTCTTCGTTTCTTTCATTTTTCAATTTTTTCTGTTGTCACCAAAGTTATTTTCGTCACAAAAGCTTTCTATTCATGTATAATTTGCCAACTTTGATCGCAAAAACGCTTTTCTGGGGAAAAATGATGATTTTACACAGGTTTCGTTTGGGATAGCGATATTTTGTGTTTCCTTTATTATCAATGTGTATTTTCTGTTTTCTTAATCGATTTTTCAGAGTAGAAACCCTTAATTTTAAGCAGATACCCGGTTCTTTCTCACAAAATGCGAGTCTAATGAGACGTCCGCAACATCGCGTGCACGGCTACTGTAAACAGTTGTCTGCATACCGATCCAAAGCTTTTTTTAAAATTAATGGCGGGAGTTCTAAAGTTGTCACATCTGTAATTTTTTTGAGTACACCATTCGATTCGCAAAGAAAAACTATATAAGATACTGCTTTCACCTGGAGCCCCATTTTTTACTGCCCCTATGCCTTTAAAGTTGAACTTAAGGTTTTAGAAAATATTTAAGCAGAGATTTAATGAAATAAACGTAGTTCAGAAAACTCGGACCTTGGTAACGCGAACGGGACGCGAATCGGACGTGTCGGAGCATTTCTAGTGACCACCTTAGTAGCCTCAGCACCCTTAAGGGATCCCTAGAATCGCCCAGAAACGTCCGGAGCACGTCCGTTTCGCGTTACCCATGCCCGAGAAGTTTTTCGAATTTTTTCAGTCACAGAACCTTTTCAAGGTGATTTTTTGGACGAAGTTTTTCTAGGAATTTGACTGAAAAATAAGGTGAGTAAAGGTATCACACTAAATGCCTCACACATCTCCACCGTAGTCCGCGCACTTTTTCACTTCCTAAAAAACCAACGGCAAATGAAGCAGAATTCCGAAAATGTCGCCGTTTTTTCGGCCCAAAACTGAGCGAAAGAATGTTTTCGGCATGATTCACAAGGTTCCCATGTTGCCAGAAAACGCATAAATCCAATTAGTTAATTGTTTTTTGCCTTTTTTTTCAACACGTAACAATTTTGTTGCTGCTTATCTAATCAACAAAAAACGGAACTTGATTTCCGGACGAAAATTATTGAAAACATTTTAATATTTTGTTTTAGTCTTTCGAACAAAGTAGAATGATTGACTATAGAGGTCATCAGTATTTCCTGTACACTTTAGTGGTTATCATGACTTTTTTCGGCTTATTTGGAAATTACCATCTTATTTTGCTGCACGTCAGGAATCCGGCACTGCGCAACAAATATGGTAGATTTTTTGGGTATTTTTGAATTTTATTTGGTTGTGATCCTTTTTTCTTTATCAGAACATTGCTCAAAATTTCCTTCAAAAAATTGTAGGTGTTCAGATAGTTTCTGGTCGCACTTGGAATGGCTTGAAACATAGCGGTTAAAACTGGCTTCAAATTTGTCTTCTCATTAAGCAGCCCGTTTCAATAGTTTTTGATGATCCGTCGCGCAAACCGTTTCAGGTCTGCTGCGCTTTGTAATCAGCACTCTGTAATCGTTGAGTCATCCCACGTGCTGAAATGAACTACTAGAGAAACTTAAAATTGAAAATGATAGAAACCTGAGCAAGTTAAAAAATAGTGGATAAATAATAAAATGTACAAGAGAAGACTATCTGATTATAGTAACTTTCAAAACTTTCAGGATGCCTTCTGACGTTATTGACGACTTTCCAAACCTACTGCGTCCTTTCTGAGTCGGTCAATGTCGCCTTTGGCATTGCTAGTGAGTTTTTCGACAGTTGTTCTACTCATATTCCCAATAAATCCATAAAGATAGGAAAAAGAGAACGCTTAATGAAGAGACACCAGAGAAAGAGAAAATACCTTTTCTGACATTTTTCATGATTTCACGCTTCCCTTCTCGCACCTCAAATCTATCCTTCTTGAATTTCTTCATAGACTGTATTTCAGCCATGACCTCGAGCTATCAGATCAAAAGAGACTTTTGCTACAATTTCATATTCCCCGACATCTTTTGCAACTGCGTCCAGACGATCCTCATCACGGCCCTCTCTATCGATTTCCTCTTTTGTATTCTTTTTCCAATCAGGTGAGCTCCCAAGAAATCTTTGAGGTATTCCCCGTTTTTAGGCATAGAAATCTCTCGAATGGGCCATATTTGTCGATGATTCTATCGATTGCTTTGATCTACGCTTCCTATATCATCATCTTAGGATATGTTGGGACTGACGATGCGATCATCAAGGTGATATCTATCAACAAGTCGAGAAATCAAGGAAATCTCTCAGTTGTGCAATCCGCCGACGGCTCTCCCCCCTCAAGTAGCCACTTTATGGTATCGAGTCGCCTTTATTGCGGCTTTGGCGACGTCTTTCGCCTATGTCATGTCGTTTAGCTTGATTTACTTCAAAGCCAAAGGTTCCAAATAATGTTTATCAGCGAACCACAGTTTCAGATTCATACTGTTCGTTTTGCACTTGAGTTTTTTTCATAAAATATTGAAGAAACGGTAAAGTGTCTTCTTTATAAATCTGACCAGAATAAGTTCAGCTTATGAGAAAAAATTATATTTTAGAAAGGTATAATAACTTTTTTTTTAAAGATGCCGTTTTCTTCTCTGATAGTGAAAAATTCAGCTTTTTTTCGTACAGTTTTGTCCTAGAAATGATGTACAATAATAATTAATTTTGCTGTTTTTGCTATCGATCGCATTTTGATAGGTCTTTATGATGTTCCCGAGAATTGAGGTTTTAAAAAAGTTTTTTTCAACTTTAGTGATCCAAGTTTCTCTTTCAGTCTAAAA
Organism: Caenorhabditis auriculariae; assembly: GCA_904845305.1. Taxonomy (NCBI): domain Eukaryota; kingdom Metazoa; phylum Nematoda; class Chromadorea; order Rhabditida; family Rhabditidae; genus Caenorhabditis; species Caenorhabditis auriculariae. The sequence goes on from CAJGYM010000050.1 coordinate 257,683, forward strand.
GTTTGAAATAAACCTCATTTTGTTGACTTCGAATTCTATTAATTCTGACCAGGAAGGTCGTGGTTGTACGTGGAATGACTGAAGTGCATCTGACGAAAAGCGACTTACGCTTTCGGACATAAAAAAAGAAATCAGAGCCATTCAACGTCCGACCATTGATTGAACAATGTTCCAAAATGAATTAGAGAGAGGATTCCAGCTTTTTTTTTTCATCAATTGCGAGCTATTTTCAAGAATTTTACCTTTTTCTGTACCTTATTTAGGCTTCTTGGGAACTTTTTATATGATGAAAAGTGGATACCAACATTTTTCATCCGTAGAGCGCACTTTCGCACATTTTCCAAGACTTTTCTGCAATAATAAAGAACTAAAAATTCAGCTAAAACGCGACCAACGACGATGCAAGTCGAGAAAAAGGCGATGCGAAGCATCAGCGTTCTTTTAATCGTATTTATCCTGACTCGCGTCTCAACAACGTTAATCATCAATTTTCTACGTTTCATCAACTCCAGCCAAGAGATCATCACCCTGGTTCAAGATTACAATGTAAACTTACATTTTTCCAAAGAAAATTCAATCAATTCATGATTCAGGTCATTTTCGCAATGCTGTTATATTCCCAAAACGCGTACGTCTGCTTCATTCGGTCCGCCGAGTACCGTCGGATGTTTCTGGAGCAGATTTTACCTATGACATCTTGTTTCTGTCCCTGTTGGTCGGAAAACATCAAAACTTATACTACAAATAATTCCAGACCAGTCTTGAAGCCGGTCCTTCGCTATTGGAACCGGTAAAACGCAACTTTTTCGATGTAAATACTATAATTGTACATAACCTCCATTCACCGGCCGCTTTAGACGTCTAAACTTCTTTTTTCTATTTCTTCCGTTGATATATTATCAAATATTTCTTCTAGTCGGCGGTGAATGAACTGAAAATGTATATATTATTTATGACCTCTGTTAACCTTTCACTTGTGAATAATTGAACGGGTACGATCCTCATGAAATAAATAGATATATGAAATTTTATAAAGTATGAGAATGATCTGAAATTTGACAATACTCCCTCCGTAACGTTTCACACTGTTTGACCTATCTATGCTTTTTTTTTTCTCAACGTTGAGGTCCTAAAAACATAAAAATAGCACGAAAAGTTCGAAAAATTTTTTTTGATTGCATTAGGAATAGCTCTGTTCTTGATATTTTTCACAAAATTAAATTTTTGCTCGAATTCAAAATGCCTCTGCGCATGGTATTTGCCAGAAAATTTCTATGCACCGGACTAAAAACTGCTTGCGCGCTACGGCATCCTGTAGCTCAGGAAAAGAATGTCGGGCGCAGATTCAAGATTTTTTCCAGAAGAAAAGCTCATTTTCCAGCCACAGTCGCAGCGCGACCACCACGTATTTGAGTAATTTTGAGCGGTTCTCTAACTTCGTTCATATTAAACCTCTGCAAAACTGAAAAGCTCAAACACCATCTCATTTTCATGGAATTTAACCTTGACTGCGCATTTCTCTCCTAATTTTCTGATTCAACCTTTTTTCTGAAGAAATTTCGGGCTGATACATATCTATAATGGACACTTCATTATGTCCCAAGTCGATGATAAAAAGATTTAATTTGGAGAAAAGTCATCCGCGTAGAGAACTGCGTTCGTCCTGATTCATAAACCTCCAATTTCGAGAAAATCGCTTAAGTTTCCAATTAATTAATCTGCTTTTTTTTACCAGCTGCTGTGGGTGGAACAAGTCAAAGAGGAACTAAAATAGGTTCTCAAGAATAATTTTCAGTTTATTTCCGACTCGGAATGGTTGACTACAAAGCTCACCAGTATTTTCTGTACTCTGTGGTGATTTTGATGATTTTCATTGGTCTGTTCGGAAATTTGAACCTTATTTGGCTGCACTTTAGGCGACCTGTTTTGAGGACCAAATATGGTAGTCTTTAAATTACTTTTTTTGAAGTTGTAATGTTTTTAGGGTGTCTTTTAACGTTGCTAACGACTTTCCAGACCTTTTGTCTCGTTTCCGAGTCGGTCAATGTTGCCTTTGGCATTGCTAGTGAGTTTTTAAACAATTTTCAAAGATCAGAAAAAAATTGTTGCGCAGAAAATTCAAAATCGCATTATTTTTAATGAAATAACGGAGTTTCCAGAAAAGGAAAAAAAAGAGCTCGGTCCCTATTTCAGAAAAAACATTTGCAAGATTTTTGTTTCATTAAGACTTTTTTGTAGCAATCACGACAAACTATCAAATCAAGAGAGACTTTTGCTATAATTTCATATTTCTGGACATTTTTTGCAACTGCGTCCAGACGATTCTGATCGCTGCGATTTCTGTTGACTTTCTCATTGCGATTCTCTTTCCAATTGAGTAAGTTTTCATAGAATTATCTCTGAGACTCGAAATTTACTCATTTAGGCACAGGAACCTGTCCACCACGCCGTATTTGTGTTTTATTGTGGCCCTTGGGTTCATCTACGGATCTTCCATCGTTATTTTGGGATTTGCTGACGCTAATCAGGATGTTGTCAAGGTTGTTTTCCTTGAATTCATAAAACGAGGAATTTTTTAAGTTGTGTAATCCGCCGACGGCTCTGCACCCTAAAGTGGCCACTTTGTGGTATCGTGTGGCGTTTTTAGCAGCCTTGGTCACTCTGTTGGCGTATATAGCGTCATTCAGCTTGATTTATTTCAAAACCAGAAGTTTTTTTTAGTTTTATCCGTAGAGCGCAGTTTTTTTGAAATTTTTTTGTTCGGGCTTTCAAAAAGGGTCCAATCGCAGAAAAATCACATTTTGAGAGTTCTTATCCAGAGCACACGTTTTCTGATGCTAATGACTCTTTTTTCTCGGAAAAATGAACTTTTTGAAAGGTTGTATCCATGGAACACGCTTCAGCCCTTGACTTGAACTTTTTTTCGAATTCAAACTTGAAATTTCAGGAAGTAGCCAACGATCGGCGCTAGAGGTTGAGAAAAAGGCGATGCGGAGTATCAGCGTTTTAGTCATTGTTTTTGTGATTACACGGGTTTTCACGACATTAATTATCAACTTCCTGCGTATCATCAGCGTCGATCAAGAGATTATCATCCTGGTTCAGAATTATAATGTAAATGAGTCTAATTTCTTGTTTGATTCAATTATTTTAACTCAACAGAAACGTTTCAGGTCGTATTCGCAATGCTTTTATACTCACAAAACGCCTATGTATGCTTTTTTCGATCAACGGAGTACCGAAAAATGTTATCCGAGCAGATTTCACTCCTAAAATGTTTATCATGCGCCTGCTGGTCGAAAAATCTTGGAATAAACTCTTTAAGTGAATCCAGAGCGGTTTTGGAACCCATGCCTCAACGCCGTTGGTTTTGATAAAATTTTAAGATGCATTTTCCAAGTAAATTCATTTTTATATGAAGCTTTCGTTCATTATTTTCCTTCTAGGGATGAGACTGAAAAAAGTCAAAAAGGCAAAAGGAAGTAGGGGGCACCCGGAGTTGAACCGGGGACCTCTCGATCTGCAGTCGAATGCTCTGCCACTGAGCTATACCCCCGACGTACAGGAAAGGCGCGCGAATCGACCTGGCTTTCGCGGTTTTTTCCATGTTTATAACGGGTTCATCTGCTACAATTGGTAAAAAAAAACGGAAAAGACATCAAAAATCAGTTTAACTCGGGGAAGAATGGTCTCAATCACTGAATGAGAAAAAAAAAAATGAAAAAGTGTATTGAAAAAATAAATTTTGGTCTAATTTTTTTTCTGATGTGAGAAAATGTCAAAATTGATCAGCAATATAAAGCTCTCAAAAAGAGAAAGAATTTTAATTTCTTTCCTTACTGTATCGAATCCGGTTGTAAACACCACCTAACTGCAGAGAATACCTTTCATATTACGCGCATCTCTCGCCAATTTATGAAAACTTTTGCCGCGTTTAAAGTAATAACACGTGGAGAAATTATTTTTCCTGTTCACAGCCACCAGCCGAAAATATATTCGAGAAATAGTACGAATTAGTTCTTCTTTGGTTCTTCTTTGGTGCATTTAGTTCTTCTTTGGACTTTTTGAACTTCAAAAAAACTCGAATTTTTAAAATTTCGCATATATTCTCATTTCATTCTTTTTTCCGTTTGTAACAAATTTTTTTGATATGAAACCCTTTCTCTTGTGTCTTCCAAAGTAATTTTTAATTTAGAAAAGAATCAATCAAATACGTGTAATTTTTTCGAAAATTTAGCTGTTGAAACTGTGTTTTGAAAATGAAAATTATGATCTATTCCAGAAGAAAACACGCATTTTCATGTTTCATCATTTCCGAAAAAGTTGTGAAAAACACGACGTTCAAAACGAATTTCAAAAGATGAACCCCCGACAAAAAATAATCAAAAATGGCGAGTCTGATCTGGCCAAAAGTTTTGATCTAACGGCGGGGGAGTCAAAGCGGCCGAGGTTCGAGAAGGATCTCTGGGGTGGCGCGAAAGATTCGTCGTCCCAAAAACAATCGTCATTCTCTTTTTTTCTCCGTTCTGGGCAGGGTGTTGCTGCCGCTCTTCCTAATTTTTGAATTGATTATTGTAATTGATGTCTTTATATAGTTTGATTGTATAATTTTAATTTTATCGATGGTTTTGCGTATTTTTAAATCTTTTTTGAAAATTTTTGGCGTTGTATTGTTGTTTTTCTATTCAAAAGGCGTTTCCTGTATCAAAATTAATGTGATTAGTTTGTTTAATTATTGTTTCAGGAAATTTTTCAAAGGCGCAGAGAATTTGAACAGCAATGGGATCGATTATTCGCCGCGATACTTTCAACGATTTAACCTCTGCGCCTTTGAACTTTCCTTCAGGAGTTTTTTTTTTATAAAACTGCCGCCAGAACTTTTGCACGGCTAATGGAATTTGAGTAATTAAGAATAAGTTTTGAATTTTTACCATCGAGTTTTCGCGTCGACATGTCGAATTTAGGTTTTTCAGTATGAAAAGAAAAATGTCTTATTTCAGGAGTTTTCATTGCAAATTGGAGGAACGGACAACTACCCGACGATTGAAGATGCGTCGTGAAATAAAATATGAGTTTCAAAATTGTTTACTGTTGCTAATTTGAGCATTTTCCAGAAAGGCTTATTGGACAAATTGACAACGAATCGATGGGAAGGCCCGTCTTCCGTCTACAGGATCTGAAAACGCGAGTAAGTTTAGGTTCGTTTGAATTTTTAGTTCGATTTCCTTCTCTTTTGGGATCGGAATCGTCCAAAACTGGGGCGGCTGGGCGTTTTCTACTCAGGAAAGTTCTCGAAATCAAATTAATTTAGGAAATAGAAAAAAAAACCTTCTTTCCATTTCTTGCCGCAATTTTTTTCAGTCGGAACTTTTTTCAAATTTTTCCATTTTTTAAATTTCCGATCAATTTTCGAATTTTTTTACAAGATTCGCAAAAAAAGCCGAAACTGTTTGGAACTATGTGGCCAGAAATTAAAAAGTATTGTTTTTCAAATCTGTCTTATTTCAAGTAATTTTTAGAGTAGCGGTCCGAAAATGAAGTAGAAGTTTTTCAGTGACTTCTAGTTTTTTTAGAACTAGAAAAAAATATCTTTTTAGAAACAACTCTTTATTTATTTTTTTCAGATTTCGGTGACTTTCACAGAGTAGCTCGAGTTTTAATGGCCCATGACAAAAAAATTTTTCATTCCAGTCAAATTTGAACGATGTTTTCAGGCTTTATTTTTCTCATTTCTTCAAAAAGAAGCTTAAAAAAAATAGATAATTTATTTGTTTTCGAGAGTTTTCCTGGGGAATATGACCCAAGGCCGGCTCCTTTTTTTCTTGCCGAGAACTTGGGTGGGTGGTCTACTAACGGAGCAAACGTTCCGCCGATCGACTTTCTGAATTCTTGCCAATAAAGCGCTTTATTTTTCTAAATTTTTAGTTGTATTTTTGTGTTGCGGATCCGAATTTTGTTTTCCAATTTCAGGCTGTTGAAAAGTTGAATCGCAACAAACCAACACTACGAAGTTTTGAAAAAAATTTCAGATACTTGTTAAATTTCGAAAAAGTGTTGAATCCAATTGCAACTTTTGGTATAATTTATCACGGACTTCTACATTCCAAATTTCTGAAAAGTGACGGTTTGATGCAATTTGACTGCAAGTATTGCATTAAATTATCAAAAAGGTTCTTTTTTATGATTGTGAGGCCACTTGTCTTTGAAATTTCTCGGTTAATTCGTTTTTTCAAAATTCAAAAAAAGTCTGTCATTATCTAGCACTTTACATACGTTATTTTTTTTCCAGACGGGTTTATAATTATTCAGCTACATATAGTTCAATAGTTCAAACACTAGCGGATTAAAGTTCTTATCACTTCAGTGATAAAATGAGTTTTTTCTTCATTTTTTGAAATTTTTTTTCGAAATTTTTTAGAAAATTACAGAAGTTAAAAAAATATAGTTATCATGAATTACAGAAGTTAAAAAAATATAGTTATCATGACTTGAACTTGATATGAAAAAAGCTATTATCCGTTAAGGTATCGAACATATTTTTTTAAACTATTTTTCCGGATTTGTTCTTATTGAGATTTCGGTAGTCTAGTTTGAATTGATTTTCTTTTTTTCTTTGGCGTTGGGTCTTAAAGTTTGGATCTGCAACGCAATTTGAGGAATAAAAATGTTTTAGTCCAAAGAATTTGTTCGGCAGAACGTATGTATCCGTTAGTTTTGATTGGGAGTTTTCGAATAAGGGGTCAGTTTTTTTCTTGCAAATTCTCACAAGGAAATCGAGAGAGAAGCTTCATGAGAATTGACGAATCTATCGAGATCCGCTCAAAAAGTTAAAATTGTCAATTGATTTGATGTCTCAGTGGACAGCAAAAGGTCTTCGGAAAAGTGCAAAAAAATACAAGTCCTTTTGAAGTCAATGTTAGAGTTGACTTGGATTGCAAGGTTCTGATGAATTTTCGAGCGGGAAATATTTATTTTTTCAATCGCCACGTAACTACTTGTAGTTTTTTTTGGAAAGTTAGGGGAGTTGGACTAAAAAGGTGTTAATTTTTGAATATTTACGAATTTCCTTAGTAGTTTTTATTTCAAATAGTTTTTTTCGTTCAGAATTTTTTTCAAGGGTCAACTCGCAAAGTTTTTAGGCAGTTAGTATTCACCTTTTATTTCAAAAATAAGTTGCTTTCGAATCAAAAAAATTCACTTTTTTTCTTATCCAATTTGAAGCCAAAAAAATAGTTCGTTCTGAATGATTATTTCAATTTTTTTCCTGTCTGAAACTCTGAAGACTATTTTTTTCAAGACTGAGTGGAAAGTTGCCAAATTGCGAGCTTACCTTTGAACCCTGAAAAAGTTTCTTTCAATTACTTGAACTCGATGAAAAGAAAAAAAATTAACTCACGCTCGGAATTTTTTAGCCTCACATTTTTCGAAGCTTCAAGCTCTACAAAAAAAAACTTAAGCCGTGTTCAGAGTGATAACGAAAAATTTAAAACAGCCGCCAGAGAAAGAAAAATATAACTAAGTTCTGGATAGTCAAAGACAATTTTGCACTTCGCGGAAATTACTTTAAACAAGGCAATAGAAATGAATAGCGTGGTCAACTTTCATCTTGAAAAAAAAAATAGGGTAACCAATTCTTCCATTGAGCTTCAAGTGAGAGACGTCCGTAATAGAGCTTCAGTATTAAAAAACTTCCAAAAAAACTTACAACGAAAATTCCTCAAAGACTTGCAAATCAAAGCCTCAACATTGATTTTTAGAAGAACTTGTATTTTTTTTTTTTTGCATAATTTGTCCTAAGGGGTCTTTGCCATTCACTTGGGCATTGAGTCGGTTGAGCTTAAGACGTTAAGCGGCTCCTGATGGACTTTTCAATTCTCAGAGAGCTTTTCTCTTGGGTCCCGTGTGAGACTTGCAAAAAAAAAAAAATAAAACTCTTTATTCGAAAGCTTTCAGTCAAAAAGGCCATTCACTCAGGCCCTGGCAGGAAAAAAGGACTCGGCTTTGGGTCATTTGAGGAAGGGGTCCAGGACGCTCCAGATTTGGAGGGTTCCGAGATCACGAGGGAAGGAAATCAGCGGGGCTAATGGGGGAGGGTTTCAGGTCGAGTGATGTGACGGGATGGATGCCGGTCGAGACGCGAGCCGGGATGGATGCCGGACGACGTCGTACTCCGAGGGCGGCATTGAACCGGACACTCTGGACCATGATTTTTAATAAAGAATTCTCCTCCCCCTTTTGTACTTGGTTTTGTCCGGCAGGGTCAGAGCCGCTGCCGGACCTGGGGTTTCAGATGCCGGGTAGACATTCCGATCTCGAACACCACGCCCCGCCATTGAAGTCTGAGGCAGAGTCTCCAGCCAGGACCTTAAGGGCCCAAGCCAGAGACCTCAGCCTCAGAGTCCACAGGCTGGCTGCGGAGTCCGAGCCGGAAGCCTTGACTTCGGGCTTCACCGCCCTCTGGAGGACGGCGGAGACCGAGGCCAAGTTTTTGGTAGGTGGCTTGAGGCCTGGTGAGGAACCTGTCAAGCGAAGCTTCTTTTACCTCCACGCTCGTCATTTGCCATTGTCCTACGAGGTCATTCATGCTGATCTTGTTTCACCACGATTTCCAAGCTTCATCCTGAGAGCTTAAGCTCGCTCCAAATCCTTTGAAAGGACATTTATACTTGTGCTATGTTGAAAAGGTGCTCTCAAAGTTTTTTTTTGTTATTCAATGAAACTATAAGTCTTCCAAACTTCAAGCTTTTGTTGAACACGTCTTGCGCTTCTCTAGTCCACTCAAGTCAATCACATAAAGTATCTAAGCTTCTTAGGTTGTGAAAAAAAGAAGAAAGTTTTCAGTCGGACCTTTCAAAAACAAGTCTACTTAGAAAAAACGCAATTTTGGGGTCCGTTTGGAAAGGCAAATTTTTTTTCTTTAAATATTCATCGAGTACGGAGTGACCCTAACGAACCTAAGAAGAACTGCAACAAGCGTTTCAAAAAAAGCTTGAAAATTTCAAGTTATAAAACATTTGAAAGTTCGTCTGCAAGGCTTTTTTTTTTTGAAGAATACCTTTCAAGTTTTTTTAAACTACACCAAAGTCAATCACTTGATTCATTTGTGAATCAATGAAAACATCTAAAAGACATGAAGAAGTGGTCTTTGAAAAGAAAATTTTACTGAAAACAAAGTTTTGGTGACTTGAAATTACTAAGAAGTAAAAAAATCTCTCAAAAACGACAAAGTTTTTTTTGACTAATTGAATGAAGAATTGCGTTTTGAAATCTTCGCCAATTTGAAACAGTCAATATATCAACTTTTGAGCTCCAAAAACTGCAAAAAAATTTTTCTCAAATATATGTAGAAAGTGAATACAAAAAATAAGTTTTTAAATAACAGTTTTGCCAAAATTCAAAATTTTTTTTCGACCATTATTTAGGACTGTGTTGGAATGGAGAAAACTTTAAAACGCAAAACTCTAATTTAAATTCAAAAGAGAAGCCTTGCAGATGAACTATGAAAAATCTAAAGAGTCCAAAATTCGAGAGCACTTTTCTATCAAGACACAAGTCCTGCATGTTCCGTTCAAATGATCTGAAGATCAAATAGAAAGAGTTCGAGCTCAAGTTGGCTCAGGATGAAGCTTGGAAGATGTGATGGAGCAAAGGAGCAGGAATGCCCTCGCAAGACACTGTCAGGTGGCGCCCGAACCCACGCAAATCTACGCAATTTACTGATTGTTTGAATAAGACCATTTTAACATTCAAAAAAAAAAAAGCATTAAAAGTTTGAAAAAAAAACCGCAATAAGCTCATGAACTTTCAATTTGTCCGCTTCATGGATTTCTAAAGCTCAATTTTGCTAATACCAAGAATATCAATGAAAAATGGTTCAAGTTTCAAAAAAAGTTTTTAAATCGAAAAAAACATGAATTTATAGAAAGAAAACATTTCGTGAAGCGGCCAAGTTCGAAGCCCAAATAACCCATTGCGGATTTCCTTGTTGCAAAAAGAGTAAGTACTCAGTAAAAAGTTTGAAAAAGAAAGTAAACTCTAAAAAAATTGAATGAAATTCCGTTAAATTTTGGTAAAATGTAACAGTTTCGACTAAAAAACAACTCGCAAAAAATACCCTTTGAACTATCAAGTTAAATTAAAACTGAATCTTCATCAAGATCCGAACCTTCGTCGTGAGTTTAAAAAAAATCAGTTTCTGAACCACTAGACCAACCAGCAAATTGAGTACATTCCTATGAGCTCGGGAATCATATCAGGTTGTGTACAAATAAATCTCGCCTTTTATTGAACAATACCAATTGACAACAAGAACCTATGTTAATCTATTTAGGAACCTTAAAAATATATATATCTCAAAGAATCTCGAAAAACTGACATCTTGGACTAACTACCTGAGAAACAAAAAACTACCTGAAATTTCAAGATCCAGCTAGAAAAAATCAACGATCAGAGTATCCCTATCTACCTAAAAAAAAACCAGAAGCTAGCTAAATTCACATCAAAATGAACGAAGATTATTGCATACACCTGAAATAAAACTTTAAAAGCTAAAGTTTATCATCTATATATGAAGTCGAATGTATGAAGATTCATAGTCTACCAATAAACTCAGGTCTTTTTTTTATTGTAATTGGAATTCTAAAATTTCAGGCAAGAGTAAAAGTGTAAAAAGAACAAAATTTTCTCATTTTTCTTTGATGAAGTTCTCGTTCTTTCCGATCGAAAGTGTTGTATGAAAATACGGCAACCTGAACCTAATTGTGGACTTAAATCTCCGTAAACTCGACCTAACGCATTCTAAATATTGTTGTCACTCACCCTAAATTTCTATCTTCACAATAAATTCTTAAAGCTAAAAGTAAACGATGGACAGAACTACATAAAGGCCTAACTTTGAGATCAGTGCTGATCCATCTTCAATTTCGATGCTGCTTGAGAATTTGCGGCATTGAATACAACAGAAAATAAGGGAAAAAACTGAATTCAAAAAAAATTTGTGCGAAATATTTTTGATTTCATCCGGATCATGAGAAGCTTGGATATAGCACTGATCTGAAAAACAAAAAACTAAAACTTGGAAAAAAAAAGTGAAATTTATTTTTACACAACCCAATATACTGAACGCCATCTTCGAATCGACGAGCTTGGAAGGGAAAAGAAGCCGCGCCCCACAGTACCCCCACTCCACAGAGCAAAAGCCGCATGTATGCTCGGCTGAAGCCGGCGAGAGAGCACGGCATTTTAGGAGACGCCAGGCTACAGCTCTCCTCTTTCGTGATGATCTCTCTGGCCGGACAAAAGCCAAGGATACAATCGGCTTTTTTCTGCGCCACCACCGACCAAAGACGCCGGCAACATTCACCCCACGGACAAGAGACGGACAAAAAATTTTTTTCTTCTAGAAAGTTCATTTTAACTCGTACTATAAAAAAAGAAAGCTGGAAGGGTGGATGATGTCGCATGAAACTAAAACTAAACCTAAAAACTTAAAGAAAAAACTAAAACGCATACAACGTAAAAAGATGGAAATTGAAAGGGTAGGCGTTTTTTTAATCTTAAAGTTTATGACAAAACTCGAAAAAATAAAAACTATAAAAAGTAGCGATAAAAATCTAGTTTTTGAAATTTCTAACACTTATAAACCTACGAGTCAACATCTCGAGTGGAGAGTTAGTATTTTTTTCAAAAGCTTCTCAAAAAAATCTTTTTAAATAAGTGTTTAATACGGAAAAAAATGAATGTTTTAATATGGACACTTTTTTTAACTAGAAAAAAAGGTTTTGAGAACAATAAATCAACTGATTTTGATGAACGATTTTTTAAACCTTACCTAGTAAAGTTCGAAAGAAAAATTAAAAAAAAAGGTTGGTCAGAAAGTTGTGTCGCGTACCGGTTCAAAACACTTGTTGCAACTCTTTTGTGGCTTTAATAAACCTAATGTCAACATTTCGAGCCGAAAACTGGTTTTTTTTTTTTCAAAACTCCTTTTTTTATAATAAAAAACGGCTCAAAGGAATGGAAAAATTAACGCTTTTGAATGAAAATGGAAAATGAGTAAACACTTAACAGCTTTAAAAAAAAAACAATTCGTTAACTAGACTTCATTGCAGCTGACGGCTTGACGAGTTGACCCCTAATAAACAAAAAAAAAAGTAGAAAACAAGATTACAAAAACTACAGTAAGAAAAAAGTCTAAAAAATCAAGTTTGAAGAAAATTGAAGGGTTGTGGAACCGCAGCGCGACCGCGTTGCTTCTAGTGAAACTAGACGGAATTTTTTGAAAATTATATGCGGGCCTCATGCGATATCACCCAGAGGGAAAAAAATTAAAAAAAGCCTGAAAAAGATTAAAAGTTTGAATCGAACTTTCAAGAAGAGAAAAATTTTTTTGAATTGACACAAAAACTTTCCACGTTGAGAAACGTCGCTTTAAGGAAGCCAATCAATAAATACCTGAAAAAAATTGGAAAAATTTAATCTTCAAACGTTCCTCAACGCAAAAAGCAACATTGAACTTTTTGAATTTGATACCATCCAGTCGAGGCGTTGAAAACGTCGTCGGAGTCGCCATCCATCGGTCCTCTGGCAGCGGGGGCGGCCCTTCTGAAAAAAATCAATTAAAATCAACAACTGATTCTGGAACACTTAATTTGTCTAGCTTAAAATTATATTCTACGCGTTTCGAAAACTCTGCGAAGGTAGTTAAAAATTTTTTACATGTTATTCAAAAAAAAAAAATGCTTTTAAAAATAAGTAAACAAAATTACAACGCCTAAAAAAATTATACAATCAAACTATGTAAAACATCAATTACAATAATAAATTCAAAAATCAAGACGAGCGGCAGCAACACCCTGCCCAGGAAGGAGAAAAAAGAGAATGACGATTGTTTTTGGGACGCCGAACCTTTCGCGCCACTCCAGAGATCCTTCTCGAACCTCGGCCGCTTTGACTCCCCCGCCCTTAGATCAAAACTTTTGGCCAGATCAGACTCGCCATTTTTGATTATTTTTCGTCGGGGGTTCACCAAAAAATGACGCTGTTTTGGTCCCGCCCAAATTTTGTGGAATTTTCCACAATTCTGTTTAAATTGTTTAAAAAGCGACCGATGAAACAATAACAAACAGAGAAAAAATTATCTAGCTTCTTTTTCCGTTTCAAAATCGATTTTTGGCGTACTTTTATAAGACTATTTTACCACCCCAAAAAAGTGATTTCAATGCAAATATCTTGCCGTAAGAAGAGGGTCTTCAAGGGGGCTTAGAATGAGCGTTTTCCGGCGCCGCAAATGAGTTATTTCGCACTCCGACGCCCAGCTTTTCTGATCCAACGTCTTCTTCGAGCAACTTTGAACAAAAACTCTTGCGATGCTCTATTGGCCTTCATTCTGTGAGTTTTTTTCCTATTTATAAAAAATCGAGAAAAAAAATAATAAAATGAACTTCTATTAAATTTGGATAGGAAAGGAATATATGATGTAATAATAGGTCAATGGAGCTGGCGTTTTACGAATCAATAAAGAAAAAACACAGAAACAAGAAGAATAAAAATTATTGTCCGAAAAAATTTAAATTTAACAAAAATTAAAAAAAATTGAAAATTTTATTTGCGCGTAAAAGTACACACTTGCGTCGCTGTCGTCACGAAGAGCGTAAACTGGAGTCTTGTCGTGGTAATTTCAATCGATAAAAAAAAATCTGATTTCAAAAATTTGGCATGTTCTAAAACACGAGCGGTTGTGGGGCACGAGCGGCACGACCGTTACTAAATCACGAGCGGTTTCATTTTCGCTCCTTCGCGAACGCTTCTAAATCACGAGCGTTTTTGGCTTATCGTTCTGTTCGAGCGTTTCTAAACCGCGAGCGTTTCATTTTAATCATTTTCTTTATTACCATCCAAGTGTGTTTTTTTTTTCATATTTCTACCTTCTTTTTCTCCTTGAATAAAAATTTTGACGATCTTATATGCACATTTTTTCGCTCAATTTGTTGATTGATTCACATTTGAGGTTCATATAATGGATTTTTTCTAAGTTTTTTTGCGGTCTCTATAATTTCACAGAAAAATTTTGAGAGAAAGTATTAGAAAAAAAAATTTGCTATACGCAAAATTTGAGAAATATTGACTTTCATGCGAGACGTCTGTGAAATATTAGTTTATCATACGCAAAATCTGTGAAATATTGAATATGAAAATCAGATGAAATTATTAGAAAAAAAAATTTGCCATACGCAGAATCTGTGAAATTATAGAGACCGCAAAAAAACTTAGAAAAAATCCATTATATGAACCTCAAATGTGAATCAATTAACAAATTGAGCGAAAAAATGTGCATATAAGATCGTCAAAATTTTTATTCCAGGAGAAAAAGAAGGTAGAAATATGAAAAAAACACACTTGGATGGTAATAAAGAAAATGATTAAAATGAAACGCTCGCGGTTTAGAAACGCTCGAACAGAACGATAAGCCAAAAACGCTCGTGATTTAGAAGCGTTCGCGAAGGAGCGAAAATGAAACCGCTCGTGATTTAGTAACGGTCGTGCCGCTCGTGCCCCACAACCGCTCGTGTTTTAGAACATGCCCAAAAATTTTCCTTTTTTCGTTATTTCTATTTTGAAACAAGTGCTTCTCAGATTTATCTGTTCTATCGCTACCATTTCTCATCACTGGTTTGGAAAAATTCGTGGATGAGAACACAGTTGGCCTCAAGAATGAGTTTGTTGGTTGAATTTTGATTTTTCATAAGAAAGAAGCATTTTTTCAGGATGACGTTTGTTTAAGCGTGAAATTCCGAGTAGAAATACTTAATCTTCAGTTCAACAACACCGCAGCAGTACCTGTACGCCTTTATTGATGAAAAAAAAACGATTTAGAAATTTGCAGTTTGATTTGGCCGAAGGAAATGTGACGGGAAAATGTGCGCGAGAAAGTCGAAGCAGCGCAATTTTGTCTTCCACTATTTCCCACGACGAAAGAACGAAAAAGCTCAAGTTCATCTTTGGAATCGTGAGTTTCACCTATTTTTATCATTTTTTTCGATAAATAAATATTTTTTTCAGAAAGAGATGCGAGTGAAGAAAGTGGATGAGTTGCGTTGGCAACTTCGGAAAATTGTCTACTCTGAGACATTCGAAGGTTAGAAAGTCGATTGATTTCATAAAAAAAAAAGTTTCTCAGGAGACTCTGCGGTATTTGAATCCGACAATTCATCAGTCATTTTTTCTGCCCCGTTAAATCAAAAATACGTTTGCAAGGACCGTATCAATGTAACGTTGCGCAGTGACGAATTCAAGTAATTTTTTTTGTGAGTTTAAAAAAGTGAATTTTTTTCCGATTCGATATGCTGGCCATGTTCTACCCAGAGATCGACGTACAACCATATGGTCCAAAAAGTAACTGTGAGTTTTTTTTTCATTCGAAATGGAATTTTGTTTTGGAATCAGTTTAGAATTCCTTGCTCGATTATTTTTAGACGCAAAATGGTACAGTAACTTAAAAAATCTTTGAGAACGAAAATTTGGTTCAATTTTTTCTTTGTTCGGTAACCTGGCAAGAATTTTTTTCATGAAATATAAAAAAACGAAAGTTAAAATTTTGAATCAAAAAAAAGTTTTTTTTTTCCGGGGTCCAATCTTTGCAAGCTAAATACTGATTTCCAAAGTATCACGAAGCACCTTAATAATCTTCAAAACTGAGAAAAATTTATTTATTTCTAGTCTACCTCTGCGAACGAACTCGCCGCCGTACTTTGTCCGAATCGCTCCAGAACAAGTCGACGATTTTCTCCGGCGTCGTTTTGGCCTTTTCTTCCGTCGGAACCATCATCGGCCACATGGTCCGTCGGCATTTCATTCCGCAACGGAAAGAAATTTATGAGAATCTGGGTGGAAATTAGAAAGAAAGCTTTATTGTACGAGAAAATATTAAATAAATAGAGATTTATTATGATGCGTTTAGGTAAAAGATCAACAATTTTTTGATTAGAAGGTTTGATAGGGTAAGGACGTAAAGCGCTTATAAGAATGTACGTAAGATTTCGAGACAAAGAGAAATGTACAGCGTTGTTTCAGATCATTCAAGACTCCCTGGATCTATAAATAGTTCAGGAGGGATTGTGAACAACTTTATCAGGTTGATAAATCAGAAATGAGCCTCTAGTTTGTGGTTTTGTATTCATTTTACAATAGAAACATTTTTCAAAAAAAAAAAATTTTGACAAAAAAAACGTCTTGTTTTTAGTGCAAGTGAGTACATTTTGTACCAATAACTCTTTTTCCACAATATTATCGAATTTTGAACAACCGAATTATAAATTAAATTTCTGAAAATCGTCAGCAAATATTTACGACGAAAAATTCGTCAATGACCTCTAGGACGTCTTCGTCGTCTTCCTCGTCGTCATCATCAGAATTTTGGTCGCCCCTTGCGTGACCCCTTAAGAACTCGAAAATTCGGTCTTTGATCCAACTCTTGTCGTGTGGCGTGTATAGGCTTGTTTCCTGAATCAGGGAGATTTTTGTTAACCTCTAAACTTTTTAAAACTCAAAATTTTGAACGTTAGCTTTTCCTTTTTGCCGCCAAAAATCATATAAATTTCGGCGTTTTTGAAGGTTCTCGAAATAGAAGCGCGAAAAAAAGCTGTGTTTACAGTGTTTTTGAATTCAAACTAAACTGTATTTTATTCATGAATACGAACCGTATCATAAACAAGTACTGAAAGATCGTTTAACCGATCTATAAACGTGAAAAGATGAGTGATATCGTAGGTGATGCTCGGGGAGCCAGGACTCGTCTTTTTCAGGAACTCTTCGTAGACTTTGCAGACTCCTGAAAACAGGGTTACAGCATTTTCATACCTTATGAAATGAATAATGACAAAAAACCTACAGAAGAATAAGAAATGATTCTTAAAGTTAAAGGAGCATCGCGTGCGAGGCAGAAATTTTTTTGAAATGGAAAAGAACTAGGCCTACCAAATGCCTTTATTTAGCTATGCGAAGAAACTGTACAGAAAGTCAGCAATAAAAAGTTACTGAATTATTCAATTGAAATAATTTTTCAGATACTAGACTTTCAGTGGTCTCGGAAGATTATTCATTTCGAAGACTTTTTCGAGCCGATACTTGATTTTTCGAAGCCAGCTTCAGCTACAACGCAAAAATAGGCTCAATTTTCGATTTTAAAAGACACAAAATATTTCATAGACCTTTCCGGCATTATCTGGGTACATATTTGAGATCAGCATGATAAAATACATTTATTGAGTTTAGTCTTTTCAGATGGCCTTCAAAAAAGAAGAAAAAACTACAAACCTTCCAAGCAATCGTCGACACAATTGTAGTCGGTCCAAGTCCGCGAATCGTGCTTTTCTATCGGTTGAAGCAACAAAATCGTGTGCTCCATCTTTTTCAGAAAATGCAAAAATTATGATGTCAACTTGGAAAATCAAGAAAAAAGCGATGGTCAATTGGTCGTAAATAATGATGAACACAGAAAGTGCACATCTTATCAGCTAATTTTTGCAGAATTCCTTCTTATCACAGTGTCACCTAAGTAGTTGTACAGATCGGAAGCTGAAATTGGGAATGAATCAGCCATGAAGTCACTCGGAGGGTTACTTTAGAGCTCGCTAGTAATTTTTATGTCCAAAATGGAATTTCAATTTTCGAAAACTAAACTAAAGTTTGTTCCAAGTGCATTGTCCGTTATCAATCAGTAGTGTTAAGGCGACAGCTAAGAGGCTTTGAATTGAAGATTAAATGATAGGAGTACGTCAGAAATGTTCATACAATCGTGGCCGAACTGCACTAGGAAGGGCTGAAGATTGGCGCCAAAACTTAAACTTGAATCATCGCGCCAACCTTCATCCATTCCACGTTCGGAATTTCCCTATAAATGTGTCCTGAATAATTTTGAAGTGACCAGCTGAAAAAGCCAATAAATCGTGACAGTTTGAGTTTTCAAAATTTTGATTAAAAAGACTTTTTTTTCCAATAGAAAGAGGCTGAGCAGTTTCTAAAAGGATCCCTTGGAATGGTTTTTTTGTTACAACAAGAGAACCTTCAAATGACCCTTCTGGATTTGAAAATCTGCGTCAACCTGTGGAACCTTGAAAATATAAATATAGACCTGCAGTTGCCAGAGGAGGCGGGGAAAGTCAGAGCTGTTCTCAAGTCGGGGCGACCCTGGCCGAGGCCGCCCCGACCCGACCGCGACGCGCCCCGGCCCGCGAAGCGGTTTTCATTCAGGCCCCCGAAGCGAGCGCGAGGATTTTTTTTTCCGTATTTTTTGTTTTTATTTCGGTTTTTCATATTGAAAATGAATTTTTAAGTTATTTATGATCCATGAAAAGTTTAATTTTATTGTTTTTTTGATAGAAATCGGGCTTTTTTTGATTTCACTTTTTTTCGAATCTTTTTCGTTTTTTCTCGTTGTAAATAAAAAATTGATATTTCAAATAGTGGTTTGAATGAATTTTTTTGCGAAAAATGAAATTCCTGATGATGTGAAAATTTCAAATTATTTCTTATTTCTTATTTTGTTTTTCTCTAGTTCTGTATATTGTTCTGGCCACTTAGAAAACTATTGAATTTTTCGGATTAATATCTCATTTCATCGGTTTTTTTCTTTATGTGCTCGAAAAAAATGTTTTTTTGTTTCACTTTCATTTCAGTAAAACTTGCGCTTCTTTCGCTTTCTTATAATTCGCAAAAAATCGGGAGTCAAAAAATTGTATCTACGGGTCGACCGAGTTGACCCTTACCAAAGGCCGACCGCGGCCGCCCTCGAACACGCCGCAAATCGGGGCGCCCTCGGTCGACCGGGGCCGCCCCGAGAACAGCTCTGGGGAAAGTGGTTCCTATTCTCTAAAGTAGTCACTTCGGATTCCCTGAATCATCGAAGCTCAAAATAGTCCAAAACCTTTTCGAGAAGGTTCTTTAAAATGATATAAAATGAAGAAAAATAACAGAATAGAAAAACGTATATCTTACCATCCGCAGTAATATTTGCCGTCAAATGGAAGCCAATTCATCGAATATTTCTGTCCTCTTTCGCTCAAATGAAACGCAGTTCCCGGAAAAAGGCGTTTATTGCGGGTTTTTCTCGAAGATTCACGGGAACAACATCAAAATAGTAATGGATGGTACTAGAAAGTCCCCTGAGAGGGTAGGAATCTTCAGGCCTTCCATTATACTATAGTACAGTTCCAGTTTGAAAGTATAAGAATTGAATTTAAAAAATAAGATTAGATTGAATTTTAAGGAAACTAAAATAGAGAGATCAGAGGTTTTAAAACTTGCAACCAGATTGAATAAAAGGCAATTTTGTATACTAAAAATTGAATAACGAGGCCTTTCTCGATTCAAAGCGACGTCGGCGGCGTCGCGTTCTCGTCTCTCATTTCGGTCAACTCGGCTTCTTCGATCGGAGCAACAGTTTTATTTGGTGATGTCCCATTGGAGCGCCTTTTGCGGCCTCTTCTTCCCTAAAAAAAAATTGATTTATCCGGAAATCTTTCGACGCGAAATTAGAAAGAAGACGGCTTCAAAATGAAAAAAAAATGTTGTTAGAAAGTTTTTGCGAACGGTAATCCAAACTGAGATAGATAAGACTAATGAGAGAGCGTGAGAACCTTAGAGGTATCTCTTTCTCTGGTGCCTCTCCAACTGCTATGATCTCTAGTTCAACAAGCATTGGAATCTCTCGAAAACAAGCAGCAATGGTTTATTGAAAAATGAGCAGTACTCCGAAGAATTTTTCCGCGAAAAGTGATCCTTGAAGTGAAATCGAAGCTGAGAGTAGCGGAGAACGAGAGAAAGAGTATGTGAGCCATGGAGACTTTCGTTCTTTGGTGCCTCGTCATTTATAACGCTTTCTCACAACGTGATATCACTGGAGAGGTACTTAAGTGGTCACTAGAACGACCTCTCATTAGCTCTAAAACAGTTGAAAGGTTCTCCAGAGAGATAAGCGAAAGAAAATTTCTGGCCATATCAATTGCTCGCTAGTCAAAGCTGCTCGGGAATTTCTAGTGAAATGAGTGTTTCCAAACCTTGGGCGGCGACTCTGCTCCCTCCAAGGCGACGGACTCGTCGGCTTCGGTGCCACCTCGTCGCTGGTTGAGTTCTTCACGCGACGGCGCGACGAGGCGAATGTTGGGGCCGCCCAACTTGGCCAAGAGCTGCGACTCGGGTCGCGTGCTCGTCACTCGCGACGGTTCCTGACGAGTCTCCGGACGTTTCTCTGATGGTTCGGCCTGCTTTTTGGCCTTGTTGATGCGCGTCTGAAATGATTTAAAGTTGAATTTGAGAGGAGGCGAAAAGGCGTTGGTCTTCAGTTTCTACGATGACAAAGTTCTGGTTTAAAAATGATGTATGCTCACACGGGAAATAATTTTTGCTTCGCAGTTTGAATTTTACAACAAATTCGCTCAAATACTATTTGAATGACTAGATGAAGATAAAAAGAACCCTTGACTTTCTCCCAAAAGCAATGAAAATTTCAAAATTTTTCTCCATTTGTTAATGATAAACTTTCATCTACTTAGGAATTCCAGAGTAGTCCCTATAGGGGTTAGAGTGGAAAAAGCCCCTATAGGGGCCGAAAAAGTGGTCTCTAAAGGGGTCGAAAAAGTGATCCCTATAGGGATAGAATTAGATGGTCCCTAGAGGGGTCCAGGGTCAGACCCCTAAGACCCTATAGCTTAAGTGGATCCTATAGGGGTCTTTCAATTTCATTTCGAAAACTCTCATTTTTTTCAATTATCATATGAAAATGCTTCTTCGCTTGGAGTTCATAACAATTATCGACTATCATGTCCTCTATAGGTGCCACTTTTGCAAGCTTTACCTTGTTAGTTACCCCTATAGGAGCTGATAAAATGGTCCCTAGATGGGGCCCTCCAAGAGACCCTAAAGTTTGCCCTATAGGAACCACTCTGGATTATCTAAGTAACCCAAACTTATCAAAAAACTCTTGAAAAACGGAATATTAGGACCTCCAACGCGACAAGTGTTCCAGCCTTGTTGAGGTCTTTGGACGAGGGCAAAATGTCGTATTCTTTCTCGTCGGCCACCGCTTCTTTGAGCATCTTCTTTCGGTTTCGGTTGTACTCCGCCGTGACTTCCTCGGGAAGAGTTGGGATATTCTGAAGCCAACAAAAATATTGTCTTACAATTGCTATTCATGATTGGAAGCTTTTCCGATTGGATATCAAGTCGGAAATTGAAAGTTCGGTTAACAACTTTACTTCAAAGTAACATTTTTCTTTGCCCAAACGTTATTGCTGAATTTATCCGCTGAGCGTAAATGACTTCGCTAATTCAGCCGTCCTTTTTTTCGAATATGTTTTTTTCAATTTAGTTTAAATTTACCTATTTTTTTATTTTTAAATTTTTTTCTTATATCATCTATGGAACGACAGATTTTTTTGCAGAAACTCAGCGTCTTCCCTCAGAAATTCATTTTTACATTTTAAAAACTTCTTTAGACTTATATAAAATTTCAATTTTTCTGCAGTTTCAATGGAGCGCAAATGCTCGCTCAAATTCAGCCGCGATTTTTTGAGGTAAAATTTTCGAAAAGCTCTTCTTACACTGAAAAATATTTTCTTTTCTTGATCAACTCTCCAATGTTTCTATACTAACTGGAAAGCTTTTTTTCACTTTTTCCTTTTTTTTAATGGTTTTTTTTACTCCCTTACCCCTCCGAACATGGTCCTCTGTAGTGCCTTGGCGCTCTTGCAGACCTGCATCGGGTCCAAAGCGATATTACCCGTCACATCGTTAACCTAGGTACAAATCAATGATAAAACTTGTATGAATTGAGGAAAATTCACCTTGAAGATACCAATCAAACGATTGGCCAGTTCGAACATGTTGTTCCGCAGGGAGATGATGATGAACTGAGCGTTTTTGGCTCGGCTCTGAAATGAAGGAAAATGATCATATTAATCTTCAAATTAGAAAAATATCTAAAAAACAAAATGTTTAAAAGAGCTTTTATAGAGACAATAAAATCGGAAGAATCTCCAAAAAAAATTTCTAAGGGATCTCTATTTAACCTGTGTCGTGCCTTTTTTAAACTTTCTTGTAATGATGAAGATAACAAAAATTACACCTAACTTTCTAATTTTTTAAATCTCCATTTTTCACACAACGATTTCCGTTTTTTCCCCTCAAAAATAACCTTGATATAATGCCCAATAATCGACACGTTGCGGAAGTCCAAAGCGGCGTCGATTTCGTCCATCACGTAGAAAGGTGTCGGTCTGAAAAAGGGAAGGTTTTTTCGGAAAAATTTTTGAAAGAAAGCTTTCGTTGCATAAGATCTTTCTTGTTATTTCGAAATGCGCCCGACCTCAAGCGAGTTTCGCGGCAAAGAAAAAAAAAGCCCAAAGCTTATAAAACAAAGCCGGCTTCTAACCGCAACCCTTGGAGCTTTTTCGAATGCGTTCAAAGCAAGTGGTCGCATGAGGAATGGCTCTAGATACGACTTGCGCCCGACAACTCGTGACTTTCGCTTCGTATGACGCTTTTAATTAAGGTTCAAGCTCTGAAGAGCGATCTCTCAAACGCTCTCTTTTTTTTACGTTATCTCTCACTTCTGACAAAGTCGTGAGAGTCGGGCGCAACTTGGAATCGGCTATTTCGAACTAAGAGCTTCCAACGAATGAACTTTAACATACCTGAACTGATGCAAGGCGAAAACCAAGGACAATGAGGCGATCGTTTTCTCGCCGCCAGACAAATTCTCGATGTTCTTCCAAGTTTTCTTCGGTGGCCGGACACTGGAATTTTCCGATTAAAACTAGGTATAAAAGTTAGAAAAATCGAAGCAGAAGAAGAAAGAGAAAAAATGAATAAAGAGTTCCTGACGGACGTTGTTCAGTTAATTTTGAAGAGGAAAACTATTTTGGTCAATTGTCTAAAAAGCTCAAGAAAAAGAAAGACCATCCCATGAAAAAAAAGGAAAAAAGAGAAAATTGGAATGTGTAGTTTCCACAAAATGATAAGCCATTTTTAAAAATTGTAAAAGTTTCTCAAAACGTCCGTTCGAACCAGAAAAAAGGAGCAAAAATTCAAAATCATTTTTCCTATGCTCTTTCAAAAAATTTGTTGCATTTCATTTATAATTTTCCCATTCCACTTTTCTTTTGATTTTTGCAGAGCCACATATACAAACTCACATCGGGGGAGCCTGTTTGTCATCAAATCTGAATGATAGAAAGAAAATTTGAAAAGCTATTCAAATTCAGGAAAATGAGGAAGATATCGATTCAGAATTCTTCACTTTCCAGGACTTGAAACCGGCCGCAAAGCATGGCTCATTTCTTCGAAGCTTTCATGCAGCAGAACGAAAACTACTTGCGCTTGACAGCACCCTCTAGCACAATTAAAAAGTCAGGGAGAGCAATGATATGAATAAACCCGCCAAAACGCATCGTTTTGAGACGTTCTTGGCGGGTTCGAGACGTGGAAATTTGGGCAGAGCAGATCGAAGAAAAATATTAAAAGATACACTAGTTTGACGCCTTCGATGTAGGGATCCCCAGTGGCCGAGAGGACGGCGTCTCCGCCCAGAGTGATCATTTGGTAGAACTCCCTCAGCGAGGCCGACATGAACTCAAGACCAGACTGAAATTCAAGTTTAGAAGCGGCTTTTTTGGCTTAAAAACTGCTTTTTCAAGTTTGCTTGGCGCCCTGAAAGCTCTAGAATTACAAAATCTTTCAGTATAGAATAAATAATTCAATGAGACTCATACAGACAGGTCCTCGTTTTAACAGTTTTTTCAGCGCAGTCATTTCTATTTAAATAAATAAATCCGCAAAAATTTCGTCCATTGATTTTTTGGGATGAAAAATGAAACTTTTTTTCAAAAAGGACAATATGAACCCACTTCTTCTTGCGCTCAAAATTAATTATTTTCACTCTGTGCGCCTCGACTTGACCTATCTGCTTTTCCTGTTTCCATAGCCTCGTCGACGAGAGAAAAGAGGCCGCAGACAGGTCAGACTGTTTCAAGTCAAACTAATGATGCATTCTTGAGAATCGTTTCTTTTATGGGACTTATTTTGGACCTTGAACTCATCATGTCGAATCCTCTTGATGAGCGTCGATTTGGCATGATGCGCCTCGTAATTCTTCAACAAGGCGTTCGTCTCGTCCGTCTCTTTGTTGTACTTTTTGACCTAAAAAAGGGGATTTTTCAGGGAAAGTTTAAAACTTCGATCTGAAACCATCTACTTTTTTTCTTGTATCAAAAATTCTCTTGAAAAAACGAATTTTTTGATTTTTTCTCTACTTCTAGCAGTATTTTTTCAAACAGTAAAATATAAAAACCATCGTAAATTGGAATAAAAAAGTTCTTCCCACTTTTCCAGAGTTATTTTTTTTTCAGAAACGTTGAATCCTAGAAATAAATCCAATTTTTTATATTTTCCAAAATACTTCAACTGCAATCTTTTCACATCAAGGATCTTCGAAAACTGGGAATTTTTTTCCCGGTTAGTTTTTCAAATAAATTTATTTTTTTCCTGTCTTTTTACCTTGGCCCGATACTCATCGATAACGCTAATGTTGACGTTTTTCCTCGTCACACTGAGCCGCTGTTCTTTGGCTTTCAGCTGGAAGTTCAGGTCGCCGATTTCGTTCTTGGTGATGGCTCGGAGCTGGAATAATGGTTATATCTTCAAAGAAAATCGTGAAAAAAAAACCTCCTCTTCAGGCAGCAAAGGGACCTTCTCAAGCGACTCTTCGTTGTCACCGATTTCCTGAGAAAAATTGGAAAAATCAGATTAATTTTTCAAATGAAAGTTCACAATTTAAAATGAGTAGTTTTGAAAAAATTTGAGGTCCTTCCAAAAAAATCGAGAAATTTTTTTCAATCTTAAACATAACCGACTTCACACATCCTTTCGAAAAATCGAAAAAAATCTTATTTTTTTCATATTAAAAATATTATTTTTTTCGTGGATCTTTTCTAGGTTTTCGAAGCCGTAAAAAGTGTTTTTTAAATCGAGTAAACTTTCAAAAAACGCTGAAAATCGACAAATTGTTTCCACCATTCTTCACATAGCTCCTGAGATTTGCTTTTCGCCTTACTTCCAACTCAAAAACCGCTATTTTCTCTATCAAAAGCTCAAAGTCCCCCCGGAGACCTCAGGCTTGTTGGCAAGCTCAGCGCGGAGGCCGTACTCCTGAGCGTAGGTCTGGGCGCTCAGCTCGTCGACCAGCGTTCGGAGCTCTTCGATCGGGACGTTCGACAGCTCGTTGACGCCTCCGATTTCCAGCTTCAGCTCTTCCGGCCTCACATTGTCCAGGGAGGGCAGCACTGGGATCACGTTGAGTCGCATTCCGTCGAGCTGAACATTATCGAAATAGATAATTTAGAAGAAAAAAAATATTTACAAGAGATCCGTGGTCTTTTGAAGAGACGCCAAAGGAACATAGATTCTCCAACTTTCTGTGATTACATTGGTAACGCAAAAGTGCTTCGGGCGTTTCTAAGCGATTCTAGGGATCACTTAAGAGGGTTGACGCTACTAAAGTGGTCCCTAGAAATGCCAAGAAACTTTCGAGCCTCCAGCCTTTGAAGAAAAATAATATGCGAGATCCGTGGAATCCTGAAGAGACGCAAAAGAAACAGAGATTCTCCACTTTTCTGTCGTCTCTCCAGCTCGCCTTGATCTCTTACTTTTTCAAGTTTTCGAACGGAATTTGGATTTTTTATTCTTTCGGTCACATTCAGAACAGTGCTCCAAGCCTGTTAAAGAAGTACAAGAAGCTCATTTTGAAATTATACCAAGGATCTCTCTCAAATCCGACCATAACTATCCTCCTTTCTCTCACCTTTTTCTCGATATCATCGCATTTCGACCGCAGTACAGCCAGCTGGTGCTTTTTCGTCGTCACATCTTCTTCCAAGTTCTGAAGAGGAAAAATAAATGGATTTTTCCCGAGTTGAACGGAAAACCTGCAGAAGCTTATCATTGGACGTTTCCTCATTGGTCAGGGCCGATCTGTTTTTTCGCAGTTCATTGAAACGCTCGTCAAATTCTTGCAGTTTCGCCTGAAATATTTGAAGGTTTTCGAAAAGAAATGGGATGATTTGAAAGAGAAACCATGGCTGGCTTTTCGGACTAGAAACTCAAATTTTTTCTGGAATTTAAACTATTTCTGAAAGAAATACTTCAAATTCTGAAGTTTCGAATTTCCGATGAAATTAGTGGTTGGAAGGACTTGATGGAAAAAAATTTCTACGACTATTCCGACCGATGTGAAGATCATCTACATCACGATGAGCATATTAACTAGATTTCCTACCAAAAAAGGCATCAATTTTCGTCTCGTTATTACGTTTCTTCAACTCTTATATCATTAAAAAGGAAAAAAAAGTTTAGAATTGAGTTTTTCTTTACATTTTCCTTACTTTTACCACGCAGAAATTTCATTATTTCATTTATTCACATCTTCATTTTCATTTTGACTCTCTTAAAAAAACGGCTGGCAACTTGGATTATCATATTTTTCAGAAACTTCTCTCTATCAAAATCTCAACCATTTTCTATCAATTTTTTTATGCAAAAATTCTCTTCAAGAAAAAAATCTTAAACGATAAACTTCTTTTTTCACGGATTCGAACAAACTCTAAAGGATATTATACCAATTGAATGGAAACTTCTCTTCAAGAGAGATCTTGAACGGTTTTCCTACCTGAAAACCTCATAATTTTCCTATTTTCAAACCATTTTCCTTCAATTTTCAACTACAAAAACCGTACATCGAGCTGTATCAAGGCCTCTCGCGCCGCTCCAACGTCGGCCTCATCTTCCGCCGCGTCCAACTTGACCATTTCTTTCTCCTTCTTCTCGATGTCTTTTTCGATCTGCGTGATCACTTCTTCGATCTGGAAATGTGAAAATCAACTACGTTTCTTTTTTTTTTGAACAAACTTTTTCGATATTTCTCGCCGAACTCGCGATGGCCGCAGTTTCGGCGGCGATTTTCTTTTCCACAACGACATAGCGATCATGCGCGGCTTTGGCTTCGTCTTTGTGAACCTTCAAGTTGAAAATTGGAAATTTTTAAGTGAAAATGAATAAAAAATAAGTTCTTTGATATCAATATCCTTCATTAATTTTTTTTTTACTTTTCCTGTCTCGAATTTTAAGAACAAGGGTTCTAAAGTTGACTTTAATCTTTTTGAAAAACAGATTTTCGAAGAGTTGAGCAATTTTCGATGCAGGAAATGATGAAAACTACCTTAAAAAAATGAAAAAAATTCAGAAAAATCTGGAAGATCCAATTCTTTTTCGTTGAAATTCTAAAGTTCCCTCTTAAAATTCAACTTTCAACTACTAAACCCATTGAAGTTCCCAAGGAATTTCGAATAAATTCCTTGAAAATACCGCAACTTTTGAGACAGGAAACAATGAAATCAACTTGAGAAATGAGAAAATTTACAGTCGAACTCGATTTTGATGAATCTCAATTTTTTTTTTCCGGTTTAACCTGAACAAGATTATTGAAGATTTCATCGATTTTGGCGTTTATTTCGTCCAATTTCGCCCGGTACTTGGCTACACGAGCGCCCGCAGCGTCGCGTTCTAAACAATCCAAATCAAAAAAATTATTTTGAATTTAAGAACAACCTATTTTTATTTATTTTTCAAAAGTTTAGAAAAAAAAACAAAAAAAATCGACTTATAATCTATCTTTTTCACTTTCTGACTGGTATTAAGAAGTTAGCGGTACAATCAGAACAGTCGGTTTTTGTTATAAAAAATAATCAGAACTTTCCAACCATTTTCTCGCTCCTTTAGGGTTCACTTGAGTGAGTATACATACCCTGCAGTAAGATAACAATTTCTCTTTTTTGTCATATTTTTTTCAGGGGTGGTCTAATTATTGTCAAATTTTCTACAGTTGTGCCCTACGGGTCCAGTTCATTATCACAGGAAAATTAGTTCAATAGCTGCATTTTAAAAAGTGAGTTACGGTCTGAAACCTGAAATCAACAAAATCTCCGGACCGAGAAACAAATTTAAAAATTTTTTTGGCTAGGAAACAGTTATTGAACACATTTTTATGGTTCACTGAAGCTTCGAGTTCATTATAAAATCGCTTGCTTTACTGTAAATCTATTACCCAGAATAAAAAAAAGCTCAAAGATGACACGCCCTTGATATATTACTGCAAGGAACCGTATCTTTTTTCAAACCTTTGATCATCTCATCCAGAGCGACTTGGCGTTGCTCCAAGTCCTTCTCGTCGACATGCACCTTCGCGGCTTCGATTTCTTGGGAGGCGATCGTCTTTTTCAAGGTGGCAATTTTCGTTTCAACGCCCTATAATCCCTCAGTTTTCATGATTTTCCAAAAACCCTCTGGATGAACCTGAAGCGACATGTCCAGCTGCCTTTTCCTATCAGTCATTCGGTTGATCGAGGTCCTCAGCTCGAATATTTTCTGGTCCAGCTTCAAATTGTTTTCTTGAGGGTATTTTCGTTTCAGGACCAATTACCGTAGTCAGCTGACCAGTGAGCTTTTCCAATTGTTCGCTTTTTTCGGCCAGTTCTTTTTCCATTTTCTCGATTAAAATGAGCTGTTCGGCCTTGTTGACGCCTCCTTTGCTCTTCTTACCAATCAGACCTCTGGGAAAATCGGAATTTTCTTGAAAATTTGTAAGGCAGTTGGACTCTCAGTGAAAATCTTCGAAATCGCAAAATACCAATATTTCTGGTCTATTTAATTTAAGAAGGACAGTTAAAAAAGCTAATCTTTGAAATTTTCGCTGATGCGCTTTGTAATAACTCGAATCCATTGCGAGAACCATTTCAACTTATTTTTATAACTTATATTAACATTAAAGAAGCCAGTAACCTTCATTTTTTCCTTAATGAAATGAACTTTAAAAGTAAGAACATGAATCAAAATTAGAAAACGTGAAAATATTTTTCGGAGTGGAATTAAGCACATCTCATGTGAACTTCAGAAAAATTGCAAAATCATTATTTTTTATTTCCTTGTAGTGAAGGTGATCTTATGCCGTGTAAAAAGTAAATTTTGATAAATTCAAAATTGTCTCAGCCCTCCAAAATTTAGTTATATTCCTCCTTTTCTAATTCCTATTTTCAATTTTGCGGAGTGTCTTTGAACAATACATTGATTTTTAAAAAAAGATAATAATTCGATTTTTTTTTTCAATATCTGTCGTGTATCATTCCCAATCAAAACTCCTTTTTCTTTTTCGTAAAAAGTCATTTTTTTTAATGGTTCAAATTACCTAAATGAGACAAATTTTTCTTTCTCATTTCCTACCTCACTTTGGCGCCACCTCCAGTGATACTAGCCGTCGTCGACAAACTCGAACCGCATTCCGTGAACATGTTATAACGTCCTAAAATCCGTAAATCGATCATTTGTTGATTTTTCGAAATGTATAGACCAGGATATTTGCTGTGGATATTCTGGGCATCAAGGATGGTCGGCAGGACGATCGTGTCGAACAAAGAATGATAAAATACTTTCCGGAGACGATCTTCGCTGATTTTCAACAGGTCAAAGGCCCTCGGCGCTGGGCTGAAAAATTTATTTTTTCTGAATGAAAATTTGAAGAAGAAAGAATCGAAAATGCTTTCGCCGAAGGAGTGGGAGAATTAAAATGGACATATTAAACTACGTGAAAATTTCAGACTTTCTTTGAAATATCATGAAAAAAAGCTTCTTGATTGATCAAGAGAACGGAAAAATGATTGTGAAAAAGTGGATTTTTTTGAAGTTTTTTTGATACTCTTGAATTTCTACAAAGGGCGTCAAACATGAAAAAAATAAAATCATACAAATTTCCAGCGGCCATTTCCTTCTGGTAGCTCGGAATAACGTCCATACACACGAAAGAGGCGCGGCCGATTTGGTTCTGAAAAAAAAGTAGTTATTTCTCTCAGAAAAGCGGAATAAAAAGGTTCCCTAGCCAGAAAGACCAAAAAATATTATTTCAAAGTTTCAAAAGTCCAGATATAAAGTATTTATGGAATTCTTCGCGTTATGAATTTCAACAAATTGCGGATTTCAAGCCTTTTTTAGACTGAAACTTCAGATAAAAGACCTTAATTTCGCAAAAACGAATATCATCCCATAAAAATTGAATGTTCTAGACCTTGGCCAAGAAGTCGATGGCCTTCTCGGCGTCGTCCTTGGTCTCGCAGACGTAGTTGTTGAGGTTTCCCAGCATGTTGGAGCACAGGGCGACGTCGTACTTCTCCTCGATTGTGGCCAGGTCGCCGAGTCTTCCGATCAGTCCGGGCAGGGTGCCGTTCAGCCTGGCCACCTCCAGCTCGTTGTACAGCCGATCTTGGTCCTTGTCATTGGAGATGGTGTTCTTCCGCTGCGAAATCTCCGAGTTCAGGGTTCGAACCTGGAAGAAAACGAATTTTTTTCGGGTGACTGATAACTCCGAGTTCAAAGTTGTTGGTTTAAAATCACTTCGGGATATAGGCTAAATTGGAAATCTGAGAGTACAAAGAGGAATGAGTCTAACAACGACATATCGCAAAATATTGATTTTTACTGTAACTTTTAGGCGCGAACTCTAAATTTTTGAATTATTCGGGCTCTTTCTGCGGAAATTTCAAACCCACCGTAAAAATTCATACAGTAACATCAGAAAAGATACGAAAAACGAGATTTCGATAAATAACTATCTTTTATTATATTCAATCTTCCTGAAACTTTCTGGAGTTGTGATGACCGTTATTTGCAACACTTTGAAGTTTCAGTTCACAGGAAAAAAAAAACGCAGCTTTGGAAACTATCCGGAATTTTGAATTTCTTGTGAACCAAGTCGCGTTTTTTCGTACCTTTTCTGACGGTATTGTTTATTGCAATGTATCGTTGTAAGACCCGCTTTTTCCCAAGGGCTCTCGTGATTCGAATTTAGCCTATTTTCCGAAATTATTTTAAACAAACTTTTTTTTCTGGATCCTTTCCACTAGAATATCCCTTTTTCAGGCTTTTTTCATTTCTTGGAAGCTAATTTCCCATTTCAACCACGGCCAATTTTCCAACTTCCCCACCTCGTTGGCCAGCTTCTGCTTCTGTGGTTGGGCGTTTTCGACGGCTTTTTGGGTTTCTTTCAGAGACTTTTCGTCTTCGGGCAGCTTCTCGTTGATCTCCACCAGCTCCCTGGGAATTTCATCATCAAAATCGCTTTCTTTTTTTGTCCGGTCAACTTTTTCTCCTTCTCCAATCGTTGTTCCGTGTCAGCGAGCGCATTTTTGAACTCAATCAGACGATTTTTGTCCTTACTGGCAATTTTTCTCAAGTCCGAGAGTTCAGCTTCGGCGATTGTGGTCTGAAAAAAAATTGATTTTTAGCAGGTAAATTTTAATTCAAAGGGAAATATTTCGTATCATACCGGGTTATTTATGAGGTCTTAATCACGGAAAGTAGCTTTAAAATCATTGGAATTTGTTCAAATTACATCAACCCTAAAAATAAACTCCTATATAATTTTTTTTTTTCTTCTAAAAAGCTTCCTACCCTTTTTGATGAGAGAATTAGAGTTTTAATATGCAAAAAAATTTCAGGAAACATTTCGAAGCGGCTTTTTTTCTTTTCTTGCTGTGATTAAATCTCATTCAAAAAAAATTTTTTTGGAGAAAAATTGATAAAAAATCAAACCAAACATTGGAATGAAAAATACACGAAAAGAAGACTTTTTGAAAACTTGAAAAAAAGGTCAGAAAATGATTACCTTCGACTTGATTTCATTGAAAACCGTGTTCCTTTTCCCGAACTCCTCCTCGATTTCTTTCTTTTCTTTTTGCGCGAGTTCGGATTGATTCTCAAAAACAGGCAACGCTTCGTCCATCTGAACAAAAACATTTAAAAAAAGAATAAAATAAATGTTTTGGACTTTCACAAGAACTTAAAAATCATGGGCGATAGGGAAGAAGTAGCTATCTAGGGAATGTTTTTTAACTTCCGATTGAACTTTTGATGAAACTTTGCTGAGGTGTGCTTTAGGACCTCCTGATTTTAGAACAACAGAAAAGTTCTATAGATCTTTATTCGAATTATGAAGCTTCAAGAGTCTAAAATAGCGATTTTTTTGTCATAATTTGTGTATTTTGCAGACTTTGAGACTTCATAACTCGAAAAAAAAGTCTGTTGCAAGACATTTTTTTTTCTTGTTCTCCGATCTCCTAAAAATCTCCTAAAGAGCATTAAAGCCAAGCTTCATCAAAAGTTTAACCTGGGTGTAAAAAACGCTCCTTAGTATAATCATTAAAAAAAAAAGACATAGAAAACTTGCAGTTTTGTCGGCCGGCGATATAAGAGAAAACCACTAAAATTTTAAATTTCCAGCTTTTTCTGTTGAAAACATCGTTTCTGCTCGAAAAATTACCTTTTGCTTAGCATTTTTCCTCCTTTTTCTTTTTAGTTCTTCGGACTCTGCTTTCAGAGCCTCGATTTTTTTCGCCGACTTCTCTGGGACTGCCATTTTTTCCTCTCTCTGGAACAATTCAATTTTTTTATCTCAAAAATAAGAAAAAAAATTTGAGCGCGCCCGACAAAAAAACTACTTGCGGGCAGTGACATCCTACAGCGCATAGTTTTAAAACAATTCTTGATATATGAGATCCATTTTAACCGCGAAAACGCAACGCTTAAAGTCATTCATTTTGTTTCAAATCGAAAATATTTTTCCGGTCAAACCTTCTTCTTTTCCTCGTCCAAACGCGTGTTCAGTTTGCTCAGATCCTGTTTCACACGTTTGATGTTGTTTTTTCGGCGTTTTTGGGAAGTTTCCGCGTCTTCGATCTGTTTTTTAGTCGAGTCAATCTCATCCAAGGCCGTTGTTCTTTCACTTAAATTTCTTTTTTGGTAATTGTCACATATCATTTTATGTCATGAAGTAGTCTTTCACAGCTGAAAAAAAGTCAAAAAAAAACTACAAATAAACCAAGATAAAAAGGCTCAAATTCTCATTTTTTTTTTTTCAACTGATCGCTCCATTTACCTGTCTGAGTTGAGAAAAAAAAAAAATGAACAAGCTTCTTTCCAAGTTTCAAAAAAAGAGAAGCCTAGTTTTTTTAATCAGTGATCTTCGGATTAACTAAAATTATGTTTTCTATGGAAAAAAACTGCTTGTGAATTAAAAATTTTTCTAATCCTACCCATTCCTTTCAAATCGAAAAACGAAGCTTTCATTTTTTTTCAAATTCCACGGTTTAGAAAAAAGAAAATGTTTCAAGCGCGATTTGAAGAATATCACTCTTTTTCAAAAAAATTTTTCTGATATTTTCCAAGGTCTCGATTTATTTACAGCTCAAAATATTCACAGATTCTCTTTTGGATCTTCCAAAATCTTTTCTCCAGTGCTTTCCCAATGACGTGTTTTACATTGGAAAGAGCAAATTTCCCCGAAAAGCCTTCAAAAATCCTACGTTGCCAACTGCTGATCCGCCTCATCGAATCCCTTCAATTCGGCGACAATTTCTTTCTTTCGCTTTCTGGCCGCTTCGAATTCGCTTTGCTTGGCGTCGAACTCCGCCTGGGTCGGTTGAACATGATCCAAATGAGTTATTCTGAGGAAAAGCATTATTTTTTTCAACTTTCCAACTTTTTTAAACTTTTCGATCTGCAATAATTTGCTGCGAATGCTGGTCGCCTCGTTTTCGCGTCTCAAAAATCGCAAAGTCTCCTTGACCACGGGTTCCAATTCTTCTTTGTCGGACCGAGCCATGTCCTTTCTGGACGAGAAGACATGTTATTTCTCATCAAAATCGGGAAAAATACCGGATTTTATGGATGGAGAGAGTCGCTTGGAGCTTCTCCAGGCGGCAATCAAACTTCTTGATGATTTGCTGGAAGAACAATTCTACTTGGCTGTCCTAGACTTGGGGATTCCAGAGTGGTTTCTATAGAGGTTAGCGGGGAAAACAGCCCCTATGGGGGCCGAAAAAGTGATCCCTATAGGGGTTTTCAACTTCATAAAAAAACGCTCATTTATTTAATTTTTCGCATGGAGTTCATAAGGATTATCGGATAGCATGTCTCCTGAAGGGACCACTTTTGCAAGCTTTAGTGGTCCCTATAGGGGTTCGTAAAGTGGTCCCAAAAAATAGGGTCCTGTCTTTCGGGACATCAAAAAAAAAGCTTGTGAAAACTAAAAGCTCATATTTTTCTTAACGAGCCTTCAACTAAGATTAAAGATTTTTTTCAAAAAAATGAAATGAAGAAAATTTCGTTTTTACTAGGCTGAAAAACAACGAAAATCAGAAATTAAAAAAACCTATACAGATAAGAAGTACAAGATAATTTTGAAATTCTTGATTTTTTCGACGGTAAATGTTCCAAACGATGTTTTCGGAAGACTAACCATAAAACGGCAAGTTCCGATGATGTCGTCCAAATATTCCAACATTCCTTCCTCGTTGGGATTCAGGCCGATCGGCTTCATCATTGAGATCGCCTCCACTTCTCCCTGGGAACAAATTGAATATTCTCCGTTCGAAACCGTTAAGAGATCCGCAGCCGCACTTAGAATGGCTCAACGTGTCACGGTTGCTTCGAAATGCGATATTTAGATCAATGCAAGAAAAGAAAGTCGCCGAAAGTCCGGCGCGGATTCAACGTGCCCGCAACCCTTTAAGCCATTCCAAGTGCGACCCCGTTTTCTACCTGCAAAATGAGGAATCGATTGTGAACGAGATCGATACCAGCATATCGGAGGGTCTCTTCGACTTCCTTGAAGCTTTTCGTCTGAAGAAACTTCCGAATCCATTTTTTGATTCAATTAAATACCTTTCCATTGATTGCATATTTGCTCGTATTATCACTATAGGCGGTTCTGGAAACGGCCAATCGAGAGTTTTGAATGATCTCAAAGTCTTCAGAGTTCTGAAAAAGAGATCTCTCTTTGGTTTGATTTTTAAGGGAGCATGAAGAGGCTTCAAAAAAGGTCTTGAGAGGAAGAGCGTCACTACAGGTCTTGTAAAACTCCTGCAGCCAAAAAATGATTTTTTTTTTCCTACGATTTACCGATTTTCAAGACGAATAAACTATTTGAAAGAATATTCCGACTATAAAAGGTGAAAACGTGATCTCTGAAAATTAAAAAACAAACTGTCGAAGAAGAAAACCGTTCAAAACAAAAAATTTCTCTCAACTACTCAAGAAAAAAAAGTGACGTCATGGAAACGGCAGATTTCGGCTCCTTAAAATAACAGGGCATATTAGAGGCGCAAGCTACCGTATTTCTAGAATTCTATGAGATAAATCGAATTTTCACTACATAAACGCAATTTTTCTGTGCAAAAGCGGCGCAGTGCATGCACACGACACAGGAAAATTTACGGATAAAATGGGCGGGACGTCGAATTTCTTTGGAAAAACCTTTAAAAAAAACCCGAACCTCATCATTCTCAATAATCCGTTCGAAAACAATCTCCACCGAGCAATGATCACATAAGTGGTTTGACGACTTGTGAATCAAGGAAGAAATTTTCTTAGATCGGATTTTCGACGACTGGAATTTAAAATCCTTTAAGATTTCATACAACTTCAAACCAACCCGGAAGCCGAAAACGAAAAGAAGGGCGTCGATGACGTTGGACTTTCCGGATCCGTTTGGCCCGATAACCGAAGTGAAACACTGAAAATTCGAGCCATTTCTCAAAATATTATTTGATAGACCTTATGAAAAGGCCCAATGCAGGTTCGACCGTAGTAACTTTTGAAGTTGAAGACATTCATTTTGACAATAACTAGTCGGCCTTTTCCTGGCCCGAAGGAGAGGTCTGGCCTCGGCGGAATCGGCTAAAAGACAAATTTATTCTATTCAATCTTTATCTTCTAAACCAATCCCAAAAGATCTTCGTTTTCATCAAAGTCTTCGTGATGAGCTGGTCCCGTATCGGCAGGTTGATTCTGAATTTATTCCTTTTTGAAATTTTTTTCCCTTCCAGCACCTCTTCAATTTCTTTTTTATCCTTTTTTGGTTTAATCCTGGAGGTCTTCTTTTTCGGTCTTTTCTCTTCTTCTGGTTCTGAATTATTGTAGTTGAAAAAAAGTACACGTAGAATTGAAAACCTGAAATGGATTCGTCACTCGCCGGCTCCGGTGAGTTGGCATGCCGTTTTTTAGGAGGCATCTTCAAATTTCACCATTAAGGTAAGAAAAAACTTAGGTCAAATAAAAACTGCAAAACAAAAAGTTGAAACTCGTTTTCCCGAAACTGTAAGGTGTTAGTTCCAACAATTTTGGGTGCCATTCTAGAATGATCCCTATCTTTTTAGAAAAAAAGGCTTTGACATTTTTTTAAAGGGAAAAAAATGATTTATGAAAAAAATCAATTTCTAAAAACAAATAAAAACGCACTTTCCAAAAAAATCGATTGTGCACTTCCGACCAAAAAAACAAATAACTATTTTCAGAAATAAAATCACAGGGAATTTAAAACCAGAAAAAAAGAAAAATCGAGCGCCAAAACTTTTTTTCTCGCGCATTTTTCAAAATGTTATCTTTGGCGCGTACTTTCACTTTACCTTTCACGGCGAAATGCACTCATTTTTTTGAAGGCCGCAAATTTTTCGTCCTCGTTTACCCGCCAAATGGAAAATTTCTAATTTTTGATACATTTATATTAAAAATATTACCCTATAAATCTAGCCGACAGAAGCCTAGGCTCAGGAGGTTTTTCTCGTTTTCATTTCCTTAGACTCACTTTCGGCGTTTTACCTTAATTTTCGCATTTCCGAAGCTTAGAAGTCATACACTTACAAAAAAATTTTTTTTAATTTTTTTAGAGAGCTTGTATTTTTATTGAAATAATTAATACAAGGAAAACTTATTTTTAACTATGAAACTCGCATTTCATCTCGTTGCATATTTTCTGCAGTATAAAATTTGTCTATAGAAATTTTAAAATCTAATTTTTTATCTAGCAAATCTTAAAATTCCTTAAAAAATATCTCAATTCGCAATTTCTCTTTCGAAAGAGAAAATTGCTGGCTTTTTTGGAGGTACGGTAGTCACCAAGTCTGCACGCAGTTATTTTAGCGAATGCATTTAATTTCACGACTTTTTCAGAAAACTTGTTTTTCGTTTGGTTTTTAACTTTTTTCTCTAAATTTCTGTAAGCTTTCAGGGTGGTCATCTTGGGAGAAAAAAAGATGTCATTTTTTGAGGACACGAATGAGGTCGCTGGCCCAGGTTGGATTGATTTTTTTCTTCCTTGGTCTGAAAGAGGACGGTTTCAGAAGAAGAACTGCGGGATCGGTTCGAAAAAATGAACAAAATCGG
The DNA here is from genome assembly GCA_904845305.1 of Caenorhabditis auriculariae. NCBI lineage: Eukaryota > Metazoa > Nematoda > Chromadorea > Rhabditida > Rhabditidae > Caenorhabditis > Caenorhabditis auriculariae. The sequence goes on from CAJGYM010000050.1 coordinate 294,994, forward strand.
GGAAGGAACTTACGGCGTCGTCTATAAAGCCAAACACATCATCGACAACGTACAGTGCGCGTTGAAAATGATCAGTTTGGTCAAGTGCGTCAAAGATCTTTATTTCATGACTATTCTTTAAAATGTAGGGATGAAGAAGGAATTCCGAGCACCTGCCTTCGTGAGATTTCCTGTTTGAAAGATTTGAATCATCCCAATATCGTTCGGCTTTACGACGTGATCCATTGTAGTTAGTTTTTGTGATTTTAAAAGAAAAATGGGATTTTTTTTTTACGTTGCAGGTCAGCGGCTTTACATGGTTTTTGAATTTATCGATCGGGACTTGAAAATGCTCATTGATTTGCTGCCGAATCGACGTCTGCCGATGGAATATGTTCAGGTAAAGGAAATTATGAATAAAAATTTAAGTATAAGACTTCGAAGCGCTTCTAAACTGTTACAGGCTCAAAAAGACCAACAAAAAGCTTTCCAAATGCTTCTTTTCAATAACCGAATTTTTTTTTGCCATTCTTGCCGAAAATTCCAAGTTTATTCACCGCGTAGCAACATTCTCGGGAAGAAATTTCTTTTCCGATTACTCTTCAGGCGGCGGGGTCGTGAAGAACCAGGCGGGGTAGAAAAGTTTGTCGCAGCCGCTTTTTTTCAAGGGATTGTTTCCGTAGACGGGCGTCTTCTTGATGGCACACCTGCAAAATTAGTTTTCACCAATTTTCAGAATATTTTGTGTATCCAAGTGAAAATATCCTTGTGTCGTAAGAAAAAAATGTTCATGAATTTTTGGCCCTTTGAATATTAGAATAGAACTTATTACTGGTGAAACCTTTTTCAAGCAAGGAAATAATTTCACCTTGAAATTTTGAACTCCCTCTTAAGTTTACTGATATCATTTGTAAGTGATGATTTTTGAAAGCTACAAAAAAGTGAAGGAAAGGAGATTCAGAACCGACAGAGTCTCGATTTTCTCTTCCGAACTTTTTAGAAAACCCCAGATGAATTCTTGAAGCCAGTTATTTTTCAATGAGCACGAGCTTACGCATAGTTGCTGTCAAGGGCCTTCCAGACGTCGAGTTGGCAGTTGTGCACGCACAAGTTGTAGCACGACTTGTTCTTGACCGACTTGAACCTGGAAAAAGACATTTTGGAGCTTCCAAGAAATGGTCAGACTCCTCACGGCCTGTTCGACATGCAGTAGGTGGCGTCGGGACCCTCCGAATTGCAAAAAACGGGGCATCCGAGAGGATTCTGGGTCAGGACGGCCACGACGGCCAAAACGAGAGCCAAGGCGAGGCAACGGAGCATCCTTAAGTGTTTTTATTGAAATAGATTCGAAAAAATTGGTTTGATTGCTTGAGTGGAAAAGTGATTTCTAACCCCCGGTTGAATTTCCTATGAAACTTGCCCTCCTGATTCCAGAATAAAAAGAAAATTTCTCGACATTATCCTTATAAGCGAGTTATGACGGTTCCAAGTTTAAAAACCCCTAATTTTTGGAGTAAAAGCCTTTTTTTGAAGCTTTTGAAGCGTTATAAATCTATTAAAAAAAATTCAAAGTTTTAAAATTCTTTTTCTGGAACTAGAAGATTAAATTCAAGCAAAATTTCAGGAGAAATTCAACTAGAGGCTGAAAAAAACTGAATATCTAAACTTTTTCGCAAAAGAAATGTTTGGAAAAAAGAGTGGATTGAAAAAAGACAGTTCTACCGATTATTTATACTTTTTCACAACAATGCATCACCCCCGAAGTTTTTCCAAAAAGCTCTTCTTTTTTCAATCCGATAGTAATTTTTTTTTGACGCCCCGCTGGGAGACACAAAGGTTTCGAAGCATGAGTGGGATACATTTTTTTCTATTCAAAGCTGGTTTTTGTACATTTATAGTTGATTGAACCTTTAAAATCACGTTTTTTGGTCCATTCAATCCAGTTGAATGTCTGATCAAAAATCGCGATAGATTTTTGGTTCTTTGTGGAAGGTTCAGTGCGATATTTGAATAAAAACTACTTTTTATCAAGAAAATAGTTCACTTAATGGCTCTTAGTGAAAAAATGTTAAAATTAATCTTCGAGGTCTTTTTTGGAATGGGAAGGAATGACGATTTTTTCTGGCTGTGGGTAAGCTTGAAACATCGAAAAATGATGAAAAGCAATGAAGTATTGAAAAAAAAACCTGCTCAAAAGTAAACTAAAATATAAAATTGTGGTTTTACTTTAAATTAAACTCGGAAAAAATCCTTTGATGGGCTGATAATGAATAGGAAAAGTTTGACGTCGAAACTTTTCTTTTCTGAACCAAAGATAAACTCAGAAAGGCGTTTTTTTAATGGACAATATTTAATAAAACAACCTCGGGCGATTCTCATCGGAAAATCCTGATTTCTTAAAGAAAATGGACGGAAAGAATTATTGTTGAATTCATTAAATGTCACGGGAACCTTTAATTTTTTTTTTTCGAGGTAGAGAGAGAGAAATGAGAAAAACGATGTGAACTGAATCATTTTTCTTGAAGACATTTACTTGTTCAGTCATTCATGTGGCAACTTCTGACGGCCCTCGCCTACTGCCATCTCCGAAGGATCGTCCATCGCGACCTGAAGCCTCAGAATCTGCTCGTCAGCGACGACGGAATCATCAAAATCGCCGATTTCGGCTTGGCAAGGTATCAAAGTCGACATATCTATAATCATTGTTCATTTTATATAAACTCTCTTCAATTTTTCTTAAACATTTCCGACTTTTTTTCCTGTTTCTATCATTCAACATTTATCAATTTATTGTGGGGAAGAATAACTTATCACTGTGAAAAAAATTCTCGAAATTACGATTCTTATAGGTAATTTTAACTTGATTTTCCGAATCGTGCTCAAGTTTATCGCTATCTTGCCTCTGTTCATTTTTAATTCGTAATTTATAGTTTTTTTGAATAATTTATTTTTGGTTATATTATTTATTTTTCTGAGATGATAAATTTCGAAATTAATCATTTCCTACAGAAGCTTCTCGTTTCCAAGCCGCGCATATACTCACGAAGTTGTGACTCTTTGGTATCGAGCTCCTGAGGTTACAAATAATCTAAATTCAATTTGGAAAATAAAAATGAGCTTCAGGTCCTTCTCGGCTGCAGCCGCTACTCCACATCGCTGGACATTTGGAGTTTAGGGTGCATTTTTTCGGAAATGGCCTCCGGACGGCCGCTTTTCGGCGGCGACTCGGAAATAGCCCAGCTTTTCAAGATTTTCCAAATCGTCGGCACTCCCAATATTCAGGTGGATAAGTAGGAAAATGTATAAATTGTTAAGAAATTTCGGAAAACCATCATAAACTGATAGGAGATTCAAAGAAGGTTTTAATAAAAGTTGTAAAAAACTTTAGGGGCCACTATAGAGTTTTGACGTTTTAGTGGCCACTATAGTAGTCCAATTAGTGGCCACTTAAGGGGTTAAAAATTAGTGGCCCCTATAGAAATCGGAGTGCTACTACTAGACCATTTAAAGCTTTGGTGGCCACTTTAGGGGTCAATGGATCTACATAAATGGCCCAATATGTTTGTTTTGAAATTATCAGAGTTACTGGAAGGAATACTGGATGAAAAGCTACTGAAGTGGCCACTAAAACGGAAAATAGTGGCCACTATAGAGGTTGGTTTAGTGGCCACTTTAGTGTCCTCTCCAAGTAGTCCTTGGCGAGCCTCTATAGTGGCCAGTAAAAGTTTTCCCAGAACATCAGAAATCGTAGAGATTTTCGGAAAAAATAAAATTGATGAAGGCTTGAATCAAAAATTATTCAAATCTTAATCAAAAAGAAGATTTTTTCAAGCCAATACCATGAAGTTGCAGCTCTCTGAAAAAAAAATTTACCGAACTTCAAGATTTTTGAAACTTATGATAGTTTTGCAAGACATGGCCGGGCGTCGAGAAGTTCTCCCACTTCAAATGCGCCTTCCCGCAGTGGCCGTTCAGCGAGACGAAGCTGAAGGAACGGTCGACGATGACCGAGGATCCCCTGGACTTGTTGCAGGTTCGAACGCTTTGATGATCATCTACCTGGACGTTTCAGAGTATGGTCCGGTATCCGCCGGAGAAGCGTCTTACCGCCAAAGGAGCCCTCTGTCATCGGTTCTTCCTGAAGACGGGCGGCGCCAGCGCGCCTCTGAGAGTCGCAGAGTTGCTGACCAGGTTCAGCGAGCAGGAGGAGGTCCTGAATACTTATTTCGTTGAGGGGAATGTGATAATAGATATTTTTTCCGTTGATGTGGAACTCTTGTGAAGATTTTTCTTGAAAATGTCACGAAAAAGTTTAAAAAATAGAATATTTCTGAAACTGTAGATGAACAAGCTCAGCAGTAGGTTCTGAATAATGATTTCGTAAGAAAAACATTACTTTTTCATAAATATTTTTCGTTAATATTCAAGGATGTGAAAATGATCATAAAAAAAGCACAATTTTCTGAAACTGTAGATGACCAAGTTCAGGAGGAATTATTGAAAATTCAACTTTTTCAAAATGTGTTTTGTTTTTTTTTTTTGCGTTAATGCTGGACTCTTGACGTGAGTTTTTATTCGTTCTCTGCCTCTCTTAACTATCTCTTCTGGTCCTGTATTCAATCATTTTCTTTCCCAGGAGTCCACCAGAAGAGGTGAACAACTCAGTGACTGTGACGACGAAAACGAGCCGGACACTCGTGACGATGAAAATGACGATGTTTTCTAGAGACCACTTTAGTGCATTTTGTAACATTGTATTCAATATATATTGCATTCCATTCAGACTTGTATCGATATCTTGCGGTTGTTTCAAAAAAACGAGTTTTTTTTGTTTATTAATACTCCATTCATCGCTGGCTTGGAGAAAAATCATTGATTTTAAAAATTGGACACGAGCCAGCGATGAAAACCCTTCAGAACCATTTTATTTTATTTTTTTGAAGTTTTTATTGTGCGATAATTTTACATTCCATCTATAGCTTGCAATTCGTCTTTCAATAAGTTTTAGTTTGAAAATCTCTAAATCTTCTTTATTCTCATTTTTCCTTCCAAGCTGTACCAGTATTCCCATCATATTGCTTGCCTTGTACCATTCCTTATTTTTCCTCCATTTTATCAAAATTTGAAGTCTTCCTCTCGAATTTCTTGTAAAAAGTTTGCACGTTTTAGAACCATCTTTTCTAATTATTATTTTATTACTTTTTTTCTCCTTCATCTGTTCTTTTTCAGAAACTATATAAAACAGTCGTGTTTTCAAAAATGGGAACGGATATGTACATGAGAGCTTGAAAAATAAGCAATAAATAAAAATTGAGGGAACGATCGTGATGTAAAAATGAAAAAAAAAAGGAAAAAAAGGTACAATCAGATACAGGATCACCCGTGGAACCGGTGTGTCACGGATGCGAAAATTCGACAAGAACATGTCTTTTTTTGGTTTGAATGTGTAATGTTGTGGGGAAAAAATTGCACAATGAAAAAAACGATAACAAGGACAACATGGAACAAGCAAAGGGAAGTCATTTTTTAGATTTTGACGAAAAGCAAGGCTGCTTCTAGAGATAAAACGGTAAGTAAATTCACAATCAAAATCTCAGATAATACAGAAAAAAAGGTAAAACCGACTCGCCGACGCGATAACCATTACAGTTTGGGGGGGGACAAGCTCGTATTCGGTACCCGTAAGCCGAAAAAACTGGAAGAAGGAGGGGAGCTTCAACAAATTGGGGATGATAAATAAATAAATATATCTGGTTGGGAATGGAGGACGGTAGGACGATCTTTTCTCAATAGGGCACATTTTGTAATTCTCACGAGGCTATTATTGAAAAAATCGGAGATCGAGGAAAATTTTACGTACAATGATTCATTTTGTGGAGTAGTAGGAGGTCAAAGTTCTCCGAGTGATCCCTTCAGTGGCCGTCTTTCGGAAATGAGAGTTTGAGACTGAAAGTCTTTTGAGACACCAACAAAGTGACCAGTTTTCAGTCTCATAAAATACTTTTTCAACTTCTCGTTTTATGAGAAGTTGAAGAGATTCAGACCAAAATCGCTTAAGGGATCACTGCAGATTTCCAGAGGTTGAAGAATCCCTTTCAGGATCAAACATTCATATCATGAAGAACATTTTTAGTACAAATACTAGGGACATTTGCAACTTTTCCGTTGAATGAAACAGTTGAAAAGGTCCTTCTAGGGTCAAGGAACCGGGCTGAAACAATCAACAAACTCTGAGAAACCACTTTAGTGGCCAAGTTGAGTTCTGAGCTGCCAGAAGCTCAGAAGTCTTATCCTACGACTACGACAACTCTAAAAAGACCTGTCCAACGAATCCTAACTCCGGGGAGGTCTACTTTGGGGGGATAACAAGGGCTTCTAGACCGGCTAGAAGTTGATTAGATGCAAGGCTTGATGGGTATGTAATCATTTTCGTCGTCGGCGGCGGCAGAAGACGACGTGGTCGTCGTGGGTAGCGTCATGTAGTGTCGTCCAGAAGAGGAAGACGTGGCGAAGCAGCCGTCAGAAGACGTCGCGTAGGGTGGGGGTGGGAAGTAGGTGAGAGTTGGCGACGGGAGTCTTGGCAGACGTCGGGGGGAGCTTTCCGTCGAGCTGCAGCTCTCCTGGTCCAGTTCGGAGGTCTGAAAGGAAAATAGTTGATATTTTTTCTGATAATATGATTGGATCGGGGTTTTTTGATTTTTTTTTTTTGAATTTGAAATGTGATAGAGCTCTTTGGGAACATTTTGAGCAGGGTAAGACCTCAGAAAAAAAAACCCCCCAACCTTTAAAAAAAGCCTAAATTGCCTCAACTTCGACCAATTCTAGTTAACAAAACTGGGTTTTTTTTTTTATCAGTAAAATTTTGTTCGGCTCATTCTGTTGATCAACTAGCTCCCCTTCGAAAGATTTTTACAACTCGTCATTTTACGAACCGAAAAATTCCCAAACCGTTTTCGACTGAAACAACGTTGGGAACAGACACTTTTTTTTCCTTTTCTCACTCTCTTTTGCCTCGCTGAACGCCTGGGAATGTTGACAGTTTCGGGGAATGATGTTTCTATGTGAAAAGGATCACTTTCTCCGTGAATCTTTCGAGAAAACTAAAAATTTTGAAAACGAATACTATTTCAGTAGATGAGAAATGAGAAAAGTGGGTGAGAAATTTTTTTTTTTCTGCAATTTTGTGACCAAAACTAAGCGATTTTCTTTTGAATCTTATATGATACTTTTGAAAACAAAAATGACCCAGAAAATGGCAATTTTTTGGTTTTTTTTTGTACCAGTGCTATCATTTCTGTGATTTCAACTCGAAAAGATTTCAATCACATTAAAAACCACAACAATTCCCTCAGTTCTCCTTTCTAGTCGAATCTAAATATTTCTATCCCCCGTTTGACGGCTCGAAATTCAAACTTTGTCCGGAAACTCTCCGGAAATGCTTGTAAAAGACTGCAACAACAGCCTCTCACATAGCCACATAACATTTGGCGCCACCCTGACCGAGCATCATGTCATTTTCTTCTTCGGAGGTTTTCTTGGCGGCGGCGGCAAGATTGGCATCAAAAGGCGACGCGACACGGAATAAAGACAGATTTCGCGCTGCGGGGCGCCCTGTTTCCGCCTTTTCGACAGGAGGAGGGAAGACCACAAAATTAATTATTCCGCCTGATTTGAGCAATTTTTGTTTTCGTTTTGAAAATAAATATTGAGTCAATAAGTGTTCGGGGAGCTGTTTGAGTTTTAAAAAAATTGACTTGGATTAAAAAGCCTAGGTATTTCGAAACAATGTCCAAAAATAGATTTTCAGGCCAAAATAACTGTTTTTTTTTTACTTTGAAAATTTTGATTTTATCAAGTTTTACTGTCAGAAAAGCTACTCTCTTTCTCCTCATTCTTCCCAAAAATCACCTTATGATGCTGTTCGACAGTCCTGACGGCGGTCCAGACAGTCGGCCTCGTCGAATCGCCCACAGTCGCTTCCGAATGTCCGGTCCTGGAGTTTTTGAGGATAGTGCGCCGCAGCCTGCGGTAGAAGCACATCATAATGCAGAGGAAACCGAATACAGACATCACTGAAGCAGCTGAAAAAGGTTCTTCAACTTTTTGAAGGGCATAGCTTGGATTTGATAATCCAAATGATCGTAGGCTCGAGTCTTATCGAAGTTTTTTTCTAAGTTTATATAAGAACTTGAATATAGTTTTTATGGTACCAAACATTAGACAGAGGGGCTCTAAAAGGTGAATGGTTCGAGTCCCAGAGACGCTTTTTGATCAAGTTTGGAGCTACCGAAATGGCAAAAGCTCAAAAACTTGCTAGAGATCGTGGAGCTTGCAGAGTGGCCAGAGAAACAAAAAATCCAAGTCTCTACAATTCCAATGATCTCTGGCTTCTTTTTTGAAACTCGAATATTTAAACATTGCTTGGAGATTTTTGAGATTTTTTTTCAAACTTCATATTTTCAAAGCTCACCAATGAAGAGGTAAAGATGATCATGTAGAGTCGTTTTCTCAACGATGTGCTGTTCTCGGAGAATGATGAGATCCGGGGCCGAGGAGACGATCATCGTCAGGTTCCTCATGCACTCAAAGTTGGGAATGTCGCAGTTGGGACCTCGGAAGCACTTGGGACACAGGCACGAGGGCTCGTTCTTCTTGTTCAGGTGGCAGAGGCCGCCGTTTCTGAAATAACTTTGATTGATTTTCAATTTTAACTTCTCTGACTCTTTTATTTTTCACAAATTTCGCTCCGAGAAAGGAAAACTACCGTGATAACATTACACAATAAGTTCACAGATAACGCTTTTTTTTCGCCGTATTTTGTCGATGATAAGGCTATTTTTTCCAACCAATTTCGCTCCAATGATAATCTACAGTACCTGCACTCGAGCGCGGCACACGGCGAATCGCTGTCCGAAAGTTCGCAGTGTTTTCCGAAGAACCCAGGCGGGCAGTGGCATTGAACTTCTGGAGGGGACAAGGAGATGCAGACTCCACCTGAAAATTGAGGCTTTAGTAGAGTTTTGGTTTGAAAATGAGACTTTTTCTTCAATTTAGTGTCCCATGTACATCATCACCATACAAGCTTTGTACAGGGCTGTAAAAAGTCGAATATTTGACTGTAAAGGCTGACCGTAAATCAATGAAAAATCGGAAATTGCCAAAATCCTGTGTTTCCTTTCTTATCAAGTGAGCAAAAAAGAATATTTTTTTAAGAATTTTGGAAATTCGAATTTTTGAGTCTTACAGTTTCTTTAACAATACACAAAGTTCTTTACATACTTAGAAAAATATCGAGATTCTCAACCAAAAAACGAGAATTTCTAAACCTCATGATCTTTTTCACATTACCATCATACAAACTTTGTGTGCGTTCGACAGAACTTCTCAATTTTCCTGAAGGCCTCCCCAATTTCCTCTAAGATTGAGAAGATTTGTTGGTGGTAGTGGGTGCAGCATATTTGTATATATTCGAGAGCTGATTACCATCACAATGGCGTTTTTGAGGAGAGGCTCCGTGGCCACTTGAGAGAGAGGCAGTGAGACAATGAGAGGTGTGAGAAGATGAGAGGGGTTCGTAAAACTTGGGAGAGAGGTTCTAAGAGTTTCAGGTCATTTTTTGGACCGAAAAGGGAAAATTTTTCCTGTTATCCTGCTCGAAATTGCTCAAAGGTCACCAAACTTTGAGAAAATTCAGGATTTTCAGTGTTTCTATCAGTTTAAGATAACAAACTCAACTTCTTTGTAGTTTTAATCTACTCAAAATCATTCAGAAACTATTTTTAGGCCTAATATCTGGACAAATCCATTTTTTTGAATATCAAAAACCTTTTCATCGGACTGTCATTCCCCGCAAAAAAAAAAACCAGGAGTTCCTTAAAAATCTCCTTGAACTACACTTTGAAAACCATACTCAAAGTCTACCCTATTCAAATTCTGACGTCATTTTTCCCTCGAGATGACGTCATCCAACACTTGCAAAACCTACCGTTCCAGCAAATATCGGCGTCATTTCTGCAGAGGACCTTCTCGATGGGGATCTCGCAACGGGCGCCGACGAATCCCTCAGGGCACTGGCACTTGTATCCGGCCGCCGAGGCGTCGTTGAAGCACGTGCCGCCGTTGGAGCACGGTTGCTTCCGGGTACAGTACTCCAGGTCTGCAAAATGGACCTTGTCTACAGTGAAAGTGATCCGTGAAGTTGCAGCTTGAAAAATGACGCCATTGCTTGAAAATTAAATTATTTTTCTGGAAGCCTGGTTATGACGTCCCCGAAAAAATCTCAAGTGCACAAATTTCTTCTTTCTTTCTAATGACCTCATTTTTTCGAGGATGCTTGATATTTTCACTGCTAAACTTTCTACGACTTTAATTTTCTCAAAACCCTCTTATTTTCCCACACAAACTCACCGAGATTACAGAGTTCGCCACCGTAACCCGGCTTGCAGGCGCACGTCAGCGAGACGTTGTTGGCGCAGCCGCCATGGAGACATCCGCGTTTGGGTTGGCACTGAAAAATCGGAACTGTTGTACTCCAACTACAGTAATCCCCTTGAACTCACCGTTTCACAACTGTTGCCAGTGTAGCCATTTTGGCAGTGGCAACGGCCTGGGGCGACGCATTTCCCGTGTCCGTTACACTTGTTCTCGCAAACGGCTGAAAATATGGATTTTCTTGCGAATTCTGTGATTTTTTTTTTACGAAAATCGGACAGAAATTGTTCAACTTTTATGTGAGGTCAAGCTTTGGAGGTCTTGAATTCAGGGTAAATCTCCATTTTTTCAACTTTAATCAACAGTTCAAACTCCACAGGGACAGGTGTGACTCGTCTATATATCGCCCAAAAAAGAAAGAAGAAGGAGAAAAAGAACACCTGGCAATGCAAAGGAACCTCCTCATTTCCTCAACGACTCTAACAACATCCCTAGGAAGAAAAAACACAGAACAAGGTCACTACGGAAAATTTTCATTTCGATTCGATTCAATTCGTGTGTCGCTTTTTTTTCGGATAAATGTGTTTGCCCTTTTTTTCGTGTTTATCTATCGTAGAACGCCCATTTTGAGACGGACTCAATTAAAAGTGACAAAAATTGGATCGCCGTAAGATATCCATCGGGGTGATTCAAAAACGGAAAGAAAATTGGTTTTTCGAATGAAAAAAGTGGGTTAAGCACCATAGTTAAACAGTTATGATTTCACCTGGAACAACGTTTTAAAAAGGCATAAAAATGGTACTTCACTATTTTTTTTTTCGTTGAGCTTTTAGCTTTGGTCCGTGCCTAATTGGAAAAAACTGTTGAATATCTTAAAAGATTATTAAAATCAAAGATTTTGTGGAATTTAAACTTGAGCTTTCAATTTTCTCGAAATCATTAATGAAAGAAAAAAGTGCTATAACTGAAAGTTTCATTAAAGAACTTTAAATCTGCGGAGGCGCTAGAGAATTAGAGAGATCTGCGTCTCTTCAGCTCCAACGGTCTCTCACTTGCGAATCACTTTTTCAAATCTTAGCGCTCTTAACGGACCACATTCTCACTTAGACGACTCTACATTCTCTCTAAAAATCTCTCCTTTGAAACTTTGCCGCCTAAAACCAAAGAATCTGAAAAATCCGCCGCTCCGAAACGAACAGCAACCAATTAGCCCAGGAGACTGAAGAAGACCTGTGTTGGGAAGAAAAACGAGCAAACTGCCGAGGCGGAAAGGAAAGGGAGAAAAATTAAGGGAGGCGCCGTTGTGATGATGATGGTAGTGGTTGGTAGTTGGAACAATGTCGTGTCAATCACGTCGGAAGAAGAACAACGGCGCGGCGAAAAAAAGCCGGGCCGACAGGAGCCGAGTCAGATTTGGTGTTGAGATAAGCTACTGTTTAGTGATGGATTATCGAGATTGGGTCAATATTTTGAGTATGGAAAGCTCTGAAAAGTTCTTAGATCTTGGAAATCGTAACCTACAGATTTTTAATGAACTAGTAGCATTACAACTTGAAGCAAAGAAAAAAGAACCCGATTTTTTTTCTATCCGTCTACTCGATCCATTCCAAACGCGACCAAACTCACGAGTCATGCAGTCCTTGCCGGTCCAGCCGACGACGCAGCGGCTTTCGCCGTTCTCCGTGCATTCCGTGTGTTGATCGGGCCGCTCCTCGCAGTACCGATTGCACAGTTGGCCGTAGTACTTGCTGGAAAAATCGATGAAATGATTCAGAGTTTCCCAAGTGTTTCCTCACTCATCGCAGACGCTCCTGTAGCGGTAGAGGATTTCGAAGGTTCCAGTGCTGAGGGACTCTTTCTTCCAGGCTGTCGAAGTGTTCCGCTGCTCCCACGAGTCGGCAAGCATTTCTGGAAAAAATTGTTTCTGAAATCATTATTCAGAGGCTTGTTTTCCATCACTGCACTTCTCATTTGAAAAAAAAGTTGAAAAAAATAATTTATTGGTCTAAGGCTTTAAAAGCCATTCTTAGTTAGATTTTCAGGTTGAAGAGATGGAAAAGAATAGGATTGGGCCCAAAAATTGAGTCTTTGACTTCAAAATAGAAATTCTAAATGGATGAAACTTATATATAAACTTTTCTGTGGCTCCAAATCGATTCTTTCGAGCTTTCACAAATCCCGAACCTATATTAAAAATTATCTAGAGTTTCTAAACCTATAATCCCCATTTTGAAACTTTAATTCAACATAACTTCTCCAAAAACCCTCAAAAAACCACCAAAACCTGGCACGTTCCTTATATTTACCCAACAATGCAAGTGCCACGCTCCTGTGCCCTACTGATAATCACTCGATTTATTATCGTCTACTGTTTGACAAGTCCCTTGTCATGACCTTTTTTGTCACTGATTTACGATACGCGCGAACTTGGCAGCTTAGGAGCCCAGGGCAGGGGATTTTGACCAATAAATTCGTACGGAACAGGAAGGAAGTTGTAAAAGTGTGATAAACATGCAATGTGGCGTAAATCATGGGAAAATGGTGGTTTTTGGATGAGTTTCGAATTTGGAGATTTTGCATGATTTTCGGAAAAAAAGGACAAAAATAGCAATCAATCTGAATTTCTGAACCAAGTGAATTTGGTCTTGCATTTCTGAAAGTTCTAAAAAAAAAGCCCATAAAAATCATGAAAAACCCACCCTTGCCTTTTTTTTTGTCAAATATTATGAAAAACAGGCTAGAATCGGTTCAAACAGGCTAGAATCGGTTCAAAGAAAATTCACCAAACGGCTTCTCCCAAAAGAAACCTATGCTGTAAGACTAAAATCCCTTTCTCTAGACACTCTATGGACAAGGCGTCTGCGAAAAGATATCATAATTACACATCAGTTCATATATGGCTATTATTGGTGTCCATCTCCATTCAAATTACAAACGATATCAAATAGACGAAACCAACTGAGAGGCAACGGCCTTAAACTCGAACCACCACCAATCCATCATGTTCACTATAACTTTATTACGCAACGCGTGTATAAATACTGGAACGGCTTAAACAGAGTTATGGTTTTTTGAGGATGACCAAAGAAGATTTAAAAGTTGTTTGAAAAAAATTGGTTTTTGATAAGGAAGCTGCAAATTTCACAAAAATGATTCAACTCGTTTATAGATTACTTTTTCTTTTTTTGATTCTCTTCGATTTCGACCTAAAAATATTTTTTTAGATTAAAGTGGAACTTTATCGAAGTGGAGGCAAATATAACTTTCATGGTTCTCTTCCTCCACGCCACAGATCTGTCTGTGAGCGAAATAAAAAAAGGAAAAAAAGAAAAAGACGAGTAACAAACACTCCCCCACATAGTTCTTGAAAATGAACATTTTTTTTTCAAGACAAAAGATCCATTCTGAGAATGCAAAGATACTTAGTTTTGAACTTCGAAAAACAAGGATTGAGCTTAATTAAAACGAGAAAGAAAACACCCTCGCATGCTTTTCGAATCGAGACCCTATCAAAAAAAGCGAAATCACCTCCCAACAGTTAATGGCAGTGAATAAACTATTATTATTAACGGTATCAAGACCAAAAAAAGTTCAATTATTTTTCAAGATTTACGAACCCTTGTGAAAACTAAAAATTAACTTTTTCAAAGTTTTCTATCAAAATGTTCTTGCCAAAGCAGCGAAAAGCGCCTTCAAACGGTTGGTTTGTCGAAAAAGAATATCCAATTTGGGCAATCCTTGCCTCAATAATTGTTTGTTGTGTGGATTTACGGCCGCGCGCATGCCAACAGTCGACTCGCCGAGTCAAGGAAAAACGGTGGACAGGTGGGGATGGCCTACCTGTCCACAACAGTTGTAAAAAATGAGGTTGTCTCGTCGTGTCGTATACCTTTTCTTCCCGACTTTTTAGGGCTAGTGAGGTAAAATAGGTGGTTTTTCGAGTCGGTTTTGGATCATTTCTATTGAAAACCGTTGATATCAATACACTTATGGGAATTATTAAAAAAACTCAAATCTTTTGAAATTAACTAAAAGTCAGACTTGAAAAGTCCCCAGTTCGTATATTTTTCTTTCCAAGCTGACGAGGTCAAATCGAAAGTTTTCTAAGCGAAATTCAGATCAAAAATATTGAGAAACCGTTTTGAGAACACGTTACTGTCAGAAAGGTCATTATACAACAAAAAATGACTGAAATTAAAGCGAGACCCAGAAAAAAAAACCCCAAAATCCATCTATTTCCTGACATTTTAGGACAGGTAGTTTGAAATTTGACCATCAACTAAAATTTAGTGATGTTCCAGCACGTTAACTCAAAAAAAAAAGAAAAGAAAATTAAAAATGATTCCGGAATGAGTGAAAATGACTCAACTCTAAAAATCGTAATAAAAAAACTTTTTCTCACTCCTGCTAATTTTTAAACTTCAGACAGAAAAACAGAAAAAAATCCTTCAATACAAAACTCTGATCCTTTTAAATCTCTTCTCAAACTTTGACCAAATCCCGAAAAGCCCATAGATCTGAAGATTTTTGGAAGTACAAAACCCTCACATTTTAAAAATAGGCACGTTTTTGTATTAAACCCTTCCAAGAAACTGCCAAAATACAAAAAAAAGCGTTTCTGATCTTTCCGAAAATAACATTAGAGGTACAAAAAATAATGTAGTTTCTGAGAGCTTTTTTCCGGACCTGATTATCTAAAAAACACTCCAAAAAACGATCAAGGGTCAAATCTTATCTCGAACGATGCCTGAGGCAAAATCCAACATTATTAAGATCTATATCTCAATTTGCAAACCTCCTTGGAGGTTGTAGGCGACGAGGTTCAGGTCGAAGTGGCTCTGAAACACCGATTTCGATACAATTTAGGGCGTATTTCAATACAAACCGGAGCATCTCCGGCAAATCTGCCATCCTGGAGGTTGAACGGGACGCCGGCCTTCACTTTGATTCGCCTCGCCGTGTTGTCCATTTTGTTGCAACGCATATTGGCGCAAATCGTGTGCGAAATCAAAATCGTCTCCGGGGAATTGATCACGACTTGAAAGTGGCCAGAAGCCTCGGACTGCAAAATAATCAATGTTCGAATGCATCAACCGAATTTGAAGACAAACCATGACAAAGAAACTGGCAAACAGGGCCAGGAAACTCAAAAAGCGTGCCATTTTTGTGTGAATTAGTCGAATTTTTCAAAACGTTAGTACGCGTTGTTGTGGTTTTGCATCAAACGGTGGTCGCTCACACACTGAAAATTGATGAAAATATATGAATATATACAAAAAGACGAACTAAAAAGAAAATAAAAACAAAGGACAAATGAAAAGGATGAAAGAAATTGGATGAAGGTCAAAAAATGGTGGCAAGTGATCAAAGTTGCTCTATTGAAAAGCTTTGATAATTTTGAAAAATCCAACTTTTTCTTTTCGAAATTTTTAAGTTCATAAAGTAATTTGAAGTAATTTGAAGTAATAAACAAGCTCACAAGGTCGATTTTAAACTCAATCGGCGATTATGCAAAACTTTACTGAGAAATGAATAATTTATTTGGAAAGTTTTAATATGTTTTGTTCCTATGCGCCTTCAAGAGCTTCAAACACTTTTTCAATTCTATAAATGATATAAGATAACTTTAATCCTCAATCAATTAGGAAAATCAGAACAAAATGTGACAAAACGATAAAAAAAGATAAGAGTGTTTCCCAAAGCCAAAAAAAAAACTTGACAAAAATGGCAGGATTTCAACCGATAAAACGTGTGAAAGCCGAGAAAAGAGGAACTGGAAGAGTTTCAACACGAAAAAAGCATCAAACCATCGAAGAAATCAAGAAGACGCGCAGCTGAAAGCCAGCTGGATGGAGGATTTACACGAGTCTCAGCAAAATTGTGAAAAAAGGCCTCGGCTGAGGCTGAGGCCTCTGATATCTACATGGCGAAGGCGTCGAGGGCGGCGCCTTCCGGTGCAGAGGAGAGCCCCTGGCTCCGCCCACAATTCGTCTCGCAGGGGAGCGAAATTGCGCGCAATTACGGTAGGCTCTGTGGCGAAGTTTTGATTGGAACGGCTTGAAATTGGAATGGATATTATGGATATGCGTGGAACAATCGAATGGGACTCTGAGGCCAAGAAGACTTTTTATGGGCAGTTTCTTAATTAATTTTCTATCGGTCAAATTAAAGAAAAAAAGTGGAAACTACAACAATTCTAGCTATGAAAAAAACCAAAAAGCCTAAAATGATGTTTTTCGTTACAGCCTTCACTTTTTTTGTAAAAAAAATGCTCACTTGAATAATTTTTCAGAAGCAAATTTGTTGAAAAAAATATGAAAAATCCATTAAAACCCGAAATTTTTTTCGAAAATCTGAGAAATTTAACAAAAAAACTTCACGATTGGAAAGAGCATTGAAAAATTTCAAAATAACCAGTTTTGAATCGATTGAAAACTTACAAATTTAATTTCTATATTCCTGAAAAAAATTAAGAGACACGTAAAAAAATACTTAAGCAAAGAAAAAAAGAAAAGAAAAAAAGGAAAGCCCATTATTTACTGACAAAAGATCAAAAACACTTGAGGGGTCAAATTGGTGGAAGTCGCTCCATTGACAACAATAATTTTTTCCATTTCGAAAATTATATTTTTCATTTTTTGGCTGATTTTCCTAATAACTATAGCTTGAGCTTTACTTGTGATAATTTTACTAATCAAAAATCCTTCTTGAAAGGTGAAACCTATCAAAAAGGTGTAAGTGTAATTGGCCTCGTGTAATTGATCCGTCTCACCTCAGCTTGAGACCTTCTAAACAAGGTGTGAGGACATGTCACTGGCCCCCCTCCTTTGGCGGCAACCTTTTTTGAAGTTTTTCGCGGCAGAGTTTCCAGGTGAGGCGGAAGCGAAAAAGGCATCACTCAAGGGGCACTCGAGTTGTTCTTTTGGACAAAAGTGTGCCAAAGAGGAGAAATATTGGTGGAGGAAACACTCAATAACTTTGTTGGCCGGAAATATATTACTGTAACGCTAGGATTACTATAAACAAAGGCTTATTTTTTGAAATGGTTTGGAAAAGAAAGAGAAATGTAACTTGATTGAAATCATTTTTAATAATTAAAATTTTCAAACTGATTTTTTGGACTAGAATGTGTAAAAAGCTTTCATTTGGAATCTCGTGTGTCTTGTAAATTTTTTTAAAAAAACCGAAAGATAATAACTGTATCCATTTTTGGACTGGAAATCTCTGTAAAAATGGATAAATGTGGGTAAATGTTTTTCAAGTTTAAAAGATTAATATTAATTTGGCCTACAAACTCAAGAAAAAGAAGACTTTCTAGAAGTCAAAGATTTCAGAACCCCGAAAATCGTTATAAATATAAATCTAGCTCGTCAAAACGGATTAGAGGGTGTCGGGAGTATTTGATAACATTATTGTGATTGTTCTGTGAATCGGATTAGAGGGTGGGTCGTGAAAAATTCGAGACAAAGAAATGATTTATAAAGTTCATAGGGGCTGAAGAAAGGCAAAGAATGGAGAAAATCGAAGAGATAGGCGGAATTTTTGCAAGATAAAAGTTCAAATTGAGTGGAAATTGAGGAAGATTAAAAGTGGATAAATAAGATAAAAGTTAGCTCGATTTTGAAGGAAGAGTAATACGAAAAGTTGAAGCATTGAACAGTTTTAAAAGAAAAATAGTACAGTTATTTTTCAAAGAAAAGAATACGGAATAGGAGACAAGGAAAATAAATAGCATTGGTTGGGAAAAAAGGAAAAATAATGGTCCAAGCGAAGAATAAGCCCAACTAACTAGGTCCCAACTTGAAAAAGTTGTCCAAGCTGAAGTTCAACTTCACTTCAAGTCACCAATCAAAACAAAATGACTTAGGGCCCAAATTTGTCCCAACTTCGACCATTCCATCAACGCCTACCTTCCGGCCACGCCTCCACGGGGTGTGATTGTGGTGACAGGCCCAGACGAATTGGCCCGAGTTAATCCGACCTAATCCTCCTTTGGAAGTCTTGTCGGACGGGGTCGGTGACACCAGCTTGGGACCTGAGTCTCGCCGGATTAGGTTTTTCGGCGAGTTTCTTTGGTTTTTTCCGAGGCTGGAGCTGGAGTAGGCTAGGAGTTGGGCCATTTCTAGAAGTTTCTGATTTTCAAATTCCATGAAAAACTTGAAGATTATTGTAAAAACAGGCTTTAGTTTCAAAACTCCGGAAGAAGGTTAAGAAATAAAAGGTTATTTCTCATGGACAGAGTCAAAGAAAATAGATGCACTTCAGAAAGTATCGGAGCACCTAAAAAGAAAAAAAAATTAGGAATTTCATATTTTCCGTGTAGAATAATGTATACATAAAAAACTTAGCTAGCTCTTAAAGTGAGATTTATACAAATTTTTAGATTTAAGGCCAAGAATTCAAAAAATTTCCTTCAAAAAAAAAACCATTCCGTAATTGAAATTCTTTCCCATAATTATGAATTCACGCTCATGAATTATCATTTTTTTTATGATACACCAGCAAGCTTTACGATTTGAAAAGAGAACACAATAGAAAACGATTGGAGAAGAAGGAGCAGAAAGAAGAAGAGCAGAAAAAGGTCCCTACTGGGGGATGACTAAGGTGGGCCCTTCCATTAACCTCAAAAGCTTCTTGCCGACTCGACTTTTATGGTTCATAGGGGTGGAACTGAAGCAAAATAAATAACAGTTCAATCGGAAAAAAAAAATAGAACAAAAGGAACAGTTAGGTTGATTTTCCCTCGCCTAAGCTTCAGCTAAAATCAAGAATCTGGGTCAAGACGGAAAGCATCCAAGAAAGGTAAAAAATTCATGAGTCGATGGGTTCGACGGTATTCAAAGGGGTATTTGAGGGTTGAGAATGAAGTTTCTGTACTAAAAAAACCGAAAAATATAGCCTGTGTACCACGACTTGGAATTTCACCGAACGACATTCCGCTGTGCCGGTGCGCGCCTTTGCAAACCTTGGTCGCGCTTTTAACTTTTTTTTTCTTTTTTTAAGGTACTCTACTTTCATGTGCTCCCACAGCAATAACAATACATTGAAAGCGTGACCTAGATTCGAAAGACGCTTCGCGAACGCATGCAGCGCGACAGCGGAATGTCGTACCGTGAAATTCCAATTCGTGGCACACAGACTATATGAATGGTAAGTCTCCGGAAAAGTTCTTTTTCCGTGAGAAGCGGCACCTGTGGCCGGCCCGCAAATGCAGATATGGGTTGCGCAATCGCCGGACGCAAGGTGGTTGATCGGAAAGAACTGTAACGAATATTAAGAAGCGTGTGTGGTAACGGAATCCGCTGCTGGGGTCTTCTGGTTGCCATCTTCTTTCATCCTCGCCGCATCCGGCGAGATTATTCGGATGTCACTTGGAGACGATAGAATGAGAAGAGTTTATGGATTAGTTCAAAGTCCTTTGGGCTAGAAATGGCTGGGTTTCTAACTGGGTAAGTGTTACTGTTTGCCATCGGTTGATTTTTCGGGCAATGCTCGACTTCTTGGATTTAGAACAAGATAAGAAATTGCTCGATTTTTGCCTTGTGGTCTATTAATGATGCTTTAAAGTTTGAAATAAGAGAAAAATGGCGTTTTTGAAGGTACTGAAGTGAAAAATGACCAACGAGATGAGCTAAAATCAGTCGATAGCTTATTAACATGGAAAAAAGTTGGGATGAAAGGAAGTGCCGCGGCTGACTCGAAGGAGGAGCTTCGACTTCTTTCCCAAGGCTGGCACGAATGAAAAAAATGGACAGGACTGTGCTCCTTGTGCCATATTTGGATTCAAGAAATTCAAATTTCAATAAGCATTACTTCAAATTTAATATAGAAAAGAGAATTCACTTCAGCTCTCAGGTTATGTAAAATTATTACGAAAATATTGATGCGACCCCATTTTTTTGAGATTTTTTTTTGGATGTAGTGGGTTTTCTTTGGAGAAACTGTACTCGTGATTAGATTTAAAATTTCAGAAATTCTCAGAAAAAAGCAGTTAACGAACCAGAGGTCAAGCTGGAAAAATCCAAACATTTTGTTCAAAATACTGAAAAATTCACAATTTCAGAGCAAAAGATCACAGAGATCAATGAATCAAAGCGCAAAAAAAGAGTTTAAACTCTGTCTAGACTCGTCTAAAACAGACAGAAAAGACAAAAAAGACAAAAAGGCAAAGAAATTCGAAAGAAAAGGAAGAAGCCATCTGGGCGCCGATTTGTCGCGCTCCGAAATGAGTGACATTTTGACCCGAAATCAAGGACATTATAGGGTTTGGAATTGATTAAAGAAGAGGTTATTAATGAATTCCTGGGGTTTCAAATCGAAATCAACTTGGCAAAACTGGAAGAAGGAAATTTGCATCAATAATTATGACGCAGAGTTACACTTTAATTTTTTTTTCCTATGTATGATAACACTAAAAAGAGTTACAAAGTACCGTAATCTCCAGGTGAGAAAACCCACAGGTAACTGTCAAATCCACACTTTTCAATCAAGTCAAATAATAGACAGGTGTGATTGTACTAACAGCCTTTTAGTCAACAGGACAGCATTTCACACTTTACCTGTCTGTCACCAATTAAGGTGACCTTCAGTTAACCTCACCTGTCCAGCTGACAGCGGAATCACACCTGTGAGTTATTTTTTGATTGAAAAGTGTGGAATTGACGGTTTCCTGTGGGTTTTCTCACCTTGATATCTTTATCGAAACTCTAAAAAATAGGGTAAGTTTGAATTTATTTTGATAATTTGCGATAGAAAATGATCAATTCTGCGTCAGAGCTATTGAATAATTCCTTCTTTTGAAGATTTTGAACTGAAAGGACCAAAATAGGAACAAGCAGGTTTTTTGCGGTAGAAAAGGGTACTGTATTCACTTAAAAGTCGCTTAATCTGCGAGCTTCTGGGTCCAAACGATCCGAGTGAACTCTCGAGACCGAAAGATGAAAGTCTCGAGCAAGCAAACAACTTTTTCCTTCCCTGTTTGCGGGAAATCCAAGAGTACTGTATGGCGCACGTGCGGCGGCACCTGTGCGAGAGTTTCGAAGCACCTGCAAGCTTCCATCCACAAAATGTCCTCCTCCTTTCCATTTCGAGACGCAATCGGGTAAAAAGGGGAAATTTCGACGCACCAGGACCATCTGCAAAGGAGAGGAAACCGCAGCTGCTCAACTCGCTCGTGCCGAAGATTCGGCACCTGCGGAAACTTGTTCTTCTTCTTCTGCGCGGAGGCATTTTGCGGCAGATTAGGAGGAAGATAAGGGAACAACAATATGAAATATCGAAAATATCATTGCGAAATGGTTGCAAGTTCGCCCGACTCAAAGCGACTTGCGCGCCACCGGAAGGCATCAGAGAAATGGCGAAAAATCCCCGCTACCGCGACGCTTTGAGTCATTCCAAGTGCGGCCACGACGTTTGAAAAGCGATTTTTTTCGGCCGAAGTTTTTTTTTTGAAAAAAAAAGATCGAAAAAACCTCACCAGAGTCCTGTTTTCCGTGGAAAACTTGTTCAGTTTAATTTCGAAATTCGCCAAAAAACCTTTCGACTCGAAATTTCCACTGAGATGACTTCAATAAAAAAAAACTGACCGAAAAAGAATTCTCGGTGAAGTTTCGTTGAACATCAACTTTTTTTCCCTCTCACAAAATCTTCTGCCAACCGTGTTCTTTCAGAGCCATAGAGTCCACTTTGAGGTTGAAATGAATAAATCTTTTCTTGTCCCGCGGAAAATCCGGCAAATTTCCCACCATTCAGGGACCAACCGGTGATTGATCATGTGAACTGTCTCTTCTTTGACTCCGTTTTCCAACATTTCGCGCACAACTCGCCTTAATTGTCGGCTGGCGACTAATTTATTTCGGTAAACAGTTTTTCGAGGAGAAGGATATAGCTTAGAGGGATTAGGAGCGTGAACGTTACTCTAAATGTTCAGAAAAGTTGGACGGCTAGAAAAAATTATCTTGAAAAATCACGGACTTCTGGGAATTTCAACATTCAAAGGTAACCCTGAAAAATGGCAACTAACTCGGACACAGGGACGAGTATCGAGTTGAAATTCTGGTGGATCACAGACCTAGGCAAGGTCTCCTAGAATCGAGCGAGATTATCTGCTAAACGCTTCGAGAAAAAGCTCCTCAAAGAAATCCAGGAAAATTCCTGTACGCTCCTGGAGCTTCCTCTTTCCCCGAGGTGGTCTAGCGCAGTGGTTAGAGGGTCAGACCCATGGAATTTTTGTATAAGTTCGATTCCTAGCGAGTGCAAATCTTTTTTGCATTTTTCTCAACTACCAAAAACTTTTAAAAAGTCAGGAAATTGACGCAACAGCTTTTTTCAATACAAGTATGATGCCTGTCAACTTTTCCAGATTTCGTGGAATTTTTTCTGAAATTCTTTGGAAATTAATTTTCGAATTTGGGACTTTTACAAAGTTTTTGTCTTCAAGAAAAATGCAAAAAAAGTGTGGACTCGAGAGGAATCGAACCTGTACAAAAAAATCATAGGGCTGCCCCGCTAACCACTGCGCCAGGCCACCTCTTTGAGAAAGGAGGTCCGGGTGCGTACAGAACTCTTCCTGGATTCCTTCAGGGAGCTTTTTCTTAGGAGTTTATTTGGTTTGGCAAATAATCTCCCTTGATTCCAAGAGATCTTTCCTGGGTCTACAAGACACCAAGTTTCAGATCGAAAGAAAAATCTGAAAATCGTTCCTTCTCTCCGAAAAGTTGATGCGCAGCAAAAATTGTGTTTTTAGGTTCGAAGGAATGCTTGAAAAGCATTTTTAAATAGTTTCGAAATTAAAAACTTACATGAAAACACTTGAAAGACATGCAATCTCTGTAAGGTGAAGTTAATGCGCAGTCAAAAAAAAAAATTTAAAAAAAAAACATAAAAAGACTGAAAAAAAATCAAATCTTGTCAAAACAGTAAAAAAAACAAGAAGAAACAAATCGGAAACGTTCCAATCCCACTGAATGGGAGGTCCTCAGGCAGCTGAGTTAGTCTTTTTTTTCTCCACTTTCCGTCGACGGTGTCGTCAAAAAGCCGTTCGTCGGGGCCGTAAATCCCAGCGAAAATAGCCGTCTCACCGGATCAACTAACGGATCCAAGTGCAAAAAAAAAGAATGGAAATTGAACAATTTGAGAAGTTGAAGCTTGAGCTTGAGGCGGTTATTTGAGATTTTTTTGGGACTCAAAAAAAATATTTAAAAAGTTTGCTCATCGTTATTTTATTAGAAAAATTATACGAAATATTCGAAGTTCCTGAAATTTCAAAAATCAACCCTGAGTCAATAATTATGACGCAGTGAGATCGTCGCAGGTTCGACACCTAAGATGAGCTGATAATTTTCAAGTTTGAGTTTTTAAATTGTACCAAAAAAATTTTCATGAAATTAAATATTAATTAGTTTTCAAAGTTCCATTACAAAAAAACCTACCAGGTTTTTTTCAAAAAAACTCCAGAAATTCGGAGCTGAGTCAATAATTATGACGCACTGAGACCGTAAATGTGTACTAGTTTCTAGCTTTCAAGAAATTTTCATTTTTTTATCTGAATAAAAATCAAAAATGAAAAATGTCTTATAAGTAAGTTTTGAATAATATGATAGCTTCTAGATAGAAAACCTACTTATTTTGATTCAACACTGGAAAGCTCCGTAAATTCAGTTTTTGGGGCTCGTTCAAAAATCTTCCTAACTACCTAGCGAGCTCAAGATTCTTAGCTAAGCGAATGAGTCACAACTTGTCTCAACCAGAAGCTTATATAGGGGCTTTTGGGTATCAAAGCATGAATAATTTGGCAAATAACAAGAGAAAAGAGCACACCTTCCTAATTTCAAAACAGAACGCCCGTTCCAAAAACTCCTACTCAAAACAAACTTCCGCTCCTGTTGTTCGAGTTCCACCTTCGCAAATCTAATCAAGCGTCTTAATTTCCCATATTCAAAAGCATTATCTTCTCTTTTTTTTTCGGATGGGGGCGTTAATCTAGACTTTCTTATTTTTCGAACTCGTCCGAGTTTTGTTAATTAAGATTTCTGGTCTGTGAGAAGATTAAAAATCCGAAAAAGTTCACTTTTTTGGAATAAACCATGCAGAAACGATCAGTTTTTAGTACAAAATTCTTTTTTAAGACCAATTTTTTGAGCTTCAAATTTTTGCTCTTTTTCAAAAATTTTCATTGGTTTACAACCGAAAAGTTCGTGAAACCAGAGGATAACTCAAGGATAAGCCAAGCCATTTTCAAGCCGAAAAGATTTTTTCGCGATTACAAGGGCTTGAAAAAATTACATTTTTCCCGAAATTTCTACCCAAAAAGTAAAAAAAAAAGTCCATCAAAATGACTTTTCAGCACAAAAAAACCTTATCCTAGTGAAAAACACCACCGTGGTCCTTATCAGGGCGACCCTAGAGGCCCTTGAAGGCTCTCCTCTAGGAACCACTTTACCTAATCCTAACGGGGCTTGAAAAAATGGTCCCCGCGACTATTTATGAACTCTAGGAGAAGAAGAATTTCCATGCAAAAAACTCAAAAAAAAAGGAAGTTTTTTGAAGAAAAAAAATTTACAGAAGGATCAAGTTTGTCTTTTTAAATTTCAAATCTGAAGACCCTATAGGGACCACTTGAGCTTCAAGAGCTTAGGGGCTATTCCCTAAACCCCTAAAGGGGGCACTTTTTTTGAACAAATTTACAGCCAACACAAATCACTGAACTCCACTAAAACGTGAGAAACGGAAGCGTTAAAAAGAAAAGGCCGAATCGTCGTCGTGTTGTCGTCGTGAACGGCTTTTTGCGCGAAAAAGAGCCGCCGCCGCGTCGAAAAAGCTCAAAAAAGCGCGCCGAAACACGTGTGTTGCTCTGAAATGTTACAAAACTCTTCTTTTCTTTCCTATTCGCGAGGTTTCAAAGAGCTATCCGTGCGGGAAAATAGCCAGTAATTTGAGGAAAAATGAGTGATAAAAAATTTTGCACCATCAAAAAAACAGTTGGTCTTTGAGTTAGTATTACGGAAGCTGAAAATTGATTAGGGGTTTTTTTTTAGTTTTGTTCCGGACATTCTGACTATTAATTCAAGTTGTAAAAATGAGTTCCTGGAAAAGAAACCCGACAATCCTTTCCGAGGTGTTCAAAGGAGCGAATTTTGATAAAAAGGTCTATCAAATTTCTTTTCTAGGCCCGCCAGGCAAACTGGGCGCCGTACTGTTCCTACATGGAGAAGCAGCTGATCGTCGGAACGTTCAAGAATCGTCAACTACTGTCTTAAGAAGGGCGAGAGGTTCTACGCGCCGTTCTTGATCAACGACGGTTTCGCGAACCGACTTTCGATTATTCCATGATTCAGTATAGTCTGTGTACTACGGCTTGGGATTTTACCAAACGACATTCCGATGTTCCGCTGCGTGCCTTTAATTTTTCATTTTATTTAGGAATGCGACCAACACGTGTTCCTAGTGGAACAGTCCATCTATCAGAAATGAGAACCAATTCAAAGCGAGACCGAGGCTCGCAAAGACGCTTCGCGAACGAACGCTGCGGAACAGCGGAATGTCGTTCGGTGAAATTTCAAGTCGTGGCACACAGACTATAGAGAACCTTCTTTGAAAACTGAATAAATGTGTGTGCTTGTGTGTGAAGGCTGAATTTCTGCGTCTTTGAAGAGCCTTTTCGAACCAACTTTCCATTCAGCACAGTTCGCTCGGTTTTTTTTAAGACGCAGCGGTACACTGAAAAAAGTTCGTCGCCTCAAAACCTTTCATGAAAACAGCCCATGCGCCTTTAAAAAACTCAGTGAAGTATTTAGCCTTCAATTAAGGTCCCCTCCAAGCCAGAAAATACAACAAAAAAAAACAAAAAAGACATAAAATCATGCAGAAGAAAGAGGGCAGGTGGGAGGTAGGGTAGATCAAAGAGGAGAAAAGGCGCGCTCGCGCCAAATCTTCATGATCCCTGAAGTAAATATAGACTTACCGTCGCACCGAATTTGTACAGACGTGTGGAAAAAGCCGAAAAAAGGGAAGAACAAGAACATTCATGCTAAATTCACACACAGGGAATCGTGTCTGTATATTTTTTGGAATCGAATATTTATGACAAAAAGCTTGGGAAATTTATTTCTTTTTTTGGAATTTTCAATGTCTTGTGAGTCATTTTCACTGTAGAGCTATCACATAAAATGCATTTTAATAACTTTTTCTCAAATAGATTGAACCTTAGATTTTTGTAGTAAGGCTCAAAAATCAGAAAAAATCAAAATTTCAATGCAAAAAGGGCTCAAATTTTAATGCTTCAAAAAGTCAGAAGTCCAAATTTTTAGATGTTCTGCTTTTCTTCTCAAATTCTGAAGCGAAATACTCTATCCGATTCAAAAATCAACTTTTTTTCAAACTTCACCCCAAAAAGGCCACCGCCACCCAGGTGTTCATCCTTCAAATGACAATAAAATGGCCGTTCCAGCCGTTTTTTTTTATCGGGCGCTAATCCCCTACTTCTTTTTTTTTTATTCTTCCTTTTTTGTCACGCGTTTTGACCCGATGAAGACGTGTGTGCAAACAGGCTCTCGGCCCTTTTGTCGGTGGGGCGCAGGTGTGCCCAAGGAGGAGAACTTCGTCTTCTGTTGGTCGACATGCAAATTCCGAAGACGTTTCATTGCGCGTTTCCCTTTGTCTTTGAGACATAGCGCCGCTCGGATTTCAAATAGCCTCTTTTGGGTGATTTTTCAAGAGAATGAAGCACCGAAATAAATTTCAAGTTCAAATTTTAACACGTAAAATCAAATTTTTCTCAAAAACGAGTTTATTAGAGCTTTGATCTCTAAGAATCTCCTTTCTTCCTTTTTTCCAGATTCCAAATATTTTTGGCACTTGATACAGTTTAAATCTTTTTCAACACCTGGCCTAAAACTCTTGAAATTCGATTTTAAAAAAGCCACAGTTTCGAAACTTTAGGATATTGAATCTTGAACTTTCGAACCAGACAAAAAGTATGACTCATTTTTTTTTGTTTTTAAAAACCTGGTCTCTCCAACTTGAGCGTGAAATCGAGGATCTTCAGTTTCTTGCTCGAGAAATGCCTGCTCTAAAAACTTTTGTTTTTGAAATCTTCCGGCTTTCATTCGACTTCCAAATGAAAACAAATGAGTTGGCCATCTCAAAAATAAAGAAAGGCAGACAACACTCGAGTTCTTGCGAAAAGGAAAGGTTAAAAAACAAGAAATCGAAATGCCAATATCCAACTTGGTTGAATTGTTCGGACCAAAAAACCAAGGCAAACAACATTTTTCTGCAGAAAAAGAAAGGTTTAAGATAGATTCACCATTCCGCAAAGAAAATTGAAGAAAATAATCAGAAGTTTGAAAAAGAATTTTATAACTTTCAAACTTTAGAAGAAGGAAAAAAACCTTTGACAAAATAATTTGAAAAAAAATGTAGTTTTCGCCTTTTTCTTCTTCTCAAAACCTCTACAAGATCGTTTTTATCTCCAAAATCAAGTGAAAAGTCGGATAAATAGCCCAAAATGATCTTAAAAACGATCAACCCAGGTTTCTGGGAAGGCGCGAATCGGATTAACAAGTCTGACTTCACACCAGTCCTAAGGTGCCAGGGCTAGTACAAATCTGAGAATATTGTAGTTTTTTGGTTATATGAGATTAACAGAAGCTATGGTCGGAAATAATTAGGAAAGTTTTAAAATGACAAAACTGTACACTGAGGGACCAAAAAATTTCGATAAAAGTATTATTTTAAAATTTCGATTTAAAGGAGCATAGAAAATTCTGGTAAAGATACCTCGAGGCTTCTAAGAAAAACATAAGAAAAGTAGAAAATTGTAACCTAGCCGCAAAGGGGACCAATTTCAATATCAAGACGAGGTGTGAACGGCTGCATGCTTGGGACACGCTTGGGCGGCATCTTTTGTAGAAAAACGGTATTATAATTAATTACCAGGATTGAAAGGTGAACCGATGCCAGGAGGAAGTTATTAGTAACGAGCAAAAAAAGTTTGATCTCGGGCGGGCTCGAACCGCCGGCCTTCTGTGTGTTAGACAGATGTGATAACCACTACACCACGAGATCACCGACGGGCAAAGTCGCCGACGCACAACTCACCTCGATGGAAGGGTGAAAGTTGAAGATGATGAATGAAATAAATATTGAAATTTCCTTCAAAGGAGACGTGGAGAGTTGTGACGCAACTCCGGATGGTGCATCGACGACTAATTTCAGGGGAAAACGGTCGCACCTGGTGGCAAGTTGGATGGGCTCCTTGCGCAAATTGTTGCCAATTAAACCCGACAATTAGCCGCCGACCGATATATAGTCTCGTCACACACCAGCTCTAATGGAATCTGTGCAGCTTAAAATGAGTTGGGACTGTGAAAATGTGACGGAAAAGTGGTTTTTTGAAGCTTCTGTGAGAAAATTTCTTGGTCAATAGTTGAGAGTTTCGGTGGCCTATTTTTTGTTCTTGAGATCATTTTTTGGAAAGAAGACGGTTCAGAAGTTTTCTGGTACTGAAGATAAAGTAGGAAAGCTGGGATTACTGTTTTTCGTATTAGTATGTTGCTGCGAAAAAGATCTCAATAGGCTGGAAAACGCCTTGGATTCTTTTTAAAGACCAGGAAACTTGGTTGGAGCTACGTTTCCTGTGAGAAGCTCAGAATACGGAAGAAATATGACTTCATAACACTACAAAGAGCTCAAAATTTGTTTCCCTTTGAACTTGTGAAAGCTGCGGAGAAGCTAAGAAAGCTGTATGAAGGCTCAAAATATTGTAAAGCCCTTCAAAATCTTCTTCTTGCCTCTAAATATTTATATAAGGAGCTTTAAGACGGTATAAACACGATGAGACAGCTTCAAGTTCATATTGGAGCTATCTCGTGAGTCTCTGAAATATTTTCTTTTTTTATCTGAAGCTCTAGAGTCAGTTTGAACGACCCTATTTGGTGCTTGCTTCAAGTTATTAACCTTGAAGTCAAACCTTTCGCAGGAAAAGGAGCAACATCAATACATTCCAATTCTGATACAGTACCCTCCTCTCAAGACCGGAAACAAGAAACAAGCGCCGTCTCGATGGCACCCCAATCGAGTCAAGCCGAATCTGACGGAACACTTTGACCCGACGCCTCGTGTCGGCAAACAACCGAAACCATCAATTTCGGCGCCTTCCGCCTTGTTCGGCCGCCGGATTAGTCACACTGATCGTCAAACAATCGAGTTGGAGGAAGAGCAAGAGCATGAGTTGGTCAAGAGTTGTGTCCATATTGGGAGGAACACGAAAAAAGTACAGTCTTTTTTCTTCTTCCTACGCCTTTGTACCGCTTGAGCGGTGTCGCGGCTCAAGCGGTACAAAGGCGAAGTCGATTAATCGAGGTACTATCCTGATATCAGTGATAATCAGTGGACTGGCTCTAGTGACCTATCCGTCCTTGTTTGGGACGGTTGGGGATTTTTGAAATCGCGGTTTCCCACTACCAACATTTCTTAAACCTTGGTTGGGTCGATCGAACTTGTGACCCTGTGGACCGTAGACAGGCACACAACCTGTTGCGCTACGGCGTGAATGCCAAGAAACTACAGTAATCTAAGGATTCTTGGAAGTTTTCGCCTTCGGACCTTTTTCAAACATTTTATCGGCAGTTTTTTATTCTTAGCAGAAAATGGTATCATAAAGTTATCATAAAGTTCTCAACAGATATCATAAAGTTCTCAAAAATTTCGTTGCAGAACTTTCAATTTACGGAAGAAGTTTTTCGGGTTGTTTTTACTGTGATTATTTAGGAAAGGTACAGTAACTTAAGAACACCTGGAATCACAGCTTCAAGATCATTTCCAAATGATAAATCCTCGATCGGAAAACGGAATTGATAAGTTTCACCGTGTATTGGAAAATAATTGGGAAATTGCAGCGTTGAAGAGTTGATGGGAACTACAGTAATATGATTGGTTCCTTGAGCTTTTCGTTCCGGAGTCTTCATATTAGAAAACGGAATTGTTTCCAATCTTTTCGTTAACATCAATTATTGGTGGGAAACTCATGTGAATTGCTAACTATGTTAATTATAATATACGTCAGTGAGGTATGAAGAACGTAAAGACGTCGTGAAGTCCGGGGATCAGGAAAATGGAAAAAATTTTCGCAGATGTTTTTCAAAAATTTTTTTTCTTATCAAGTTATCAAATTCCATTGATCGGTTGTTTAAAATTGAGAGATCTTCATCTTTTTTCATGATACTGGCTCCTAGGTAAAGTCTTTACTTATTTTTTTATCTTTACCATAAAGAGAATTATAGTAAAAAAACAAGACCTAAAAAAATCATTTTTCAACCTTTTTAAACTTCAGAGGAAGTTTAGAATACGATTATAAAACTTTTTTTCATAAATCAAGAGAGAAGCTGAAGGAAAGAAAGATTCAACCAATCAAAAAAAAGTCCAAAGTGGTTTCATTTTATCGGAAAAGAGTCAAGAAGGAAATCTTAGCGGTTTCGATGGAAATTGGACGCGCTAATCGCCCAGAAAAAATGGAGAAGAACCGACGAAAAAGCGTCGTCGGGAAGGCGATTAAATATTTTGGCCGTGGCGCCGGACGTCTTCAGTCAATTCAGAATACCGTGAGTGAGACAAGAGGATTTATGATGGCGCGCCGTTTTGAAAATGAAGAGGTTAGAAAAAACGAGGTTTCGAATGGGTAAACAGGCGAGGAAAAATAAACAGTTTTCGTTGAAATCTGAATCCCAATTTTGTATCTGAATTTTTTCCAAAGCTTTTGTGTAGAACTGAAAACTTAGTCTGTCATGAATATTGGCTCAGATCCAAATTTTAAAAATTTTTGTGGGAGGTGGGGGGTTCGAATGGTTCCGAAAAAAATTAGACAGTCGAGGAACAGGGAATATCTGAATTTTTCAGTTCAATTGGATCATTTTCAATTCGATAAACTACTGAACTTGAAAAAACAAGACTGACAAGGGAGGTCATTCCGGATCTATCTGAAAATCAGTCTGAATATACCTGAAAGTACCAAATCAGGGTCCTGAAAGTCTCAACCTGCACAATTTCCTAGCTGTTGAGAAAGGATCTCGAAGCCCAAAAATAGTCTATTTTAACGGGTTTCAAGGTTTCCTTTGGCCTTGAGGTATCCTTTCTCAAAAACTAAGAAGATTGTCAAGACTTCCAGATCCGTTTTTTTTGTAATTAAAGAAGTTTTCTGACCATTTTTCAGGAAATTATCAACCGCAAAGAAAAATGACCTTCCTTGTGAGTCTTTAATTATGACGCACGGTTCATCCAGTTACTCTTCTAGAGTTCAAGAAAAAGTATATTTAATGTAATCCCACAAAATCTTTCGAAACTGGCTTCGCTCATTTCTCTTTTTTGGAAATTTCTTGAATTTGTTTTATTAAGCTTTATCCATGTGCCTAATCCTGACTATAAAAATTTAAAAACGAATTTAAATCAGATTTATTCTTCCTTGATTCTCCGTTATCTCCACTTCGTCTAAGGTATTTTTCAAAACTCCATTTATGACTAAGAAAAAACGGTTAGACCATTGAACCAACCTTTTGCATTGCAAAATATTTACCAAAGCCACGAACTTATCAATAATTATGGAACCAAACTCCTTTTTCCTTATTTTTAGCCTGCAAATGCCTCCGAACAAAGCATGAACCTTCCCCACTCTCATCAAATATCACGATGACTCATCGTTTCTGCCAGTTTGATTAAAAATGCTCCAAAATGTGCAAGCTTGATATTAGAATCTCCTGCAAGGAAAGGTTAGAGCAAATATTATTCCTTCCGTTTCGAACCGCAGATTAATTCGGGAAAAACAACCTTTCGTTTCTGTTCATATGAAAGACTAAACATGCAAACTAGAGCTTTACTTCTCTCTCTCAAAACAAACGAAAAATAAGAGAAAAGAAAGGAATCTGGGATGAATACAAAAAAGCTTCACTTTGTCATATTTTAGGCTACAAAAAATATCAACCTGAAGACGTAACTTTGTACTGGGCTATGTACAATGGAGACCCGATTTCTCATTTCGTGAAGATAAAAAACCTGGGCAAAAAGTTTCTCAAACGAGGGGCTCCAAGCCAAAAAATGTCTTTTGTTCGTTGGAGCTTCTCAGCCATTTGGCCACGATTGAAGAGGCATTTCGATCACCGATCTTTCCTGAAAATCTTGAATTACTAAAAAAAAAAACCAAAAAAATTCACAAACTAGAGGGATTGAACCAAAAAGGGACTTTTGAATAAAGTGGTAGCCACCTTTCCACATCGTATCAAGGCCTGAAAAATATCAGAAAGTGATAACATATTTATTAATACTTGAATTTTCAAGAAGAGAAATAATAATTAGTTAAATTTTGGTTTAAAATGTAACAACTCTTTCCAAAGATTTTATGGATTTGATTCCGAATCCGTATCAACGCGGTATTAAATATGATTACTCGGGTAAAGTCGGAATGGTGGATAATGGCCGCTAAAAGGGAATGGCTCGAAAAAGGCCGCATAAAGGCAGCAAAAGTAGTCTTTATCGAGCCTTCCATTTTTTTTTTCTGAGATTTTAAAAGCCCGAAAAATGGTGGAAAAAAGAGAGAAGCAGCAAAAAGGGTGCAGAAGTGCCGATGAAAAGGTGCAAAAAGGCAGCGAAAAAGAAAAATTTCTATGGAGCCTTTTCGAACCCTTTCCGACTTTGCCTTTGTAAAAAGATTTGGGAACAAAGACCTTTCAAAATACTATATAATTGCTCATGGAAGCTTCAAGCATGTAAGATTTAGTGAACCTCCAAAATGTTCAAAAAAAACTTTTTTAGGACAGATCAGTTCTTGATAGTAACCTGACTTCAATCCGCTCTCCAAAAAGAAGCTCAATCAGAGAGACCGAATTATTCAATTTTAAGGGGCTGAAATTATTCACACAGACCTCCGTGACAGTTTTTGAGCTCGGATTCAGCTTAGAAAATCGCATCTAGTAAATCAAAGTTTACATGGGTTTTCTGTATTCAGCTCTTATTCTACTCCCTAATTTTATAGAAAATGTCTCGCTTCTGTAGGAAACAATTAAGGATATAAGCTTTTATATTTGCGAGACCTGATAGAAGTTTTTAAAAAAAAATATATAAGAAAGAAGATCTCGGGCTTCTCTACAAAATGAGAAAAAAATTCGGTTCCTAAGCAACTACACGTTTCCATGGGAACGGAATTATTTTCGTGGGTCTACGGTAATATACTTAGTCTTCCTTCTTTTTTTCAATTTGATTTGGAATTCTGTCAAAGAAATAATTATTCGCCGAGAAACTGAATTTCATGGCACATGTGCGCTCTTCGGCAAATTTTTCCAATAAATGGCCTCAGAAACAAGAAAATGATTTAAAAAGTCATAAAAATATACCAATAAAGGGGCTACTAGATGAAAATACGCTTCAGAAATAGGATATATAAAAAATGAAAATTTATATAAAATATTAAATGTATGTTATCGTTACAAAAATATAGTCTAGAGGTATAGTCAATCCTTCTCGACTTGAAAGATTGGCAAGCGTTGCGTACGCGACGCGGTTCTTTGGCGGGGAACGTAGAGTCAAACGCGAGCTTTCAAATTTTCCTTTTTTTTTAACAGTTGGACATGATTTCGAAAAAGTTTAATAGAATGAATAAAAGTATGAGAATAATAAAACATTATTTCCTTCTACTTTTTTCCATGGTTGCGTTTAGCCTTCAGCCTCTCACCAAGGACCGCGTCGCGTACGCAACGCTTCACGCTTGCCAATCTACCCATATCCCCTTTGAAGTAAGGAAAATTTGACTATGAAGAAACTGCAATATTTATGTGAAAACGAAAAGTATCAATTGGAACTTGAGTTATATCTCAAAGTCCTGCATTTACACGAGAAATTTGCGATACTTGAAATCTTCAAACTGAAATAGTTTGAAACCGGTCTATACTCCGGCATTGGTAACGGACGGGCTCCAGACGTTTCTGGGCGATTCTAGGGATCACTTAAGAGTACTAACGCTACTTAAGTGGTCACTAGAAATGCCCAAAAACGTCCGGAGCACGTCCGTTACCAATGTCCGAGTACCTATTCTCCCATTTCTCAAAATAATCCTAGTATTTTCCACGAGATTATATCCTTTTTCTATTATAAAGTTAGGGCTCTGAATTTTTATTTCTTCGATTTCCCCGTTAATAACTCCGTTCTCTGCAAAATTGCAGAGTTGCGATTTATGACCGAAGACATCACGGGAAACCATAATTGAATCAAATTGTCGGCCATGACAACCATGTAGACAAAGTGACTTGTGATTCAATTTTTCAGTCCAAGTTTCACCTGCATCCGAATATTTATTTACTAAAAGAAAAGAACTTCCTCTTTTTAATTTGTGAAAAACTTTGTAGTTAGTGGTTTATCTCGTCTTGGTTGCTTTTTCCTGCTTTTTTCGTTTTGTCAGAAAAATATAGTTTCATTGGATAAATATGTTCAAGTTAAGAAGCTTCTCGGAAAAGATATTTCAGTCTAAATATGGGTATAGCTCAATATAGTTTTTATGAGCCTTTATCCGACTTCTAAGTGACCTCTTTAGGAGTTGGAATCACTGTTTAGACTATTTTTCTTCCTTTTTTGGATTCATTTATAGATTTCTAGCTCCTCGGAGCCTACATTGATCGCTTGTTGTTTCAAGACGTCATTCGACTTTTCTAATCCCCCCGAGAGATCACTAAAACTTGATGTATCAGAAAACTTCAAAAACTCCAAATCGCCATGGAAGAAAGGAAACCGTTCGTTTCGCTCAACTACGGCTTGGAGGGCTGTTGGGAAAAAGTACAGTATTATAACCGAATGGCCGCCACTTCAGTTTCCTTCTTGATTCAAATTTTCATTATCGCCAGGATTTTATACGTCAACAAGTTCAAATTGAAAAATGACTACCAAATATTGGTCGTGATTCAAGCCGTGATCAGTTTGATTTCCAGTGATACGGAATCGTTCGTTTGTCAGGTGATTTTTTGAAATTTTATTGAAAAATGCATGGAATGGCTCAGTGCGTCGCGGTTTTGATTGCGTTCGACGGGAAACTACTCGGAAAGGCATTATAAATCATTATAGTAGTGATATTCCAGATGCAAAAAAAAAAAAACAATGCGAGCCGTGACGCTTTGACCATATCAACCTTATCAAAATCCCAAGGAAAAATCGAGAAAAAAAAGTCAAACAAGAAAAGCCTTTCAAACTTCTCGAAAATCTAAAGGAGAATAAATGTGCTTCTCAACAAGAACTGCATTTTTCAGATCCAAACCGAACGGATTGGCTACGTCAAAATCGGGCCACAGTTCGCCCCGTTCTCCTACGACACAATCGTCATTATCTCGTTTTTCAGTGGAGCTCTCGGCTCCATGGAATTGTACTTTTTGGTCGTTTTCAATATGCATCGATATTTCATGTTTTGCAAGTTCGTTTTAAAAAGATTCTGTTGGAATCCCTTCAAAATTCGCGATTTTTTCAGACCTCACGGTTTGAGAAAGTTTTACTACATAGCCATTCCATTTTTCACTCTCATTTCTCTATTAGATGGTCTAACTTTATCGAATACATTAAAAGTAAGTTTGATTTTCAAAAAACGGTCGAAACAAATAATTCACAATTTATTTTTTGCATATCACTTCGCGTAACACGCTTCGTGGATGGCAAAAAATAATTTTCCTTTCACCGTCAATTTTATAATTTAACTTTATTTAACTAGAGCGAAAAAGATTTTCATATTGTGAGAATGTAGGATTGAACATTTTGGGATCTCTGACACTAAAAATCAAAGTTTAAATTCGGTTAATTTTCGCCCTGAAAAAAGTTACGTGGAAAAATAAATCATTTTCACTAGGGGGGCGAGAAAATCGAAGAGTTTTACCTATATTCTGTGACACCTATAATTGTTGCGTGCACAATGTACTGCTATCGGAAACTGACGAAACATTTTAAATCAACTGGATATTCGACGAAAGTACGGCAGCTCCAAGCAAAACTCTCTTTGAGTATCCTTCTTCAGGTTTGTTTTATTTATCTTCCCAATAAAACCCTCTTTTTCAGTCCTATTTGTTCATGTTCGTGGGCTTTTTAATTTACTTACTACCTTGGGCGTTAAGCTACTTCTACGAGTCTGAAATCTTCTTTCTACACTATAAACTTGTAAGCTTTCAAATTTTTCTTCCATTTTATTGTTACAAATTTTCCAGGTCGTCGAATGTATTGTGGATTGGCAACCAGTTTTAACTTCTGCATTGATCTGTTGGTCTATCGCTGGTTACTTTAGAAGTACAACACCTTCTAAAACAACTTCTGAAGTCTCAAACTTGAGAAGTAAAACATTAACCGAATCTGGACTCGTTAAAAGTTGCTTCTCACAGAAGAAACTTGTTCATTTGGATGTTATTAAAGTTGTTGGACCGTGAAAATAAAAATCTATAACCTTTTGCGGTGTCGATCCTGCGGGTAGAGAAATGTACATCATTCTGAAAAAAAGGAAAAGTTTGACGAATAATTCTGAAATCAGTAAAAGCGACCAGGTTCCATGTCATCCTATGATATGTATCCCTGTTTTTCCAATAGTGAATATTAAAACCGCATGAAATTTCTGAAAAAATAAATTCAAAGAAAAAACCTTAAAGTACTGTCCAGGAAAAAATTTTCGAAGAAAAAGTCCAACTGGGAGCAAAGCTGCTCTATTTACAAAGGGCACCAATTCTCCCCCGTCTGGCGCGACTTTGCGGCGAGAGATTTAAGTTCCGCAGGCTTGCGCCAAGAAAAACCCAGCGCTAAAATTTGCGCAAACCTCGCGCAATACAGGGCGCAAGCTTGCGCTATGGGAGGGCTGCTTTAGAGCTCACAAACT
This sequence comes from Caenorhabditis auriculariae, assembly GCA_904845305.1. Classification (NCBI taxonomy): domain Eukaryota; kingdom Metazoa; phylum Nematoda; class Chromadorea; order Rhabditida; family Rhabditidae; genus Caenorhabditis; species Caenorhabditis auriculariae. The sequence continues at coordinate 332,276 of CAJGYM010000050.1, forward strand.
CATTTACAGTAATTCCGAAACTGTTTCGTCTATGTTTTTCTATTTTTCCTAAATTATGTTTTTCTTTTTTTCTATATATTTTTTTCTGGTTTTTTTATAAATGAAATTTTATCATCATCGTTTTTTAGTTGACTTCATATTTGTATGCGACGCGTCGAAACGTATCTTTTTCGAGAGATTCGATGTATTGGTTTATCCGATTATACTTTGAGAAAGGTAATTATTTTTGTTTTTTTCTTCCTAGCGAAGACGTTTTTTGATTATTTTTTTCTTAAAAAAATTAACTCCAGAAATTACAAAAAAAGTGAGTTCGATATTCTTTGTATTAGCTGTAATACTGAATTTTTTTCAGATCTAATGAAGAGAGAGTTCAACAATAAGATTCTCATGGAGTGGTGAACATGATATATGGAAGTTTGCAATGTTGAGGTTTGTAGTTTTTCGAATAACATTTCATTATTTCTCTTATGTTCTTGGTACAATCCAAAGCTGTACACTACGTCTATAATAAGGATATATACAGAAAACTTGAAGAGATTTCGAAAAAAAGTTTATCAGAGTCAAAAAGACGATTTTTGTGATGGATTAATATTAATAAAATGGCTATTATGATGAAACTTGGGTTCCATAGGTAATTCTTTACGCTCAATCGGATGGCTTTAACAGATTTTTTTGATATATTTTTCTGGATTCGCCGAAAAGTCCATGATCGAGGGTGGTCCTATCCTTATTGGACGCAGTGTACCAGATATAATATCTGTTCATATAAAAAAATTAAAAGGGACCCTGATAATCATGTGATTGTTTAACAAAAAAATATGTATTTTTAACAAAAAAATCGTATAAAGTGAAAAAGCAACTATAAAACTTCAGCTATGATACGCCGAATTTTTCGACACGATGATGGTCAAAAAGAAAGAGGTTCCTCCACCCTGGTTCGAAATATGCGAATAAAAAGTAATTTTTGATTATTTTTTTATCTTTGAAAAAGTAGATGAGAGCGATGGAACGTTCGCTGCGTAACGTCCCAAGCCATCGATTCGCAGGCCCTTATTAGAAGACTTTTTTTCCGAGGCTAATGGATGAATGAAGGAAGAAATTGTGTTCAACACTATCGAGATTCTGCTAGCGCAACTGTACACATCTTTATATTGTTGAAAAACCCACTTGCAAGAATATGAACATCATAATTTCATGTAGTTTTCTGAAAAAGTCGAGACTATACTGGAAATCGTTATGCGCGATCAATTATTCAAGCTACTTGTAATTATATTTTACCTAGCCCTTACCAGGTAACTACGCAGGCACTTGTTTGCAAGTTGAGTTGCAACATTTTTTTAGATAGACCTGGATAGGGATGCTTGAAAACAAAAAAAAAGTTTACCTACTGGGTTTCAAAATTTGCAGAGAAATAGGCTCACTAAACTGCACAGAAAAGATTTGAAAAATACTTTTATAATACTACTTTTCATTAGATTGAAGTATCAGAACTCTTGCAAGTGGAAATTTTTATTGTATGTCATGATGTATTTTTGATATTTCTGCGTTTTGAAATTGTTCCATGTTTCACTTTTTTTCACTGTTTCTGAACTTCCGGGTCTTCTGAATCTTACTATTTTGCAAAACCCCCCGGTTGTTTTATTACTGGAAATAATTCGAGTCATTGTAATTATTAAACATAGCTTAAATTTTACCATTCTCACGTTATCTTTTTTCCTTTCATTATTGATTGATACCATGAAATCCAATGCATCTTAAAGACTTCAATTGTTGTAAAGTGTAAAATTAGTTCATTTTAGAAATAAATATAGTTTTTCCAAGTTTTCTGTGTTTGTTCAGCCTCTTTTGAGCTGCGACACTCACAGGTTGCTTGTATTTTTTTGTTTAAATCAAGCTGAAAATTCAATGCTATGGATAAATAGAAAAAAAGCTTGAGTTAAATAAAATACAGGCGACCTTTGAGCGTTGTAACTCAAAAGAGGAAAATAAGAGGAAGGACGAGGAGGAGAAAGGAAAAGGATATCACGAATGCGTGCTCCATGGATAATTCGCGCAACCCTTGCGCCTCTACGCGCAAGCTTGCGGCTAACATGTGCACATACTCGCGCAATTCACGGCGCAAGCCTGCGAAATCCTCGCCGCAAAGTCGCGCCAGACGGGGGAGTAATTATATAATTGGTTAACATTTATTTTTATTTTTCATTCTTGAATTTGTGTTTTGTTTTATTTTTAATTTTGCTAATCCTATGGTGTACTTATTCATGGAGAAATTTTTTCAAGGGTAGGAGACAATTATAACGCTGGTGAATCGCAAAAATTATTTTTAAAAAAACTTTTTTTATTATGGAGCTTTCTTTTATGATTATTTTGCAAATGAACCATAATCTTTTTAATTGATTAATAACTTTTGGCATAACTCTCTCCAATGTAATTATTATATTAATAATGTTTCCTAACCAACTTGCGTGAGTAAAAACAAAGGAGTTCTTTAGAACAAAAGTTTTTTTTCTGATACTTGAGAAATTACTTTGTTATATTTTTTTATTTTTGGAAAACGCTCTTGAAATTTCAATGGCAGAAATGTTATTAAAATAAGTTCCTGGGGTTTCAAGGGAACATGGATTCCAGGTGGTATGAAAAAAACAGCAGCGAAAATTCAAACGGCGACTTTTTCGATTTTTTCATATCGCTAGGGAACTTTCCGACTTTTTTTCCTTATGTTTTTTTCGGTTTTTAAAAAAATCTATTAACATTTTTTCTATTTATTTGTGTTTTAATCATGAATAAACTACCTACTTAATATAGGAAAATTCAAAACGCAGATTTTATCGAGAAAAAAAGTCGGAAAAAAATTCTTCGGAAAGGTGGCCGTCGGAAAGTTCCTTAGCGATATAAAAAAAACCGGAAAAGTCGCCGTTTGAACTCTCGTTGGTGTTTTTTTCATACCCCCGGATTTCATCCATAACGGTCGCTTTCAAACGTAAATCATTTTTCAGTCTCAATTTGGCTAGTGAAAAATTCCTCCACCTTTACAACCCCCTTCACCCAGAAAAGATTATTCAAAAAAACTTTTTTTCATATAAAAAAACCAGAACTTGATGACTAACAGCTGGTGAAAAGTAGAAAAGAACATTCATTTTATGATAGCTGTAAAGTAATATATAACAACAAGCAATAAAAAAAAGCTGATGAAAATTATTGCGGGGCCGATGCTGCGTTTTGTGTGGTGGCGATAGATGGTCGTGTCCTCGTTAAAACTTTGTTTTTAGACCTGATATTAAAACATTTTGAATCTTTGATCATGAAAAATGACAAACCAAAATCGGGCAACTGTTTTTTCAATGATGAAATTCCGATATCGCGGCGTTACCAACATTAAAAGAGTACATGCTACCAAGCTATGACAGGACATCATTGATAATACCATGTTGTAGTAATCTAAAGATTTCATTTAAGAAAAAATCATAACAAAAAAGTGAACATCTCATTTCCCAAGTATTGCCAACAAAGACGAAAATTGCTATGAAAGACGGTAGACCGTAGAGACTGGCTGGAGCGATTGTCTACAAGAGAGAACGTTTTTTTCTCCTTTTTGAGTTTTCTAGCTATTTCTTGTCAAAAATCTTCTAATACAGTATAAAATGCCGCTAACTTCAAACTAGTCCAAACCTGCGCAATGATCGAAGCCAAGAAAGTCTTTTGCATTTTATAAGTCTGTGCCGACATGATGGGTCGAAGCTGGTGTAACGAGTAGAACATGTTGAAAACTATCAAAAAGCAGCAAAATCCTGCAATTTCTTGAGATTTTTCGAGTATTCTCGGGTAAAAACCAAGGATGATCAGGCCACCGTTTGCATATAAAACATAAGTGATCATCCAAATGTTTTTACTAAGGTCGGCTGCAACGACAACGTGTTCAAGGAGAGCACTAGCTTTTGGATAATACTGAAAGTTCTTCCACTTTAATTTTTCAAAATATAATCTTTGGAAAAAATAAGGACTGATCAATCACTTCAAAAGACGAGAGTTCTGTTTTTAATTATAATAAATATTTAGGATGTATCAAATCAATAGAGTTTTGATAAACCTGATAAAAAATGTCGACGGTTTCTCTTCGATCATATGTCGTGAAAGCTAGGATCACAACAACAATAATTCCCAAACAGAGAACATATAGAACTGCAAGAAGGGCTCTGAAAGTTTGCTTCCCCATGTGAAACTTCTGGAAAAATTCCTTTTCGTTATGATTTAGTTTTCCATAGGTTTACATTACGAATTTCCGCAATCGCTTGATGGCGATATAAAATTCCGTGCCCCATTGAAGCTAATGCCAGTGGGTGAACGGATAGAACTACTATCTATAAAAATCTTATTTTTAATCTTTCTTCTGTACTTTACAATTTGAATAATTGGGCTTATGCCGAGTAAGGTGGTGTAAAGGCCCACAAATACGACAACAGGTAGTGGAAGAAAAATGACTGGAGCTAGGAGCAGTGAAATATGAATATCGTTCAAGAGAATCGCCGTCTGAAAATGGCTTTTCGGGCATTTTCTCCTTTTTTGCGGCCCCTTTTTTCGCTTCATGTCCTTTAATTGCGTATCTAGTGCTCACTTCTGTATCAAGCTTTTAGAATGCGAAAAAATGGCAGTTTTCACTTTTCAAAATTTTTTGACTATTCTGATAGACTTGTGTTTGTTCAAAAATTGTTTCTTGAAGGCGCCGATGTTTTTCATGAACCAAAATAACAATTTGATCGTCTCGAGATCTCCGAGAAATTCGGCTACGTGTCTTTCAAAGTCCTTTTTATGTTATTTTTCTTTATATCAGAGTTTTTATCCGAGTTCACACGGATTCCCTGTGATTCTATTCAATTCAAAAACCTGAATATACAGAATGTAGTAGCTGTAACTCTTGAAAGTGTTCGATTGAGTTATAATAATGTAATAAGTTGGAATATTGATGAGAACCGTCGCAATTGTGATACTCATATCCACCCAATACTGTCGAGATAGAACCGCGGCAATATTTTCGCGTGTAAAATATTGTTCCACGGAGCTGTCGAGCGGTTTTGGTTTGAATTGGTCGAGGAAAGTTTCCATTTCGATGAAAATTTGATTGAAGAATCGAAACTATATAGAGTTAGAGACGAATTTTTCGAGCAATCGACTTCGAAGTTCTAGTTTTTATGGTCTAATTCTTTCCTTTAAAGTTTCAGTTGGTGGTTGGAGCTTAAGATTTTCAACAGAACATCGAAGTCGATCCAGATAAGACTATATCGAGGGAAAATAATGTGGCAAAGTAGGAAAAAATTTAGATTTTGCAGCTGAAATGGCACAGAAACATTTGAAGTTTTCAACACCGGCAGCTGAAAAGAAAATTACTTCTCTAGGAGCTTGTTCCTTGAAAAAGCTACTTTAGTCTAATCTTTCTCGTGGACCTTTCGGTTTCTGTATTTTTAGTCTTAGACTGTTTTTCAACGAGCCTCTTCAAAATAATTGTCGTGAAAAGGCGCTTGAACGATTTTATGACTTCTTTCATACAGCATTTATTTTAAAATTTATGATCTAGTTCTGACGAATCTGAAAAAAATTCAAGAAAAAGCGTTTCTATAAAAACTTTGATCAAGTGAAAGATTTCTACAACGTCTTTTGTCGGATGAAAAAAATAAATAATTCAAAAAGATCAAAATTTAAAAAAAACGATGCATTTCTAGTAGGGCATACTTTGTTCTTTGTTCGTTTCCTAGCAAAATATTCGGAAAGTACGAGCAGAGAACCCCGAAGTTGGAGCATGAAGCGTTTCTTATCTCACAGTACATCGAACACTTTTTGCGAGGGCGCGCTGATTTTCGATAAGGTTTGCCGCAATCAGCTATTGGCTCCAAAAATCATCGGCTATGCACACATAAAAGGCAACCCTCTGCGAAAAATTTTATCAATTTTCCATTGGTTCCAGTCTCCTCTTTCCAGAGCCATTAAACCTTTTTCGTGATAAAGTCAAGTTGCAAATTTCTATTCTTGTAAGAGACCCAAAATCAGTTTCAAAAGAAGATTTTCTCATAGTTTTTTTTTTGAAAACGCTTGGTGAGGCCTTAGAGAGCGCAAAATATCTGAAATTGATCTGAACGAAGTTTCGCGCTATTTTCATGCTTCTTCGAACAACAAAGTTTTGGAAGTCAAGTCGCCTTTATCCATCTGAAATTAGCCTTTTTTGATTCATATTTTTGTGAGGTAAAAGTTTGATTTTTTAGAAAAAGGTCTTCGGGGGTTTTTTTTAAGACGTGTAAAAAGCGCTTTTTATCTATTTTCTCTTCATGAGAGGTTTCAAAAGCTCAAAGTTTGTAACTTAGCAAAAATGAAGTTTTAATATTTCGTAAAGCCCTTTCCTTTAGCTCGAATTAAGTTGAGTTTCGACTCACTCGTAAAATTATTTTTTTGACCTCCCTGCAAACAGAATTTTTTACAAGGTTTTTTTCCTTGTTGTATTCCAATAATAAACAAATATTTTCTATCATTTAGTCACTGTTTGTCTTTTATTTGATATTATCGACGCCCTGCGAAAAAATGGCTGAATCTCTTGTTATACGTAATTTTTGATAGTTAATTGGCTGACAGGTAAAACTGTATATTCTCGTTCCTTTTTGTTGAAACGGAATAACCTACTACAAAAAATGATCAGAAATGCAGTTTTTCTTCATTCGAATTGAACTTTCACAATGGTACGTTTTTTTTAGGCTCGCGTAGTTTGGACCCCAAAAAATACTTGACTCAAGAGTATTTGTTTAACGATGATCACTTTTGTTGTCAAGTTTCATCATTCTTTTTTTTTCGAAAATTAAAGGAGCTACACTACAAGGTAGCCTAGATTTCGTACTCTATCGTGCTCCCCTATAAATGAACTCGGTGGAACCGAAATTTGTTTTTCTTATCACCTCCCGCCGCACAGTTATAACCTGTGACTAACCAATCGTTTTGAAATTATCACCAGTTTTTTTTTGGTGTGATTTCATTTCATTGTTTTCCGCCCTGATAGTTATAAATTTGCTTTATTCACAACGATTCATTTTTTTCTATATATCACGAGATTTTTTTCATTTTTTTAAATTCGCTATTTTTTTGTTTTTTTCTGGAAGCTCCTGTTGCTCGTTTTTTAGTTGAACTGCAATATTTTTTTATATTTCTACGGAAAAAAAGCTCTATTTCCAGTAAAGATGCTCGCCTACGAATTGAAACAAGCTGTGAGCTTCCGGCCGGTTATTGAAGTTGTCGCGACTTTGGAAAGGCGATTCAAAACGTTTATCGGCGTCGTTTGGCTCTTCGGAGTCGTTTATCCGCTTTGCCTTTGGGCCACTTTCTTCCCTTTCGTTTTGGTAGGTTTTCATGACTTTGCGAAAATTATTCTGGCTTAACTCTGTAAATATCGAGCATTTCCTTTTTTTTATTTACTGAGAAAATTTTTTTTTTTAGTTTGAAAGGTTCCTATCCCAGTGCTTTATTTTAAAAGTCAACTAAAAAACTTTTGAAAAATTAACTTTCTTCGATTTTTTTATCCGATAATGTCAATGAATGGGTGTAGTTTTGAACGATTTCTTCAAAAGCCCTATTAAAATTTTCAAAATAATAGAATATTAGAAAAAATTTGGACCATTTTTTTCCGAAATGATTCTAATAAAAGCTCTTTCATCTGAAAAATATTCTTCAATTCTCTAAATACTCTCATTTTACTTGTAGCTCTTCACGGGCCAATGGATTTTGCTCGCTTTGTACGCCGCCTGGTTTATTTACGACAAAGATGCTCCGAAAATGGGCGGCTACACGGCCAAGTGGTTCCGATCGTCAGTCTTTCCTCCTGTTTTTATCAGTGTCCCCGTGAAAATCCCATTCGTTTCTCTATCAGACTCCAATCTTACACAACCTTTTCGTTGAAATGATGATAAAACTGATAAGAATTTCCAGATGGAGAATCCACAAATGGTTTGCACAATATTTTCCAGTTCAACTCCACAAAACGGTCGACTTGCCCACTGATAAGGTTTGAGGGAAAAATAGAATTTTGAGAGAAATGAAAATGATTTTCAGAACTATCTACTCGCCTACCATCCCCATGGGATTTTGGGAATGGGCGCATGGGCCTCTTTCAGTACCAATGGATGTGGATCTTTTGAAAAGGTCGGTTTCAAAAGGAAATTGGGGATTTTGCAGGGTTTTGGGTTGAAATACTGTTTTTTTTTTTTGTTAATTCAGAAAAAAAATGGGTGAATTTATGAAAACTGTATATGAAGGTACTTGAAAGGTGCTTTGAATATCGTTTGAGCGTTCTTAAAAATTTAAATTTTTAATTTGACGAAAAGAGAGGAAAATGAGAATATTAGGTTCATTTCATTGTAGTTCTTTCATGTGTTTGTGTAGATATTTCTTTGACTTAAATTTCGAGAACATGAAAAAAAATTTTTAAATGTTCAGAAAATTTCCTTTTCGATCTGAATTTTAATGGGCTTAATTTTTAAAAAAATCTTTAAAAAAAATTTTTAAAAAAATGAAAAAAATCGTTCCTCACCAAGTCGATTTTTTTCACAAACTGATTTTTTTCCCTTCAGTATCCCGGCATCCGCTTTTCGCTCTGCACACTTCCTATCAACTTCAAATCCATGATCAGGTTGGTTTTACCTAAGAAGTTTTCCAAAAATCTAATTTTATTTCAGACGAGAGATCCTGATGTTGCACGGTGTCGTGGAGAGCTCCAGAGAAAGCATCGAATATATTTTGAACTCGGAGGAAAAAGGAAAGGCCGCAGTGATTGTTGTAGGTGAGAAAATAAGGAAAAGAAGGGGAAAACTCGATTATTTTGAAAATTGGATTAAAAACGGGTGAAGACTGATTTTTTTTCGCATTTTTTAATTATTCAAACGTAAAATAAAAATGAAGGTTTCAATTCGGTTTCGTTTCCAGGTGGAGCCGCTGAAGCTCTAGAAGCTCATTCGGGCAAACATACCCTGACTTTGGCCAAAAGAAAAGGATTCGTCCGGGAGGCTCTCGTGACCGGGGCCAGCCTCGTCCCCGTCTACGCGTTTGGAGAAAATGAGATTTTCCGACAGGTTGGAAAAAAAAGGAAAAAAAATTGAGGAAATCATGATTTTAGGTCAAAAACCCGGTCGGCTCTCGGCTGAGACGGTTCCAGGAATGGTCCAAAAAGACTTTTGGCGTCTCCTTGCCGGTTTTCCATGGCAGAGGATTCTTGCAGGTATGATAGAAAAGCTTTAAAAAAAACGATTTGTTTTAAATTTGAAACAGAAGTTTTAATAACCCTGGGTATCGAAAATTAATAGGATTCGTGGAAGTTTCGAAAAATCTCAATTTCATTCAACTTCAGACCACTTTTAGTACGGTAGTTTTAGCTGGATAACTAGCTAGATAGTTTTATGTTACTATTAAAAAGACAATTGAACGATCTCAGGCGTCAGTACTACCAAAAACCTCCAGTTCCTTGGTCCAAAGTTTGATCATCTCCGATTTTCAGCCCTTCATCGGCTATCTCCCCCTGAGAAAGCCAGTGAACGTGGTCGTTGGGGCGCCGATCGCCACGGAAAAGTTGCCAACGCCGACCCCAGAACAAATCGATGAACTCCACCAAAAATACATCGAAGCCCTGAACGACTTGTTCGAGCAGCACAAGGCAAAATATGGCGTCGCCGCCGATGTTCACTTGATTTTGCAATAGTTTCTTCAAATTTATTCGCTTCACATATTTATTGCCACCCTACTAATCACTTCTTTTCATTGATATTTATTAATTTGTTACTGGAAGTTAAGGGCTGTGCGCAGCTAAAGTCTGGTCCTCATTTTTCTAGAAAATTTGAGGGTCGGGTATAGGGTTCAACTATTCTTCATGCAATATATAAACTTCAAAATCATTTATCAGGAAAACTGAGGTAAATTGAGGCACTTCTTTGATATTATTGTGACAACGTTGGTTTAACTTTTGGCCAAGTTCATTTTTACAGCCTTTTTCTTGGTGCTTTCAGCTTCAAAAAATGGAAAATCATAAGTTTGATCAAGCCATAATCTTCCAAGCTACATAAAATGATTTCAATTATCTTTTTTCTCCATTTTCTTATCCACAGCCCTTCTTCCAGACGCTTATAACTCATTGGAACATTGCCGGTTCATTTTGTGATCTTCATAGTTATTTCTCACAACTTTTCTCGCAACACCCTTGCTTTTTCTGGTCGTTGTTTACTTTTAGCCAAATTGATTCCCATAAAAAAACGGCGGCGCCGTTATTCGAGTATTACTTTTTCAATTAAGTTGTTATCCTTCCCCTCACTTATTGTGCCTTTTTCCCAATTTTTCACGCAAATTATTTATTGCCTCGTAATCTTGTACCTTTTACCATGGAAACTTCTTGTAGGAATTGCGGTTTTCAGACCGGGTTTTTTTTAAAAAATGTATAATCTAATCGTTCTATAATGCTTGTCAAGTAAGAGATTGATCATGTTCCAAACAATAAACTCCTTTTTTCACCAGAAATCAACTTTTCTCCAAAATAATGGATACGAAAACTTCCTTTTTACCGTGGGATCCAGCCTAAAATTGTATCCGAAATAAGTTCCCACGTTTCCAAACGAGAAAAGAGATTTTAGCGAAATCGATTCAACTAGATCTTTAGTTATAGCTGACTCATTAGTGATGCTCAAAACTTAGCCTCTGAAAGTTTTAATTCTCGAAAAAGAAATCGCAAAAACCAACTTTTTTTTTGAAATCGTGGGATGCGTCTAAATTTGAGCTGAAAACGCGTTCCCACGTTTCTGAGCTGAATTTTTTTTGCAAATTTTCTTCATTTTCAATTAGTTGAGCTTTTTTTCTGTGGACTATGAAAATTTTTATACGAAAGAATCGTTCAAACAACAAGAAAATTATCAGAAACGCGTAGATTTAAAAAAAGTTTGTGGTTTACAATTTCAATATACTTTCATCATCAGGGCCTCTTTTTAAACCTTTTTTGAAGGTTTGATGAACTTTTTCTGCTTCGAATTGTGCTTTAAAAGACGGAAATCACGAAAAAACTCATAGGCTCCGAAGAAAATGAACGGAGTTTCAAGCTGAACGAGTTGTGGAACCAAAAAGGTTTGCTCTTTTTATCTCTTTTTTTTCAGGCTTGTAAGTCGAAGAATGGGTGACTGGACTACATATTTAGGTACTTAGAGCATGAAAAAAATATTAAAGGTTTAAATTTTTCCGTTTTTCTGTCAAAAGAATGTCTAGGGATTTTTTTGTTTTTTTCTTATTCTTGATTTTTTTAATCTGGTCAGTCTAAAATTTGAGCTTTTATCATGAAAAAACCGAAGTTCTCTAATTTTTTTTAAAATTGTCATCAAAAGTTGAGTTTATGTCTAGGGATCACTAGTGAATAATTATTTTCGAAAGTATAATTTTTTTTTCTTCGGATCGTCGGTTCCATCTGAATTTGAACTGAAAACACGTTTCTGAGCTCTTTTTCATTTTTCATTAATTTGACGTGAGACTTTGGATTTCAAGTTTTATTTTTTCCTTGATTATTTTCATAATCTTTACTTTAAAACTATATACTTATGCATAATGAATGTCTAGATTCAAATTTAAGTTTAGTAATTCACTAATAAGATCGAAACACCAACTTCTTTTCTACTCGGACTCGTGGGATTCATCTAAATTTGTACTGGAAACATGCTCCCACGTTTTTTTTTCTGCAGAGAAGAGATTGTAGCGAATATTCTAGTTAGGTTGGTCTTCAATATTTTTCGGATGCGCTAAAAATTCTCTTTGCTTTTTTTCTAACGTCGAAAGTTTATAAATGAACTGAACAAATTATCGAAATAAACAAAATTAGGAAGATTCGTTTAAAATTTAGCTCCGAAAAAAATTTTTTTAAATAAGATTTTTATTGGGTCTAGCGGATGCGAAAAAAATGAAAAATGTGTTTTTTTGGCTTTTTTTTTTTGAAACTTCCAAAAAACTACCGCTCGCACTTTCAAGCACTTCCAATTTTTTCCATGACTCATTGAATATTTTTCAAGGAACGACGTTTTTTATTTTAATACGACGCCTAATACGTTGTTTCCCCGAAAAGTGTGTCTTTTATAATCTTCTTCATTCGAATTTTCGCCGATAATCTCAAGATTAGGCCACTTTTTCTGACTACGATTCTGCGACGTGAAAAAGGCTTTCGTGTCGTTTTTATTTATTATTTTTTCATTATCAGTATTTTTCCCGGATCGTTACGTAGTAAATCTCCTGATCTCTGGAATAACAGAAAAAAAGGGGATTTTTTTAATCATGGGCGAGTAGAAACAACGGAAATTGAGGCTAGGAATAGATCTTATTTTTTTGAATCTTTCATTTTTTTATTTAATGAAAATAAAATTAGCAAATTTCTGACACCGACTTATTTTTCAGAAATTCATGATTCCACCATATATCTTAAACAAAAATTTTGATGAAACTGTGATAAAAAAATTTAATTTTTTTAAAATTTCACCCTAATTTCCTACATAAACTCGTTATTCTACATTTTTTTGAAGATATCAGAACAAAGAAAACTCCCACTAGGTTCCTGTTTCAACTGAAGGAAAACTCTGAGAGTAAACTCATTCAAAATATCCCATATATTGGACCCGACGCAATCACATAACTTTGGAGTGGTTCTACATTTCAAGAAGTTTTTTTCTATTTGAATCTTTTTTTTTTTGAAGTAAATTTAGCTTTTTTCTTCATTTCGCCCTCAAAGTTATGTAAATGCGAAATCCAACAACAACGATTAATAGAAGAAAGTTCTTGTTTTTGCAGAAAAATGCCCTTTTCATGCCATTTTTGCTCTGGATTTTTCTCTTGTCCTTTGCTCTCCAAAAATGACCTTATCAAGTCATTTTTAAATTAATTAAGTTATTAAAACACGTCCTTTGAGCTTTGAGTGCTTAACGATCGAAAAAAAAATGAAAAAAAAGTCGTGGAAAAATAAAAATCCCACCCAAAACTACCCAAAAAATGTGTCATTTCCATACAACTTCTCATTGCAAAAAAAATTTTTTTTTTCGAAATTCTTTTAGAGAATGATAATGCGATCAGAATGATCAATAAGCAAAAAGTTGTTTATAGTTTACTCGGCTAAATTTATTTTTTTGAGGTTAAATAAAATTAACGGCTTCAAGTTCATTTTTTTCAGAACGTGTCAAGCTTGGTTTACAAATTCGGTTACTGGATTTTTTTGAAAATTATCGGATTATCTCTGTAAATTATTAATTCCAGTTCTTAATGTTTCAGGAATATTTGAAAAAAATTCGTTGAAGTAGAGAAAAAAAGAGAAGAAGCCTGTGCGAAAGTTGTAGGCATTTTAATTTTTTTAGAGTGACCACTTCAAAATCCCCACAACCTTATCAATTCATAGCCCATCAAAATCGTTATCAGATCTTTTCGAAGTCAAAATAGATTACGTCAAGATGATTTCGACTGATTGATGGTGTCTATGAGAAAAATTGAATTTCAATTTTGAAAACTTTATTGTAAATTCCCGTAATTTCAGCATTCAAATCAAATTTAAAAATCAAAAAAAGTGAATTTTTTCGGTGGAGTCCAATTTCATCCATCTCGTTTTCTCGAATTTTCCATTTCTCGACAGGATTTTCGTATGCTAACTTAAGACCCAAAATATCGAGAGTTTATCGAAAAATTTAAAAAAAAAGAATAAACGCATTGCTTTTCTGTGCTTACAAGTGTTAGAACACACCTTGATCCATTTTTTTCGACTTTTTGATAGCCTTTTAGTTTTTGGCAGTTTTTTTATATATCCAGACGGACTAAAAAAATTTAAGAGATTTCATAAAGTTTTTTTCTTTCAGTTAAATTTTGATTAATTTTTTTAAAAAAATTTCTTCCTTGACACTTCCTCTGTTTTTTTGAACCCTCTAGGGATATCAAAGAACCGTAAATCCCAAAAACCAGCCGATTTGTTCCCTCGAACCACCCGAAATCGAACAAAAGGCACTAAATCCAGATGATGCGCTAAATTGTCTAGGTAAAACGATAACCAGACGAACTTATCATTGGAGATTAATAGAGGAGATAATGGTTAACGCCTCGCATGTGTTAAGCGGATTATCAACGTGTTATATCACCCGATTTTTCCATTTATTCTTCTGGTCAGTTCGACTGATCCATTCATCTCTATCTTCAATTACTGTTTTAGACCAAATGTTTTAGACAAACTCGCACGTCAAAATATTGTCCCATTAGAAAGGTTATTTTCTTTATTTGTTGGGAACCTTTTCGATTCACAGAATATTTGATGTACAAGTTAAAGTCTCGATTCTCAAATTTTTCCAGTCTCCAAAAAATAAGGGCTCAAATTTGGCAAATATGGAATTTTACCGTTGAAAAATTGGCTTTTTTACACTATGAGACGAAAAAAAATCACCAAAAAGTTTAAAGCAAGATATTTTTCAAAGTCGTCCTTATGCTCTGAATGATCCCGTTCTTTTATTTTAGCAGCCTTTTTCAAAAATTTGAGCGCATATAACTTTTTTTCAAAGATCTACTTGGCTATTTTCAAGCCTAGATCGAGAATCAGCGTTCATAATCGCACCCAATGATTCTCATCTGATTAATAGTCCCACTCTAAGCCGAGTTCACGTCCTTCTCCGGAAGACCCTCTTTTTTTTTATTATTTTCCTCATTTTTATTTTTTCCATGGCTTCTTATAGATCTCCGACCAAATTTCCTTATGAGGAAGCCCCAAGAAATAGAAAAAAAATAGCAAAAAAAAAAGTTTGTCGTGGAGAATCTCATTTTTCGGACGAAGATGAGCCGTCCCAATGGCCGTCATTAAATCATCCCAAATTTGGGACACGCACGCGAAATGGCGAACATTTTTGTGTGAGTGGTTTTTTTTGCTCATCTTGCCTTGCTCCTCCTTTTAGGCTTTCTCGTCGGGTTTTCTTGAACTTGAAATTCGTACTTTTCTCAGAGAAAAACGGCTTGAAACGGTTGCGATTGGGCTTTTTTTATGAATGAAAGATGAGTTGGAAAGCTTGAAATTTACATTTTGATAATTTTCGAATATTCAGACATGACAATTTTTTTAAGCTTCTAGAAGTTAATTGTTATTTTAAGAAATGAGAAACCTGAAAATTTCGTCTGAAACGATCAGAAAAAAAGGTCAAAAAAAATTTACTGGTTTTTAAAGGCATTGGGGCAGTAAAAAACGGTGTTTCAGTTCAAAGCAGTATTTTGTAGAGCTTTTCATTGCGAATCGAGCGGTGAATTTGGAAATGTACAGAAGTTCCTAGTTTCGGAGAAAAAATAATTCAAAGTCGGAGAGAGAAAAGCTTGAGTTCCCGCGAAAAGGGCGCTTTGCAGTAAAGTTGCTCTATGGACAACACGCTTCGCCATCTTCCGGGTTTTCGCTTTTTTCTGCGTTTCTTTTAATTTTCAATTTTTTCTGTTGTCACCAAAGTCCTTTTCGTCACAAAAGCTTTCTATTCATGTATAGTTTGCGAACTTTGATCGCAAAAAAGCGTTTTTCGTGAAAAATGATGATTTTACCCAGGTTTCGATTGGGATTGCGATTATTTGTGTTTTCTTTATCATCAATGAGTGTTTCCTGTTTTTTTAACTGTTTTTTCAGAGAAAGAACCCTTAATTTGAAGCAGATATCAGTTTATTTCACACAAAATGCAAGCCTAATGAGACGTCCGCAACATCGCGTGCACGGCTACTGTAAACATTTGTCCGTAGGCAGATCCAAAGCTTTTTTCAAAATTAAAGGCGGGAAAGTAAAGTCGCGTTTTTCTTCTAAAGTTGTCACATCTGTAATTTTTTGAGTGCACCATTCGATTCGCAAAGAAAAACTGTATAAGATACTGCTTTCACCTGAAACCCCATTTTTTACTGCCCCTATGCCTTTAAGTCAAGAATTAGATTCCTGTCAAAATTCACAAGATAAAAGCAAGTATTCTTTGTATTTTAAGGTTCAAACTTTTTCCACAGCTTCAGAAGTTTTCTCTTGAATTGGTATATTTTTCCAACGAACATTTTACGAAAACAGGAGATTTTTGAAGATTATGGCGCCTAAAACTTCCTTGAAGCCCTCGAAACTGATCCGGAAACTTTCAAAGTTTAGAAGAATGTTAGGAAGGCTTCGACTATTTTTAAATTATTTGAGAAGCCATTTATTTCTGTTTTGAAGACGCCCAACTTCCGCTAAGTTGCCCAACTTTGAGAATAGATTTGATGGACTTATGAAAAAAGCTTTTTTTAAACTATTCCCAACGAAAAAGCGAAATTTCTTGTTGAATCTGAGCCGACCTGAATGAACTGAAACGCAAAAAATGGCATCACTTATCAGCCGAACCTAATAATTTGCAAAAAAAGGAAGAAATCTCAATCTTTGCCCTTGACCAAGCTTCATTCAGCTCGGAAACTTGTGATTACCTTTCTTTTTAGACCTATTATTTAATCTTTTTTTTTTCAACTCACGTGTTTCTGATTGACGGAAATATAAAAACCCTCGTGTTTATGGTCCTTTCTCGAAGATAGCCTCTTCTTATCAACCTCGAAACTTCATAAAATCTTTTTCCTGCGTTGCAAAATTCAAAATTTTCATTATTTATCAATTTTGGTTTTTCCCACGCTCTTCTATCGTATTCGTTCGTTTAAAAATGCCCGATCTCTTTCTTTGATCTCTGACGCTTGGAATGAAAGAAAAAGGTTATAGTTCAATCACCGCTGCGCTAAATTGGAAAAATGAGCAGGTTACGGTAGAATCGTTGTGAGATTTTCATTGAAAATTCAAAGAGTCTGTGAGTTTTTCGATATGCGGGCACTGAAAGCAGTTCATAAATGGAAAATTTGGTTTTCGAGCATTGATATTACTGTCTCTGTGTACGCAGATGATTGAACTACTTAAATTATCAATGAAAACTGAAATAGTCAAAGGTTACTGTAGGATCGTTATAGGACCCTTTTTCGACGATTAACATATTCTTTATAGAACTGATAGTATTTTTCTGAATAATTTTTTTCGAATTTTTAAGCTTAGATCGTGGAAGTCACTGTCTCTGTGTACGCAGTTCATTTTCTCTGCGTAACTCTGCAAATTTTTGACACACGATCTTGGAAAAGGCGAAAAATCATCACGTGATTCACAACGTGACTGTGACGAAACCAATTTACTTTAATCTAATATAATCCCCAAATCTTCTTTTTTTCTTCTTTTTTCATTGCCAATGACTTATCCAAAAAAAAACAGAAAAAAAAAGAAGAAGCCGTAGCGAAATTCGACCAAAAACAACCGAAAAAGTGTCATTTCCATTATATTTTGTCATTATCTTGCTATTGCAAAGATTTTCGGAGAATTTTTTTTTGTCATTTCGATTCATTATTTTTTGCCGCTCACTCAATAAGAATTTGATTAGGAGACCTTAAAGTTTTTTTTTCGATGTCTGCTGGAAATTGAGGAAGTTGATTAGAGATTAGGTGTGTCCGTTATGAATTGAATGAAGTTTTCGCAACTTTTTCCTATTTTGGTGTCTACTTGAATTTTCAAGATTCAATCTCTTCCTTTGAAAATGCAGAAAAAGCGCGAAATTCGGGTAAAGCTCAATTTTTGAACTTTACTCTATTCATCGCTGTCTAGCCACAGCATACTGTAGTATCGTGCCAGGACCCTTCATCCTGAAAATTCGCTGATAATTAAAAGTTCGGCTCGACCCTGTAGTATTTCATGAACTTTATTATAAGTATTTCATAAAAATGTTCAGTCACCGCTTTCCTGGAAAGTTTATGCCAAGTTAAATTTGATTTTCCCAAGATTTACTTACTTGACAACGTCAAAAATGTCTTTGTAATGTTGGGAAAGCCATGGGAAACCTCTTTTATTCTTCTTTTTTACGGCTCTGTCTCATTCTCGAAATATCCTATTTCCTTTAAGCTTCCAGCATGTTATTTTCAGGAACTTTTGTCAAAATTAGAACGTTTCAAGGATCATGAGATAATCTAAAATAGAGCCGTTCAAAGTTTTCGTTTCAAAAAATATTTTCGAGTCCAAGTTTTATTGTTGATCTATAACTACAAGATCTTATGACACTCTTTGAATAATCTTATTTTTTGATTCATTGTGTTCAAAACAGATTTGGGAAAATAGTTGGTGAGCTGTCTTTGGCTTTGCAAAAAAACTTTACCGGGATTGAACCTGTGATATAGGAATATTAATTGTATTTTCAGCCGCTAGACCAATATGACGAGTTTGGGCTTATACTTAGAGTTGGCAGTGAAGCCGAAACTTGGGAGATGGTCAAATGGCTTGAGCTTCGGCTCATTGAACTTGACTCGCAGGTTCAACCTCACCAACCATCTCTTTTTTGCAATCCTAAAATCTTTCAAAATTCTGTTCAAATCAAAATTGAGAACATTTCATAAGATTTGATCGTTCTGAGGCGCTCCTAAATCTGTTTTTGTATCATGAATCAAAAAAGAATTTTCGAAGAGTATCATGAGATCTTGAAGCGATAGAGCATCATTAAAACTTGGTCTCCAAAATATTTTCGAAGCGGAAACTTTGAACGGTTTCTATCTAAGATTATCTCATGATCCTTGAAACGTTCTAAAATGTTGACAAAAACTTCCGAAAACTAACATGCTGGAGGCTTAAAGAACTAGAAAATAGGCTATTTCGAGATTGAGACAAAGTTAAGAGGCCGTAAAAAGAGGCATAAAAAACGTTTCCCATGGCTTTTCCAACGTTCCGAAAATATTTTTGACGTTGTCTAGTAAGTAAATCTTGGGAAAATGTATTTTAACTTGGTAGCCATATTTTCAAGAAAGCAGTGATTTATCTCTAGTTAAAACTTTTTAATGAAATTCACGGTTTTGATTGATTTTTTTCAAAAAAAAAAATCAAAAGCTTTATGCGTTTTTCAAAACAAGTCATGGCACGATCTTACAGTAACCTGTTTTTTTTTTTTCGGTGACAAGCTGAATCACTTGTGGTTTTTGGAATTGAAGTCTTTTTATCAATCAAACTGTCCACTGCTTTTAGTATGTGTGCCACGACTTGAAATTACACCGAACTACATTCCGCTGTTTCGCTGCGTGCGTTCGCGAAACGTCTTTCGAATCTAGGTCACGCTTTCCATTGATTTTTATAGCTGTGAGGGCACATGAAAGTAGAGTACCTTGAGAAAAGAAAAAAAAAATTAAAAGCGCGACCAAGTTTCGCAAAGGCACGCAGCGGCACAGCGGAATGTCGTTCGGTTAAATTCCAAGTCGTTGTACACAGGCTATATACAGCTTTTGCTAAATTTCAAGACCCAGACTCCTTGTTTTCAGTTTATCTGAACTAATGGCCGAAAAGAAAAGCTAACAAAGATGATGAATCGAATCGAAATTACTTCCTTTTCAAAGTTTATGTTTCTCTTTCTCCGCCCTGTTTACGTCGAACCTTGTCTACATATACTCATTTCCACCCGCAATTCCCATTAACACGCTTCTCCACCCGCACAATTACCGCAACAACTTCATTAATCATTCATTTCTCACGCTTGTGATGTTTCAAGCCGATACAACGACAAGAAAAAAAGAAGTAAGCCTCAATTAATTACATTATGCTCGGCTTAACTGGTGAAAGGAGGATTAGCCGACACACACATGTGTCGACATAGAGGTGGAGCTTCATCGAGGAAAAAAATGAAACAGACTTTGCCACGCCTCTCCTTCTTGAGCTATTTTCTAGAATCTTTTGCGATTTTTTAACGTCTAGCCTGTTTCTAGGAGGTATCCGTTTTAAAGGATTGCTTGGTAGGGGCTTCTTTGTATCCTTACTCAGGTAAAAGTTGGGAAGATCTGCGTTCGGTTCCTCGGAAGGCGTTTGGAAACTTTCCAGCAAATGGTCGAACGCCTTCTACATAGCTACTTAACACCTTCTACTCAGAAAAAAAACCTGCCGGAAGCCTTCCAGAAGCCTTCCAGCAGGCTTCTGGCAGGCATTATCCATTTTCACCTTACAAGTTCCATCTACCTATCGTACACCTTCCAAAGGCTTTCCCAAGGCCTTCTACCTTCCATACACCTTCCAACCTCCTGCTGGTTACCTTCCCAACACCTCCCCAGGATTTGCCTGAGTATTTAAGGTAGCCCTTGACAGGCGCTGCTCGAAGCTTTTTTTTCCGAGTTTCAAATTCTAACTTTTTTCAAATATAAGTTCGAACCTCGGAAAAATGTACAAGCAATCCTTTGAAAATCGTCTACCTTGTTTTAAACAATGTTAAAAAAAAATTCTTCCAGTTCTTCTTCCTCTTTCATTTTCTGTGCACTTTGAAGCTCTTCTCAGATTTATAAAATTTTCCTATTTTTAATTTAGTGTAATGTACTAAGGATCTCCTTTTCCTTGATCCTTTGGTCCTCAAAAGGACTCATTTTTCATATGCACATAGAAGCTTTTCTCAGATTCCCAAAGGTTGAAAAGGACGGGTAAACAAATTAAAAATAAATAAAGGCCCTGAAGAATGTCCTTTTTCGTCTTGTGCCTCCCCCTGACCTATTTCCTCCGTTCTTTCATTCAATCCTTCCCGTGTACTTTTCTGCAGCAGCCAAAAGAAGAAAAAAAAAAAGCGAAACTCGATTGTTCGCTCGCCCCCATACATTTTTCATCATGTTGTTCCAATTGTTTTTTTTTCGGGTTTTACCCAAATTCACTCCTCTTCAGGCCTTTTAATGGAATTGGATTCTTCCACTGATGTTTGAAGTTTTGAAGTTTGTATTCAATCATCAACAAGAGTTTCTTGAGTTGTTTATTGTACCCGTAAAATTTAAAAAAAGAGAAAAAATTGTACGCATGGTTGGGAATTGAACTCTGGTAGTTTGGATGGTAAACAAGGGCCTTAGCCCTATTCCAAAAAGAGCATTTTTTATGGAACCGATAAAGGGTTTCCTAGATGAAGATTTATACCTCCTTTTTAGGTTTTTTTTATTTAATTTTTTTTTTGTAAAAGTACAAAAGTTCAAAAAAGTCTTCCAACATTTCCAAATTTTGTTTCGTATTTATTTTTTTTACAGAGATCCAGAAAAACTCACAGATTGTATCCCTTCAATTTCTTTAAAGATTTTTTCAGGTGTTTGAATTTTTTTAAAATGCTTGAAGTAAAGAAACAAGTAGAATTAGAAAATTTTTGCAATTTTCAGAAGATTGGCCTCTTATTCGACTACTATAGGGGTCATTAAATTGTTTTGCAGAACTCGAAAAAAAGGATGGAGACATTCAAAGTGCGGTCAAAGCTTAAAAAGGTATAAAAGTAGTAAATTTCAATCAAATTTCTCCGAAGTGTCCAAAAATAACTCTTTACTGATTGACCAACCCTATGTTTTTTGATAAAATGATGTTTGTCGCTCTATTCTTTCGATTCGTTTATCGTGATTTTTAAAACAATTTTTTTTTCGCTCGCTCTATCCATAAACGGAAAACAATGAGAGATATTTCAATAGGTATTCTAGGTAAAGCGGAGGATGATGACATTTTTTCGGATATTAATATAGATACTCATCACTTTTTCTTGTGAATCAGAGTGCATTCAGATTGGGTTGAGATATTTTTTTCTTTTTTTATTTCGCCGAAAAACTTTTTTTTAAAGCAGAAATGATTCAAAAATGAAGCAACTTCTTTTTTCAATTACTAAATTCAAAATGACGATTCAAGACTGATGACGAATAAATAAGTTACTACAAAAATCGTAGTAGTT
Source organism: Caenorhabditis auriculariae (assembly GCA_904845305.1). Taxonomy (NCBI): domain Eukaryota; kingdom Metazoa; phylum Nematoda; class Chromadorea; order Rhabditida; family Rhabditidae; genus Caenorhabditis; species Caenorhabditis auriculariae. Next base: position 354,037 of record CAJGYM010000050.1, read on the forward strand.
TGAGCTTGAATCTAATTTTTTCTGCAAAAACTACAATTTTGCAAAAATTTCTCCTTGTTGGTTGACCTTTAAGAGAAACCTCGATTTTTTTAATTTTTTTAGAGTATGTTTTTTTGACTGGAGTTTTTCCTCTTGTATCCATCAAGATTTCGGAGACTTTTTTCTCCCTTTAAATCAGAAAATTTATCAATTCGGAGAGTTTTAAGATGTTTCAAAAAGAGCGATTGAGGTAAATTTCATAGGATTTTATCATTTTTTTCCGTAAAAATTTAATTTAATATTTTTAAACGCTCTTTTGAACCATTTCTATGTCCTTTGATTATTTTTCTCTCACCGATCTTCGTCACATTTTCAAATTTCCAAGTTTCTTTGCAACTTTTAAGAATTTACCTATGCTCCTTCGAAATAGTTTAGAAAAATTTTTGTAAGAAATCATGCCGACCTTAAAATTTTGAAAAAGAAAACTCTGTTTTTCTACCTTTTCCTCCTACTGTTTCCTCACAACTCTTGCTGACAAATAAAGTTTGAAAACGGTTGATTTGTCTCTCAGTCGGCCAGAACCTTGAAGGCCACACCAATTGACGTTCCAAGGCTTCACAAAATATACCTGTTTTCGTAAGAGAAAAGAGGCAGGAGAAGAAGAAGAAACGTGTGTGTACGATGAAGGGGACAACAATGGACCTTTTTCTTCACTTTTTTCTTTTTCTGTTCGACATTTACCTACTTGGTTCTACGCGTACAATTCCTAGGTGTTCTTTATATTTTTAGATTGAAGTTCATAAAATCCTATTATTTTTCAAAATTAAATCTGGTTGAAAATCCACTTCATTCTGTGTATCTAAATCCACAGAATTCTATTATTCTCCCTAAAATAAATCAAGCTCTCTCGTTTTTCAGTTCAAAATTCACGACTAGGTTCTGGCGCGCTTCAGCGTGAGTTAACATGGAAGAAAAGTTGCTCCAAGTCGGGCGCAGTTTTAGGATGACTAAAATTGGCTTTTCAACCACTAAATCGCCCATGAAAAACCGAGAAAAAAATTCGAATACAAATTCTCCTTGTTCTCCAGATAGAAAATACATGAAATTACCCCATTTTTCTCGAAATAAATTCGGATACAAAATCATTTTCCCACTCCTACTCGTCTAGTCCCCCACACACCTACAACTTCGTCACACCTTTTTCTCTCGATTTTGTTGCGAAAATTCATTCATTCGACTTCTGTCTGCCGTTTCACTCGTTCCTTTTATTTTTGAAACTTAAATTTAGAGTTCATAACCTTATGTTTTGGAAAAAGAAAGTTTTCGCTCTGAGAAGGAAAATTCTTTGATTTTTTTTTTGTTCCTAAAGAATGGACGGCATATATTTTGAAAAATATATTTTGCTCTTTTTTCATTTTGCTTCCAATTTTTCAAGTTCCAATCAAGAAAAAAAGGTTTTCTTTTGTGAAAATTGTGAAAAATTATTAGAAATTAATCAGCTAAAAACCGCGCCGCAACCGCGACGCATCGGTATTTTTCCGAAGGTTGATCCAATTTTTTTCCAGTTTTATACCCCATTCTTTCCTTTTTCTGAAGAATTGTATCACAAAAACATCATTATTCTTTCCCCTTCGATTCTCAGAATCTCTGCCAAAGCTTTGCTAAAACTTTATAGTTTACAAGAAAACAAGGAGTTTGCACAACTTTGGATGAATCAGAGAAAAAGTGACTGGATGATTTGTTTCCGGTCATGATATCCAGGAAGTTTTTTCCCCTATTCTTCCTCGTCCCAGTTCTATGCATTTGTCGAATGATGGTGATACGCCGAAAACAATGGCTTCTTCCATTTATTCCTATTCAGATGATTCTACGGTTTCAGTCTAGTCTAGTTCCCTTTTTTGAATCATTTCAGTTGTGAGCAGTTATTTCGCGGCTTACCGGCTTTTGAAGTCCTTCTGGGATAAAATTAGGAAATTTTTATTTTCATAAAAATCCTCTTTCACTTTCCTACTTTGAACCGGCAGTATAAGATACGTACTTTTTCGAGGACTCCAAAATTTTTCAGGCAATTTTGAATAGGAAGAACTTTTTTTCAAAGAAAAATGGATTTTCCTTTTTTCAGAATGGACCAAGGCCATAAATGCCTGTTCTTTTCGAAAAAAATCACCCCTTTTTGCGATTTTTTTCCTATTTTTTTAAAATTCTAAAGCCTTATTTATGCAATTTGACAGGTGAATATCCTCAGAATACTAATAGGAAATTTGATAAATGGTTTTGTTATTGGCTTCTCAATTCATTAAGAAACCAGTTTATTCGACACGCGTCCATTACTAGCTAATCTTCACTTTTTCTCATTTTCTCCTTTTTTTTCTGCTTTTCAAGCTTCCAAAAACTTTCAAAACCATCCTTGGTTTTGAGACCCTCAAAAGAAAAATCCTAAGGACTCTAATGTGTTTTTACATTTTTTTCCCATTCTTGCTTATTAAATATCTATCTTTCTCTCTCTGACGCAAATCATTTAATTAAGGCTTCGGGAGACTCCATTAAACGTCCAGATAAATAATAGCTTCGTTGAAAGTCGTCATTAAGTGAGGAAGCATTCATTACCAGCTAATCTTTAATTTTCTTCCACTGGAGTTTTTTACTTTTTATTGGGTTTTTTGACGGTAATGGTGTTATTTTTAGATGAATAATTTTTTGCAACTGTTTGCAGAAATTTATTGTTATAAACGTGATGATTATTATTCATAAAGCCTGTATTTAAGGACGAATTTTCGCGTCAACTGCATGATAATCATCACTTTCTTATTTTAGAACAGGAAAAGTTTCAAGGAATGATTATAATGGGAAAGCTTGCATTAAAAGACGAAGGAACACGTAAGTTATGAGATAATTTTCACTTGAAAACTGCATTTTATTTTCTTTTTTACTTGGATTCTCAACTCTGCCTATAATGCTATGTTAATATTCAGTTTCACCAGCTTGAATTTCATGAGCTCTATTTTAACTTTCAATATCAATTTCAGTCGGGAAGCTCTTTTTCTTTTCTTTTCATCCATTTTCGGGGGTTTTTACCATATTTTGAAAATTTCTCACCATTTTCCTGCTTTTTTTCTTGTCATCGTACTTTTTTTATCTTTGAAATAGCCCTTTTTCTAAAGACCTGAAGAGTTTTACATCAAAATTTTACTTTTTAAAAGTTTCCATAGCATTTTCTTTGAAGCTTCACAAGACCCAGAGGACGTGCGATAAACAATTTTGTTGTTGACCACCCATCATTAAGAGCCCCCGGCTAACGCATTCATTACCAGCTAATCTTCACTTCCTTTTTTTCGTGTTCCACCCTTGTTTTTTTTGTTTTTTCCGAGTAGTTTGGGCTCCTTCGGAACATCATTATCCTATTCATAAATTTTATTTATTTTTTTGTAACCAGCGAAATTTTTCGATTATGAGTAAAAAAATCAATCACTAATGGACCCTGAAGGTTTTCAAGTGAGAACTATAGTATTTTACTAAGGTTTTCCAACATGGAATACTCACCAGGGAATGTTCTTTGGACGCAGTGGAACTTCTGAATGAGACTTCTGTAACCAGAGAAACCTTCAAAAATAAGCTCAATCTAAGACATTGAAATTTCTGACTTTCAGAGTCCATAATTTTTTCCACAGACGTATTGGACAACTTTTAAGATCAGATTTGAAATTACCGTGAAAAACTACATTTAGGAAAGCTGGTCTCATTCAGAAGTCCCACTGCGTCCAACGACCGTTCCCTTGTCAGTTTAACTACTCAGTCAAAAAAAAAACCTTTTTTTCAATGCACCTTTATTATTTCAACCGCCGTTTCGAACTTTTTTGTCAATTTCCGTCTTCCAATTTCATTCAAACACAGTTCGTTCTCTAAAGCTCATTCCCATCATTTCGTATTTTTTCATTTCATGTACCTTTTTCAACTTTTCCGTTGTTTTCCCTGAAAAATAAGCTTTCAGTAGACAAATGACATTCTGCCGAACGGTTGGCGACGCTTCCCCGGCGGCACCGTCGATCCCGACGATGCAGAACAGCGGCACGGCCATGGCCGTCCGAATCATCGGCGGCAGTTTCCTGTCCTTATCCATCGTGTCCAGCGTGATCGCCTGCGCCCTATGGAACACCGAAAATCATTCCCTCACCAATAATATCACCTATTATTGTGAGTTTTCTTAGAAATGATTTTGGAGTGAGAAAGTGGTCGAGACCAAAAAAAGCAAAAAAAAATCTGAAGTCATAATTTTAAAGCCTACTCTAGTGGTGTAAGCTTTTGAGGATGCTAAAAGCAGATAGATTGTCTAGTTATTAACAAAAATATCTCAATTAAGGTATTCTTGAGTAATGAAACGAAGCTTGGGGGTCAATGGATCAACATAACTGGTCCAATATGTTTGTTTCAAATTTATCAGAGTTACTGGGAGGAATACTGGATGAAAAACTACTTGAGTGGCCACTATAGAGATGGGTTTAGTGGCCAATTCAGTGTCCTCTCCAAATAGTCCTTGGCGAGCCTCTATAGTGGCCACTAAAATTTTTCCCAGATCCGCAAACTGAAAAAAGTTTCAGTGAATCTACTTGAAAAATAGGAAGATGAAAGTAATCATTTTAATGAAGTGATTCGAATCAACTAACCATTGGAAAATGAAACCTCTTGAGTGGCTTTCAAACAAATTTTCAATGGTTTAATTTTTCCAGGCGGCCTCTCCCTCGCCCAATTATTGAACGTGGCTATCGTCTACTTGATGATTCGAGGGATTTCACTACAAAAGCCTCATTATTTCCAGCCTTTCATCATTTGCGCTCTGTTCCATTTGGTTATTTGGTGAGCTACTGTTTCTTATTACAGAGTAGGGAACACTTGAGGGTTAGAGAAGGAGACGCTGAAATTTCCACCTAATCACCTCAAAAATGGTCATTTTGCAGCCTCCTACTCTCGGCGATCTTCTTCCTCTACGTCGTGACGCGGGCGACCTTCTATTCGCCGAGCAGCGACGTCGTCTTCTTCCTCGTGTTCGCCATGCTGAGCATGTTCTGGTCGATGGCGATCAGCGTCGTCCGCGAGTACCGCGACTTTGTACGTGAGATTTCGTTCGCGCACGCACCGCTCGTCGACCAAGAGCACTTCGTTTAGAGGCTCCCCTTTAGATTTTTCATCGTTTTCTTCCTTCTTTCCTTCTTTCTCCCATCACTTCTGACATTAAAGTGTTCATAGGGGACACTTAAGGGCTAGAGAAATACAAAAAAAATTCGAAGTCCTCACTTCGGAGGCTCTCAATTTTGAGAAGAAATAGAATGACTTTTCAAGAAACTTCCTAACGATCAAGTAGCCCTTGAAGTCGTCAACTGTTTTTCAGAAGCCATATTTAAAAAAAAGTGAAGGAAAATTCGGAGTAGTCTCTTAAGTAGCTATATTCCTTTTTTTGGAGAAAATCAATCTTGAACTTGAAAAATAAAAATTTTCTTAGTTTTTCAGAAGTTATGAGAGAAAGAATGAACTTGGTGTGATGTTTGCACTTCAATTTGCCAGAATCCAAAGTTTTAGAATAGTTCATTCACCGTATAGTCGATCAGAAATCCCACCATTTTAGCACAGAGTTCATAAAAAAACGGTTAATGAACTAATTTTTTCCTATAATAAAAGCCCATTCTTTGCGGGTGTTTAAGAGTCTTTCGATTTCAATTTTTTTCTTTGAAGAATATCAATCTTTCTTCTTTTTATAGTTCACCGTTTGTATTGTTCGTCGTTTGCACTTTTGCATTTTCCCGATTTCTCAAAAGTACTTTTTACTAACGAAAGTCATTTATGCAGATAATATATGACGACTTTTTCCTCGACCTGGCTCATGTATAAACCGCTTACTAATATAACGGCCGTCAACACACATATTTTTCGACTACGATTTTAAGAGCGAAATTCCTTTTCTCCTACGGGTTCAGTTTGTATTATATTTGTATCTGTTTATTTTGTGATTTTCTACGGATAAATTGTTCAGTTTTTGATAGCAATTGCAAGAAGAGTATCTAACTTTCAATGGGAAAAGTTTTTTTCTAGTCAAGTGTTTGGATGTTGGTTTCTATCAGCTATATAACAAATTTCACATCTTATCACCCTGAAACTATCATTTGATAATTTCTGATAATAATCAATGATGATGATGATGATGATGTCAAACAAATAGTGACATCAAAAAATGATAACAGAACGATTTTCCTTCGTTTTAAATTCCACAAAAGATGAAATAATTTATTAAAGCAATGAAATACTCCGGATTTGGTGGATATTTGTGGTCCTTAAGAGGACCGTTGGGTTCGGTGCTTGCTCACGACTCCGAAGAGAAGTCGATTACTTGCTGGAGGTGTACTTGGTTACAGCCTTGGTGCCTTCGGAGACGGCGTGTTTGGCGAGTTCTCCAGGCAGGATGAGTCGGACGGCGGTCTGGATTTCGCGAGAAGAGATCGTCGATCTCTTGTTGTACTGGGCCAGACGCGACGCCTCGGCTCCGATCCGCTCGAAGACGTCGTTGACGAACGAGTTCATGATCGACATGGCCTTGGAGGAGACTCCGGTGTCGGGGTGAACCTGCAGAAGTGGACTTTTAGAAAGAGAACACTTTTGAGTTGGAGGAAGATGAGAAACAAGGGGTTACCTGCTTGAGGACACGGTAGATGTAGACGGAGTAGGACTCCTTGCGCTTGTGATGGCGCTTCTTGGTTCCGGTGGAGACCTTCTGGGTCTTGGCGGCCTTCTTGGCTCCCTTGGCGGACGGCTTGGGTGGCATGGCGATGAACTGGCTGTTGAGCAAGTGATGGCGGAAGGTCGTCGCCGCACGCTTTTTATAGCGCGCCTCGGCTGACCACGCCTTCTTGACCACGCCTCCCGCCGCGATGACCTATAAATGCGGAAAACGCGTCGGACGGCCTTATCGAGAGTTTCTCGCAGTTTTCAAGCATCATGTCTGGACGTGGAAAAGGAGGCAAAGCCAAGACCGGCGGAAAGGCCAAGTCGCGCTCTTCGAGAGCCGGACTCCAGTTCCCGGTCGGTCGTCTGCACCGTCTTCTCCGCAAGGGCAACTACGCTCAGCGCGTCGGAGCCGGAGCACCGGTGAGTCTTCGTTCCTCTCCTTCTGACTTTCCTTTCCGAGTTCTCTTTCTCATGTTCACTTCTGCAGGTCTACCTGGCCGCTGTCCTCGAGTACCTGGCCGCCGAAGTCCTTGAATTGGCCGGCAACGCCGCTCGCGACAACAAGAAGACTCGCATCAACCCCCGGCATCTGCAGCTCGCCGTCCGCAACGACGAGGAGCTGAACAAGCTGCTCAGCGGCGTCACCATCGCCCAGGGAGGAGTCCTGCCCAACATCCAGGCCAGCCTTCTGCCCAAGAAGACTGCCGGCGACAAGGAATAAGATTTCTTTTTCCGACTCACCGTCACCGAACCCAACGGCCCTCTTTTAGGGCCACAATACTGGTCTCCCAAGTCCCTGTTATTATTATTTGAATAAAGTGTTTTTTTTTTGTCTGTGCTTTTGATGTAGGTGGGAAAAAAGACTTGCCATCCAATCCAATGGAAATTGCGAATGCAAAGTTTAACTTTAAAATTAATTGGTTTCTCAAGAATTGGCAACAGAACGACGTTTGACATTCATTTTTATTATCAAAAACGGTTGAAACGTACTTGAATTCCGAAAAATTATCAACTTTTCCGTCAGAAATTCTTTGGATAGGTTCCTAAAGACACTGTGTGAAATCTGACACGGAGACTACTGCGATTTTTATCATGAATCTTCCAACCCAATTAGGCTTTATGTACTTTTGTGGAATTAATAGAAAGAAAATCAGTTATGAAGACTGTCTGAAGTTGAAATAAAAGAAAAATAAATTTTAGTTGAAACCTCGCTTTTTCCTTCACGGTTTCAACAAGCCAGATGAAATCAGTCACTATCTGCCAGAATTTCCACGAATTTATTGATTTTTGTTGTGAGTCTGAAATTGTCTGTTCTCTCCACGAACTCACTGTCTCTCAATTACGCGCCAAAAAGTGACCCAAATCGGAATTTTGGCGCGCGGCGAGAGAAAAATGACGCCATGAGATGCAGGTGGTTAGAAAAGGTGCACATTCTCTCCCAAAAACATTTTTTGAGTCAAAAATTTTGTTCAAAATTAAAGAAGAAAAATTCGAATGGCAGACTTGCCTATCAAGTTCTCAGTAAGTCTGAACTCTGAAAATTACAATTCAAAAAAAAAAATGTCATTGAATTGCAGAGTAGGTAGTATGGGCTAACTATCGTAGTCATATATATGAACTTACCATCAAGTTTCAAATGGTTTTTGCTATGATTTTCTTAAAATTCAAGTCTGTTCCTTTTCAAATCGAATAAAACTTGATAATGCGTCTTAGAATGACCTTCGTGGAGTTGTGACGCGAAGCAACGAAGGCGCCTAGCTGCTTCCAAGCAAAAGCTAGGCTTTTTTCGACCTTTTGAAAATAGTTTTTACTGACCAAGTGATACTAAACTACATATATTCAATCGGTCAATCGGCGTATTGACAAAAATGATTTCACCGGGACTTTTTGAAACATAATACCAAAAGTTCTCCAATCTGCTTTTTCGGTATCCTCGAAACTTTCTGAGGTGGCCTTCATTTATGGAATTCCCTGAGAGACTATAATATTTAATTGTATTGTTCTGCTTCATCATGCTTTCTTTTAAAAAAAAACGAACAAGTAAATTATGAGACAAGAAAATACTTTATTCACAAAGAAGAAAATGGATTCGGAAAGGATTGTGGCCCTAATGAGGGCCGTTGGGTTCGGTTGAAGACTCGGTCAGGCTTCTACTCCTTCAGATAGGGAGCTTAAGCTCGCTCTCCTCGGATGCGTCGGGCCAGCTGGATGTCCTTGGGCATGATGGTGACGCGTTTGGCGTGGATGGCGCACAAGTTGGTGTCTTCGAAGAGACCAACGAGGTAGGCCTCGGCAGCCTCCTGCAGGGCCATCACGGCCGAAGACTGGAACCGCAGGTCGGTCTTGAAGTCCTGAGCGATCTCGCGGACCAGACGCTGGAACGGAAGCTTGCGGATGAGAAGTTCCGTCGACTTTTGGTAACGACGGATCTCTCGGAGGGCGACGGTTCCTGGACGGTAGCGATGGGGCTTCTTGACTCCTCCGGTGGCCGGAGCAGACTTGCGAGCCGCCTTCGTGGCGAGCTGCTTGCGGGGAGCCTTGCCTCCGGTGGACTTGCGAGCGGTTTGCTTGGTACGAGCCATGACGATTGAGAGTTACCTCGGTGACTGGAACATCTACCGGCCGGCCTTTTATACGGTCCTGCGAGGCGGGAGGCGTGGCTTCGCAGACCTCGATAAGGGCGCGCGGAGTCCCCGCGTGGTGGCGCCGCCTTCTGGGAGTATAAAAGCCGGCGACGCCTTCAGACGGCATCACATTCGTGTGTCAAGCTCATCTGAATCATGTCTGGCCGTGGCAAGGGAGGAAAAGGACTCGGAAAGGGAGGCGCCAAGCGCCATCGCAAAGTCCTTCGCGACAACATCCAAGGCATCACCAAGGTTTGTTCTTCTTCTTCTTTCTCTCGAAGTCTTCTGACCATTTCCAATACTTTCACAATCATCCTTAACGTCTTCTAATCGAATCCATTTTCAGCCGGCTATCCGCCGTCTGGCCCGCCGTGGTGGAGTCAAGCGCATCTCCGGACTCATCTACGAGGAGACCCGAGGAGTCCTGAAGGTCTTCCTTGAGAACGTCATCCGAGACGCCGTCACCTACTGCGAGCACGCCAAGCGGAAGACCGTCACCGCCATGGACGTCGTCTACGCCCTCAAGCGTCAAGGACGCACTCTCTACGGCTTCGGCGGATAAGTCGAGCTTCTGGAGAACATCCGAACGCACAAACCGAACCCAACGGCCCTCTTTAGGGCCACAATCCTTTCAACGAATCCATTTTGTTGTGAATAAAGCATTGGTTGTCAATAATAAAGAGGAAATTACAAGAAAAAGGTGCATTTGAAGCAGAAAAAATTAATTAATTCGGTGATTCAATTTCTCTCGTGCTTTTATTCTTTACAAATCAAATTATTTCTTATTTTTCATCTGTCAGCTTGTCCGTGACAGATTTTTATCAAGCCACTCGAATAAGAAAATAAATGAAAAAGTTATAGAAAAAGTAATTCTGATAATCTTCATAGCTTCCACCATTGGAGTACGCCTGCGATTAGTCTGAAAAAAATTTCCGAAACCGTCTCCTATTCGATTTTCTTTCTTTCTACGGTCTATCCATATTTAAAAGGCTTTTTTTGCCTTATCATCTTTTTCAAATCGGCTATTTTTTTACGGAAAAATTATATCTTCTATTATTCGAAGTTGAAATTTTTTTGGAAAAATGAATTACTTTCAATAGTTCATTTTGAAATCCTCTTCGAATATAGCACTGTATATTTGAATATTCTTTTTTTCAATTCACGAAAATATCAAAATTTTTGTCCCGGTGCCAGAACAAAAGCATATACTAACCGTCTGCGTTATCTAGGCGTCTTTTTTCTCTCTTTGCGCGCCAAATTTCCGATTGGGGTCACTTTTTGGCGCCCAATCAAAAAGAGATAGTGCACTTGTAGCGGGAACAGAAATACAGAAACTCATATAGCTAAAAGGCTTTATGAGAAAAAAAAGACTGAGGAAAAAGAGCTCAAAACATAAGAAGTTGACATGAATTCACATAAAATTTATTGGTTTAAAAAGAAGTCGATATTCAAATATCAAACTTGGAAAATCTCAAGTTGGATAGAAAAATAAGTCAGGCTCCAAAGAAACAACGATGAAAATTTTGCTGAGGTTAGCGCAAAAAAGACAACTTTTTGATTAAAATTTTCGAATTTCATAAACTTTCCCCAGAGCTCAATTTTAATCGGTGTCGAAAGACGAAAAATAAAGATTCAAAACGGGAATTTTCAAAGAGCCATCAATTTTTTAGAACTTGGAATTAAGATCTCTCAAAAAAGGAAGCTTTTGCAAAATCCCAATAAGACCGTTTGACATCAAACTAAAGGTCAAAAAAGGAACTTGATTTCTGAAAAAAGGATCATTTTCCAAGTTGTCCATTTTATAAATTCCTAAAACTCTTATATATTTTCAACTACCATTCGATAATTTTCTGGAGCTTCGCAATGAACAATACAGTAATATGAATAAGTTTAAAAAAAAAACATATTTGAAAAAAGGGCAAGATTTTGGACTAAATTACCATTTTCAAGGGTTTTCGAAGCATTTCGAGCGGTTCACTTGAATCTATGCTTTTGGAGAAAGAAAACGTATCAAAAAATTTTGGCGAGGTTAAAAGTCGAAAATGGGTTCGACGAGAAAAATCGCCGCGATTCAGACTACGATCTTCCTTGCTATTTTTCCTCATTTCCAATTTTTTTCGCACAAAAATACAAACCTTAAAAAAATTAAAATTATTAGAAGCTTTATAATATGAAGAATGATTAGCAGTGTATTCCGGACGATGAAAGGAAAAAAATGAACTGAAAAACAGAGAGAACTCGGCTAACTGTGATTGTATCACCCAACTAATAGAACTCCTCCACGGACAATAATTTCAAACATTTTATTGAAGCTTCTGAATTCAAAACGGATCTTTTGTACATTTGTGGCCCTAATGAGGGCCGTTGGGTTCGGTGACGGTGGGTCGGAAGAAGAAATCTTATTCCTTGTCGCCGGCAGTCTTCTTGGGCAGAAGGCTGGCCTGGATGTTGGGCAGGACTCCTCCCTGGGCGATGGTGACGCCGCTGAGCAGCTTGTTCAGCTCCTCGTCGTTGCGGACGGCGAGCTGCAGATGCCGGGGGTTGATGCGAGTCTTCTTGTTGTCGCGAGCGGCGTTGCCGGCCAATTCAAGGACTTCGGCGGCCAGGTACTCGAGGACAGCGGCCAGGTAGACCTGCAGAAGTGAACATGAGAAAGAGAACTCGGAAAGGAAAGTCAGAAGGAGAGGAACGAAGACTCACCGGTGCTCCGGCTCCGACGCGCTGAGCGTAGTTGCCCTTGCGGAGAAGACGGTGCAGACGACCGACCGGGAACTGGAGTCCGGCTCTCGAAGAGCGCGACTTGGCCTTTCCGCCGGTCTTGGCTTTGCCTCCTTTTCCACGTCCAGACATGATGCTTGAAAACTGCGAGAAACTCTCGATAAGGCCGTCCGACGCGTTTTCCGCATTTATAGGTCATCGCGGCGGGAGGCGTGGTCAAGAAGGCGTGGTCAGCCGAGGCGCGCTATAAAACCGTGCGGCGACGACCTTCCGCCATCACTTGCTCAACAGCCAGTTCATCGCCATGCCACCCAAGCCGTCCGCCAAGGGAGCCAAGAAGGCCGCCAAGACCCAGAAGGTCTCCACCGGAACCAAGAAGCGCCATCACAAGCGCAAGGAGTCCTACTCCGTCTACATCTACCGTGTCCTCAAGCAGGTAACCACTTGTTTCTCATCTTCCTTGAACTTAAAAGTGATCTCATCCTAAATGTCCTCTTCTACAGGTTCACCCCGACACCGGAGTCTCCTCCAAGGCCATGTCGATCATGAACTCGTTCGTCAACGACGTCTTCGAGCGGATCGGAGCCGAGGCGTCGCGTCTGGCCCAGTACAACAAGAGATCGACGATCTCTTCTCGCGAAATCCAGACCGCCGTCCGACTCATCCTGCCTGGAGAACTCGCCAAACACGCCGTCTCCGAAGGCACCAAGGCCGTCACCAAGTACACCTCCAGCAAGTAAACGGCTTCTCTTCGGAGTCGTGAGCAAGCACCGAACCCAACGGCCCTCTTAAGGGCCACAATCTTTCAACGAATCCAAATACAAAGCTTTAATAAATAAATTATTTGAAACCACGTGTATTTTCGCAAAGTGAAACCGGTTCGCTCAGCTGAGAGAGCGCGCAAAGCACAAACCATAAATATTTCGAGCTGTCTCTGTTTGTTCACTCTTTTATCGTGCAACGTGCCTCTCTACACATGTTGCTATTGATTTTCTCTATTTCAAAAATTCCTTCCCACCACTTTCCCTTAAAAATACTCTTCCGGCAGTAACAAGTATTTTTTTTTCTAGAATTGTGTATTCAGTTCGACAAATGGGACCCGAAGAAAATAGCGAGGACGATCCTTGTTTAATTTGCGGCGAGCCTTCTCGTGGAATTCATTTTGGAGTTCAATCTTGTCGCGCCTGTCCAGCCTTTTTCAGGTCTCAAAATATCTATTTTCTTTCACCTGCTCAAATTTCCGTTTTAAGACGAAGTGTAGTCAACAATAAAAAATATTCCTGTCGTCTAGGAAACGATAACTGCCCGGTCGACAAAGGTGACAGGTTTTTTCATCTTTTAATAAAATTTCGAGCGCTACTTCAAGATATTCCTGTCGATTATGCCGTTACAACAAATGTGTTCGCCTTGGAATGACCACTGACAGTTAGAAATTTATAGTGAAGTGTTCGAACTTTTTTTTTTGTAACTCAGATGTTCAATACAGTCGCGATCTATTTTCATTCGGGAATGGGTTAAAGAAAAAACGGTCGTCGAAAAAGTCGAATAATATGGAGAGCGCTGAAGATGATGATGACGATATTATGATTATTGAAGTAAGAAAAAGAAATTGAAGTTTTTTAAATCTGAACTAAATCATAGCCAGAGGAAGACCCAACTTCTTCAAAAATCACATCTTCAACATCTATAAAAAATGAAGAATTAGCTGTGGGTTTATTATTTTCATTTCCAGCTTATTACTCTAATTTCCAGTTGAATTTTCTGCCAGCAGGAGCTGTTAAAATGAAACAATTTGATCTTTCGGGACTTGTCACGATTGTCGAGAACGTTTTCAGTCAGGTTTGAGATTATTTCAAGACTTGAAAATTCATAGCATTTCTCATATTTGTTATCGAAATGGTATTATTTAGTTCGTCCCTCCTTTCCACGAAGAAAGCTATCGAAAAATGAACAAACTTCAAAGAATGGAATATGCCTTAGCTGTACATCGTTGTGATCAGAAAAAAGAGGATATTCAGGTTAAAATTTCAAAAAAAATTTCCCTAAATTTTTTAAAGATGATAGATAACGTGAACATGGAATGGATTTGTAAAAAAACACCGAACCGTCTAATGAAAATTGCGTCTTGGATGATGCATATGGAAGAATTTCGAGAGATTGAACAAGATGAACAGGTAATAAAAGAAACTTGCAAAAAAAAATTTTAAAAAAATTTTCAGTTTTTAATTTTCAAGGCAGTTTGGACATTATGGGAGCCGTTTGAAACTGTGGCAACATCTTTGGATGTGTTTGGAGAACGTGTTTTGACAGAGCAGGTATAATTTCATGCTTCGAGCAGCAAGAAAAAAACCGTTAATCTCCTTATAATACAAAAATTGATTCTGAGGAAACGTGATATAAAAACGTTCCGACCTTTTTTGGAGGTGAGCTCGATCGAGCTTCTGTGATGAATTGTTTCTTGTCGTCCTGATCATTTCGTACTCAGTGCTCGAAAAGAAAATCTGCAAACTTCCCGAAATCCTTTAAAGCGTTTAGTTATTGGATAAATAATTTATTTTTTATGAGAAAAACGTACCAAAATAATTTCAAGGAGCTTAAAACAAGCGTGGCAGACTCAGAAAGGCCTTCTTCAAGCTGGAATACACAAAAAAAAAAGAAATGAAAAATTGAATGAATCACTAAGAATAACTGCCGAGATAAACGCGAGACACTGGCGGTACATTGACGAGCTCGCAAACATCTCGCTTTTTTTCTCGCGCCGGTTTCGCATTAGTCTGGGCGCGAGCTCGCATTTTTCTAGGCGCGAGCTCGCATTTCTCTCGCAATTTGAAAATTTCCGAAATGCAAGATAAATGCGAGATGGCGCCGAGAAAAATGCGAGGTCGCGCCGAGATAAATGCGGGATCGCGCCTAGAAAAAAGCGACATTTTTGCGAGTTAGTCAATGTACCGCCACCGAGCTCGCGTTTATCTCGTCAGTTATTCTTAGTGATTTTATAAAATTAGACTAAATAGCGAATGCGTCACTGTGCTGCACTATGTTGACTGTGACGCGCAAAAATAAATATCACTCACTCGATTATTCGGGCTTTCTATCTTCTTTTAAAGTTTTAAACGTTTATTCATATTTACTTTTTTGTGGTTCGATTGTTTTTGTTTTGTTAATAGTGAAGGAAAGTCAAACACTGCGTCGTTTCTTTTATAATTTATAGGTGATGAAGTTAGCAATTATCACAATTTCATATGTTTTCAGCTTTTCGTGATTAGCAGCGAATTTGCGATTCAGTACAAGAAGGCTTGGCTCGATTTAAGCTCAATAACCGACTATCCGTCTGAACCGATTTTCAAGTTAGTTTTATTCTTCATTTTCTGAATTCCCTTATTAAAAATATCTTTTAGAATGTTTGAACCATTCATCCGACGAATAATCGATGATGTTGCCAGAAAACTGTATGAAATGAAGGTCTCGAAAATTGAAGAGGCGTATATGTTATGCCAGTTGGCCTGGCACCTTTCCGGTAGTTTATGGTAAATCCTTTTGTTGAAAACCGTTTTTCAGGAAAAGAATTGAAAAGGTCAACAATCGACGCCGGGGACCGTTTTCTGGAAGAAATCGCCAACGATCTTCATGAATACTACATGGACATCAATTTGGGACATTATGCGGCAAGGCTGATACAGTTGATGAACATTGTCAACGACTGGAAGGTTCAAAAAAATACTAAAACAATGGAAAACTCTTTTTTTTTTAAAGAAAATCTTCATGGATCGGCAGAAAGTGTTGGAATTAGCCAAGTTGTTCGACGTTTTCAACGTTGTTCCTTCGGAGCCTGACTTATTGTTCTATCCAAGTTGAGATTTTTTAAATTTCAGGTTTGAATAAAGTTTTTATCGACTTTTTTTGGGGAACCGATGAATTTAATTTTAATCCACGTCAACTTCATGTTTTGAGCTATTTTGTCTCAGTCTTTTTTTTTCTCATAAAGCCTTTTAGCTTTATGAGTTTCTGTATTTCCGTTCCCGCTACAAGTGCACTATCTCTGTCAGATTGGGCGCCAAAAAGTGACCCCAATCGGAAATTTGGCGCGCAAAGAGAGAAAAAAGACGCCTAGATAACGCAGACGGTTAGTATATGCTTTTGTTCTGGCCTGGGTCAAAAATTCTGATGTTTTCGTAATTTGAAAGAAGGAATATTGAAATATACAAAGCGTTATTAAAGAGAATTTCTTTTCAAAGAGAATGTAATTAAATTGAATTTCAAAATGAACTATTCTCAGTGATTCATCTTTTAAAAATTTTCAACTTCGAATAATAGAAGATATCAATTTGCGTAAAAAATAGCCGATTTGAAAAGATGATAAGGCAAAGAATAGGTCTTCAAATATGGCTAGACTGTAGAATAAAAGAAAAGCGAGTATAGCCTATTCCGCGCCAGGTTGTCACGTTTTTCTTTCTGCCAAAAAGGCAGGTCAAATTTAACCAATTTTCGCTTCAAGACCTTTGTTTCTTGCCGTTATAAAAGCAGAAATTTGATCTAATTTGGTATACGGTCTTCTACAAATTTCTCTTCAGCTAGCGCGGAATGGCCTATAAGAGACGATTTCGAAAATTTTGCGGAAAATTCTTCAGACTTATCGAAAATTATTTAGTTGAGCATTTCATTGGATACTATGAAAATTCTAATTATTGTTAAGCAGATATGAATGTTCTTTCTCTGCAATTAAATTTTCTATTCAATTTTTTCGTGGAGCTCGACAGTCTAAGTTGAGGAGTAGCTGAAGAGAAATTTGTAGAAGCTATGTTTTTGTTTCAGAAATAACTAGGAGAGCCTTTTATCTATAGATTTAATGTTTTCTGCTTCAAATGCACTTTTTCTTGTAATTTCCTCTTTATTATTGACACCCAATGCTTTATTCACAACTTAATGGATTCATTGAAAGGATTGTGGCCCTAAAGAGGGCCGTTGGGTTCGGTTTGTGCGTTTGGAAGTTCTCCTCAAGCTCGACTTATCCGCCGAAGCCGTAGAGAGTGCGTCCTTGACGCTTGAGGGCGTAGACGACGTCCATGGCGGTGACGGTCTTCCGCTTGGCGTGCTCGCAGTAGGTGACGGCGTCTCGGATGACGTTCTCAAGGAAGACCTTCAGGACTCCTCGGGTCTCCTCGTAGATGAGTCCGGAGATGCGCTTGACTCCACCACGGCGGGCCAGACGGCGGATAGCCGGCTGAAAATGGATTCGATTAGAAGACGTTAAGGATGATTGTGAAAGTATTGGAAATGGTCAGAAGACTTCGAGAGAAAGAAGAAGAAGAACAAACCTTGGTGATGCCTTGGATGTTGTCGCGAAGGACTTTGCGATGGCGCTTGGCGCCTCCCTTTCCGAGTCCTTTTCCTCCCTTGCCACGGCCAGACATGATTCAGATGAGCTTGACACACGAATGTGATGCCGTCTGAAGACGTCGCCGGCTTTTATACTCCCAGAAGGCGGCGCCACCACGCGGGGACTCCGCGCGCCCTTATCGAGGTCTGCGAAGCCACGCCCCCGCCTCGCAGGACCGTATAAAAGGCTGGCCGGTAGATGTTCCGGTCACCGAGGTAACTCTCAATCGTCATGGCTCGTACCAAGCAAACCGCTCGCAAGTCCACCGGAGGCAAGGCTCCCCGCAAGCAGCTCGCCACGAAGGCGGCTCGCAAGTCTGCTCCGGCCACCGGAGGAGTCAAGAAGCCCCATCGCTACCGTCCAGGAACCGTCGCCCTCCGAGAGATCCGTCGTTACCAAAAGTCGACGGAACTTCTCATCCGCAAGCTTCCGTTCCAGCGTCTGGTCCGCGAGATCGCTCAGGACTTCAAGACCGACCTGCGGTTCCAGTCTTCGGCCGTGATGGCCCTGCAGGAGGCTGCCGAGGCCTACCTCGTTGGTCTCTTCGAAGACACCAACTTGTGCGCCATCCACGCCAAACGCGTCACCATCATGCCCAAGGACATCCAGCTGGCCCGACGCATTCGAGGAGAGCGAGCTTAAGCTCCCTATCTGAAGGAGTAGAAGCCTGACCGAGTCTTCAACCGAACCCAACGGCCCTCATTAGGGCCACAATCCTTTCCAAAATCCATTTTCTTCTTTGTGAATAAAGTATTTCCTGTCTTATAATTTACTTGTTGTTTTTTGTCTTGAAAAAAAAATGATGAAGAAAAATAGTCAAGTTCAATTTCATCGTCTCTGAGGGAATTCCATGATTGAAGGCTACCTCAGAAAGCTTTAAAGGAAACGAAAAAGCAGATGGAAGAACTATTGGTTGTATGTTTCAAAAAGTCCCGGTGAAATCCATTTGGTGGATAAGCCGATTGATCATATATATGTAGTTTAGTATCACTTGGTCAGTATAAACTATATTCTCAAAAATAGTTTCAAAGCTCAAAAAAACCCTAGTTTTTGCTTCCGCGTCGCGTCAAAACTCCCAGAAGGTCATTTTAAGACCTGTTATCAAATTCAATTCGATTTGAAAAAGAACAGACATGAAATTTCAAGAAGTCAGCAAAAACCATTTGAAACTTGATGGTAAGTTCATATATATGACTACTATAGATAGACCATATTACCTACTCTGCAATTCAACGACATTTTTTTTTTTGAATTGTAATTTTCAGAGTTCAGACTTACTGAAAAATTCCTAGGCAAGTCTGCAATCCGACTTTTTCTTCTTTAATTTTGAACAAAATTTTCGACTCATAAAATTTTTTTGGGAGAGAATGTGCACCTTTTCTAACGACCTGCGTCTCACGGCGTCATTTTTCTCTCGCCGCGCGCCAAAATTCCGATTTGGGTCACTTTTTGGCGCGTAATTGAGAGACAGTGAGTTCGTGGAGAGAACAGACAATTTCAGACTCACAACAAAAATCAATAAATTCGTGGAAATTCTGGCAGATAGTGACTGATTTCATCTGGCTTGTTGAAACCGTGAAGGAAAAAGCGAGGTTTCAACTAAAATTTATTTTTCTTTGAATTCAACTTCAGACAGTCTTCATAACTAATTTTCTTTCTATTAATTCCACAAAAGTACATAAAGCCTAATTGAGTTGGGAGATTCATGATAAAAATCGCAGTAGGCCGTGTCAGATTATAAACATTACTGTCTTTAGAAACCTATCCAAGAATTTCTGACGGAAAAGTTGATACTTTTTCGGAATTCAAGTACGTTTCAACCGTTTTTGATAATAAAAATGAATGTCAAACGTCGTTCTGTTGCCAATTCTTGAGTCAAACCAATTGATTTAACGTCAAACTTTGCATTCGAAATTTCGATTAGATTGGAAGGCAAGTCTTTTTTCCCACCTACATCAAAAGCACAGACAAAAAAAAAACACTTTATTCAAATAATAATAACAGGGACTTGAGAGATCAGTATTGTGGCCCTAAAGAGGGCCGTTGGGTTCGGTGACGGTGAGTCGGAACAAGAGTTCTTATTCCTTGTCGCCGGCAGTCTTCTTGGGCAGAAGGCTGGCCTGGATGTTGGGCAGGACTCCTCCCTGGGCGATGGTGACGCCGCTGAGCAGCTTGTTCAGCTCCTCGTCGTTGCGGACGGCGAGCTGCAGATGCCGGGGGTTGATGCGAGTCTTCTTGTTGTCGCGAGCAGCGTTGCCGGCAAGTTCAAGAACTTCGGCGGCCAGGTACTCGAGGACAGCGGCCAGGTAGACCTGCAGAAGTGAACATGAGAAAGAGAACTCGTGGAAGTAAGTCAGAAAAAGAGGAACGAAGACTCACCGGTGCTCCGGCTCCGACGCGCTGAGCGTAGTTGCCCTTGCGGAGAAGACGGTGCAGACGACCGACCGGGAACTGGAGTCCGGCTCTCGAAGAGCGCGACTTGGCCTTTCCGCCGGTCTTGGCTTTGCCTCCCTTTCCACGTCCAGACATGATGCTTGAAAACTGCGAGAAACTCTCGATAAGGCCGTCCGACGCGTTTTCCGCATTTATAGGTCATCGCGGCGGGAGGCGGGGTCAATAAGGCGTGGTCAGCCGAGGCGCGCTATAAAAGCGTGCGACGACGACCTTCCGCCATCACTTGCTCAACAGCCAGTTCATCGCCATGCCACCCAAGCCGTCCGCCAAGGGAGCCAAGAAGGCCGCCAAGACCCAGAAGGTCTCCACCGGAACCAAGAAGCGCCATCACAAGCGCAAGGAGTCCTACTCCGTCTACATCTACCGTGTCCTCAAGCAGGTAACCACTTGTTTCTCATCTTCCTTCAACTTAAAAGTGATCTCATCCTAAATGTCCTCTTCTACAGGTTCACCCCGACACCGGAGTCTCCTCCAAGGCCATGTCGATCATGAACTCGTTCGTCAACGACGTCTTCGAGCGGATCGGAGCCGAGGCGTCGCGTCTGGCCCAGTACAACAAGAGATCGACGATCTCTTCTCGCGAAATCCAGACCGCCGTCCGACTCATCCTGCCTGGAGAACTCGCCAAACACGCCGTCTCCGAAGGCACCAAGGCTGTAACCAAGTACACTTCCAGCAAGTAATCGACTTCTCTTCGGAGTCGTGAGCAAGAACCGAACCCAACGGTCCTCTTAAGGACCACAAATATCCACCAAATCCGGAGTATTTCATTGCTTTAATAAATTATTTCATCTGTTGTGGAATTTAAAACGAAGGAAAATCGTTCTGTTATCCTTTTTTGATGTCACTATTTGCTTGACATCATCATAGTCGTCATCATCATCATACATCCTTATCAGAAATTCTTTCAATGAAAATTCGTTGATTTCAAGCTGATAAGAAAACAATTCCTTATTATCTACACTAAAAATGAGGTCAATAACAGGCGCAGGAAAAATTTGAATCTGGAAATCAACTTTTTTTGAGTCAATCCAAAATTAACGTGAAAAAAAACTCGAATTAGAAATATATATTTTTTCGAGTACCCTTAGAAGTTTCCAAACGTCATAAAATCGTTAGAGCTTTAGAATTTTTTGGAAAGGCGTATTAGAATACGCTTGTTGTTCATATTTCTTATTGAAATAAATCGCAGTAGCCCGTGGTGCCCGATTTTATTCGAAAACCCGGAGAGTCATGCTTCTGATTTTCGTTTTGGAATGGACAATGTTTGAATGAAAAACTTTATTCAAAAGTCGAAGTGGTGCTCATTCGTAGGCACGAGCGT
Source organism: Caenorhabditis auriculariae (assembly GCA_904845305.1). Classification (NCBI taxonomy): domain Eukaryota; kingdom Metazoa; phylum Nematoda; class Chromadorea; order Rhabditida; family Rhabditidae; genus Caenorhabditis; species Caenorhabditis auriculariae. The sequence continues at coordinate 375,224 of CAJGYM010000050.1, forward strand.
TGGCGTCACCTCCCCACTGGAGCCAGAGAAGGCCGTTGGCCGAGGCGACGAGGGCCGCGAAGACGGTGAGGACGGTGGAGGACGACATCTTCCGATGGATTCTGAAGAGGAGGAGGCCCTTTTATAGGAAGGATCTGGACGGTTTAGTGAAAGGAGTTTAATTGAAGGATGGGAACTTTATCAAGTCCTGAGAAGCTTCCATGAACTTCTAGTCCGTTCCCATTCTTCAATTTAACTGTTCCTTGAGAACTTCCTAGATCCTTCCTATTAAAGATTCCATCTTCCCCTCCAGAATCCATCGGAAGATGTCGTCCTCCACCGTCCTCACCGTCTTCGCGGCCCTCGTCGCCTCGGCCAACGGCCTTCTCTGGCTCCAGTGGGGAGGTGACGCCAACGCTCGCGCCTACGAATGAGCACTACCTTCAACTTCTGAATAAAGCTCTTTTATCCAAAAATTGTTCATCAAAGAAAATGCATAAAAAACGAAGAAACAAATAACAAAACGCCGAATCATCAAGGAAAAATAGCGCTGATAACACGCTCCTCAGCGACAAGTTGTGTACTATTTTCTTGCCAAAAAAAGGTCCATTCAGGAAGTCAAAAGATTCGAAAAAAAAAACATTTATAAGTCAGCTTCAATTCTTTCCCTTTCGATTCAGTCGGAATAATAGAAGCGGAGCAAAGGCTTTTATTTTAAAAAGCAGCTGAAAAGTTGGAAGTTCGGCTTTATATTATTTTTTTTTTTTTGATTTTCAAATTGTTCTGATTGCCCTATATGAGTTGTAGGAAGCTTACGCACATCTTTCACTGGAACAATTTCAAAATTTTTAATTTTTGCAGAAGAGTGTCTGCAAGTGGGCAATTGACAAGCCGTGAAAATTCACCCGCTCTGTTTCAAACTATTAGCTTCCGAGCATTTCGAGAAAAAAATTCAATAATAATATTTGAAAACCGCTACCACTGTTCAGAAACGTTTTCGAAGGTACATAACTCAGTATCGGCTCCGATTCACACTAAAAAAGGCTCGTGGCCTGGAAAACTATCAATTTCTTCTAGCGACTATATTTTTTTAAATTATTCAATCTCCATAAATTTTGTAAGAAAAAAGTGCATTTTTTTGACGTCAGTTATATTCTTTTCGATGAGAAGAATAACATATTTTGGATAAGAAAGCTTTATTCAGAAGTCGAAAAGGTGCTCATTCGTAGGCACGAGCGTTGGCGTCACCTCCCCACTGGAGCCAGAGAAGGCCGTTGGCCGAGGCGACGAGGGCCGCGAAGACGGTGAGGACGGTGGAGGACGACATCTTCCGATGGATTCTGGAAGGGAAGATGGGACCTTTTATATGTGGAATCTAGACAGTTCTCAAGGACATGGCAAATTGAAGAATGGGAGCTGACTGAAAGTTCATGGAACTCTCTCAGGAGTCGGGGAGATTCTCATACTTCAATCTAAATTTTCCTTCAGAACCGTTCAAATTCTTCTTATAAAAGGGGCCTCCTTTCCTCCAGAATTCATCGGAAGATGTCGTCCTCCACCGTCCTCACCGTCTTCGCGGCCCTCGTCGCCTCGGCCAACGGCCTTCTCTGGCTCCAGTGGGGAGGTGACGCCAACGCTCGTGCCTACGAATGAGCACTACTCCAACATCTGAATAAAGCTTTTCATTCAAACATTGTCCATTCTGAAACGAGAAGCAAAATCATGAGCTTGGATTTTCAAAATTCAAGGATTTACATTCGTTTTTTGGTTCATGGCGTCGTAAAAAGGCATTACCAAGCATTGAGATGAAAAGCTGAGAGCTTACTTAAGATTTCGGAGAGCCAGAACCAGAGGTCATTTTCATATCCACAAATTATAGGTCATTCCGCGCCAGCTTGTCACGATTTTAAATTTCCTTGGAGCTAGAGAACCCATTTCGGCGCTTCGCTTCGATGCTCTCGGTGTTCCCCCTTGCGTGCGCCTTTAATAAAACATTATTTCTGATCAAGATATTGCTTCAATTTTCTCTCTCTTTTTATTAATTTACGAGGTTGTTTTTAATGGATTGGTTTCCTTTTTCGCTTCAACTATACACACTCAGATTCTGTGCTGTATTTGTAAAAAGAAAAATCAAAAAGATTGAATTATTACTTTTTTTAATTGTTATTAATGAAACCGACTGTTCGAGCTTTTTCTTGCATATAATTTTTTTGGGTTAGTTTGATATAAAATTTGAAGTTACAACTGTTTTTTTGTAGAACAAGAAAAAAAGAAAAAGCACACCGACAGCATCGAAGCGAAGCGCCGAAATGGGTTCTCTAGCTCCGAGGAAATTTAAAATCGTGACAAGCTGGCGCGGAATGACCTATAACATTGAACGCAATAAATGACTGCAAAACTATCTTAAGATAAAAAAAAATGAACAAATCCACGATTTTATAAATTCGAAACGTCGACCACGTCAAAGTCAACGTGGCACTCCATTCCTATAAAACGCTGAATTTCAGTTCGAAAATGTTCATTCTTCGATTTCTTCCTTCTTCTACGTCGAGTTAAACGACTTCTGGTTCGTTTTTGTTCTAATCTTTCTAGAGCTCTTGCTGGGATCCTTGAAATAAACTAAAATACACTGAAAAGGGCTCCAAACTCGGTAAATTTCTCGTTTTAGCGTTTTTGACCACCCAAGCAATGACTTCCAAACAGGAGAAATTCTATTTAAATTGTCAAATTTAAGAGAAACGATGCCGATTCAAAACGACATCGTCGGCAAGTGGAATTTCGCGACGAGCGACAATTTTGAGGCTTATCTTAAGGAGGTTGGTAATTTTTGATAAATTGTACTCAAAGTCAAGAGACTAGCAAATGAGCAGCAAAAATATTTTTCAAGATGAAACGATAAATTCAGAAGTTTTCCGGAGCCTCTGAAAAAAATAAATTCTGAGAAGGGATCCCACTACAATATTCTTCGCGCCTTTGGAAATTCCCCAAAAAAAATGCATACTTCAAAAATTGAAGGTAGGCGTCGGGATGCTTTTGCGTAAGATGGCGGCCAACATCAAGCCGACGTTGGACATCAAGATCGAGGGCGACGAGTGGACGATGACGTCAACCTCGTCGTTCAAGACGCACGCCGTCAAGTTCAAGCTCGGCCAGGAGTTTGACGACAAGACGGCCGACGGACGCGATGTTCGTTTTTCTAGGCGACTTCATTTGAAACCATTGAAAAAATCTGACTTATAATTACTTTTAAACAACTTTATAAGACATTTTGAGCCAAACAAAAATCGTTTTAAGGTAACATGATAATTTAAAGGTCTTGTCAAAGTTCACTGTTGAAAACGACAAACTAGTACAAAAGGAGACGGGGAAGAACGGCGGCAAGGATTCGACTATTCTGAGATTCGTCGAGGGCGGCAATAAACTGAGCGTCGTGAGTTTTTCTTGATGCTCTTGGGAAAAAAAACAGTACTCGCCAAGGACTACTTGGAGAGGACACTAGAGTGGTCACTAAACCCAACTCTTTAGTGGCCACAATTTTCCGTTTTAGTGGCCACTATAGAAGTTCTCTATTTAGTGGCCACTTCAGTAGTTTTTAATCCAGTATTCCTTCCAGTAACTATGATAATTTTAAAACAAACAGATTGGACCAGTTATGTTGATCCATTGACCCCTAAAGTGGCCACTAAAACTTTTAGTGGTCTAGTAGTAGCACTTAGACCTCTATAGTGATCACTAATTTTTAACCCCTTAAGTGGTCACTAATTTGACTACGCTAGGAAATGTAGATATTCTGAAGCTCGTTTTACAACAAGCATTTAGAAAATAAATTGAAACTTAAAAGTTGTCTTTCCGGAAGACGATCTATAAAGCTGAAAAACCTAGAATTTTTCGAACTTGTATTAACTTTCAAATATTTTCAGACTTGCGAATGCAACGGCGTCAAATCGGTCCGCACCTACGAAAAAGCCGCTTAGAAGGACTGAAATCCGTCGAGAATCGGCTCGAAATTATACAACGGTACACAATGATAAACCTTTTTTTTATTATCAATTATCACAGTTTCATAAATTTCAAACAAGCATAGAAGGAGGGAAAAGACTGGAATTACCTCGTATTTACAGAATCTTTTGGGATCGCAAAAAAAATACATGAAACATCAATCGAAATGCACATGGGAGCTGTGAGCAGATTCGGTCGCGGAGTTTGAAAAGTTTGAAAAAATTGTTTAACACCTGAAGTGGAGAGAATATGTTTTGCTTAAAAAATTGCGTGCAGAGAAAAAAGCCCAAAGCTTTTTCTGGGGAGAGCATGTGTTTTTCCGGGATTTTTTGGCTCCGTTTTCAAGGTTAAAGAAAAGCGAGGGAATAAAGGTACATGAAAAAGACATCTTTCAAAAGAAAAGTAATTAGATAACGTCTTCATCAATAAACTTGATGGAGCTGAAACTGGCGCCGAACGCTTTGGCAGGGGTTTTCGAGACGTGGGACACTCGACGCGAGTTGCAAACGCAGAAAAGGATCAGGCAGGCCAAAATGATGGTTATCACCAGGACGACGATGACGATCACGTGCGACATCATCGAGATGTAGGATTCCTTCAAAATCGCCGACTTATTTTTGAATTAATTCTTGGAAAAAAGACCTTTCCTACAAATTTCCTGCCAGAAACTTGAAATTTTACCATTAAAGAAATTCCTTTTGTTCATAACTTTTACTAGAACTTAATATATTTACTTTGTAACTAGTAATAAGTAGTGATAAAAGAAAGAATTCATCTGGAAGTTCAGAAAAAAATATAAAGTTTTTTTTTCAAAGTTTTAGCTGAAACTCACGTCCAACGGCGCAAAAACACACAGATCGCTATTGGCAGCGGTCCTCAGGAAAGGGCATTTCGGATCAGGACACAAAATCGGATCGGTAGAAGGTCGGTATTGCGCCAGGCTGCAAGAGAAAAAATGGCAAAAGAGAATAGGTCCCACCGAGATTCGAACTCGGGTCGCAGGATTCAAAGTCCTGAGTGCTAACCACTACACCATGGGACCGGCCGACGGCAAAGAGGCCACTCACCGACTAGGTGCCCGTGTCACGAGCGCATTCCACATGGCCAAGTGAAGGAGAGATAGACCTCGTTCGGAGAAATGGGCGCAATCGTAACCAAGCACGCTCAGGTCAGCCCTGAAGTGATAACTTGAAGCTTGAATTGAAATGACTGGAAAATTCAGTTTTTATGCTGGAAATGAAACTGAAAACACGATAGCCTTGAATGAAATTGCAAAAAAATTTTTTTTCAAAAAACTGGTATTAAATTTTCAGTTGAAATTTTAGTAAAGTTAAGGAAGTTTTTCGCTTTTTTGGCTTGAAATTATGCTAAAAAATGTTTTTTAATGGGATTTTCTCACAAGTTCTTTTTCTTTTGGAAGATTGTCTATGATATTTTGCATCGGAATTTGACCAGACGTCCCTAGAGTGATCACTCCGACTTTTGAATGAAACATGCGGACAATTTATTTTCATTTTTCGGCTCGAAATGCAGAAATTTTGGAGGTTTCAACTGAAATTTTGTATAAAAAATTTGAAAAGTTGTTTGGAAACTCTTGAAAATTATTTCGAAGATGCAGAGATATGAACGCGAATTCTGGGAAATCATATCTTCATAAATGGAAGTTTTTGCAGTCAGGGACTGTCGGATTCTGAATCACGTCAAACTGTTAGTTTTCTGAAGTTTTAGTACTACGGTTGTTCCTGTGTTACACATGAGAATTAGAGTATTACTCCTTCAAAAAGGGAAACTTTCGCAGGTAGCATCTTGAGAAACTCCAATCTATCATTCAAAAAGTGTTTTGTAGGTGGGAAATCGGCAAATTCGCACCAAGACACCTCCGTTGCGAGAAATGTTCGAACTTTCTCATCTTCTCACTTCGCCGCTGATTGCAGGAGGCATTCAAACCCGTCGGTTCGGGTCGTGCTCCAGGCGGCGTCGCCTGTCACTCATCAGGTGCCAATCGGCCAACCCTTTATCTGCGAACAAAAGGCGGAGCTACCAACTGGAGCCGACGACTTCGGGTTCGGTTCATTCTTCTCACTTGTTCTTCTACGGTGTGGCTGCTCCTATCTATTCCTTCCTTTTCTTGTCCCTTTTTTTTCTCGAAAACAAGGTTATTTTTTGTGGTTGAGAATTTTCTGGTCAAAGTACTTCTTCATTTACTGAAGGAATACACCTGGAAGGTCTCAACCTGCAAAACTTACTAGTTTTCGAGAATTAAAGACTCAAAGAGGTTCTTGATTTTGAACTGTCTTTTCTCGAAAACTAGGAGGTTTGAGAACCTTGATCTGATACATTAAAAACTGTTCTTCCATTTTCTGCTCATCTTTTCTTATTTCCAACCTTCCTACTGTAGAAACCGTCTCACTAACCTTTCTCCAAACTGAATTCAAACTTCTCTTTTTATTGATTTATCCTTCACTTCTACAGTAACCGATTCAACACGGTGCCTTTTTGAGTTTCAAAAATCTCTAAAGCCATAGTTTTCTTCTTATGAACCTTTATTTCAAGAAACTGGATTTTTCTCTAAATGAAAAAAATATACTTACTTACTTAGTTAGATGATCCATCTTCGCTTTCGACCTTTTATTGCCTTTTTAGTGCCTTTTTATTGATCGAAGCGTGGACCACACGTTTTCCAGGAGATCTTATGCAATCGGTCATCCAGTGTTGTCGTCCTGGTTGACTGGTATTCTTGCGAAAAAAAGTTCCATCCGTGGTGTTGAACGTGTTATAGCATAATTGTGGTCTTATTATCCTTTTTTTGCCTTGCCAGGGCTAAAAAGACCGCCCATTCTGTTAGCAGAAGCAAGCCGAATTGCGTGACCGGTGTACCGTTAGCCGCCATAAATGGCTCCTCCCCATCACCGCGTAGAGGTGGTACTTGAAGGGATGAAAAATATATTAATATCAAATGTTTCGTATTGTTTTTTAAAATCCCATAAACATCGCTAATGATTCTTTCTCGTTATTTGCTTCTCTGGGTCAAAATTTAATTTGAAAATTTGCAGACGAGCTCAGAAATGTTCTTCTTCCCCCAACTGGCGTTCCCGATGAATCCCGGTTTGTTTTTAGATGTAAAACTTTTTCAATAAAAAACAATTTTGAAGAGGGATCTACGATTGAAGTCATGATCGAGATGGATTCGATTGATGGGTACGCCCGGGACGTTCATGCTCAAATTATGGCCCTGATTCCTTCGGAGCTCACCAGCACCGGATTTATCACTGCCGATGAGTTCGTCATCATGACCAAGTGAGTTTTTTCTTCTTTTTTTTTTAACCAAAAATTGAAATTTTGTAGCTGAAACTTCAAAAATCTTTTAATCACTTTTGAGATTTTAAAAAGTGAGAGAAAAAGAAAACCCGTTCTCAAGTAATTACACGTTGCCAACTTTTCCGCTACTTGTCCTCGAAGTTTTCAAAAAAGGAAACGTTGATATTTTATTATTTCATTAGTCAGCCCTGGTACATCTATTTTCGCTCCTTAAAATCCAAATTTATCAAAGTTATCATTTGAGATGGCTGCTGAAGATGCGGCTCGACGAGATCCGTCGTCAGCGAGGAATCGGATGCCAGGAAGACCACCTAGATTTCGGCGAAATCGAGATGCCGTGGCCACTGGCACGGGCCATCAATGCGATCGGCGTCACCTCGGTCGCCAACAACGTCGTGATTCTCGTGCCGACGACTCCGCCGGCTCCACTTGACAAGGCGCTCTACATCCGCAACTCCATGACGCCGATGATTTTCTACCGATGGTACAAATGCTTGGCCATGCTTCGGCTGACAAAGCGGCCTGAGTGGCAGCCCGTGTTTCTCAGCAACAACTTCGACGGAGGCGTCTTTTGGGCACTCAAGGTGTGTTTTTTTGTTTTCTACACAAATTCTGAAAATCTTTCCGACTCTCACAAATTCTGATGGTTTTTTTCCAACTTTTCTGATAAGCTAGAAAGTTGTGAAGGTCTACATCACTAAGTAAACTGGCAGATTCCCAGAAAACTTTGTTCAAAAACTTAAACGAGACTTCTTCAGGTGGTCAACGAGAAGAACGAAGTGCCAAAGAATCGTCACGAGAAGAACCTTGGAATCGTGGCGTCTTTTTCGGAGATTTCGGTGGAAGACGTGGCCATGGCGGTCGCAGTCTTCCTCGGGGTTCAGTTCGATCCCGTTTCCAAGGACCTCCACTACCAGAGCCGCCACCCTATCGGGGACGTCGGAGCCTTCCGCACCGCTCTTATTAACAATCTTCCGCCTCACACAAGTTCTTAATTTTTTTTAAACTCCAAATTTGATCAGATGAAACTGCAAAAATCTTATTTCTCTGGTAGGATTTAGAACTGCTAGTCGAAATTGATTTTTTTTTTTCCAATTCTCTGTTATGTCCTCTCAACGACTAGCTGAACATTGTAAGCACGCTCTTTTTTGATGTATTTCAAATTTATTATTTTGCGGCAAACATCATATTTTATATTATGGTACATTTTAATTGACTTTAGCTACCACGGGAACTGTTTTCGCTTTAGCTTTTGCCGGGTATTATAAATTCACGAGTTTAAGGAGAGCCTTAAAGAATTTTTTTGAGCATTGTGAATATTAACTCAAAAACCACAATCATTGAGATCAAAAATTATCAAAAAACGAAATCCAAAACGTTAAATGTGTGTTCCCGCCAAAAGCACGACTTTTTTTCCATTACAAAACTACCCAAGCTCAAAAACTCATAATCAATTTTGCCTTTTACGTCTTTCTCTTCCGTTCTTGGTTCATCTACAAAATTGAAAGATTTTGTACGAAGTTCTTATTTTTTTTGTTCATGCAACTCTCTCAATTACCTTGTTTTTCCTTCTAATTTCTTGTCTTTTTTTCAAGCTTCTATGTGTATTTTTTTCTTGTAATTTTTTTGTATATTTTTCAATAAATTTAATCATTAAACAGTCTGTTTTCGCGAACTCAGAAAAAAAGAAGACATGGAAAAAAATTTTTTTCAAGACAAAGATTATAAAACAAGCTGTTTTTCGAAAAATTGATAAGATAATAAAGTCCTGAAATGAGACCTAAATCACTTGTAAAAAAATTTCAGAAAACGTAAAAAAAGAAATCAAAAAAACGCTACTAGTTCATACTTACGGTGATCAAGTGAATAAATTTTAAAAAAATGGAAGATTTTGCTTGAAAAAAAAAACCCAATTCCAAATTTTTCAGAGTGACTTTTCCTAATAATATTCCATGTCGGTTTTTGAAAATTCATGAAAAAGGAAAAAAAAATACACTTTCCAAGAAAAAAATCTAGCTCTCTTCGGTGATTTTTTTCAATAATCTACCTGTTTTAGATTCAAAATTTCGAAAAAAGAAGAAAACCCACATGTTGGGAAGATTATTCAGGGCGGCGTCTCTGAACAAGGGCAAAATCTCGACGCTAAAGTTGGGCCTGAGGTAGTTCTTCTGGACGATGATCTCGACCTGGTCCCAGACCGAGTTGTAGTTGAACTTGTTGTGCACCTTCCACTTGGAAAGCTGGGTTCGACAGGCCTAAAGCGATATGTTTTCACGTTTCAAAGAAATCTTCGAGTTAGACCTCATTAGCGTGACTAGCATCTCGCCAAAGTCCACTTCCAGAAGTTCTCAAGACGACGACAAAAGTTTTCTTCGGCAAGAGTTGGCCGAGTTCTTGGATCGCCGCCAGAACTTCTATCGCCGTTTGGCCAGTTTCCGAAGCTGTGCCGTCCTGAAAAATGAAGAAAACTTTATTCCTTTTTTTTGAGGCTGGTGAGAAAAAAATCGCTACAAGTTCAGTTTTTTTGTATAGAATTTTCTCAAGGTTTCCATGATATTGATAGGCGGGGATTTTTCCTAGTAAACAGTCCTGTAAGAGGGCTTTTTTCAGAGTCTTCCAGAACCTACTAATTTTCAAGTAGCTTATTAAAATTCAAGCGATACAATCCCGCATATTTTTTGGGTAGAACGAATTATAGAGCATAAAAAAATACAGCTTTTCATTTCAATTATTCTCTATGGTTTTCCTGAAATGTCTTTGAAAGATCCCGAAAAATCCCTCACAGTCAAGACAATGAAAAATGGAGATTCTTCATGTCAAAACCTTTGATAAACTGCTCTTTTCTTCAAAAACTTTTTTTCTGGAACTACTAAAAGTATGAAGTGGACCATAGGAAAAACAATTATTCCATAGGAAGAATATATTATTTACAAAAAAATAAACAATATCTTCTAACTGAAAAAAATATGCCAAAAAAATAGAGAAAAATCAAAAGAATAGAAGTAAGTAATTTTAGTGAGGGACATCCAACTGACAAAAAAATTTTTAATTTTTTTATTCAAATTTTCGGCCAGCCCTCTGTGATAATATCTTATTTCATATTTTATAAACTTTTTTTGTACCCCTAGAAAAAAAGAAAAAGTCATTTTTTTATCGTACATCTTTCATTTAAGATTTCAAACTAGACAAATAAAAACCCTCAAATCGTGAAAAAAAATTTTTCACTACAAATTTCAACCCCTTTTCTAGAGTTCCGTTTGTTTTACATCACAGAAATTCACCTGAATAGTCGCCGTGATGACGATCATCTTCCACATTTCCTCATAGCCCGGTATTCTGGTTATTTCATCGGCTATGCTTCTGGAAATTGAAAAAATTATTTATGAATTTCCTGAAGATTTCCCACTTTGCCTGATCAGGCAGAGGATCCTCCAAATGATTGGCATCGATCGTTTTCAAATCTGCTCCTCGAATTTGTAGCATTTTGGGGAGAGATGGAAGCTTCATGGTGTGTGATCGTTGCTTGCAGGAGCCGAGGATTCCTGAGAAATTTCAGTAGTTTTTCATCCATTATTCCTCCCAGTAACTCTGATAACTTTAAAACAAAAAGATTGGACCAGTTATGTTGATTCATTGACCCTTAAAGTGGCCATTAAAACTTTTAATGGTCTAGTAGTAGCATTTAGACCCCTACAGTGGGCACTAATTTTTAACCCCTTAAGTGACCACTAAGTTGACTACTCTAGTGGCCACTCAAACTTCAAAACCCTATACAGGCCACTAAAAATGTTCCCAGTATCGGAGAGAATATTTTTAAGTTGTTCTTCAAGTCTGAGCTTATCAAATATCGAATTTCTATAAAGTTTCAAAAATCCTTCTCCCTTTATTTTTTACTCCGAGCCTTTCTTACTGGATTCATTTGAAACTCTACTTCTTTCCCTCAAATCAAAACCCGGCAAAAACGGTAAGTAAACTGAGGTACCGAAATCGGACGCCATGTAAACACCGGCTTTCCATCACAAAACTTCGCGTTGGCAGCTCTTCCGATGGGGTTTCAGGTTTCAGAGAGAGGTAAAAACTTCGGTGAGGAGTCGAGATTCACATTAGGCAAATATTTACTCAAATGCCATGAAATTGGCTTGATGTGTGTTACGTTTTTGCCTCGCTTCGAATCGAAAAAGGCGTAATTTTTTATTTTGAGTATAAAAGACAGCAAAAATGGTAATTCACCAAAAAAAATCTTTTTTCTCAGTTGCTTGTTTTGAAAACATCTAGCCGCACTTGGAATGGCTTTACACGTTTGTAAGCCTAATGGGCGTTTTTTCCAATGCCCTCGGGCGCAAGCCGTTTCGTGTCGGGCGCGTTTTAGAGTCCGCGGGAGTTACGCAATGAGCCATCCCAAAAAACAAAAAACTCGAAAAATTCTTTCCAATAAAAAAAAATGAGAGAAAACGTATATTCTTTAGAAAACTCTGTCAGGAAAAATTGAACACCTTCAATTTTAAATATTTTGAAGTTGTCAAATCCTTTAGAAAAATTTCAAATTTATGAAATTTCAACTCGATTTATACTAATTTCAAAGTCGAAAGGTCACACTTGAAATAGCCTGACGTTCAATCACTGCTCAGCGGTTGCAACCGACCAGAAACGACTTGCGCGCAGGGCCATCGGATCATAAATTTTTTGATGTTTTTCCCAAAAAAACACAGAAATTAGTTTTTTTCCGACAATTTATGAAATACCTCAGACCTCCCAGCTCAGAAATCGGCATTAAAACAGAAAACCAATTACTCTTCTTTGTCATTCATTTCTCGGGATCATTCAAACAAAATCCGACCCGAAATTGGAAGCCCTCGTTCTTGGAAGTGTCCCCTTCTCTTCAAATGAATTAGAAAACGCAATTTCGAGATGGTTTTCCCTCGGGGGAGAGGAAAACGAACGGCCGAACACAGAAACATTTTGCACTGCCATATGTTCAAATTATGGGCTCATCCGACGATTAACAGGCGGATTGGTGTGGCGCTATTGAAAGGCGGCACGGTGAGACCTTTCAAGAACTTTGAACTTTCGGAACGGAGCGCAGAAAATTGCAACAAAAAAATCAGAAAAAGAAAATATGAACACAATTTTACATTTTCTTCAAACTTTACCATTTTTGGCGGGGAAAGTCTTTTAAAACCGGCCTGGTGACAATTCCGTAATTTCGAGAAATAAAGACAAAAATACTATCAATCTTTATGAAATTTTCGAAACTGCCGAGGTTTCTTAAATTAAATTTTTTTCAAACTTAATAACTAGAAAGAACTAACTTTTTCAAACCCAGCTTTCAACACAGACATGGAGAAAAATACCATTTTTCAAGTTACAAAAAATTTTCGAATTTTCAAAATTCACCAGCACTGAGGAGCGTATGATTGCTGGGACAATAGGACGAAAGTTGGCCCATCTCGGCGTAAATGGCAATGTCCTGGGGCTGGACGGCGTTCGTGTCGAGACCCGGTTGGATTTTCGTCTCGGGACATTGAGCCAAGTCTCTGATGACGTAGTCCAGAGGGTAGTCCAAGGATTGCTCTTCAAGTTGTTCGGCCTGGAAAACAATATGTTTTTTCACTGTGTTAAATCTGAATCAAGTTTTAGCATTTTGAATGAAATTGAAAGGTTCCGAAGCTCAGTACAAAAATATATTAAAAGTTCTAAATAAAAAGTACAAGTTCTAAAAAGAAAGATTTCTGAGGCAATAAAGAAAGAGTGCAAAAACAACAGAAACAATTTTTCACTACAATGTGAAGCTTCTTAAATTTAATAAAAGAATTTTTTGTTTCACCAAATGAAAAATCTGATGAGAAACCCAAAAAAAGATTGATTCATAAAACCTCTGGTTACTTCTGATTTTGAATAGAAATGAAAACAAAAGTGGACAAGCTGAATAAACAAAAAAAACAGAAAAAAGTATCTGCGCGTCATTTAAAGTGTCTACTGTGTAAGACCTAATCCATTGCGTAAATAAGATCTACAGTAATTTAATATTCCCAAAATCAGCTCATTGCTTCAATTTCTTCGATAAAAACGCATGATGAATACATGAACGATTGACAAAAATAGATTTTTTTTTTCAAATTTTTGGAAAGTGACCAAAAAGCGACTTTTTTGAGCTCCGATATCTCCGAAATGCTCTAAACAGCTCAATTTAACACTGACTTTCTGAAAACTCGCGAAAATCCAATATTTTCCCCGTTCCCAAACCTGAACATTGATCAATTTCATCCACTGATCGTAGAAATCGCGGTCCGTCGTCAACTTTTCCTCGGTCCGGGTCAGCTGCTCGTCATTTTGAGCGATCGCCAACGAAACAACCACGAAAAATGATGTCGCGGCGAGATTTTGGATCCGGAAAAATCCGGCCATTCCCCAGGAGCGCCCAGAAGCCAATCGAGTAGTTGACTGTCTGAAAAATGCATATTAAAATAGTTGAAAGTTACAAAATGACTGAAAATCGAGGATGAATAAAATCTTACAAGCGTGCTCCATCGCAAAAAAAAATCGCCAAAAGAAATATCGCTTCATTTCCTAATTTCTCTATATTCTTTCTTCTTTTCAACGAATTTCTTTCGAAATATTTTTCCAAAAAGCTCGGAATTGAATCGTTTTTTTCTTAAGTTCATTGTATATATGAAGTGAAAAGCTGAAGAAAAATATCTGAACTCCTCATTTTTGGGGATAAATTATTACTGCTAACTGATTTTGTTCAAAAAATAATTTTCCATCTTTCCAGGAACACCTCAGAGTTGGAAATGCAAGAGAAACGGTGGAAAAAAGCCAGAAAATGCATATGCGATTGGGTGCAGCGAAAAGGGAAGGTAATGATGGATCGCCTGGGGGCGGCTAAAAAGTGGAAAAACAACTCGAGGCCCGAGTAATAGGTAATGTTCTTATAGTTCCATTGGTCTTTCCGTGCAGCTATTCATCAAGATATCCATCAGAGATCGTGTAAATATGCTATTTTCAGCTAGAAAGCTTGGAAATGATAAATGGAAAGATTAGTATTCATAGAGCATTTTATCAGCTTACTGGGTTTTCTGAAGGCATCATATATTCCACTAAAAGGGTTTCAAATGAAGAAAATAATATCTCATATTATTGTATTTTTATTGAAAATTTCAATAAACTTGAAATTGATCACAAATTATGAGATTAAAATCAACAAAAATAGGAAAAAAAAAGATGCAAACTTTCATAATACTTTATAGGAAGAAGTGAAGAATCTACAATCTTTTGAAAAATTATAGTTTCTTAGCAAAAAAAATTTTTTCCACGTAGTACAGTCGGAAAGAGGTTCAGAATCTTTCCATTTCTGAAAATATTTTGTTCCGTCCTCAAACCGATTATTAAAACGGAAAAGCCTTACAGAGCCTATAATAACACAGAAATCGATTTTCCTTTCGAGACTTTTTGAAATTCGGCCCCTTTGCGCCTTCAAGTTTCGGAAAAAAACGATCTTAAAGAAAAATTTCAAAAACTCAATTTTTTTAAAGTCCAAAAATTAGAAATTTCCAATTATTAATTGAAAACCTAGCCGGAATTTTTTTTCTACCAATTTCCTTCTCATTTTTTTTCTCCTCTTCACCATGGCGCGTTGCAAATTTGTTCCGAATTCGTAAATCACAAAAGGGTTTCTTTTTTCATCGTTCCGTCTTCTCAAAAAGGCAGAAAACACCCAAAACTCTGAAAAAAAGAAGGGCGATGAAACACGCAATTTCCACTAATGGAACCCACTTCTAATCGTCTTTTCTTCCGTTTCACTGCCCCGTTCCTTTTTTTTGTTCATTTTTAACTTTGAAAAATGAGTCAGAGTGAGAGATCATTGCAGTGCAGGCCGTTGAAGGGCAAACAGAGGAGGAAAATCCGAAAGAAAAAGAGAAAAAAATCATAGGAATTTTTTTAAAAGTTCAAAAAAAGTGTATTTAATCCCGGATTTTTTGCTAGTTTAGTCGGACAATTTCTCAGGCTTCCAAGAGCCCCGTTAAGTCCAAAAAAATTGGAAAATAAATGAGAGAGATTTCAAGTAAAATAGAATAAAAAAATGGAGCTTCCTTCAGAAAAATTGTCCGTAGAGCGCACAAAATTTTTAGGAATGCGGCCATTTTCATCAGCAAAAAAAACTTTTGACTCAAACATAAAGTCTCAGAAATTTCATTTGGACAAGAAAGAAAGCATTAAATTTACCGAAAAAAGTTAATACGGCAACTTCTTATAAGCTATCTATAGAGCGTAGAATTTCAAAGAACATGAGACTATTTTTTCTACTCTTTTCTTTTTCAATCAAACAAATCTCAAGCCAAATTTTGCTTAAAGGAGCCTTGAAAAACTCAAAAACCAGTTATTCTGAAGCCAAAATGCTCTGTAAAGCAACGAAAACGAAGCGAATCTCATTGAAAGTGCAGTCAACTCGTTGCCAGACAAAAGCAGGCAACAAAAAGGACATTGAACCTTTTTTTCCAAGAAAATTAGGTGTAAAAATAGATGAGGGAAAACAGCCGAAATCGATAGACGGAAAGAAATCAACAACAAAAAGGGGCGGGGCTTGAAAGATGACGACGGCAAAGGGGGGCGTGGCTTGTAATTTGAGTGTAATTTTGTGCGGTTTCAAAACGGATCGTTCTTTTTGAAAAGATTGAAAAAAATGCTCAGAACAGTTCTCCAACTTGTTCAAAAAATCACAGCTCTATTCAAATCGTTTCAAATCAAATGAATCAATTTTTTTTGAGCTTAGAAAAATTGATTTTTTCGGCTAGAAATAAAGTAATTTATCTTTTTTTTTTTGAAATATAAATCAGAGAACTTCTTTCAATAGAAGTGTTCAAACTCAATGAATTTATTCGTTTTTGTTGTGAAAAACTCCATTTTCCATCAACTTTTCAACCTGTTTCAACTTTCTGATTACTATGAAAATTATGAATAATCATTTAAAGAAATTTTGAAATACTATTATTTTGTATAGTTTACACTATTCTTATTGAAAAAGAAAGAAATCGCTCGATTTCAAAAGGAATTGAAAGAGAAATGACAGAAAAGTAGACAAGAATTTATTTTTATTCACACATATAGATAATTCCTAGTGTAAGCTCTTTGAGGAAAATTTGAAAAACAATAAAATGAAATTTATCAAATGATCCAGGTAAACTTCAGAGAACTCCTAATTCCTCTCCTTTTGACCAACTCGAAAAAAAAGCTCAAAAATAAACAAAAACAAGACAATTCTGTAAAAAAGGACATATTCTTAACTATTTTTTTGGAAATGATACACTTTGGCCAAGTCGCCGACTTTTTATTAGTGCGGCTTTGTTTTTTTATGGGCTCATTGAGTTGTTGCACGCAGAATGAAGCAAAAAAGGAGGAAATATTGATAAATGAAGAGAAGAGAAAATTGACGTAATTTTTTTGAAGTTTGACTATTCGAAAAAAAATCATATTTGTAGCAAAAAGTTTGATATTTTGAAACTTCAAAGCTTGAAAAAAATAAAATAAAAAAATGAGACTCTGTAAGTTTGAAAGATGATTCAGAGAAAGTTTAAAAAAATTATATGTGGCAGTAAAAAAAAAATTTTTTTAAATTTGAAGTTTCTAGGTTTGATGCTCCTATATGGAAAAAAATTGAATATGGGTTAAATCTCAAATTTGAAGCCTATTCAAAATATGAAGACGAGCCAAAAAAACTGCAATTTTTTTCAAGCTGATTTTTAACCATAAACCCTTCATTTCTTATCACAAGCGCAAAGAATAAAGTTTCGATTTCAAAGAATCCATTTTTAAAATTTCTCTCAAAAGATCAACAAAACCAAAAGATTGAAACAACAAAACACTTTTCCCGGGATTCACGGGAAATATGAGCAGCGGAAGGCCAAAAAAACTAGTCTTGAGGGGAGATTTTCGGGTGGATTTTCCGTGTACAGGGATTCAACGGTTTGGAGGTGCTCATGTGGAAGAATTTCGTGTGTTGCGGCAAAATTCTCCGCTCTTTGCAATTACTACCAGCTTCAGAACATGATATTTGTTGTTGTTGTTTACAAAAAGGGCAAGGTTTTTTTGGATTCAAATGAATCAAAATGGAAAAAAAGTAATTTATCTCAGTTTTCTTAGGAAATACAAAAAGAATCTTGAAATTCTAACTTTTTGTGAATCTTTGACTCAATAGGAAATGAAAAAATGAAGCTTCCATGTTTTTTTTTCACATGGAAGTTTTCATATTTTGGATGAAGATGAGAACGTAAATTATCTTTTTGAACAAAATTTGATATTTTCGCCAATCCAGGACTTTTAAAAATGATTTTCTTCTGTATAAAACTCATTCAAAAAATTTTTTTCGGAAAAAAATAATTAAAAAATGTTTTTTTACACCATTCAAGTTCTAAACTACAATATTCTTCGATAGTTCTGCTTAAACTTCTGAGAAAATTTCAAGTGGTCACTATAGAGGCTCGTCAAGGACTTTTTTGGAGAGGACACTAAAGTGGCCACTAAACCCACCCCTATATTGGCCACTATTTTCCGTTTTAGTGGGCGCTTCAGTAGTTTTTCATCCAGTTTTCCTTTTAGTAACTCTGATAATTTTGAAACAAACAGATTGAACCAGTTATGTTGATTCATTGACCCCTAAAGCCTAAAATTTCTAGTGGTCTAGTAGTAGCACTTACACCTCTATAGTGGCCACTAACTTTTAAACCCTTAAGTGGCCACTAATTTGACTACTATAGTGGCCACTAAAACGTCAAAATCCTATGATGGCCATTGAAAACTTTCCCAGTTTCCCGGAAAACTACCCCAAAATTCTCGGAAAATAAGTCTCAATATTGAAAAAAAGGTGTGAAAAAAAGCCATTGGCAAGGAAATTAATGGATTGTCTGGACGGAAGATTATCACACTTTTTCCTCCTCAGAAGAAAAAATCCAAGTTCAAAGAACATTTCTCAAAGTTCGGGGCATTTTTCCTTCAACTTCAGGTCGCATTCGAAATGGATTAGAGGTCACGTTACGGTTTGAATTAGAGCTTCAAAGATTGTCTTGGAAAAAATTGAGCCTTTCCTTTATAATTAAACTAAGGATATAGACTTTCAAAGGTCTCTTTGCTAATTATCGTAAAAAACGTAAAAATTGAACTAATTTTAATAAGTTCACCAAAAAATTTCCTACTAGTCCCCCAGCTTCCCCGAAAGAGGAAAACAAGAAAGTCGACGATTGCCCTTTTTTCTATGCAAATCGAGGTTACGTATAAAAATGCACAATTATTCAAAAATATGTTGTTTGTACAGGTTTTGTAGAAAATAAACCTATGCTAGGTTACAAAACCCGTGACTTTTATTATTTTACTATGACTTCCAAATGATCGCTCTTTTTCAGTTAGAAAACAGAAGAGCATCGTGAAAACAACAAGAAGAATTCTCACGGATTTGAAATTTTCAATAAAGTTAATAAAAATTTTCTCATTTGGGCAAAAACAATCGTCCGAAAAACAAAAACAATTTTAGAAAATCGAACAAAAAACAGTGAATTCAAAAACATGTGAAAATTTCAATAGAGCCTATTTATTGAACTTTCTTTTTCGTTCGCTGGGAAAAACTTAGCTCACTCAAGACGATAAAAAATTGGTATGGAGGCTCCAGATTGACCAAAATTGTACAGAAAAAAGGGAAAATTAAGAAAAAACGACGACCGCGAGGCGTCCGCTTTGCCCAAAAAGTTCAAATAAATTGGTATGTAATTTTTTTTTTCGAATGGCAGGGAGAAATGACGATGATTGAAAATAAACACACGCCTACGAAAAACTGCAGAAATCTGAGTCAAAATTTAGCCTTTTTCCAGAAAATGGATGATTAAGAATGTATGTATAAAACTTTGAAAATTTCCAGGCAATTCTAGATTTTTGTGGCGAATGCGGTCGCGTCGCGGTCTCTACTTTTTTTTTCACCACACTTCGTAGATTTTTTCTTTGATCAAGGCTTCTTGTGTGAATAAAGGTTCTGTCAAACCTGCCAAAAAACCCTGTCAAAATCAAAATTTAAAGTCTGAAAATAATCCGTTTTTGCGCGCGTGCGGTCGCGTTGCGGTTTGCGGCTCAACCAAACTTTCCAACTGCCTTTTTTCGCATTTATCAAACAAATAAACACAATTTTCTAAACTCAATGAGCTGAAAGTTTCCAGAAACCGAAAAAAAAAGAAAAAGAACACGTTTTACTCAATTTTGCAGCCCATTCCTGTGGCGAAGGCTTAATTGCCGGCCTCCTTTCCTTTCCCTTTTTTTCGAGTCCGAAGAATTCTCGGAGGAAAATTAGATGAGCTTCTCATACCTTTTTCAGTCAAATTATTTTTGTTTTTCAAAATTATTCTGGACATTGGGTGAAAAATGTTTTTTGGAAGTTTTCGGCCTATACGAAAACGGCTTTTTGGAGATCCCAGAGTTTTTTGCAGAGCCAGCCGCGATGCGTAGAAAATTTACTGTATTTTTATCTTTTTATAAAAATTTTTTTAAAAGCGAAAAAGAACAAATTTCAACTTTCAATGGAAATTAATCTTAATATTATCAATCTATAATACAAAAATATGACCCACAAAACCACATTTTTCTCTCCAGAATCCCCCAAACTTTCCGAAAACGAAAAACAAAACTACGGCGATCATTTGACCTCTCTTTTCCCTATGCAAATCGGGGTCGACTCATCAAAATGCATAGATATTGCGAAAAATATTATTCGTGCAAGTTTTGAGGAGAATAAAAATGTGAAAGGTTACAAATCCCATGACTTTTGTTATTTTCCCATGACCTCAAAATGATCGCTCATTGTTCAGTTGTGAAAAAGAAAAGTTACTTGCAAAAAACAAGAAAATGGTGCGTGATAAAAACAGAAAAATTCTTTTTGTCGAAAAAACGGAAGGATTTGAGTGAAAATCAAGTTTTAAAACTAATGAAGGCTTTTTCTGAACAACTTAAAACTGCAAAACTCTTCAATGACCTGAAAATCTGATCAAGAAGCTTCCAAAAACAGATTGGAAAGTTCAATATAAAAACATTTATTCCCTTCCAGTTAAAAAAATAATAAAAATTTTTTTGAAGTCCGGGTGATAAATAAGCGAATTATCACTCTAAAAAAACAAAGCGGAGCGAAACGCAAGCCTTTGAGAAAAAACTAAATTTTTTTCGAAAATAAAAAAATCAAAAAAATCAATATTCCGAAAAATATATATTTGACTGAACTTTCATCCAAAATAACCAGACAGGTGCTCCACGGGGGTGCGAAATAGCAGAAAAATGAGACATTTTTCCTAACAACTGCCGTCAAGTTCGTCATCACTTTTCACTTGCAAAAGCAATGAGACGACTCGGAAATTTGATGAAAAAAAATGAAAGTACGGGTTTACAAGTTGAGCATCGGTTTACTACTGAGTGATCTGAAAGACTGAAGAAATTGTCAAAAAAACTTTCGAAAATTTTTTTGAAAAAAATGTCTTTTTTTAAATCTCTTTCTAAAAATTTTTCTTGTTTTTCATCTTTGTAATCTTTCTTTTTTTGTGATTGTTTAAGCTGTAAAGTCATAATAAATGCCTCGAAAATCTTCAGAAAAAAAGCTCTGTTTGAGAAAAAAAAA
This sequence comes from Caenorhabditis auriculariae, assembly GCA_904845305.1. Lineage (NCBI taxonomy): Eukaryota > Metazoa > Nematoda > Chromadorea > Rhabditida > Rhabditidae > Caenorhabditis > Caenorhabditis auriculariae. Next base: position 396,156 of record CAJGYM010000050.1, read on the forward strand.
GAGAAAAATAGACATTTTTTTCTTTTCCCTGGATAATTTGAGAAACAAAATGAAAAGCCTTCTAGTTCAGTAAAAATATAACTTTCTAGGGCGTAGAGAACATTGGAAAAAACTTCTCGCGTTGAAGTTCTCAAGATTCATTTTGCCATGCTCCTTTAAACTAAAATGGATGATTTGGGGAAGAAAAAAATAAATTAGAGCTACCGAATCGAAAATTTCGGCTGAATTTAGTTCTGAAAAAAAAAATAAAAGAAACGGTTTTCCAGTCTTTCTGACTTTCAGTCCCTTCAAAGACTCCAGAATCAGCTAGAAATATGAATAAAATGTTCACGGTCAAACGCAGAATGGCTCAAAAGGTCGCGTCACGAGAATACGCGCCCGACCAGAAACGACTTGCGCGCAATGACATTGCAAATCATGAATTAGGCCATTCCAAATGCCACCACAGTGGCGTTTCGAAGAGATAAATTCTTTTTACGATCCATCACGTGACTTAAACTTAGGTTGACGTTTAAAAATGACGAACATTTTCCAAAAAACCGGTTTCAAACGGCTTTTTCAAGAAAATAACTGACCAAGGCGTGATACGAATTGATAAATACACAGCGGAAGACGACTAATGAATGGAATGGAACACATGACAAGCCAAAAGGAAAAGGAAAGGAAAAAATAGCTCCGACTACAGCCCATTCGTCACTCTCAGGCTCCGCTTTACTATTCTTCTTCTGTTTTCTTCATTCTTATTCTTTTGTCCGGTCCGAAAGGTCCTTCAGGAACTCAGTGTAGAGTCCTTTCTATCAACTTTTCATTCAGTTTCTCACGATTCCGGGTGAAATTCGTCCAATTTTTACAGCTCTTCCTTTGCCGTGTTTCAAATGACTAGAAGCTCGAATTTTGAGTTTCAATGTCTTTCTTAAATTTTCAAGGAAGATTTTGAATTCTAGAAGTAGATCAAGGAGTCATCATTTACCTTTTCCAGCCAGTATGACTTCTCAAAGCTCAGACATAACTTTTAAAAAAATAATTTTAAATTTTTCAGAAAAAAAGACGTTTCAGCCCTTTCGTTTTTCATTTATAATCTGTCTAACTTTTTTTCTAATTTTTCCTTGATAACCCACGATTTTCCATATTTCAGCTATATATCCTACCAAACTTCTTTTAACAAACTCCATTCAAAGTTAATCTCTTTCTGCTTATTTACAGCTCGAAAAGATTTTAAAATATCTCTAGTCAAAAAGTTACCCTATCGTAGGACCTCAACATAATCCGTCGAATAATCCTCGTTCAGGTCTCCCACAGGCCTTTTTTGACTATTAACATATTATCTCACGTCACTGTACGAATGACGTTTCCCGATGACCACCGCGGATTATTTTTGGGAAGAGCTAAAAAAGTTGAAAAAGCAAAAGCTTGTGAAATTGGTTGAAAAGGACTCTAAACTAAAATGGGTGAAAATCTAGAGTTTCAGCTATAAATCGGACTTCATTCGAATTATGCTATTTCTCAACCTTAATAAAAAGCCTGTTTAAATTATTAACCATTTAAAATTCGCTTTTTTTAGCCAAGTTGAGCTTTGGAGGAAGCTTGAAGTAAGATTAAAAAAGCGAGGCTTGAATTTCTCGAGTTATAATTTCAGAGAAGTCGATCAAACCTTTGATATATCTGAAATTTCCTAGCTTTCCTGTCTGAAAAGATTCGTTCAGATGTTTCCATTCTACCGAAAAACAAGGTCTGTTTTAAATTCAATGCTTAAATAGAACTTTCGGAAATTTTTATTGAGCCCACAGAATTAATTTACTAGGAAAATTTTTGGTGGCCACTATAAGGTTTCGACGTTTTAGTGGCCACTATAATAGTCAAATTAGTGGCCACTTAAGTGGTTGAAAATTAGAGGCCACTATATAGGTCTAAGTGCTACTACTAGACCATTAAAAATTTTAGTGGCCACTTTAGGGGCCATTGGATCAATATGACTGGTCCAATCTGTTTGTTTTAATATTATCAGAGTTACTGGAAGGGATAATGGATGAAAACTACTAAAGTGGCCACTAAATAGAGGACCTCTATAGTGGCCACTAAAAATTTTCCAAGTAGATTCTTTTTTCACTTCATTTTTGACCTCTCCCTCATCTTTCCTACGGAAACCTTATCCAAAAATAAAATCTTTCCGTCTAGTCACGATTTACGTCACGTTTTCCAAATGATTCAGTCCATTCCTATCAAAAAAAAACCATTGTCAATGGTCAATTTTATGCAGAGAGGACACGTCATGCCTGGCATGGGAAAGTTGGCGGAAAAATAAAAAGGTGCAGGGAAAGATCAACGGAGGCGTCTACCCAGATACGGTAACCTCGTTGTTTTTGCTGTGGAAAGATCGTTCCGAGACCAGGGCGACTATAAAAGCGCCGGAATCGGCTCAGAGAGTCATTCTTGCCAACTTTCCAGGGCCTCGACTACTGAATGGACCTCAAGATTTTTTTGGGATCGTCAAAAATTCTGATAAACTTGGGAGTCGTTCGAGTATCGAATTTTTTAAAATTTTTCCAAGATTTTTTTTCGTATCTTTTTTTTTCGAAACTTGACTTGGTCTATGAATTTTGAGAACTTCTGATAAACTTGGGAAAGGCTCGTAACTTTAAACTTTTCTAAAAAAAAAATCCAATCTTACACTTTTTTTGAAATTTTTATTTGTTTTATGGGACCTGACGATTATCTGAAAAAAATCAAGTTGAAATTGAAAAAGTTCAACAGAAACATTGAAGTTGTTATTAACTTATTTTTTTGTTGATTTTTCATCAAGTAAACTTCAAAATAAGTTGAAAAAAAGGCCGAAAACGTTTTTCAAATCTTCTCAAAATACACATTTCATTTTCTTCAAACTTATTTTGGCTTCTCTCCCGTATGAAAAATACTAAAGGTAATACCAAATATCTCACTGAAAGTTTTCCATTTTTTTCAAAAAGTTCAATTTTCAGAGTACCCAATTAATCGACCATACAGCGGACGACGTCGCTGAAGCGATGTCGCGAGAACTTTTTTCGTGAAATCATCACAATTTATCATCTTTTTTTCAAATGTTCTGTGTTTTTTTCGGGTTTATGATCAAGAAAGACAGAGGAAAAAGAAAAAAAAAATCTGAAATTCTGGATTTTCAAAAATCCTGCAGGTCATATTGAATTTTACAAACTAGGGTGAAAACCCGGAATTCTTCATAAATCCTTTCGGATATCTTTTTGAATAGATTTCCCTGTTCCGAACTTTTCAAACTCCCAAAAAATTCCTGCAAAGAGTTTCCAACAAGTTCAATTATTATTCCCAACGACCTCTGTGTTTCGTTCCATTCAATTCAACTATTTCAACTCCGAAAAAAGTCTTTTGTGTCCTATAAATTGGTCAAAAAGGTAGAAGGGCCTTTCCCCTTTGATTTTCTTTTTGAATCCGTCCAAAAAATGGGAAATTTTTTTCAGTCGTTCACTTGATCTCAAAATATCCCTTTTCGGATCCTCTTTCAGTTACTCTTCGGCAGAGGGATCACTCAATGTTCTTTTGATATTTGAAAATGACGTCACTTTTTATTAATGTGGAATGGTTGAAAATGACGTCATTAAAAGTGTGGGTTGAGGATCGAAAAATGACATTATTATTGACTAATTTAGAAGATCGCCAATGTCGTCACTAATATATCTTTTTCACGTCGTTCACAGTCCATTTTCGAGTTGATAAAAAGAAATTTATTATCCCCTTTTGAATTAAAAAGGATGACATAAATCTCTCATGTCAAGCAAATTAAAAAATACTATTCTTTCCACTTCAAACTAACCCCAAAAAGCCACATGTGTCCCGAATTCATTATTTTTCGGAAAGGTTCGAAACACGTGGGAAAATGTACTGATTGGGATCATGAGGCGATAATCTGGTGATTATAATCTCAAAACAAATGAAATCTTTTTGTTATTTTCAATCCATTTTCACGCCGATAAATTTTCATCCCAATACTTCGCATCCACAATATGACTAACCGGATTTCCGAAAAAAGGTCTTGTTTTGAACTTTAAAAACCCATGCAAACAAATTTTCTCCAGACTAACAATTCTCTTTCAAAGATCTCTCTCCAAAACTCAAACACGCCCATAAACCGGATTACAAAAAACTGAAAAACTTCCGATTCTCTCTTTCCTATGACTAAGAGAAACGTGCAAAAAATTACAGTAACCCATTTTAATTCCGTTCAAAACCCGCCTCTTCATTTGCCAACAATAAAACTCCCGTTTTCTCTCGAAATATGACGGTTTCAATCTGATATCTACAGTATTCCCCAAAAGATTCGTCAGAGCCGAACTTTTTTTGAAATAATCAAGAAATAAACATTTCTTTGTTTCATAAGTTATTCGAAATCAATTTTTCTCTAGCCAATACAAACATAGCCCAAAACATTTTTTCCTAGAAATTTCTACAGCATCCTTCTACAGCAGGCCATTGTCGATCTGTTCGGGACTTGAATAGTTAAACACTAAGCCTTATTTTCCATTCAGACTCCCGTTTAATATTTCCAAGCCCTTTATAAAAATCTCATTTCACTCCAAAATCCACAGTAACCCCTCTCCAATCCATCCCAAACTCCAATTTCCAAGAATGATCCTCACTTTCCTTTTTTCTTTTTTATCATTCATTGTCCGATTTTTTTTCTCTCTCTATCATATTAAGAAATTAAGAGGGAGTGACTCGAACAATGAAAAATGAAAAAAGGAAAAACAATCCAAAAAGTTCAAATTGTGTGACTCGAACAGGTTGATTGAGACGTCACAAAAACAGTTGATTAATTGAGTGTTCCGAACATATATTTTTATATTTCTTTTTTTTTTTTTCGTTATCAGTTTATCAACTTTATGATGAGGGTTTTTTTCCATTGTCTTTTTTGTTTCTCAGGTGTTTCCCTCACTGTATAACAAAGATCTAAAGAAGCTGTATAGCAAAAAAAAAAACTTCCGTTCAGTTCTATTTGGATATTTTCAATTTTATGAGCATTGGATAGAATGTAAAATCCCCTGGTGTCAGTAGAAAGGTCTTAGGTTCAATTCTTCCACGGAAAATTCAAGTTTTTTGCCGATTATTCGTTGAAAAATGGTCCGTTCTCTCATAGCGCTCTCGGTATAGCATAGCTCAATCAATACGAAGTGAGATTATCAACCTCAAAGGATCTGGTTCTATTCCTCAGCTACTTTTTTGCCATTATTCTTTTCGACTTTTTAAGTATCTTTCTTGTGATCCGCCCGGTTCAATTTTCCATTTTTTGACATTCTTTGAAGCTAAACTATTTTATCAACCATTATCTACTTCTGAGGCAATCAACCAGTTCTTCAGAAGCTCTAAGCTCAACCGACAGGCAGTTAGCTCATCGCTCCAAAGGTCACGAGTTCAATCCTCTCCTCGTTTTTGCCATTTCTCTCCACTAGTTTCTAACTTTTTTTTTCTTCAAGTTTCGCGCTACTCTATGTTAAAATTTCACGGCGTTTTTTAAAAATATTCTTTTCAGTTCTCAAAAAAAAATGAAGCCTGAAGGGACGTCTTGGAACGTGGTCTACCTGGTCGGCCTATTCTCCTTGATTCAGAATACTCAGTACTCAATCTACCTCACAACACTATTCTCCTACATGTTAAAGGTTTTCTAAAATCGATTTTCATGACTTGAAACGGCGTTGCGAGGTGTTGAAGTTTGCTATATGTTTTGGGCTCCCGACCAGAAACTACTTGCGCTTGACGGCATTGCCTAGCATAGGAGGGAAATAGTGGAAAGTTGGGCGCAGAGTGAAACGCAATGTTTTTTTGAGGCATTCCATGACTTCAAATTGTGAAAAAGCTTTTTGAAACAAAAAATGAGAAGATTTTCCAGTTGAATGACAAAGCAACAGAAGCGCATTTCGGTTGGGTGATGGCGACTTCGAGTTTGGGACATTGTGTCGGGTGTTTCGTCCTCGGTTATTGGAACAGTAGGACGGGGAAGGTTGATGGGAAACATAAACAAAATCTTAACTTATTTTTAAGGCAAAACCCTCACTTATCTGCGGATTCACCCTGATGCTGGCTTCAAACCTAATCTACATGACGATTGAATATCTGCCCCCGGCGGTTGTAGTCCACGCAATGATGATTTCCAGACTGCTCGGAGGTCTTGGAATGGGTGAGTTTCATGAGAAAGTTACAAACCTTCTGTGGCGGGCTAAAATGACTTGACTATATGTTCTTTTGATTCTTCATAGAGCGCAAATGAGCATTTCAAACGACTGTTCTTAACATTGAGAACAAAAATAAAAGAAAAAGCCGCTATTCAAGCTCTGAAAAATGAGCTTACAACTTTTTGAGACGTTCTTCAAACTCGCAAAAACAATATTTGAAAAAAATCAAAATCAATACGTAATGTTGAAAATTAGGATCCAACATATCAAAAAATACGAAAGTTCAGGAAACTCAACGCCGATGAGAGCCTGCGCCTCGTCCCACTCAACCTCTCAAGATCGACCCAAAGCGATGGCTTCCATTTCTGGCGGGAGATCCGTTGGAACTATCGTTGGGCCAGGTAAAACTCTATCTAGAATACCTGGGGAATTACCTGGTTATCCGAAAATTACTCTTTCACATGAACTTTTTTTAAATTTCGAAGCTCCAGAGAAGATTTTTCTGAAAGTTAGGAAAAATCAAACTGTTCTTTTTGGACCTTACAAAATACCCACTCATCGATTTACCTGTTCTCAATCAGTGATAAAAAACGAGTTTTGATTGTACCTTTGGTCCCGTTCTAAGTTACAATGTAGGCAATGGAAAAAAATCGAAGAATCCCATCTAAAAAAGAGTTTTATACGTTTTTTTTTTAGGTCTTCAACTGATGTTCCTGCCACTGGGCGAAATGGGCATTGCCGTGTTTCCAGGCCTCAGAATCCACTCAAACAACGCGCCGGCCGTTCTCGGCATCGTTCTGACCATTATTGGCTTCATCGGAATCTTCTTCTTTTTCGATGAAACCGTGGAAAACGTGGAGAGCGACAAGGTCGCCATCACCGAGTCCCAAAAGGTTTCCGAAATTCTATTGTTTATTCAAAAATTTCGGTGCAGTTTTCATTGCGAGACAAAAATACATGCTAATATAACGGAATTTTTGAGTCAAATTACATATTTTGAAATTATTTTTATACATTGTTTTTTTCTTTCCAGATCAGTGACGAATATCCGCAGCCAGACAAGCTTGCCATGTTCATCTGCATGTTGACCCGATTTATTCAGAACTTTACACAAATCGCCATTGAAACGTGAGTTAATATGAGCAAGATACAGTGTTATCAAAGAATCTCGTCTTTGAGAGACGCTTGGACCAACTTCACAAAACTTTCATAACGAAGAGCCTTTTTCCGTGTTGTTTTATTTTATTCAAGACTTCCTGCGCCTTTTAAACATTGCGACGAGAACTTTTTAAAAAATACAGGGTTCTGGAAAGCTAAAAATAATTTTTCTTATCAATCTTCTTTTTATACTAATAAATACTTTGAAACATCTATAGCTGATTCACGGCTGACTTGAGCCATCGAAAAATGGGTCCTGACACGATAAGAGTTGGCGTAGAGCGCAGTCAGGCCACGCCTCCTTAGTGTCCCAGCCGTGGATTGGCTATAACTTTTCATTCCCAATTCAAGTAATGGAAGTTGGAAAGAGAAAAGAACTAAATATTCCATGAAGGTTCTTACAAAACTTCCTACACGATTAGTCACTGGAAACCTTCAAAAAGCATGTTTCAGCCTCGCCCCGGCCATCCTCATGCTCATGTTCCACCAATCTCGAACTCAAGCCGTCGCCACCATGGCCACAACTTATCTCATCACGGGTCTCATCGCTACAGTCCTCTATTTGGCGATTATCTTCACCAAACTGTCAAAATAGTGAGTTATTATCCGAAAAAACTCTTGAAAAATAAAGGTCTAGAAGTTTTTGAAAAAAGGGTTTTCTATAAATTATAACGTTTCTAAGCTACTCCTTACAAACATCCTTAGAAAGGGTATTTCTCGAAAAATTGAGGCTCTTAGTGGATTTTACTGCAGTAACTTGTGCGTTGAATCCTCCTTGAAACTACAAAAAGCATAACTTTCCTCGGAGCTTGGAAATCGTCTGATTTCAGCGTCCGGGACCGTTCAAGCAACACGATAATCCTGCTTCTTTTCGTTGCGCATCTGCTCGCTACGTATCCGTGGCAATTCTACCAGAACGAAGTTTATGCCAAGAACAATGGTAAGCTTTTATGAGTGGATTTGGACCAAGAAAAATACAAAAAAACCTTTAAAAAAAATGTTCGGATGAGGTATCAATGGGAAGCTCTATTTTATTCATCCTTGTAGAACTATAAAACTTGAGCTTTTTAAAACCCTTTGAAACTTTATTTTTATCAGAAGGCGGAGCCAATCAGGTCATATTAAATTTTACAAACTACCTATTTTTCACTGAAAATCATGTTCACGCGACTGACCTTGCCAGAAAATAAGGTTGGAATGGGCAATTTTTGGAAGAAGAAAGGAGGGAATTGCGGGTTCCAGATCAGAAAATTAAGAAGTTGAAAATTACGCACTTCTTTCAGAAACCGGGATCGGATGCGATGTTGACCGGTTCTCCTGGTGCAGTGGTCTCACAGAGGCGCCACAATGGGTTCGTACAATTTTTAGCTTTTTACTCATAAAGTTAACATTGCTCCATGTGAAGAGAATTATTGAGAGATCAACCGAATTTCCTTAAAAGTAGTGCAAAAGGTTGGATTTTTCGCTTTTAAAACCGGATAAATGCCCAAAAAACATCCTGATATTTCAGAACGGAAGGTGATTTTATACTGATTTAAATCATTACAGGTCTTCTACATTGGCTACATCTTGTCTTATGGTGCATTTATGCCGTTTTTGAACGTCGCCAACGCCACTTTGTACTCAAAATTGCTGCATCCTGACCGTCAGGTTTGTGATTCCATGCAAACTGAGATAACTGGTTTTTTTGTTAGAATTCAGAGCAAAATCCTTTTTTTTCAATACAGCTGAAGCCTTATAAGAAAAAAAAACAGACGATAAAATCATTATGCTGATGAAAAAAGGCCAACAAATTCGAACATTTTCATGCAAAATCAATATTCCAAAAGCTTTTTTTAAAGCGATAAAAACATATTTAGTAGACAACTAATGCATTTAAAATATTGAAAATGAAGATCCAGTGGTTTTTCAGGGAACTGAACAAAGCCTTTACGACATTTCCAACACGGTTGCCCGCATTTTTGCTCCCTTGCTTATCACGTGAGTTTTCAAACTTTTTTATTTGAAAAATCATCAAAAACAAGAAAAAAAAAATCTTAAAAAAAAAAACGTCGTATGGGTTATTAGCTTCAGAGGGAAGCTCGAAGAAGATTCAAGAAAAAAAAATTGAAGGCTCGAAGTAAAGTCCAATGAACATGGAAAACAGAGTAGTTCTTCTAAAAAGGATGGAAACTCTAAAATTCATTCTAAACTGCGTTTTAAATTGAACGTAAGGCAAGGAGAACTCACAAGGGTAAAAAATGGCAATGAGTGGAAATTTCCTCAACCTCGCTATCATCGGAAGTACCCTCAAAAATGAACTTGAAGACCATTTTTTCAGTCTGATCTACACGATGTTCGGTCCTCGACGCGCTTGGGAGTTCATGGCGATCGGACTTTTGCTGACTTCCGCCCTTTGGATCATTTTCGACCGCCGTTTGGTCCCATTGAAACCAATCAATAATTCCTATTCCGATACCCAATCCACTCACAGTGGAAACTTTACGGAAGAGGAAGAAGAGCAGAAAAATAATGTCATGAAATTTTAACTTCATTTTCTTTAAATTTGTAAACTTAATATCCAAACCCCCGACTAATAATGCCTCAACGTTGCATTAACATTTGTACATAATATTGATTTGAAACAAGTTTGCTGGGTTCTTTAAAGGGTCATAGGCGAAACTCAAAAACTATTTTGGAGAGAAGAGCTGCGCCTTGCTCCCGACAAGCTACTCTCAACTGTCCCACGATCTCATAGTTTATTTGCTTCTTTCTTTCTTTTCATACTGTGATCACTCCTACGGGAATATTTGTCCTATGAATTCATGTTTTTTGTGTTATATGTTTTGATTTCTGAATAAATATTTATGAAAATAAAAATGAAGTGAAAAAAGACGCACCAAGTAACATGTATCAGGAGGAAACAGTCAATCAACTCCAAAATGAAAGCTTGAAGATTCCGAAAAAAATTCAACACGTGACTACTTCGAAAAGCAAACTTTCTGAATGAAAACAAGCGGTGCATTTTGACAATTTAAATATAACTTTGCAAAGGAAACAAGGTGCAAAACACGAATTTACACAATGTTTGATGAAAATCATAAATCTTTATTTTACGCCAATTTTCATGGGCTCACTTTTGAAAAATTTTCGAAAGCCACGAACTACAGCTTCAAAACAAAGAAAAAATCAAAATATTGGAACAAAAATTGCTCAAATATTGAAATAGCGAGAAGGCAGAAAAAAAGAAGAAAAAAAGGATAAAAAACTAGAAATGCGCGTCGAAAATGTGGTTAGTGTATACACTTGTCTCTGCGTACATTTCGATCACTGTAATCGTCGATCCAAAAATAGGCTTATTGTCCGTTTTTTTTATCTCTGTAATAAAGATGGAAAGAAGCGAAAAAGCGTGTTGCTTTTGTAATTGGAACTAATTTTGCCCAGCACGACCTCATGGAATTGGGAATTTGTATCATTTGATGCCTTTTTTCTCATATTAAACCTCTTCATAGTCTGCTTATTTAATGCTATTATCAACGGTTTTTCCTCTCTTTAATATGATATAATTGTTTGTGTAACCATTGGAAAAGGGTTGAACAAAACAAAAAAGAGAGAAACAAAATGCAAATCCCCTCTGGCGATCTAAAACTAACCATCGCCATGCTCGACTCATTTTTCTCGCTTTTTCACTTTTTCGCGTACTTTCGAACATGCTCTTTTAGTACAGTTTTGTTTCGTTTGAAACTTTTTTTTTAATATTATGAAAGACCGTTGATTATTTCGTACGGCGGAATGTTGTAGGGTTTTTTCACCATGCGAGTGATCGTGGAGAGTTCATGGCCAGTCGTTTTTCTGATGGGACTTTTTTCCCTGATTCAAAGTACTCAAACGACTATGTTCGTCGCTACAATGTATCCGTATATGAAGAAGGTGATTTTCTTTTCTTATTTGTAAGATAAATGATTGATAAAAAAAGGAATTCTACAAAACCAAATAAACTTGCGTTTCAAGCAATGTATGAAATAACTTTTCGAAGTTCGAAGGTATTTTGCCGTTTCCATTCGAGAAGTCTTTCAAATAGTAAAACGAACTTGAAAAAAATTAATAAACATTTAGTTTTTGAAATTTTTTTCAAATATTAAAAAGGATGGGAAAAAAAGTCTTTTGATATACTTTTTTTCAAAGCCTGAATCCTTTTCGAATCTCCCGGAATCTTTTTAGATTTATGTCGTTCGTTCAAGATTTCCTTTCAGTGAAGTTTAAAAATGAAGAAATTCTCATTCATTTTTTACCTAATCGTTGAATTTTGTCTGAGTTACTTTTACCTGCTTTTTTCATTTTTATGACCTCACCGACGAGGGAAAAGAGAGCGCAGACAAGTGAGGTCTTTTCAAAATGGAAAAAAGCTATTTTATTTCTGGTTCTACTTTAGCTCTCAAAAAAAAAATTTTCTGAGATTCTAAAAAGGATCATTTTTTCCCATCCCAGCTTCACGCCGAAGCAAGTGAGCACAATTTCGGAATAATTGTCACAACGGCTGGAATCGGACACTGTATCGGATGTGCGGCGCTCGGATATTGGAGTAGTGTTACGGATAAGGTCGAAAATCTAATCTTTGCCGGAAAATTACGAAACTTTTAGATGAAATGGCCAATGATGGTCGGATTTGTGCTTACATTGGCATCGAATTTTGTATATTTGATGTTGGAAATGGTTCCGCGAGGCGGTGTTTTTTATATTCTGGTGTTTGCCAGGTTCCTCGCTGGTCTTGGGTTAGGTTGGTTTGCATTTATTAGCTAGGAATAGTTGAAAGAATGGTAGCGAACTCACAGATCTTTTTGAGATTCATTAATGAACTTTTCTCTGACTCATAAAGTAAAAATACAGAGACAAAAAAAAATAGAATAACTTGTAAGTCAGAAAAGTTGCTTTCGAGAAATATTGATCAGTTACTTACATATTATACCCTAAGCCTATTTTTTAAAAATTTATTCGAAGATCAGTCTAACCCCTAATTTTCAATTAAAGTTTGAAAAAGGTATACCAAAAATTCGACATCGATTGAGTCTTGAAAAAATATAGATCAGACGTACTATTTTAAGGAAAATCGAGCAAAGATTTTTTACGGGCTTTGAGAGGTCATTTACAAGTTTTTTTTTGTCTACCTATCAAGGGTCATCAACAGGTAATACAACGACGATGAGGACTTGCGCCGTGGCGAGTTCCTCCTCCGACGACAGATCTAAAGCGATGGCCGTTGTGGCCGGAGGAAGGGCTCTGGGTGTCGTTGTGGGGCCTGGTGAGTTTGGGAGGATTCGGACAGAAAAATGGACAATGAAGAAGGATTTTTGAGATAAATTTTCGATTTTGTGATAAACTCGTAAATCCCAGCCGCATAATGATGCTGTGGCTGTGGGAAACGCAAAGAGAAAAACCAAAAAAATCTCCTTTTTTCGAGAAATGTTTGGAGTTGACTCTTTTCTTTAAACTGCTCATAGATTCGTTCAACCTTTCAATTTGATATTAGATTTACTGATGAAGTCCAAAAAGTCCTGACTTTTGAAAAAAAGGGAGTCTTTCTCAGCGCCATTTCACATCCTTTTCTAAAACAATAAAATTATTGATTAAAATTTTTCCAAGAAAATCACCAATACAACACCTGTGGTCAAAAAAAATGTGAGAAAAAGCCCCAAAACATGATAAAGTATCAAATCTTACAAGTGATCAGCTTTTTCTACTCTTAACTACTCTCCAGCTCTCCAACTAATCTTCCTCCTGGTCCTGGGCGAAGATGGCATAAGCCTTCCAATCATCAATCTTCACTCAAACAACGCCCCAGCCGTGTTAGGAATTATATTGACCTTATTTGGATTGCTGTTTTCTCTGCATCCATTCGTACAAGTGGAAGAATACGCCGTGGCGGAGAGTATGAAAAATATGGTGAGTTACTTGAGACCGTCTGACCCGTCTGCGCTCTCTTTTCTCTCATCTCTCAGACTGAAACATGAGAGAGAAGAGAGCACAGAGAAAGAAGACAGAAGGAAGACAAGAGAAACAATTCAAAAATGCAGGAAGACGACGAGAATTATCCAGAACCGGATCGAATCGCAATGTTCGTTTGTGTATTGACAAGATATGTCCAGCATTTTACGCAAATCGGCTTGGAGACGTAAGTTTCAAGAAGTCAAAAAGCGCGGCCGCATTTGGAATGGCTGAAAACGTTGACTTGCAGCTTTATGCTTTCCGATGCTCTTGCGCGAAAGTTGTTTTGGGTCGGGCGGTTAATTTTGAAAGAAATGCGAAGATGGTGGGGTTCTTCCAGCTTCTAAACTTAAAAACTTGAAAAAATTTACTATTTTCAACAAAAATCGATTCTTTTCGATATGAAAACAAATTTTCAACAGAAAAAAGGGGTTTTTCATATTTTGGCTGGAGTAATTCTTAAAAGGGGCGGAGCCTGGCAATTACCTGATTAAAAAAATTTTTGAGTTGTGCAGTTGTTTTTGATGAAAGATTGAGCTCAAAAAAAGTAACCATTCTTTCAAAAAAAAAGGGGGTTAAGCCATTCCCAATGCGCCCTAGCGTCGAAAAATTTCAAAAGTTCTCGAATTAATAAAAAAAGGGGTTTAATGCTGATTATACCTTTTTTTCTTGTTGATTATCTCAAAGTTTATTATTTTCGAACCTTATTTGTTACCTTGAAAAAAACCTTTTAAAAAAATCGAAATTCAAGCCTCGCCCCAGTCTACATCATGATGATGTTCTCCGTCCGAAGGGAAGAGGCGGTCGGGACGATTTCTTCGATTTTCCTCGCCACTGGAGTGATCTCTTCGGCCCTTTACATCGCCATGATTTCCTCTGGGCTTTCCAGCTTGTAGTTTATAACTTTGCTCAAGAAAATATAAATCTGTTTCAGAATCAACACAAGAAAATGCAATATCGCTGTGCTTTTGGTGTTTATCGGTTACTTGCTCTCGACCTATCAGTGGCACTTTTTACAGCACTACGTTAAGCAATCGACTGCGGATGGTATATTGTTTAGTTCAAAAATTTTTCTTTTTAGGAAGAAAAAAACATATTTGGATAATTTGTAGTGGCCACGTTTTGACATTTTAGAAGCCACTATAGTAGTCAAATTAGTGGCCACTTAAGGGTTTAAAAGTTAGTGGTCACTATAGAGTTGTAAGTGCTGCTACTAGACCACTGAAAATTTTAGTGGCCACTTCAGGGGTCAATGGATCAACATAACTGGTCCAATCTGTTTTTTTAAAATTGTCAGAGTTAATGGAAGGAATACTGGATAAAAAACTACTTAAGTGGCAACTATAGAGGTGGGTTTAGTGGCCAATTTAGTGTCCTCTCCAATTATTCATTGGCGAGCCTCTATAGTGGCCTCTGAAAATTTTCCCAGTACTTCCAACATGTTTTCACTTCAAAACCGAAAATCTCCATTTTTTAACTGCTCCCATTTCTGAAAAAAAATTAACTTTAACTAGCTATATTGAGAGCTTTCTATGCAAACCACGGCTTTGAATTAAAATTTCTAAGCTTGAAAAAAAACTTGTAGCGCTGGGAATGGCTCGACGTCCGATGCTAAACTGCTTGCGCTAGTAGGACTAAAATCAGAATAGCTCATGGCAACGCGACGCTTAAAGCCATTCTCAGTGCGACCGCGACCCAATGAGAAAAATGAAGAAGTTGAGGTCTTGACGGAGGATGCGATTTCGCGAAGTTCCCCTGGTGTTGGGATTTGAATACTTCTTCGGAATGGGTTAGAACTATCATGAAATCCGGTTAAACTATCATTTCCAGGTATTTTTCGTTGGCTATATGATTTCTTTCGGCGCCTGCGTTCCTTTCTTGACCGTCACGGATGCGACTCTTTTTTCGAAGCTTCTGAACCCCTTGCAGCAGGTTTTGAATCCAAAAATGAAATATATAGTGGAAGAAAATCCATTAGGCAACTTGACTACGAATGCGCCCAAAAATTATCTAGAACTACATAATTTAGTACGATTTTGAGTACAGCGTTAGAAAAGCAAATAGGAACGACAGAGGGGTCCCTATAGGGGTTTAGGGTCTGAAGCATAAGTGGTCCCTATAACGTCTTTTAATTTTTGGTTCAGACTTGCGAATCAAAAAAACAAATTGATGAAAACTTCCTCTGTTGATGTTTTTATCCGAATAACGCTAATTTATTGAGTATATAGGGAGCACTTTGGAGTTTCTAAAAAAGGACCCTCTATTTTTTCAGAGAAAGCTTCCATGCTTTAAGGACAGCTTCTCAGTGAATGAAGTTTGAATGAAGGATTAAAAGATCTACTAGAAAAATAGAGAAAAATCGAGAAAAAAAATCTCAAGTTTCCGCTTTTCTAACCAAAGTTCAGACCGATAACATTATTAAAAAAATCTATTAATAATTTTTTTACTCAAAAAAAGAATAAAATAAAATGATCAAGTTTAAGGCCGCCCAACAAAGTCTATTCGATATTTCCAGTACATTCGCCAAAGTGGTCGCTCCAGTGCTTGTGACGTCAGTTTGATCTTTGCTTCTTTTTTTTAAATTCTTTTTCTTAATCTCTGAAACATCTATCTTTTTTTATTTCTGTAGTTTTTTGCAGGAGATGCTCTGTCAACCATCTTTCGCTTCGAAAAACTTAAAAAAGATTAAATTTTTGTATAACTTACGTAGGACTTCATTTTTTTGCCCATTGGGGTGGTTCTAAATAAATCTCCGCTTTGATAATCTAGAAGTTTCAAACTTGTCACTAACTAATCAAAAATTTATGGATATTCCATTTCCAGGGCGATCTACACTTACTACGGACCTCGACGGGTCTGGGAAGTCCTCCTAGTTCAATTAATAGTAACCGCGGGTTTCTGGATCGGTTTCTCCAAAAGAATGGTCCCATTGCATCCAAAACCTAGGCCTGTTTTCACACTTTGGTAGAAAATAATTCGAAAATTTAACTTTTTCCCCTTTTTTAAAATGACCTTCGTTTCATTTGACCCTAAGATTATTCAAAATTCTCACTTTTGAAGCAAATTTCTGAAAAATTTCAATGTTTTCATAACTCTTCTATGTGCAATTGGATGTATATATTGATTGTAATAAAACTTAATAATTGATGAAATATTGAAAATGGTAGTAAACTAAGAAAAAAAAAGAAAAAGAAGCATCTGACCAGGGATAAATTTGTTGGAATTGAGAAAAATGAAGAAGAGAGTGAGGTAAATGCATAGGGAGGCAGAGAAGATAGAGAAATATTTTTAAAGGGAAATTCTGGGGTTAATCATTGATTCATCAACAACCTGAGGAATATAGGAAAAAAAAAATAGTTCCCGCAAAAGTTTTTTTAAACGGTAGACGGAATAATGTGGCAGAAGTAGAGGTTTCAGACATTTTCACGATACCTCTTTTGTACAGAGGCAACATCTGAAGATTCGAAAAGCTGGCTAGTATTTTGTCTATCCAAAACAATTTAGAAGCAATGGCTGCCTGAAGAGAAATTAGAGAAGAAAAATAATTCTTACTCTCTGCGTCTCTCCAGGAAGTTTCTATTTCTCTTCCCTGCTTGGTTGCGATGTTTTATTCGAATTATGAATTTCGAGAATGGCTGTCCGCTGATCTCACTATCAGAGAAAGCTTTATTTTATTTAAATCGAAGGAAAAAATATCTACACTTTGAAGAAAAAAGCAAATTTATGAAAAAAAGCGGAAAAGAATGAAATTTATTCTGGACGGGTACGGCCACTCGAACGTTCCAATGTTTGTTTGACACCTTCCTTCCGTGGTCTGAAGTGGACTCTGGCGAAAAAATGAATAACTGGAATTGGAAGATGTGAAAAAAGGAAAAAAAAACGGATTCTAATTGAAACAAAAAGCTAAGAATGCCAAAAAATATTTAGATTGGTGTCCTTAAAATTTCATGACTTTCAGACGAAAGGGGAATGGAAAACGAAAGTTCGAGCTTCCTGGATTAAATTAATAGAACTTTGAAACAGTTAGTTGAGAGCCAACACAATTTTTTTTGCTCAATGTGTTTTTCTGGCAACCCTTCCAATTTTTTTCAGCTTCTGACCTCATCATAAATTTCAAAAGTCATTGAGTTCTGGAACTTTTTAAAGTTTCTTCAAAAAAAAAAAGCAATCTTTCCATTGTTCTAGACCCTTTTTTGTTTTTAAGAATGCCTGGACTCTGAAAACTTTTTTAATAACTTTGAAAGCCCCTCCATACAGAAAAATTTTTAATAAAGAGCAAAACTTCAAGAAAAGTGCATGTCTCGGACACATTATGGTTATGAGAATGAGAATTGCCTTTATGTGTGGCCAAGAAAAATGCTTTTTTTCTAACGTTCTAGTGTTCGAATTACCTTCCTCAACGAGTTTCTCATACAAACAGTATATCCTTTTTTAGAAGTCCCCGAAAATCGAATGAGACCTCCTTGGGGGCCGGCTTTGCCCTTTTTTGGGGACGACAAATTGCTTTTGAAGAAGAAAGGGAGAAGCGTTCCGAGCCGCTGCAACTAAATGAATCTGCTCATTTTCTTTTCTCTCATTGCTTTGCCTCCCGAAAAAGGAGGAAAAAATGCAACCGCTGACACATCCGCTGGAAAAAGAGAAGAAGTACTTTTTCTCGACGCAGCAAGTTTTTTTTTGCCAAAGAACAACAAGAATCAACGAAAGTTTCGGCTTGTTGCACGTCGTACGGTGGTTTGAAAAATCGCAGACACTTGCGCGATGTTCCCTCGGTATTTAATAACACGCGCATTTTTTTATGTGTTTTTTTAAAAATTTCTTTCGTATTCTTTCGACTCATATCTTTTACTTGATGAGTATGGGCTTTTCTTAGGAGTAAATTAGCAGAAAATTTTGGTTTGACTCAAATTTTCTGTCTCCATCAAAAAAATAACTAGTATGCTCGTCTGGTTTTCATTATTTCAATTTCACGTTTCATTTGTCTCGTTTCCTACTTTTTTCACTTTCCTTTTCAGGTGACTTGTCGAAATGAAGCAAGATTATAAAAACGCGTTTTCAGTGAGATCAGCGATGTCGAAATAGTCACGAAAAAAACAACCGATTCGATTGGATAGAGGTACTTTTATATTTTATTTCCACTTTTAAATTATGGGCGAAATTGTTCAGAACTTCATTATGGTGAACAATAAGTTCCTAAATTATAGAAATTATAGTTTTCTGCTGGAAAATACAACTCTCTGCAAATAATCCAAGTGTAATCCCCCATATGTTCGTGTGAAAAAGTGCAAAACAGTTTAGACAACTTGTTTCTATGGGCATTTCATGGTTTTCAGCGAATTAACTTTATTTTTGTCTGTAGAGAAAAACCGATATTCTTTTTCGAGCAATAGCAGAAAGGAGAATCTTATAACTTCTGCTGGAGGCGTTTTTCAAGCTGTTTCCACTTGAGAAATGGAAAATTAACGATTCCGAACAGAGTCTTTGGAATATTTTGTACGTTGTTTCTTTCCAGGAAGTTCGCTTTGAAAATTTCATTGACCAGTTTTTTTTGCCCAATTTTGGACCTTTTTTTCTCATTTTAAGGTAAGGATTTTTTTTTACTCCCGCAGTTTTGTCTTAACAAGCCCATTTTTTGAAATGTTCTGTTCAATTTTTCGAAGTTTTCCAGTCAATTTTCCAATTCTTAAAATTTGAAGTTGATAAGTCCAACTGATTCGATTCAATATAACTTTTTTTTTCATTTTTAAACGATATTTGTGTCAGTTTTCAACGAAATTTGAAAACTATAGAAACTATGAAGTTTATTCGCTTGTCAAAACTATCCCGAATATTCCCAAAAAAGGTCTCAAGTATCAATTTTCTAAAAATCTGTCAGAACAATCCTTATAGTACTAAAAAGGGATTCTGAGAGCCTCAAGCTGCACAACATCCTAGTTTTTGAGAAAATTTGTGCACAAAGTCAGTCGAAAAGGCCATTTTTGTAGCTTCGAAGCTTTTTCTTGAAGTCTGAGAAGTTGTGCAGATTAGGACTTTTAAGACTTTAATTTGGATATTTTGCCAAATTTTCAGAAAGTTCCCAATCGCAAAGTTAAACGATCTCCCTTGACTTGTGTGTTTTCGGGAAACTTTTAGAAGTTTTTCTTTTTGTTCAACCTTGAGAAATATATGAAATGCCTGTCGACGTGATGAATGTCAACACTGGGCGAAATTCATTCATAAACGTGACAGAAAGCATCGATCATCGGACACGTGTGTCTGTGCGCGAAAAAGATCAAACCTAAGCAACTTTCCTTTGTTTCTTTGTTGTCCGGTCCGGCCGGCCGTGTCGTAACTTTCGAAGGATGAGTGAAGAAATGAATAGAGAGATTGACTTTTCCGTGTCTGGCACTTGAACCCGTTAATCTGAGCCTTTTTGAGCCTACAAAATGAACTAAAACTTAAAAAAAAAAAATTAAGCCTGACGGTAATTTTCGGAAAATAAGAGGTACCTCTCACAAGGAAAGTCTTCAAAAGGCGAAATTTGGAAATTCTTATCATTCCGCTAGGAATATCTTTAAATATATTGATGGAAATCCAAGTGTTCAAATATTATTGTTCAAAGTACACGAGAAAATTTATTTCCGTTTTCGAAAAAGATAATTTTCGAGAGAGCTTTTTTGAAAATTTTAAAAGGGCGCGTGGGTGTTTTGTGTCTAACCATTCTTGCAGCTTTCTTTTAATCTTGTTTTCGAAATACCCCATGAGAAAACTAGCAAAAAGTTTAAGAGTTTTAAAAGGAATTCTGAAATCTTTGAGTTTTAATGGAAGAACAAATGTATAAAAGCTATAGTCGGAAGCTCTTTATTGGTTTCAGCTCCGATCTTTTCAATCCTGTAATTTTTTCTCATCTTTCAACACGATTCTAAGAACTTCATTTTTTTATCGGTTTCTATTCATTTGAAAATAAGATGATTCAATGAACCAGAATCAACCTTTCTCTATTTGTTTCAGGAAAAAAACTTGGTAAATTTTTTAGGTTCAATATAGCGATTTTGGTTTTGCCGAGTAGCCAAAAAGTCTTTAAATATATTCGGATACTAAGTTTTTTTTTAGTCATTCAAAGTTCCTATTTTTTTTATAATCCAGTGAAGATTTCTTCAGTTCACACCCCTTCACGCATCGAAATAGCTCTGTTATTGGGCCTCATATAATTTTTCAAGGATTTTTTGGTTTCTCGGTCCGTTCCCAGGTCGTTAGGACATGGTTTCAATATGGAACCTTCTGAAAGTGCAACTGCTCGGCCCATGGGAAAGCGCAGAAATTGCGTAAGAAACGCATTGGAACTCCCTTTCGAGGCGCTGGTTTCGGAAAGAAACCAGGGCCGGTGGCGTAACTGGCGGTGCCTTCTCTTTTGTGCCGTCGTCTGGGGCGACGTGTACTTTTATAAAGGAGATGAAGATCTTAGGTTGTAAAATGGTGGATTTTTAGTTTCATGGGAACGTGTTGTATGAGAAAGGGTTGAAAAACAGAGCTTTTCCAAAATATTAAATTAGTTCAGTTGTTTCGAAACACATTATGCTCTGTTTACGCTATTTTTCGAAGTTTTCGTCCTTTGAAACGCAACTTCTACCTTGGAACAAGAAAGAAAAATCCCTAAAGATCCCTCAAAAATGTCTCCTTGGAGGGCAATAAAATGACACGGCGGCGCCATTCTGAAAAAGGACACGAACTAGTGGAGAAAAGGAGATTTATTTTGCGCCCGACGTCGTTCGGTTTTGATGTGTCTGTGTTGTGTTGCAAATACGAGACTTCGTGGGTGGTCCTCAGACGAACTTTTGACGACGACGTTTTTCGGCGATTCCGAGAGCTCATCATGGTCTTAGTTTATACGAAAAGTAGGATTTACGGCGAGTTTTTCTGTTCCTCTCGTGGTGTTCGGTTTTGTAGTTCCCTTTGTGGGAGGTCTGTAGAAAAAAAAGGGCAAAAAGATTGTAGAAGGAGAAAAATAGGGTGGTTAAACGGAAAGTCTGAGTTTTTTGTAGTGGAGAAAGTGCAGGAAAAGATTGTAACGAAGAAATTAGGATGCAAAGTAGGTTTGGCTTTCTTGTAGGTTTTCAATTTTGGAAAGAAAGAAGTAAGAAGTTTTAATGTTTTAAATTTGGTTGGGAAGAAGGCTCAGCTTTTGAACCCCAATTGAAAAATTAATTGCAACATATAAAGGCGAAACGAGCGAATCGTGATTTTCTTAATCTCTTCGACATTTTTTCTGTTTAGAGAACTTTAAAATTCAGCTTGAATCTTGGAGAAGATATTTTGCCATCAGAAAATTACAATTGTGGTACCCCTTTCTCTTTTCTTGATGGAAATCCGGCTATCAAGTTTCTGATATTCCTGTTTTGTATGAGAAAAGGGAGCAAGTAGACTTCACTTGAAAATTAAATGGGTAAAAAGAACTTGAAAAGTGTTATCCAGCCTTTTTTGTAATTAACTTCCAACAAACATTGATTTTATAGATTACCTATGATTTTATTAATTTTTTTTTATCAGGTACAAGAGAGACTCATTAATTTATTTATCCCTGAAGAATTCATTTTTTAAAGGTTTTCAGACCTGATATTTCCTTGTTGCGTCCTTCGCACTGAAAATAGAACATCTCAGTTTGTTTTCAAAGACCTGAGGTCTAGCTTTTTGTACTTTTATTGAGGAAAAGGACGGGAAGAGAACTGAATGAGCAGGTAATTGCATTGAAAAGGAAAAAATGTGGTTGGAATTTTTCTTCCGAGGAGGTCTTTTTGGAGCTTTTATGTGTATCGAAGGTGGAAGGTCTAGGAATCTTCAACTGAAAGAGGATTTTAAAGATTGAGAAACCGAAAATAGATAGGTTCTGTACTATTAAGAAGGTACCTTATGGATTTTTTCGTATCGCGAAATTCCCTGCAAAAATTGTCAGTATCAGAAGAGGATCTGCCCCTCTTGATTTAGGTTTATCTAAAAAAAAAAAGATGAGTTTTCCTCAATTTGCACAGTCTTTTGATCCCTTGAATCGCTTTCGATTCGAAGCGGTTCAAGACGCGGTTGGTTTAGAGATCAAAATCGGTCCGCCGCCGTAGACAGAAAAATGGGCGGCGTCTGTATCGAAACCGAAAGATACACACTGGCCAAGATGGAGAAGAGAAAAGACAAGGAAAGATACACACACACGCATCACGGCTTCTGGTCTCCAAAACGCAACATTTTCGCGTGGCGAATGGCGGAAATCGTCGGAGGCCAAGAGGGACTGCCGATCACCCGAATCTTTCCTTTTTTGTTGCTTAGAGAGAAGTTCGGCACTAATTCTAGCGGTTTTATACTACTTTGGACTTTTGGACTTTTGGAAATTTGCGGAAAATTTTTAAGTTTTGATAATATTCTGTGCCGTATGGGAGTTATTGACGAACTGATGGACTTTCTGTGGGATTTGAAGAATTTGGGATGGACTTATCATTGTATTATCAAGAAGGTTTATAGGAAACTCGACACAAAAGTTTTTTTGCTTTTTCTGTGAAATTTTTATAACCCTATTGGTAAAATTTTACGTCTATCTGCACCTTTCGAACTTCAGAAACTTAATTGACAAGATTTTAAGTTTTAGCCTACTCGCCACAACTTGAAACAGTCTGACCTGGCTGCGCTCTCGTTTCTCTCACCGTTCAGAGCAGAGAAAGGAGGGCGCAGAGAAATCGGAACTTTTCAGTCGTGACCAATGGAGTATATCTGAAAAATATGGGCATTTTTGAAGTTGTCAATAGTTTGTTTGTGGATGTTTCCAGTTAGAGTAACCAGTGACTCATGGCGTTTTTTTTTGTTCGAACTTCAAATCGACCAGAAAAGCCATTTTCAAATAAACTTGAGTTTTTAATGGCGTCAATTTTGAAATACAGAAGGTCATTGATTTAGAGCTTCAGTATGACTAACGTACAAATTTTCGAGCTTTTTTTTCCACAGTTTCTAGTCGAATTATTCCCGGAAGTAATTGTTCATCACCTCAAATGATAATGATAAATTTGATGACGGGAAACCGGTTTCAAAATCAACACTTACCACGCGTTTCACGTAATTCTGAGCGATTATGGCGCGTCTGTGACCCGATGCCATTAATCAGGTGGCGTATCCGTGTCGTCGCAACTTTTCCGCTGCTGCTGCTGACGACCTTGCGGAAGGTATCGAGGGGCGTGGCTTGGCAGAAAAACCTTTTTCAGTTTTGCAAATGAAACATAAACATTTGGTTTTTTTTTTGTTGCAAAATGTATCGATTAAATTTTTTTTTTTTGAGTGTAAGCGCTTGAGTAGTGTCTTTGAATACGTTTGCTTTATTTTTATTTATTTTTGATGCCCAAAAAATCGTCAGCCTATGTTCTTTGAATGACCGCATGTAGACGCGGTCGCGTTGCGGTCAGAATTCGGCCTGTAGACGATATTGATTCTACAAGAGGCTTGCTATGATAGTTCCTAATATCCTTGCGCGCAAGTTGTTTTGAGTCGGATGCTCTTTGAAGTTACTGCATCGCAGCCGCTACGCTTTGAGCCATTCTACATGCTTCTATGGTCTTGTAGATGAAATATTATTTCTTCTGTTTGTCTGCATAGTTCTATAGATCATTATTTGTTTACGTCTTAGATTTCATCTTAGTAGTGGTTTTGAATGAACCGGCTCAATTTATATTCAATTTTCTTGTAGATTAAGAATATTTTGACAAAAAGTAGTCCTTTCATACTTTCTTGAGAAACCGCACGTAGAATGGCTCTGTTAAGTCGCGTTTTGAACGATTATGAGTAAGCAGAATTTTAATTTTCACTGTCAAGATTGATCAAGTTCTTATAAATGTCCCTTCGCGTAAGTAGTTTTTTTGTCGGGTACGATTAAAAACCGTTTTGCCGCCGCCACACGTTGAGCCATTTCACGTGCGACTGTTGGCTTTTAAGTTACGGTGAATTAATTAATGACTGGATCCGTGATACGGTGGCATCCGTCTCAAAACGATTTACGTGCCATCGTGAAGCGAGCTATATTACAAGTCGCCCAATGATCTCTAAACCGCTACGCGACCGCGCCGCTCTGAGCCATTCCAAACGCTGGCCTGATTAAAGTTTCTTTATTACAGTACCTTTCATCGTAACTGCGACGCGTCTTCTCAACGCGTCACGGTCTCTTCATTTTTTGATCTTTTAGTGGACCAATAAAGTACAGAGGAAAATTGCAACATTGCGATTTCACTGATAAGTACATGAAATGTTGCGTTTTTAAGTTTTACGACGCCACTGTCCCCGCCGCTGAATTAATGATTGGCTTCACTATTTGATAGTGCCATGGAGGTGATAATTCGATAATGATTATAGCCCCGGGTACGCCCCGGTACTCTACATTCCGGACGTTTTGTTGGATTCGACTTTCGATTTGCAGTAATTTGTGTAATCTGGGATTTTTGTTTTTCGTGAGGCTGAAAATTCTTGAATTTTGATAGTATAATCTTCATCTTCGAAAGTTTGGAGTTTTAAATAAATTGAATTTTTTTGAGATCTGAAATTTATTTCTCAAAGTTCATATACTCAGTTTTCGAAAAAAAAAACTTCCAATTCCACTATCAACAAAAGTTATTCGGGTGTCTTTTGTCTCTGTTTTCTTCTAACGTATTTTTCCATTTCATGCCATGGAAAAACAGTTCCTTCCGTTTTTTTTTATCGGAAGAAGCGTTCTTCTACAATAGCTTCCCAGAAATTTCTCAGAACTTCTTTTTTTCTTTTTTACTATGAACACTTATGAAAAGGCGCCATTTTTTGTCGTTTTTTCTCAAATTTTACGAGTTTATGAGCTGAATTTCTCTTTGATTATCCATTCAGATAGTGCACATAATGTTAAAAAGGTTGCAAATATTTTTTTTCTATGAGATTTCACATCTTCAAAAACCATTTCTCACCGAAAGTTGTGATGATAACACGCCTCGCAAAACGATAAAATGCGCATATTTGACCTTGAAAAAACCATCTATCCATTATCATCGTTCACATGTTTTCGAATTGATTATTGATGAAATTATCTTTTTTTAATTCTGACCATTTTGTGGGGTAATCTGAGTCAAGTATGAGAGGCACTCTGGCCACGCCTCTTTTTCACGGGAACCACGCCCACTTGTGGTCACTAGGCTATTTTTAGGGTAGTTTTGTTTGACTGGTAGTATTCACTTTTCTTTCAAACAATTTCACTCATTTTTTGTTCTTTTTTCAATGATCTCACACTAACAACTGTTCTATCGCTTTTAGAACTTTATAAAATTTTCTATGCTCCTTTGAAGTTCAACTCTCTCGTTATTTTTCCTTCAGCTTTTTCTTAATTATTTTTTTAAGCATAACTTCGGGGAGCTTATTTTATATTTGAAATTTCGATTATGAAAAATTTATTTTTGGCTTGTGATCAACCGATGTTTCATTGATCCAGAAGAGAGTTCTTGAAATTTTTCTTTTTTTGTTTATTTTTCAAGGTTTTCAAGCAATCATCGTCGATTTTTATGATGATGAGGCTCAGAATTTGTTTCTAGAACTTTAAAATACAGCTGAATTCCACTCATCAAAAAAAAAAAATGAATAAAAAGGTTTCCGTTATAATTTTAAATTTAGTGTATTATTGCTTTTTCCCCTTCTTACAAAAGATCTGCATTGTCTCATAAGCTTTTTTGGTACATCCGCTCAAAAAAAAGCAATATTTTTTTTTCCATAATTTTGCTAGACACTCAAAGTTCTCTCGAGAGCTTCAGAACCTGTGTTATTGAGTAAAACTCACATATTTTTGACCCAAGCAAGATACGTTTCACACAAAGGACTTGTTTGGAATCGAGGTTTTAATTAGTGCTTTCTTTCTTTTGTTGAAAATGTGTATTAATATCGCTCTGACTTGGCCTCTTCAGCGGATTATTATAGAAGAGAAATCGTTCTTTCTTTAAGTCGCCGAAATCATCTCCTGTCTTTGAAAAACATTAGACGATTTTGATAACTATTCATGGTAATTTTTTCATTTGAAAAAATACAAGTATTTGAAAGTTACGTTCAAATGAATCTGTTTTTTCAAAGTGTATCATACCTGCTCAAAAGTATGCTTTTCCCGAAAAAACTCAATTCAATACAAAAAGGCAAGTTTTCAGTTACGTAATTTGATAATAGATCCGTAGCTCGGGAAATAAAATCGAGATCCAACAAAAGAAAGGCAAAAAGTTTCAAAGCGGTCCACCGCCCATTTTCGGGTGACAAGGCACACATTAAAAGCCGTGAATAACGATCTCGGCGTCGCTTTTTTGTCCATTTGATCGAACCGCTCTGTTTGTATTAACCATTTAGTAACAAAAGTATGAAGCATTTTGTTAGAAAAGTTAGTTGTTGGGATAAAATACTTAACATGTACGAACACAAACAAAGAGCATATTGCTTTCAGCGACTTGACCCGGATAGTTTTTAAATAGTAATAATAATAATCTCCCTTGTCAGGACGCACAAGTGATTGGGATATAGTTAGAAATGTGAGATAACGAAACAACAAAGCCAAAATGATCACATGATGCCCTAACGAGCAAAATGGCGGCCAGTTTCAAAAAAAGTGCGAGAAGGCATCCTTAAGGAAGGAATAATTAATTAGGAGAATTATGTTATTTTCGGAATAGTAGTGTGTAATAAATAACAGATGATTATTTATTTTGCACACTCCTCATTTCTCAGAAATCTGAAAAGGTTCATTCAAATTGCACTTTATTCACCCTTGTGTAAAAGAAAGAAACTTTGACTTGAAAGTGGAAAATTCGATCAATATTACCAGAAAAATTCTTGCCAGAAGGAAGTTCCAATTTTTGAGAAAATTTTGATATTCTTGATTTCACTGGATGACTTGCAACCCTGCGGTTGTAGAGAATGAGTAGCCGGTTCAACCTAACCGCAACGCGTTGAACTATTCCTGGCAATCTCTATAGGTTTTAGAGAATAGAAAGGAAATATATTTATTTGAAACGTGGCTACGACAAGAGTACTGTATGTGAAAGTCCGCATTAGAGTGTGCAGTTTGCGTGTATGCACAGTTTGAATAGTCCGATATCCGCGTTTATCGGTTTTTAATATTAAAAATTTTTTTAGTTTTTTTGTTTTATTATAGGTCAGAATGAATAGTTGATGCAATTCAACTGTTTCCTTAAATAGTTGTAACCCTATTTCGACAAAATTTAGAGAAAAAAAAACTGGAAACAAAGAAACGCAGATATGGTACCGATCAGAATGGCAAACACGCAAAAATCACACGCCAAATGCGGACTTTCACATACAGTACCCTTCGGAAAATAAACAATTGCCCTTGTCATAGGACCGAAACGTGCGTGATTCGATGCAAATATGTAGATAACTCAATTCCGATCCTTTTTTCCATGTCCTTCAATTTGTTTAGCTCGACTTTTTTGTTGACCAAATCGGCGGACCCATCCATTCGGCGTGTGAAACACCGGCTCGTTTTTTATTTCACCGCTTTTTTTGCCATTTTTGGTCCATCTCACTTTTTTTGGATCAAGTTACGATCCGAGATTTCGGTCCGCAGCTGCTTTGTGGTAAAAGTCTGATAGATCAAGTAGAAATCGGAATTTTTTGCTTTCCTTGGATGAAAAAAATTGAGAAGTTGTATTTGGATCATAGGATCTTAAAAGAAGCTTAAAATATTCTCATTTTTAAAATGAGAATATAAAAAATAGAGAATTTCAAAGAAAAGAAAATTTAACGGTAAGTGACAGAAAGTTTACAAATCAAGATTTTTCTGAAAAGAAATTTTTAAATTTTTTTCGCCGAAAAGTCTAGAAAAAAATCAAGCTTTCAATCAAAAAAAAATTTTTTTGAAATGATCCAATTTTTTTCTTAGAGATAGTTATTTCATTCACCTTCTATAGAAAAAAATTCCGTCATTATCTAAGTTTTCAAAGGATTTTGAGGGGAAATTTATTGAAATTGGCATCCATGCTCTGATCTTGGCTAAAACACAAAAAACTTATATTTTTTGGTTTTGAAATACAATTTTGTATTTTGATTTTTCAATTCAAAAACATCTTTCCATTACACATAGCCAACCCCTCAAGCTTCTTTCATACGAAAGGACGAACTCGATGATCTTCGAAAACCACAGCGACAAATGCTCCGAATGTTCTGCCGATGGGTAAACACGGCTCAGTGATCATTTTTCTATCAGGCGCTCACTGATAAAGCCAGAAGGAGCTTTTTTGCAACGACACACGAACCACACACACATCATACAGAAAGCATGTGATTTGTATAGCTGCGGTGGGAAAAAATAGCCTCGAAATGTTGGCAGTTGTTCGCTCCACGGATAACGCTTGCAATTAATCTCGCAGTGTCTGATATTCACAATTTAGTTCCTTTAAAAAGGGGAAACCCTAGAACATTAAGCAATAGAAGTACAAGGAGAAGAAAAGTTCAAAAAAACGAGAAAAATTGAGATTTACTTGTAGGTTGGAAGAGTGGTCTTATTCGAAAATTTCCAGGTTTTCACAGAGTAGAGATAGAGAAATGGGGAGATCGGACAGGAGAGACGCTAGAGAAAGAAGGAATCTTCGCTTCTCTAGCGTCTCTTCAGGCCGCCGTTGATCTCTCGTTTTTATTCAGGATGAATTTTCTTTTCACGAGATCCAATCCAGTTATCTGAAAAGTTCAATGCCTAGTATTTTTTTTTCCATTAAAGCTGATTCATTTGGATTTTCTGTCTCATATTGAATAATTTTGAATTTTTTGAGCTAAAATTCCGACTTCCTTCGGATCTTACTTAACATGAAGATAACTATCGTAAAAAGTGAACGTTTGACTTCTTTCTTCTCAAGATTAGCCATGGAGCACTCATTCACCTCCCGCGGCGGTTTCTTTCGATTCATCACAAAAAATGTTGCGAAACACTTTGCAAAACTCGAAAAAGGCTGTTCAGACAGTCGGAATCTGAATAATTTTGGAGGGCCACCCACGAAGCTTCCAATTTCTTTATGAGGCCCTCGTCTGCGACGAATCGGAAACTGTTTTTACGCGCAATTTAACGGTTTCTCCCCCGTTTTTTAAGTTGTCTGGCCTGTCTGCGGAAAAGATGTACTTTTATGGTAATCCGTATTGGTTTTGGACAGTATTGACCGGAGTTTTGAGGTTTTCAAAGGTCTTTGGGAGGTATGAGTTGAGAGAAATATTGAAGAAAATAAGAGCGAATTTTTGAGTATAATCTAAAATTACTGGTAATGAAGGCCTAAAGTATGAACAAATACCAGAAGTAAATTTTTTTTTTCGATAAGAAAATGATCTTCTTTGAACCTATCCCATCCGAAAGTCATTTATCAACTTTGTTTTTTGATCTTCCTGGCGCTATTCCAAACATCTTCTCTCTTCTTTTTGTAAACTTTGTTCAGTGATTTCTGACTTTTTTTTCTGTCTTATTTAAAATGGAAATGATTTTCTAAAAAATTAAAAAAAGAAATCTTGGAAAACTTTTGAGAAAAGTTCCTCAGGTGAGTTATGACTCTTATTGGCTGGCCACGCCCATTTCTTGAAGTTTTTAAGAAGCCGCTAATTGTGAGATCAGTATTATTCAAAAATAAGAGAAAAGAAATAAAATCTTTTTTTCGTAGCTTTGGTTGATAAAAGTTTGATTTCATTTTTTTTTAAACCAACTCTTTAGAACGTTTTAAACCAGACCAACATTTTCCTTGTGTGCGAATATCGATTTTTGTTTGAATCTTCATTATTCATCTCATAAAAGTTCATTTTTTATTGGAACTGGCTGAATTATGAGAGATGATCGTTTCAGATGTCGAAAGAGGGTAAATTGGACGAATACGCGCATTTGGGAATTTGGGACGTGGTTCGGAGGAGTCCGGTGGCGACGACTGATGCACAGAATTGTCAGTTTCTTTTTTTTTTTTACTGTTTCACCTTTTTTTGAAACTTTTAAGGAATAAGTTGAGTATTAGGTCGGTGGAAAGAGCAGAAAAGTGAGAACAAAAAGAAATTTTTTGACTAGTTTAAAGCCTAACCAAGATACTTTTAGTTATATTTCTGCTGAAAGTCTGTGGAAAAAAAGATTCTCGATATTCTCTGACTTTATTCGACTTTAGAAGATGATTTTTCACAAGTTTCAAGAAAAGTGCTGTTTTTTTTCTAATGGATATCATTTTTTTTTCTATTTTACTGAAGGTGTTATAGCATCAAGATTGAGCTCTCAAATTTTGGCCAAACTATAAAATTTTTCAGCATTAGACGGAAAAATGGGAAATTTTTTGGTTTCCCCTAACTCTTTTCTTCATTACAAAAAAGCCCTGCTTCTGTAGAACCATTCAAATTTTTTTCTTAAAACAACGGAAGAATTGAAAAATCCCCATTTTTCCACTTGACTCGGATTGATCCTCCCGATCTTCCTACACTTGGCGGACGATTTTACCCCTAGGAACACCTGTTCTTTTTTTCCTTTGGAACTACGATTTTCCGACGACGACAATCAATTGATCAATTCTCGGGCCTTCTCCTCGCTTTTTTCTCCTTTCGACGTTTCGCAAGAACCTCCGTGGTAATTAATCTCGGCAAGCTATACGAAACGGCTTTTCTGCAAGATTTGGCGTTGCTCATGTTGCAAGAGTGTTGCTCACAGTTGCTGTGCTTTCCACTTTGAAGACTCGATGAAAAGATCTTCTTGAAGGAGTCTCTAGGAAACTTTTATTTTAAATAGGCGCTCATGGAAAACAATAGCCGCGACGTCGGTTGGAAGCTTCTGCGCTCCAATGACGAAAAAAAACTGGCGCTGTGAAAAAAGAGCAGCCGAAATTTGGCCTCTCTTTCGAAAACTTCCGCGATAATGAAACCGTTAAGAAAAAGAGCTGATAAAAAATCGCCACGTAATTAAAAGCTTCTGCGCTCTATGGACAAAAAATTGCTTTGGAAAGAAAAAACCGCAGCGAAAATTGCATGGATAATTTCAGCGTCACAACAAATAGCTCCGCTGAGCATCAAGCGAATCTCGAGATTTTGGTAGGATTTTCTCGTTTGGGTTTTTTTTATTTTGATGAAAATAATATTACTAGCCGCAATATCAAAGTTCAATTCACTTATTTCTTGCCTCGTCAGCTTTTTTTTATTAGACAGATAAATTCGCAACATTCTTATCAATAACCAAAAAAAGGGCTCCAGCCAGACGGTCCTAATCTAATAAATGTGTCAAAAAATCGGGACATGATTGACATTTTGATAGCTTTTTGCACTATGGCGATAAAGCCCGATTGGCGAATGTTTCTCGGATTTTGAACTCTCGTAGTAGAAGCAGTAGAAGCTCATTTCTTCATAACTTGTTTCAAAAAGCGCCGTAAATAGAGGCATGAAATATAGATTCCTCAAAAAATTTGGTCAATAACGCTCCACGGAGAAGATGAGTTTTTTTTTCGATTTTTTGATTACTTTGTAGTATTACAAGATGAAAAAGAGTACAGAAGTTGAAAAGTCAATTTTGAAAATTTGAGAAAAGTTGTTCAAAAAAAAATTTCAGAGAAAAATATTGCACCAGATCAAAATCATTATTATTGTGTGCAGATGTTCAGTAGAAACCAAAAAAATGTTTTTTTTTTTCAGAGTAATCTCGATTTCTCAGTTTTCAAAGTTAGGTTACTCTGCCCTTTCTTCTTGTTTAGACTTTCTGGAACTCTAAGTGATTTCCCTTTTTTGAAATCCCTCGATTTTCAAACTCTGCGGTTTTCCTGGACATTCCTAACCTCCATAAAATGCCGGTTCTTTCGATTTACTTGATAAGAACTTGATAAGTTGGCAACCAAACAGCTGATAACAATGTTGCCATTTTCCATCCCGAAAAGTTGGTCCTTGGTCCCTTCTTTATGGAGTTTTCGTAGTAAAATTCAGTAGGGTGAGAATTTCGTTAAAAAGAAGAAGAGCTGACAAAAAAGCAAGTCTTTTCCCTAGTTTTTAATTATTAAAATGTAGTTATAGGTTTTAATAGGGGATAGATGATAGAAAAAATGTCTCGAAATTTCTTAGAACTCTGAAAAATCAGGAATTCATGGACCGTAGGAAAATTTATCATCAGTGTGTACTTTTCTGTCCGCATTTCACAAGCTCTTTTGGCTATTTTCGCATTATTCTCCGATTTTAGCATGGTCAACGACGTTTTAGTGTGTGAACTTTAAGGAGAATATTTGGCGATGGGGCCCACTTCGATGGGCGGATTTTATGGCCGGAAATTCGGAGAGTTGAGAATTTCTGTGATATTTCGATGGTGACTGAGACATTTCAGGGAAGATAGTTTTCCTGAAAGTAAAGGAATTTTTTGGATTTGCACATTCTATTTTTTTCAAACCAATAGATTAATCTCTGAACCTCGAAAAAGGATTCATTCAAATCAAGCCAAAAGAAAAGGTTGAATGGGAAAATGTCGGCGTCCTTTTTGCAACAAACTTTTTTTGGAGACCTTCTGTATGGCCCATTCATCACTCAACACACTCACTCCGAAATGCGTGTCATCTTCTTCGGAAAAAAAAATCGAGAGAATACGACTTTTTTGTGTATGAAAGGTAGTACCCTTCTTGAAACTTTATAGTTCATAAACTAAAATGTTTTGCTCCATTTTAAAACCTAATTGTGTACCTGAAAAAGACAAAAAGACAACTGAGGGACTGTAAAAAACATTATTCAGACGGTTTTGAGCGCTGTAAAAAGCTTTCAGGTGTGATGAGTCAAGCTCAATCTTAAGATTTGAAATCTCGTTACCTTAAAAAAACACCAATTGTACTTTTTTTTTAAAGGGACTATTGTTTCAGAAGGTTCCTTACAAGGAAGGGAATTTACGCTTGGAATTAAGAAACCGCTGAAAATTTCTTTAAATGAAAATTCTGAAGGTATCAGCATAAAAAACTTTATTTTAATTGAAAAATTAGGTCTTACGGTCGAAAAATGGCTTTTGTTTAGCTTTTGATAAGTTTTTTTCTCGAAAATCAAGAATTTTTGCAGGTTGAGGCTTTCAAAATCTTTATCCGGTTTTTCAAGAAGTAATCAGGTCAAATTTTGAGGAATTTCCAAAGGAAAGCAAAAAAATTACTCAAAGATCATTTGAAAATTTTTGGGCTGAAAAAGCACATTTTCCACGAGGAAAGAGCAAAACACGTGAAAAAACTTATCGGAAAGTGTTATTCATATTTTTATTGGTTACTGGAATTCGCATAGGTGAACTATACACAAAAATTACAACGAAAGTATGTCTTTTTGTATTTTTCGAAAGGTCGTTTGTACTGTATTCTACTTCCTCATCGAATTGTTTCCTTTTTTTTCTCTTTTTTCTTTTCTTTTCTCAAGTTCAAATAGGTCGATTTCCCATCTCTGAGTGGTTCTTTAGGCAA
Organism: Caenorhabditis auriculariae; assembly: GCA_904845305.1. NCBI lineage: Eukaryota > Metazoa > Nematoda > Chromadorea > Rhabditida > Rhabditidae > Caenorhabditis > Caenorhabditis auriculariae. The sequence goes on from CAJGYM010000050.1 coordinate 429,856, forward strand.
GTTGATAGCATGATGAGGGTCTCTTTGACTTTGAAATACGAAAATCAAAAAGTTTTAAATGAAACCCGATAATATCGTAGCTGATTTTGAAAAGAAAGGGGATTTTTTATCGCTAAAAAGTTGGTTTTCCGATGTTATTTCAAAAATTTGTTCATCCCTATCGTTTTCTTTTTCAAAAAATGAACGTTGTCAATGACAACTTGTCATTAATTTTTTTGATAATTCAAATTCAAAAAGCGAAGTTTCAACGGTTTTCAGCTTCATAATATCCACTCAACAATCAAAACTTTGCTCTGATCTAGAAGAATAAAAAAATTGGAAGATAAAAAAATTTTTGAAAAAAATGTGTTACCTTTTATAATTTTTTTCCATGTTAGTTTTTAGTCAAAATATAATTTTTTTCTTACAATCTTCAGCTCATTTCAGCTAAAAAAGAAGTTTTCATAAAGATTATCTCACATAAACCGTTTCAGAGCTTTCTGGACCCCATAAAAACCAAAAAAAGTGGTGCAAATTTCTCCTCCTTTTTCATCTCTCCGCTGGTGCCGGACCGACTTTCCATCAATCTACTTTTTTTTTGTCTTCTTTCAGTTTTTTCTAATCATTTTCTGTCCACCGATCCGTCGTCGTAACGGTTTTTTTTTTTGATTTTCTTGCCGCGGAATGTTGCGATTTTGTGTCCCCAGCCGACCAGTCTTTTCGCCTTTTTGTGGCCTTTTTTGTCGTATCGTTCGATTTGGTTTACTGTAGGAGAGGGTTTTTAGGGTTTCGAACGAGGTCTCCCAGCGGAAGTGAAAAAAAAGTGTAGATGACTGTATTTTTCGAGTTTTTTGAAAAATTTTAAAATTCAAAAAATCATTACGAGCCTATTTGGTTCAAGGGCTACTCAAAACTACTCAAAAGAAGTATCGCATGTTCTCAATAAATGTTAAAAATTCATGACGTCATTTAGGGGTTTTTAGATGACGTCACTCTGGATCATCCAAGTTTCCAAAGTTTTAAAGGAATTTTATATCATACTTTCAATCAAGGACGTTTTTTGAGCTCATTCTCCAGTTTCCACGTAATTTTAAACAGTTCAGTAATATACTCCAAACCTGTTAAAGAATCAACTAAAAAGAAGGTTTGGAGTTTGAAGCCTAAAATGTCCTTTTAAAAACGGCGTTTTGCCTTGAGATCTTTTTGAAGTTGACGTGCTCCTTTTTTAAAATCGACCGCGAGGTTTTTTCATCAAACCACTCAGTTTTTACAAAGCTTATTTCGTTTCAAAGTCTTTTTGAGGTTTTTTCATAATGTTTTGTTCTTAACATAGAGATTTCCACACTTTCAACGGACTATACAATTGTTTCGAAGAAAAAAAAAAGGAGAAAATGAGCGTTTTTTGGTGTGTTGATGTCCACACCGACCCACTTGAAAGTGCATCATTGCGCGGCGGAAAAGAGAAGCTTGCGTAAGCCAAACACGTTTTTGGATCGTCGTCTCGCGAGGGACGAAAAAAAAAGAAGTGGAAAGGACGGAGAAACCGTTCGGGAGTTCGCAACTTTTCATTTTGAGTTTTTAAAATTTTTTTTTGTGTAATTTTTTTCATATTGCGTAGTTTTGATTTTGTGATTTTTTTTCAGAAACTAAGCTTACCGAGTTTTTTCTCAATGTGCTGCTGTATATTGAAGCACCTGCGCTTTAAAAATAATGTAAAGATTATTTCATTTTCGTATTTTTTTGCATTTTTTGTCATGCTGTTGTTATTCTCTGTTTATCTTCTATTTTTTTTCATGTGTAAATCAAATTTTATGAAACGTTTTTTTATAATTTAAAAGATCTCTCCACCGGATCAATTCTGTGATTACGCGGTTATTCTATTTGGAAGTAGAAAGTTTTTAAACTCACTGAAGCTCAATTATGAGCCGTTATTTTGAAACACAGCATTTCCTTTCACTTTCCCGTGGAAAAAGAAGGTTTTGAAAGCTTATCATTTTTTTTTTAGATATAGTTTGATAGCTCAGAATAAGGTCAACGGCTAGTTGAGAATAAAATAGAAGAATGAAGATTCTATTACAACTTTTTTTCATCACTTTCTCTCAATTTGCCCGTGGAGCGCACTCCCAGATCTATGCTTTTGTGGCTCTTTTTGAAGCTTTATTTTTAACTTGAATGCGATCGACTTCAAAAAGACAACATCTACCGTCTTCTAACTTTCAAAAGTTGCAAAACAGCAGGCTGGGACCAAAGGACGGAAAATGGCGCGACGAAAACAAAAAGTGCTGCGGTCGGCGCAAGGAAACGTGCTCTGATCTGTTATCCTCCTTTATTTTTTTATTATCCATCTTTGTTTGGATTTTGTGAAAATTACCTTTTTCCATGTCTTCGTTTTTTTAGAAAAATTTGGAAGCGTCTTAAACTTTCCAAGCGCGTTAAATTTTTTTGAATCCTTGAGCACATTTCCTACATTATTCTTTTTGTTATGTTATTTCCAACTACCACTTTTTCCACATCTTGAATTAATGAGGAAATTCTCCAACTTTACCCAAAAAAATGACATAAAATATAAAAAAAGGCTATTCAGCTATTTTTTCTGCACTTTGTCCTTGGAGCACATTTCCTTCAGCCTATGTATTTTTCGAAGCTATTTCTGCTCCAGCTTTTTTTCTTCTCGGAACAGCGACTGTTCCATCACTCTTAGCTTTCCGATGAGTCTTCCTGCCAGGCATCCGTCGGCCATTTTCCGAGGTGAATTCCCCTCTTCCACAAAGCGACACAATTTGTGTTAAACTCCGGCGTTCCCCGTCAGAGCAAACGTGTCAGGTGTTGCGGACGACGACGAGAAGGAGCACGGCAGCGTTCCGACCACCACCACCTTTCAACATTTCCTTTTTTCTCTTTTTTCAGATTTTATCACCCCTCTTGGAGGTGATTTAAGTGTTACACAAAGTATTTCTTAACAATTTGAAGGTTTTAAATTATACTGGATGAGTTATGAGCGTATACTGGCAAGCCGTTCCCTCGGCCGTCTTCAAAAAAAAATTTTCTTTCTTTTAGACCCCTCTTCAAGGTGATTTTGGAAGTGGACACAGTAGTTCTACACAATTTTAGAAGCTGAAGCTCAAGTACACTTTGTAGCTTTTTTCATAGGTTCATTTTAGTCTCTTTTTTGCAGTAAAAAGTTTTTTTGGATCACTGAAGAAGCACACAATTTTTGTTGAAAAGGTCTCTAGACGAAAAGCCTTTTTGCAAGACGTTTGAAACCTCTAAAATGATGAATTGGATTCCGGAAGAAGTTTTGAACATGAAATAAGTTTATTTCAATTATAGAAGTTTCCAATTTTTTAACAGACGAAAACTGTTCTATTTCCATAATTCAGAGATTCTTTTTTGAAATTTTTTTTTATGTTGAAAGAAAGAAAAGTTGAGAAAAACGTTTTTATTGAACCAAGCTCCACTGGCCACAGTCCAAAAACTCATGCTCAAAAATAAAAATTTTATTCACTCTCATTTCCACAGCGACTTTTGATTCCTACCATGTTTCTGCTCTTTTTCCCGTTTCCATGACTAACCTACTACCGTACTCCATGTTGATATGTTGACAAAAATGCCGAGAACCCAAACGAAAACAGAGAGAAAGAACTTCGAAGGTTGATTGTGTGTGTCAACAGGCCATGTGACCCAGAAAATTGTTGCTTTTTCTCTTTTTTTCTCTTAAAGATGGGACGAATATTGCAACATTTTGTTGCGAACGGCATTCCTTTGAAGCAAATATCGCGCCTTTTTCGGAAAGGAGAAGGTGAAAAAAAACTTGATTCGCGGTGAAGATACGACGCGAAACTACTAAAAAAAGAGGTGTTGTCGAAACGTAAACGTTTGGTGGCAAAATCAAGATGAAACCGAGATGATTCTTTCCGGGGAAAGAAGTGTACTGTACGCTGAATGAGAGGTTAAAAAACGGGTTAATTTTTTATAAGCTCGAAAAGTGTAGTTAGAGAAAAGAAAAAGAAAAAGCAATTTTTATTCAAGTTTTGAAAAATATCTGTACTTTTTTCGAACGATCTTTTGTCCATTCGATCAACGAAAAAGCGACAAAAAGCGCAAATTTTTGATATAATCGCTTTTGGAGCTTTTTTTTGGCTCTTCAAAAGTTCTTTGTCAGGTCTTATCAAGATGAGTTCTCGAAAAATCACGTAATTTTTTTTTCACTTACAAATTATTTTTAACGAGTTCAATCCCGGGTTTTATATGGTTCTGATCATTTAGACAGACTTTTTTTTTCTTTTTCTGTATTTCAAGTTTCGCGAAGATTTATTCGAAAAGATCTTATGTACTCCAATAGCTTTCCCATGTCCAACATTGATTTTCATTTTTTTTTAATACTGTCATTTCTTTGCGCTCATTCGGCAACTTCCATTGTACAGAAATTAAAAAAAAAAGTCTCTTGGATGAAAATTTCCCTAATTTCCTGAAGACTTCATGTAAAATTTCACACTTTGAAAAAGTGCACGACCATATTTCAAGAGAACCAATAAAAGGGAACAGTTGCGTGGTGGGGAAACCAAGCACATAAATCCACTTTGGCGCTCGCCAATGTTCATTTGGTTACACTTTTAAGCTGACAGAGAAGAGATTCTCGTTGGGTGTGTGAACACCTGTATCTGTATCTGTTTTGGTACTCCCACGGGTTTGCCCTTTTATCGACACATTTTATCGACTTTTCCAATGCTTATTCCCTCTTTTCAAACTGTGTCACGTTTCGATAAAAAAGTACCTCTTTGAAGGATTCTTCTTCGGTTATAGCCTGTGTATCACGACTTGGAATTTCACCGAACGACATTCCGCTGTGCCGCTGCGCGCCTTTGCGAAACTTGGTCGCGCTTTTAATATTTTTTTTTATTAAAGTACTCTACTTTAATGTGCTCCCACAGCAATAACAATCAATTGAAAGCGTGGCCTAGGTTCGAAAGACGCTTCGCGAACGCACGCAGCGGAACAGCGGAACGTCGTTCGGTAAAATTTCAAGTTGTGGCACACAGACTATACCATTTGAAACCACGAGAACATTTTAAAATAGTCTTAAAATCTTCTGGTTCGCCAAGCTTTTTTTTTTTTTGAAATTTTGTGCGCGTGGCTAACCAATCACAGAAAAGGTCCTTTATAGCGCTTTTCACCATTTCAAACTAGAATGACAAACGTATCACACATTCAATTTTGCCTTCAACTCGATTTTCGGAAGCTTCTCATTGGTTAACCACGCCCACTCTGGAGAAAAAAAAATTCCAAAATTGCGAGAAAGGTGACGTCATTAGCGAACACGATGAGACAGGCCGATCGAGCCATGACGTCATTCAATCGCCGATTTTTTTCGGCATATAATTTCCCTGAAATTTTTCATAGGCGGCTTTGAAATTCGTTTTCAGTGCTGGAAAATATTCATTTCGACTCGAAGGAGATCAGAAACGAAAAATCAAAAGATTAGAATTTTCTTTTTTTTTCGAAGTAGCAAAAGTTGCAGTTCCCCTGTACAATGGGGTGAATCTCAGAAGCGTGGCTTCCTTTATTTCTCCCAAAAGAAAGTCATTTACCCTTGTTTGGATCATGAAATTACTCGAACCACCAAAGCAACACCTTCTTTTCACTTGTCCTTGTGTTCTCAGAGGACGGACGGAAAAAAAAGGAGGTCGGTTGCAAAGCGGATGAAAAATTGCGTCTGGCGGCGCCAAACTGTGCTGGCGACGGCGGTATTTCCAGACACATGGAGAAATCGAGTATAAATGGCTCTTTTGACCTCCTCATCAATTTTCCGCCTTTCGGCAACATTTTCGCGCATCATTTGCACTTTCGGAACACGCCCATTTCGACACAAACCGGGTGATTGAGAAAGATGACTACACGGAATGAATATTGCAACAAGACTTTTCAAAAACTCATTTGAACTCTGCGGTATTCGTATTAAGACCACACCTACTTTTTAAAAGTTTGGATTTAAACGTTGTGAATACCTTTCGAGTTCAATTTAAACGTGCATCGCTTGTATTCCTTGGACACGCCCATTTCATTCTTGGTTAAGGGAATCGAGAGGATCGATGTCCAAATAACTTACCTCGCGGAAAAATCACCGAACTGTGCGCCACTTGCATTTTTGGTCACGCCTACTTTTTCATAAAATTGGCCCTGATTATTGGTAAAAAAGGACGAAATGAAAATAAGTCTTTGAAAATACATCGGATTGTTCACCATTCGCACCTCTAAACCACTTTTTTCTTTGAGCGGCTCTTTCTTCAAATAAAAAAAATATCTTTTCAAAACTTAAAAGTTCGTGTCTTTTGCACTTTTTGGTCATGTCTTTTTGCTAAGGCGACCTTGGAGGCTTATTTATCTCCATTTCTATAAAAAACCCGCGCTTTTGCTTGATCTTATTTGTAGGGGAAAAATCGAAGAATCAGGCTAGATAAAGTATTTTTTACTGCGCCCCACTTGCAACTTTAGCCACGCCCCTTTCTCGTGGAAGTCTCTGGAAACTTTAAATCTGTTTTTCTGCAGTTTCTCTGATGAAGAACATTTCGAAAAATTCGTGAATGTGGTCGTTTTTCAATTTTTCAATAATAGAGGTCTTTTCCTAGTGTCTACCACCAAATTAGGCTACTCAAAACATAAAAAAGTGAACTTTTTTTGTCTGTACTTTTTCAATTATATCTGTCTGGTGAGGGAAATTTTTGGCAATTTGAGGCATAAAAACCGATGGAATGTTGCCATTTTCCCAGACGTTTTGTCTGGTTTTCGAGTACGGTAGTTTTTGAATTTGATAAGCCTTTTCATCGCTTTTTTACTGAGAAAAAAAGCCTTCTGTGTATAATTTGCAGCGCTCCAAGGATTATTTTTTCTAGGAGTTCCTAAGTGATCAAAGCGAACTGAGAATAAATGGCCGCCTAACGGTAACTTTCGGCGCTGTAAGGATAATTTCTAGAATATTAATATACGGGAAATTAACTTTCTTATGAAGCTCTTGTTAATATTCATTCTAATATTTAGAGCTTAAATATTTAGATGATTTCAAGCGATCTGGCTTGAGAGTTTTTTTTTCTACTTATTCACAAAATATGAGCCTGGCAACAGTTGATGAGCGACGATTAGGGGTGTTCTCGTGGCGGATGAGCACGGAATGAGGAGGAGGAGGCTCGAACTAACGCATAACAAATATTGGCGCTGTTCGCGGTGGCCCCCCACTCATCTTTGGCCACAAGAATATATTCGAAAATTTGTTCTGCTGCTTCTGCTCTCCTCTACAAGGTCAATTTGTAGCTCATCAACGCGCCCGACCTAAAGTGACTCGCGCCTTCTGATGAACCATTAGGTCATTGAGCTAGCATCTTTTTGAATCTGCTGCTACGGATCTTAGAGTGAATAGAGAAGTCGATATTCTACTGGATTGTTCTGTTGCTTCCTCGCTCAATTCGTAGCTGATAACGTGACCTGACCTTAAGCGACTTCCGCTTCTTGATAGGTCTTTTTCTAAACAGGTCAACGAGCCAGTACTTTTTCCAGTGGCAGTTGATGGTAATATCGCAAGCAAGGTTATACTAGATTGTTCTACTGCTTTCGCTCTTTCTAAAACTCGATCTTTACCTGATTGAGTGATTTATTTGGTGAATATAGTCAATTTTTCCCGACTTTAAAGGCGAGCGAGGCGGGGCAGGGAGCGAGACGCGTAGCGTGTGCGTCCGCGGTTCTTGGTACGTGTTCAATTTCACCGCCGGCGACGCCTTGGAGAGCTCGTTTATCGCTCTTTTCATTTTCTTTTTTTCTTTAAATTGTTCTTTGACTTTTATCATTCGTGCATTGAAAATTACTGGAATAGATACAAAAAGAGCGGTGAAGGAGCGTTTCAAAAAGTCGGTGGCGCTTGAATTGGACTTGTGCCAAGAGCCGCGTACGCACACGCTACGCGTCCCGCCTTCTGCTCCCCCTCTCTCTCCTTTCAAGCCAGGACGGATGGACTATAGTTTTGATATAGAGTTAATTTTTGATCTTCTCAAAACTTCGGAACTTGAGAATTTTGATAGGTACAGAGGCTGTAGGATGACTGTCGGATTTTGAAAGGACATATATTCAAAATTTTGAGTGCTCTTTTCAGCTTTTTTCAGCTTTAATTCAAATGACTAGATTTTGTGATTGGATAATTTTTTTTCGATAAAAAAAAATGAATTCAAAAACGGAACTGAAATCGAGAGTTTAAAGCTCTGGAAGCCACAACTTTATCCGTTTTCAAGTCGTATTTCGGAAGCCTTTAAATGACCTTCTCCCGTATTTTTCTTTTTTTTTGAACAGATTAAAATTTCTGCACTTTGTATGTTTACGAATTCTTTTCAGATCATAATCTGCTACCGTGTGAGGATTTTTTAATAGAGAGTAACGCATATAAGAAATTATCTAGTTCAAAAACTGTTATAAAAGAGCCTCTGGAATGTTTTAAAACATTGAAATGTCCTTTTGAAGAGCTTTTTCAGCATTTTTTTTCGTTTGGAAATCCATAAATTCAAACCAAATTCCAATTTTCATAATCTTTTTCATATTGAAAAAACATCATCTCAACGGTTTTGTTATGGGTTTTTCCCTTTTTTGACCTTGATCCAAATTTTTCTGTTTTTCTTCGGTTTCTCTCAAACATTTGCCACTTTACTGTATCATTTCTTCTCTACATAGTGTCTAGTTAGACATTGATAATATTTTTATTGGGATTGGTAAAATCTCTAATGAAAAAAAAACCTTTTCTAACTTTTCTTCTTTTTCCCCCGAAACGTTCGATTTTTGTTCATTTTCGAATTTCCGCTGCACTTTTTCCCAGTTCCTTTGCCCTTTTATGAAGTGCAATATTCAGATTTCGAATGCGGATTCGTACATTATTGAATATTAACTGCAAAAATGGCGCCTGTGTTTGGCGGTTTTTTTGTTCCAAATTCAAAAACGCTCCATTCTTCGCCAACCAGCTGTGCACGAACACTTTTAATCTTCTTTTCCACGAGTTTTTTTTTTCCATTTCCCTTTTTTTATACTTTTCCAATCGCTGTATTATATCGGAATTGGGAACGAAAATGATGAGGCTTTTTTTTCAGTTTTTCCGCAGATTTTTAGTTCAATTGTTCCTCATTTTCGCTTCATAGTAGAGAAAAAAATGAGGAAAAAAATGAAAAATTTAAACTTTCTGGCCTTCTTTCCTTTTCTGAAATTTTTTTGACTTGAGTGTCTTTTTTTTTGATGGGACTTTTTGTGCCAAAAAAATTTCTGAGTTTTTCGCCTCCAGAAAATTTTTTTTGGACGGCTGTAACGATAGCTTCTCGGCAGAGAGATCTTCCGTTGAGTTTTGTAGACATCAATTATTTTTTTGTTTTTTTGTTTCGATATATCCTTGACCCTTGTAGCTTTTATTTTTCTAATATTCAAGTCTAAGTGATCTCTAGTATATGAAGGTAAAACTGTCCCCTCATTCTCCTTCTTTTTCTTCTTGGCTTTTGATTTTTTCTTCATCTCCCTTTCTATTTTTCTCGTGACTCCCCAAGGCCTACGGTTTTCCCGAAGATTGAACAGGTGGGAGGAAAAGAACGGGAAAAGAGCAAATTTTGGTCGATGGTCAGTTTGGCCCCGGTGGAAGCCCGCCAATGTGTTTTCGTTCTTTTTTTCACACATTTGGACCGGAAAAACGGAAAAAAAGGCGTGAAAATAAGAAGTTTGATCTGCCTGAAGGGCTACTGTAGCGGAGAGGGAAAGTGAATGAGTGTTTTTTTGTTTTTCGTAAGATTACCATTGCGTTAGAAAACAATTTTTGGAGAATCGTTACTGTAGGAAGCTGGAGATTACTGTAGGGCTGAAAAAGGCCATTTTTTTGAAGTGTTGCGAATGCCTCTTCAAGGGAGTGTAGGTTTAACATCGTTTTTTTAAACTAGTGTAGTAGCTGAACAAACTTTAGCCAAAAAAATCTTGATAGTTTGAGGGGGAGGGGGGAGAGGGGGGAGAGGGTTGGCGAAAGAGGTCTTACTAAAAATTCAAAAATGTTCACAAATAGTTTTTTTTTTCCACTGAAAGTAGGAAGAGGACTGGATAAACAGTTTCAAACCCATCTAACGGCTAGTCGTACTTATTGGAATACCTAGTAGCTATGTCAAACATCTGCCAGGCTTTTTTTTTGTGAAAATTTGTTGACAAAACGCCGGGTGTTGCGATTTGAGGCCACGGTTTGTGGCATCGAACCACTTGAAGGAGGAAAAAAACGAACAAACACAGCCGTTTGTGTTGTGTCCAGCCAAAAGTGCAATTCACTTGAACCTTGTGATTTTGTCAATTTTTTATTCCTTGAAACTACTATTCCAGCAGTTCTGGCCTTCTTGAGGATTGGCATTTAGAAATCTAGTTTCGACTTCCGAGCCATTCCAAGCGCGGTCAAAAACTGCGGCCAACGTTTTTCAAGACAACACAAACCGACTTTGAAAATGAGTTTCCTGCTTTTTATGAGAAAAAAAGGCGTTCAGAATATAACTTTTTATTGTCAATCCATTCCAAGTGCGGCTCAAACTTGTGGTCACCTAGATTAAAGGGATCGGGTCAGTTTCAATACAGAAAGCTTTTGAACAGGTTTTCAAGTAAAATGAGGCTTTTAAAATGTTTAAATTCAGCCTTCAAGTCATTCCGCGGCTCAAATTCGCGGCCTATCAAATACTTCCGGATCAAGTTCAAAAAAGTTAGCTCATCGAGCTTTGTAAGAATAAAAAGGGGTAATGAACCTAAATATTGATCATAAAGCCATTTCAAGTGCGGCTCAGATTTGTGGTGACGTCGATTGAGTTCATCGCGTACTAACTTCCAAAATATGAGCTTCTCAAAATCTTCTTGAGAGTGTATGGAATGGATTATTAACCTTCTAGCCATTCCAAATGCGGTTCAAACCTTCGTTTCGAGTCATCTCAAATCGGCTACAATATACATTTTTTTTCTGAGGGAAAAGAGGATTTCAAAATCCCATTATTCGCTAGTCCATTTCAAGTGTTGCTCGTTTCGAGTCCAATCGACTATTTCATAGCACCTGAAAAAAGAGATACCAGTCATTACGTGGTGCTCAATTTGTGCACTGACCAGCCAATCTCCAGTTGAGGCCAGTTATTAGGTCGACGACCAACCGGTCAATATTAATCTGCCTGCTCGCCGCCGCCTTTTCGCATTTCGACCACTATCTATCTCTGTTTGAGCGGATCCGCTTCCGATCTCCCCTTTTTTGGTCCCCGTTTGAATGAGCCGCCGCTGCAACTCCCGTCGATTGGGTTTTGATTGGTTTGGAAAACTTTGAAATAGTTTTAAAATTCATGAAATAGAGTTTTTCTGTTTAGAAATTTGAAGACTTCTGACAATTTTTATGAAGTGGCAGATTTTTAGAATAAGTTCATCTTGGAATATTGAAAAAATCCGAATTTCTTCTTTAAAACAAGTTGGATCGGGACCATTTCCAATCAAGTTTTGCGATTTTCGAAACTTTTCATTTTCTCATAGAAGACTTGACTTTCTGATAAATACTCAGTCTATGAAATTTTCAGTAGTTAGAGCAATTTTTCACCTTATGCAGGTGATTTTTTGAACTCCATGTTCTAAAAAAAAAATCATGTAACTACTTTTCTATTCATAGCTTTAATGTAAGTCTAGCAATTGCGGAAAGCAATTTCCTGTACTTTAAAATTTTTTTGGATTTGAAAAAAAACTTCAAAAAAAACGATAGATTTTTACGTCTTTCGAAATGCTTTTTTGCAATTTGTCTTGATTTGTTTTCGCAATTAAAATCTTAAAGAAAAATCTGCTTATCCTGTATTCTTCAGTATTGCTCATACTATAGGTACGACGGTACTTCTTGCTTTTGACCCATCCAATCGCCCTACATCAAGAGTAGCCGTATTTGCAACCACTTGGCTCTTCGCAAACAAAAGTGCACCCTCTTCTTAAAAAACGCGCACCCTCCCTTTTTTTCTAAGAATTTGATTTTTAGAAATCTTATTCTAAGAACACAATTTATGAAAATTCTGATCAATTTCGAAGCCTCGAATTCGATCTTTTCGATCTCGCATGCCTCAGCCACTTCAAATCGATCTTTTGATCGTTCAGAAGCTGCGCCAATTCGTCGATCCAATACGAAAGAAGGCAAATATCTATTCCGAACGATCGACGCGTTATCAAAAAATTAATAGATACCAATGTATATATATATGGGGCTATCAATCATGATAAGGTCAGAGGTCAGTATTGATAGATTTACAAGGCCTTTATGAGGAAAGGAGGAGTTTCTGCGCTCTATCGATAATTTATCAAATGAGACATGGGTGGATAACAGGAGGTATCTATCAAGATCAAATGAGACATGAGTGGATAACATTTCTGGTCGTTTTTGAGAAATTTCTTAGTTCAATTAATTTCCTTATAAGTAGACAGTGAAGTTCATAGTCATTCTTTTATCGCTTTGGCCTCACTTGATTATTCCGACTCCATTCTATTTACTTTTTCATCAAGTAGCTACTCAAGTGTTCTTCTTCCAGTTGAGCACCTTCTTTGACTTTATCCCTGAGTTCTAGATCGTTTCAACTTCATAACTTGAATTATCCAGCTTGTTCCAAGCCCAGATTCTCCAGACGGCTTAATTCTGGCGGCGATTTCCTGCCTGTCTACCTGAGAACCACCGCCATTCGCGCTGGGGGTGTCTGGCGCGCGCCCTTTGACGGCTTAGACGGCATCCCTCCGCCAATCGGCACAAATTCTGTCTAGTCTCAATGGCTAGTCAGAGAGACCGTTCCTCCTCCTCCTCCTCCTCCTCTTGTTGCGTTATCGCGAGGGTCGGATCCGATCCGTCGATATCTTCTTGGACTTGGTGGAAATTTCGGCCGATGACGAGACAAAGCAAACCTCACACGTTTCGCAGAGGGGAGGGAAAAAGTTTCAACACTATCGGGATTTTGAGATTGAGGTGTCTGACCTCAAAGTTTCATTGGAAAGTTTTGGTTTCTTGGTTTTTTGGAATGATGAGCTTGAAGATTGTGGTCAAAAAATGCCTCGTATCTCTCGAAAAAAAGTAAAGGCTTTTTTGGGCTTTTTCGTTCATTTTTAATTTTTTCGAGTAAAAAACAAGATCAAGGCAAAAATCGAAGAAAAAACTATAATTATAGGTGCGCGTATTGTTTGTGTACACACCTAAGACGATTTAGCGGAAAGTGCAACAATCGGGATATTTGTTTGACGTCATCAATTGTGCTTCGTAGTGCGTATGATGTGGTTTCTGATTGTTTTATTCATTTATTCAAATGTTTTTTTGACCGCTAGGTTGAATATAGCCCTAGATCTATCTACAAAGTTCTCTATCTACAAAAATGATGGACCAAGGTTATTTAGAGCTTCTGAAGCTTTACAACTCGCAAACAAGTTCGATTTTGAGAGTTTTTTAAAGACCTTAATCACACTTCTGTCAAGTTTCAACAAAAGTTCAACTAGCGGCTGGAAAAACTTCCCTTTTAAGGTTGTCCTTCCAAGGAAAGACCACCCATGCCAGCCGAAATCATCCTCAATTTTGGTGTTATCTTGTTGAGACACGCATATAAATTCGGTGGCCGCCGTTTGATTTCGGCACAGTTTTTCGAGGTTAATTGCCGATGTTGAACGGCGATGGTACCGTTGGTCGGAGAAAAGGAAAGAAAGGAGGAAATTGTTTCGCAGCCAAGTGCATATGAGATCATTTGCATACCTACGGAGAGTGGAGTGGCATGATGGATTATGTTCGAGTAGAGTCTACAGTCCTGGGAACTTTTTCGGAATGCGTATCTGGAAGAGTAGTAAAGTGAGGATGGCAATGGCCTCGACAGAATGCTTGGGAGTTAGAAAAGGCAATTTCTGATCACTAAGGAGTCTCTTACTTTGAGATCACCTGAAAAGTCTCTTGTCTTACAGTTGCGCTTACGCTGATCTGGAAGGGGGGAGGGGAGGGAATTTCTTACCTTGCATTTGAGCTTACGTTGATCTGGGCTCTAGGAAGGAGCCGGAGTCATGAAGTGGGCGCTTAAAAAGCTTCAGAACTCTTAAGGGACTACAGCAGGGTTTCAGATCAAGAAGGAGTCTGATTGTGCCACAGATCACTGTAGAGCTTCTCAAACTTGGTGATAGTTGTACGACTCAAAAATTATAATCAAAGCTAGAATATCAAATAGAACATTGAAAAAATGTGAACGAACTCTTTAGTAGCCACTTGATGGCTGGAAGAATACCGAAAAAGACTCTAAAGATTATCAAGGCCACTCAAGTGATAACCTAACTGCTAAGAAATAGAAAAGAGAGCTGAAGCTTCAAGTCTTCAACGCTTAAGTGATCCCGGAATCGTTGAGAATTTATGACGTAAGCTGAAAATGTGTTTGGAGAATCCGAAATACAACTAAAGAGGTTATTTGCTATAACTTTAGTGATCAACTGTAAGCTAACTGGTAAGACAACTGAATGAAGTCGGATCAAAAAAAACCAATGATAGTTTCGAAAAAAGCCCTTTTATCGAAGAAAGCACGAGATCGATGTTAATGTCTCTTAAGTGACCCCTCAATTGCTCATAACAGTCATTTACGCAAAGTAAGTTTTCCTGCGAATTTTCGAGTTGTTTGGAACATTTTAAGTTTTTTAGGATCTCTAACTGTAAACCAGATTATAAAGAAGATAAGATTCATACACGATTCTTGCGCTTGGAGCAATATCTGAGCTTTAAACGACAATAATCCATTTACAACAGCTTTAAAAGCACAGTTATTATTTATAAGCCACGAACGTGGTAGTTGTAAAAATGTCGCCGTGTCGTAAAATAACAACTCGACCCTATTTACAGTTGTTGGTGTGTTGATATTTGAACTAGGCGGCAGTTTCACATTACAAAGAAGAGAGAGAATAGATCAAAAAGTTAATTCAGATGTCTCAAATTGATGAGAGCTGGTTTTTTTTTTTCAGTTTTCCTTAGCCAGATTGATATTCATCGCAGTATAATTTCATTTTATTTGAGGTTTTTGTTGCGAAAAAATGTTCCTAAAGGTCAGCCCTTTGCTTGAAGCACATAATAAGTGTCATCTCGATAGCTTTTTGATTTGGGTAATTGACCTCTCGATCGCGCATTTCTTTCACCTTTTATTGGAGAATAATGTGTAGAATCGGTCTTTCTTCATTATTATCATTATTTAAAGACTTTTTCCTACTCTTGAAGGTTTTTTGTGAGAGATCTTCACCTAAAATGTCAGGCTTTATTTCTTTTCTTTTTTTCTCAAATTTAGCTTTTTCTCTAGTCTTTTTTTCCTCAAGTCAAGCCCGATTTTTTTAAAATTCATTTCTTTTTAAAAAAATTATTTTTTTAGTCGCGGTGTTTTGAACCAATCTGACTTTTTTGTGCCGCCTTCATCTTCCTTTTTACGTTCTATCCGCATTTTTCTATGACCTCGCCAACGAGAGAAAAGAGAGCGCAGACAGACCAGACATCTTCGTATGAATTTCCCTATTTTCCTACGAAAATTATTGATAATCATCAGAAAAAAGCAGAGAATAAAACCAAGGCTCCACCTCTTTTTCATCGCCATCCCCGCCGCCAGACCGACTTGAACCAGAGGCCACGCCCACTTTCTCTCGTTTTTTTCCGTCGTTTCGGACGGCTGCCGCTCACCCCCAGCTTGTGTCTATGTGTGTTGTTCCGATGGAGTGCGAGGACCTTTTTCCCTCTAGCCGTCTGCGTCTCCCTTCCCTCTCTCTCTTTCTCTCTGGCAAATTGCAAAAAAAAGAAAAACGAGAGAGAGTGCGTTTTTTTTTTTCGCCTTTCCGTCCGTCTTTCCTACCCCTCAGCTCGTTCTCCACTTCTTCTTGGGTTTTTTTCTCCTTCTTTTTTCTTCTTCTGCCTTCCAACGGCCCTTTTTTCATTCCTTCTCGTCTTTTAATTTGATTTTCTTGTTTGACGAGCTCGTATAATTGGTTTTATGCTGATTTTTGGCGACTTTGAGAATTTTTCTTTCCTAATCTGAAGTAAGATGGTAACCTGGGGCTTTGAGAATCTTGAAATACATTTATTTTTTTGAAATATTTTTCGAGTTATTTAATCCTTTTTTTGAAAAATGGGTTTCCGGTTCGAGGCAGTCTGGAAATCATGGAATTAAGAGAAATTCTTCAGAAAGAAGCGTCTTTGATAGCTTTGAAACCCTCAAGCTTTGAAACATGATTTCCAGACTGCCTCATTTTTATCATTGAAGATAAGCCGCTCAAGGTCAGGCAGATATAAGTAGAATATTTGGGCTTCTTAATTTGTAATGAAATTCCCCTCAAAACCTCCCATATAGAGTCATCAAAATGAAAAGCTTTTTATTCCTTTCAATCAGGATGAGTACCTTTTAAAACCCCATAATTTCTGCCTCTTATTGGTCTCTGACCAGAAGATTATCTATTTTATAAGGCTCTTCAATTTCAATCCTTCACGCCTTCTGTTTGGTTTGAGCTGAAGCCTTGGAGAGCACAGCAAAAAGTGCAAAAGTGCAAATTGAGCTTGAAAAGCGGGTACACACACGCGAGCATGACTCCCATGCATTTTTTAGAGAACGCCTCTTTTTCGCCCGTTTTTATCCTGGTTTTTGGCTCTATTTTTGTTTTTTCTTGTCTGTAGGAATGTTTGCTAGATTGATGAATGATATAGAAATATTTTTGAAATTTTGTCCATGGAGCGCAAATGTTGAGCCACAAGACGGCTATTTTTTCTCATTATTTTTTTTCCATAAGGTTTGTTCTAGAATCGTTAGATTTATAAGTTCCTACAAAAAAACAGCCTTTGTTTTCATATTAATTCGTTGATTCGAACTTGTCGGTGGAGCACATATTGTGAGCCTTGTCGCGGCTTATTTCTCTCAATTTTCTTTCGAGTGAACTGCAAGAAACTTTCCGGCTGAACTAAAGCTAGGAATCTCTAAACGACAGATAAAGAAAATCTTCATTTCAAAATTGTATCCTGGGAGCTCAAAAGTTTCCCTACAAAACGGTAGTAATTTTTTCTCTGTTTTCTCATCTCTATCCGAAGGTTTCTTTTTTTGGAAAGCGGATAATCTTGGAATTTTGATCTTTCGGACCCGAGTAGTTTCTTTTTAAATCATCCCAATTCGCCTTTTTCCAATCTTTAAAAAAAATTTCTTTTCAAGCATTTTTTCTTTTCTTTTTTTGACGTTTGAACGTTGCGAATTTCGCTTTTATGAACTATAATTACTGCTCTTCGATCTTCAAGAGCAACTGAATAGGAAGAGAAAAAACCGAGAAAAGGCCGTTCTTTTCCATTTTCTTCTTGGCAAACTGCCACGCGTCGTCGTTTTTTCTCCTATTTCCATTTTTTTTTGTCCTCCTCTGCGATCTCTTCAAGGATGCTCTCCAACCAACCAACCAACACAGCTGATTTCACTTTTTCTTTACGTTTTTTTCTGATGGTTTTCCTCATTTTATAGGAGAAAAAAATAGGGGTTTTTTTGAGTTTCTATCCGTTCAGACTACATTCGAAACGCCTTTAAAAAAATGTTTATTCAAATTTTCGAGTCATAAAGTAAATTTAAAGATTTATGCTTACAGTGAAAAAAAGCTTTATTTTTCAGTTTTTCACAAAATTTAATTTGGAAAAATTGGTATTTAGAGCTCTTAAATTAAAAAAAGAACTTTCCCTTAATTTTTTTGGCGGTTTGCTCATTTATTTTTTTATTGCAAAGTTATTTTTTTCAATGAAAGATTTTTTTATCTCTGGATTTCAAGTAAAAGCCTTTTTCGTTTGCAAAATGGTGAATTATTTTCAAAACACTCAGTTTTCTTGATATTCAAAAGTCCATTTCATTCCTTTCGAAAACACTTATCAACCGTTCAATAATGTAACTGTAAAAAAATTTCATTTTCATCTTTGATCTTTTTAGGAATTTGATATTTTTCTGATTCGATGGGAAAATGGCCGTTTTTGAGCAAAGGAAACTCCCATCAACACAAAAAGTTCCAATCATATAGAAAAATTGATAACGTTTTGAAAATGTTATCATTTCCGTCTCTCAAAACTTTCCGTTTCATTTTTAAATCATGTAACTTGACAAATAACTTGCGAAATATTGCGCAAAACAGCTGGTAAAGACCAATTTTCCGATTTCCAGCGCGATTTTTGGCTTTGAGCCCCATTTTCTTTTGTTAACGTTTTGAAAATAGATATTTTAGTATATTTTCAACTTACAAATTCCGAATGAAACGTCTGGAAAATATTCCACAGAAAAAAGGACCGTTTTCTAAAGAACTCAACAAAGTCTCCATATTAAGAAACGCATAGAAAAGCTCAGCAATTTTCCAAAACAAAGAGCAATTTTTTGCAAATCAACTGAGGAAAAGCTCAATTTCAATCGCTTCGAATCTCATTTTCTCCCTCCCCCACTGAAACTGAATAAAAAATCGGCCAGCTGCTTCTTTTTCGACGACAAAAGAAGCTGCTTTTTTCGAGGGCAAAAGGTTGGAAATTGGTGGAAATATGGCGCGAATTGGGTCGTTCCGCGCAGGTGGGAAAAAAGAGAGAACCTTTGAGGCTCTTTCGGCTTTTCGGCTCTTTTGAGCTTTTCGAAATGAGGTTTTTTATAGAAGGCTGAGTTTTGTGGTCACTGTGTTTAATGATGAGCATTAGGAGCCTGAAAAATCGGTCGAACACTGTAAATTTCTTGAACCATTTTCCTGTAAAATCATCAGAACATCATTTCGATCATTTTTCTGCAAAAAAAAGTGCGAAAAATGTAAGCTGACACCACCGGCAATCATAAACGTCACAGGAAAATCGTTTTCCAAACATTTTTTCTCCATCGCCCCGTGTGCTGCAACACACGAAACTTCGAATCAAAACGGTCATTTCATTCCCTTTTTCCTGCTTCTCGTAAAAGCTGACGGAACGTTACAACGTCCCACAAAATAACACTTTTTTCTCCATATCACTTTTATGAGAAAAAATAAAGCGAGATTTTTGAGCTTTTTAAAAGAACTATAAAAAGGAAAAAAAATTTTTAAAGATCAAAGTCGAATTTTTTTATAGCTTTTTTTCCTGACGGAATTCTTGTTGAAAAATACCTTCAAACTATTGAATATTCTGATCTGACTGAATAAAGCCGGAAGGAAGGCCAAAAATTGTCATTGGAGCGCATTTTCCCAATTTTGAAAATAATCGCGGCTATTTTTCTTCTCGTTTTTTTTTCAGCTCCACTCTTTTCTTTAAAAATGCTCAACATATTCATTTTCGCTTATTTCATCTCACTTGAAGCTCAAAAGTAAGCGCCGCTCAAAATTGTCATCAATTAGCCTTAGAGCGCATTTTTCCGCACTATAAAATTAACTTTCTTCAATTTTTTTTTCTTATTACATATTTCCTTGAAAAGGCTCTCTAAATTAATCTAGTGTAGAAAATAACTTACTTTCATCGCTTTTTCTTGCTCGAAATTGGGCGTGGCTTGTTAATTGTCCCTGGAGCGAACTTTCTGGCCAATCAGCTGATGACCAGGTGGCGGCGTCATATCATTTTGGGGTGTGGAGTTTCGAGTGACAAGAGAAAAAGTGACACTTTCGCCGTGGCAAGATCAGGTTGCCCACCGGCTTGTCCTTTTAAAAGTTGTTCTTTTGTTTGGTTTTTGTTTTTAGAATTTTCATGCTATTTTAATTGACCTCAAGGTAGATAATTCATGGTTTTCCAGATATTTGGACTTTCTTTTAAGAGAAAAAAGCCTCAAGTGGATCGGATACTGGGACATCTCGATTCCGTTCATATTCTCTGTGTCATTTTCTGTTGATTTTTTGTTCACATGAACTTGTGAACAAAAAAATCAACAGAAATTGAAAAAATAAAATCTTAGGGTCCGCCTAGAATTGAGAAATCTCACCTTTGAAACTTGAAAGTTTCTCAATTTTTCTCAGAAAACTTTGCATCATTAAGAGGACCACCTGATAACGAGAAGTTTCTTCCAGAAAACTTTTTTTTCCTTCCTGTTTTTTTCTAGCCACTTGTTGTAACACTCTTGTTCTGTTGGCCTATGTGAAATTCTGGCTGATTTTTTTGCTGCTTTTTAGTCTATTTTATGAATATAATCAGTGGAAAGTTTGCTCTTTTGTTGGGGGATTTTTAATATTTCCGATTGGTTTTATTCTGAATGAGATGAACTTTCATGCACATTCAAAAAGCTTTCGAGTTGGACATATTGTTGGTGTGTTGGAGATTGCTTTATGCACTTTAAAAAAATAGTTTTTTCGAAGTGAATTTGGATGCGCTTTCTAGTCGAACACCACTTTTTATCTAATTACTTTTTAAATTAATTTTTTTACCTCCTTCGACAGATTTTTTCAAAACTTGGAGCTTTTCCGCTCCATGGCTAAGTAGTCAGTAAATCAATGTATTTTTTTAATGCGAATTTTTGAATTTAGTGAGAGCTTTTTTTTCGTTTTTCAGTGGCTATTTCTGACGGCTTTCTCTCCTTGTATCTTTAACTTTTTCGGAATTTGATATTTTCAATTTTTTGTTTGACCTATTGACTTGAAAAGTTCTGATTGAGATCAACAGATCATCAGTGGAAAAAAGTGAACTGATGTTGGAAGAGAGAAAAAGAGCCTTGGCCTGGTGTCTGAGGGGAGGACGCCAATAGGCAAAGCTCCACCCCTTCTCACCATCGCGCTTTTTTTCCTTCGCTCTCCTCTCTCGCCAGCGCGCTCCTGTCGGCTGTTGCCATCACCCCCAGTTCAATCGTCCTTTCATTTTATTCCAACTTTTTTCCCTTCTGAATTGAAGGTCAATAATTTTCAAGCTTTTCCGATTATCAAAGATACGGGTAAAGCTTTCCAAGCGCGTCTGTTTTCAAGAGAACGCCTAAAAGCCGCAAAATCCCCTTGAGTGATCGCTAAATGATTCAAAGAAGTTTATTTTATCGTACAGACCTGTGAGGAGATTTTCTTGTCTTCTTCAGTATTTCCGTTTTCGAAGATCCTAGTCTCATTTTTTTCAGAATCTTTGAACGTAATTAATGATTTACAGCCTTTCTCAACTAGAAAGAACTGTAGAAAAAATATTAGCTATGAAACTGTTTTTTTAGTCATGTTGTGCTGTTGGTATTTTTCCTTATTTAAAATATGATCTGTATTTTTTTTTAATTTTCTTTCAAACGCTATTTTGAACTTCGTGCCTTGAAGCTTATCTCACTTATTTTAATTGTTCAGGATTTTTTTTCAAATTAAAGTTTGATTATCCAAGTTTTTTTTTCAGATCTACATTTTGTTTGAAGCTTCAATAAACTCATTTCTTTTTTTCTTCATGTTTGCTCTCATTTAACAGTTTTCTCAAAAATCCTACTCCATATCTGCCTTTTATAAGCGGATTCCCAATAAAAATGAAGTATTTTCGTAGCTCCGTTGCCGAAAAAAAAAGGAGAAGAACGTCGTTTAATGAACGCATTCCCTTGAAATAAAACTCCCTTCAGATTCTCCTCCTTTTTTTTCCTCCCTTTCTCTCCTCCTTCTTTCGCGCAAAAGTTCAGCTGTTCTTAAAGACTTTTATGTTGTTTTCGCAAATCTCCTCCCCACCCGCTGATTTTTATTGGCTCACATAAATTTACCTGCGCGCCCAGAGGAGGACATCTGTTTGGGTGGTCTTTTCCTTCTTTTTTCTTCTTTTTTCTCGTTTTGTAAATTTGATGTTGCGATAGATATCATTCCCTGAGTTTTAAGAAGTAGAAATTCATTTCTACATTTTCGGTGTTATCAAAATTAATGGCGGAATTGGTTTTGAAACATGATATCTTGATAAAATTCTGAAGGCCCAGAGGTAGTTTCTTGAAAAATTATTTCCAAAAGAATGGAAATTTTTAGAAAACGGGTTATAAAATGATTCTGAGAGTATAATTTCTAAACTTCGAACAT
Organism: Caenorhabditis auriculariae; assembly: GCA_904845305.1. Taxonomy (NCBI): domain Eukaryota; kingdom Metazoa; phylum Nematoda; class Chromadorea; order Rhabditida; family Rhabditidae; genus Caenorhabditis; species Caenorhabditis auriculariae. The sequence continues at coordinate 451,801 of CAJGYM010000050.1, forward strand.
TCTTCAACTTTTGAAGGGGTTAAACTGAATATCTTGAAAAAGAGGTCCTGGAACGATTTTTTTTTAATTTCATTATCTTTAACTGCTCCTGAAAGTATATGAATCAGATTTAACAGGACCAAGGCTCAGATGAGTAGATTTACCTCGACAAAATTGATTTTTTGAACTTGAATGAAATTTGACTGGACTTTTACTGGACTTCAATCTTCTTATTACTTTTTAACCTTTTTAATCATCTTTTTCAGTATAACTTTCAGTGATAATTCTATTATTTCAACTATTTCATCTTTTTTTTCAAAATTTCATACACAGAAAAAACGATCTTGAAAAAGCGATTCCTGTACACTTTTGTATTACCACCGTTTTTCTTTCTACTGTTTTCCTAATCTTTTAAAAATGGATCTTTCTTCCAGATGAGCGCATGATGCGATTCGGTGGGTCAACGTCGTCCGCATTCTCGACGCCGTCAACGTCGCCGGACATTTTACGCGCCGCCGTGACGTCATCGTCGAAGCCAGAAGACGTCGCGACATCTTCTGCGACGAATCCGACGACGAGACGACGTCTTCCGCCCTTCGACCAGCGGGTCATCGCCCAGCAGCAGCAATTCCTCGCCTCAATGCCTCGGAACGGACTTTTCAACGATGAGGCTGACCTGGCCTGCTTGGTTCGTTACAGATTTTCATAGAAAGAAAAAAGGTTCATTTTGAGAAAATTCAGGTTGAATAGGATATAGTCCAGTTAGAAGAGTTAGAGACTCAAGAAATGGGAATGGCTAGAGTTATTAATTGAGAAGCATGTTACTGTCATGAATTACTGCTTCAAAGATGCCTCTAAAATTTCACTTTATCTCATTATTTTGTTTCTGTCTGTATTGAAGGTTGTATTTGGAATGGCTATTCCGTCATTTATATCTCAGAGAAGGAGAAAAAAGCCATTCCGAGTGCGGCTCTGAAAGTACAAAATGAAAGTCCCGTTCCCGAATATTTTTGAAGAAGATTTTTAGTTTTTCAATCGTAACAGGAATTTCTTGATCTTCGTAATTCTAATCAAATTCACCTCATTTTTGACGACCGCAATGGGAATGGCTTTTCCTTAACATTTTCTTTTTGTTTGTCGGCTTTTTGAACCATTTTCACATCCATGGAGCGCATGTGTTCTTTTGTACACGGCTGTCTGAGCTTTGCCTTTTCAAAATTTTAACGAAATCCATTCGGAATGCAACTTTCTTTGAGAGAAGAAGAAAAAGCTCTGTAATCATCCTCGCTATTTCCCCTAATAAAAAGCCGAAATATTTTTCAAAAATTAAAAAGCAAAAGTCAAACAAAATGGCCGTGAAGCCGGTCAAACACACCTGCGGGACCGAATATTGCCCTCAGATTGGCCTTTTGCGTGGCGAAAAACAAGCGGCTACTGTTCAAATAGAGCGAAAAGATATACAAAAGAGGACGACGTTTTTTGAAGAGGCTTGTCACATAATTAGTGCGAAAATCTCTTTTCTGTTTTCGAGTTCTTTAACTTTAAATTCATATCCGTGAAATAGAGTTCATTTTTCGATAGATAAATGGTCTGGAACGGGAAAAATAGTACTCAATTTTATATCTTTTTTGTTTTATCACTTCATTATTTATTTTTTTTTATAGAGTGACTAGAAATTTTTTGAACCTTGTTTAATTATTTCATCATTACTCAATTCCTAATTGTTTGAATTAGGTTTTTATTCTTTTGATTACTCGACAACTTTAAAAAAAACACTAGAAGTTCTTTTTTTTTGAAATTATCTCTTTAATGAGATCTTCTTATTAATTGGCTTGCTTGGAAAAAAAATCCTTCGTTTCAAAAGTTTTTCCGTTTCTCCAGTTTTGCTTGTTTGATCATCCCCATTTGAAGGCTCTCCTAACACCAATCAATACAATATAACAACCCAGAATTTGAATTTGCAACCTACAAAATGCGAAAACAAACAAACATGCCCACGCTATTGCTATTGAGAACAGACGGGTTTTTTTCTCTTTTTTTTTCTTTTTCTTAAAAGGGATGATTCATAGAAACTCTAAACATTCTCTTTTTTCCCTGCCCCTTTTTAGCTGAAAAATGACGTGCCCTGGAAAATTTTTCATTTTTTTTCAATACGATCCCATGAACAAATAGATAGATTTTCCTGGGGGTGACGGAAAAAGTTCCAAAAGAGAAAAAAAAAACCGAATTTCTGTGGACAAAGTAAGTCATATGGACTGTTTGAAGTGCCTCGGAAAGTTCTTTATATTGGGCCAAGTTTGATGGTAACGAATCCAGAAAAAAACTGCCGCAGAGTGACGTTTTTTTGCGCTCCAAGGATAGAAAAATGGTTCAGTTGAGATATTTGAGAACTATGGTTTACAAAAGAGGTTATTTTTCTTGGATAATCTGAGAACGTAAAGAAGGGGAAAAAAGCCATTCCAAATGCGGCCATCAAATTAGGCCAATTGCATTAGGTTTATGAATACATGAAAATTGATTATATATTCATTGACAATTTAAAAAATGAGGTTGGAATATCTTTTGGAGTTGTAAAAAAAAATGGATGATCTCTTTTATTCATGTGAAGTTGTCAGAAAAAGCCATTCCAAATGCGGCCCTTAAACAAGATCAAGCATTATAAACCTATGAAATTTCATTAGAGTCAGACTAGTTGAGCTTAATTAATTTTTTGACCTCCACCGGCTGATCTGAAACTTTTTTCGATGTTTGCAAGGCTTAATGATCAAATAAGTATTGAAGAAGTGATTTTTCAGGGCCTCGGAACGGTCCAGCAGCCCCAGCATCATCAGATGTCCCCTTGGGCTCCGGCGCCACTGATCAACACCATCCACGGCCTCGGACCCGACACCTCCGCCGATCAGGCGCCGCTTCATCGAAGGAGGAAAGATCAAGGTGATTTTGGGCTTTTTTAAAAAGTTCCATCATACATGAGCAAGTGAAGAACTAAATAAGTTTGGGAGGAGAGCTTTGGTTTACGGAATTGAACTGAAGTAACGGGAAAAAATGGCTTCAATACCCAGAGAGATGGTAATTAGGTAAATTTTAAAAAAGTTTCAGTTTTAGGAAAGTAGCTCTGAAAATGTTGTCAAAAAGTATAGTATCATTTTTAAAAACGCACTTTCAAATCAAGATTTTCATGGAAACTCGGTTTTCCGGTTTAAAAAAATTTCACGAGCTTTTTGAGGGCTCTTAGTCTCTTTGAAGCATAATGTTATCATACATTGAAATTTTTTTGATTGATTTATATTTTTTTATTGTTTTTTTCGTTTGATTTCAACATTTTTTTCAACTTGTTTTTTTGGAATTTCGCCTTCCGTAGGAAAGTTTCCGTTTCAAAAACTCGAGACTTGCAGATTTTCATAGTAGAAGTTTTAAAAATCAATGAATTTTGGAAAATTATCTTTTTTACTTCAAACTCAAATACGTATGTTCCAGGCGAATCGGTCAACGACGATGGATTCGAAGAAGAGAATCGGAATCACCGGAGTAAAAGCCAACGAAGCGCGTTCCCAGGAATGAGAGGTGAGAATTCTTTGTCCAAATATTCCAAAGAAAGAAAGTCTGATCAACTCGATTGCCGGAACATTTCTATGCTCTCGCATCGGGAAGGATTTGTTTGAACATGATCCAATAATATTGGAATACATTGCCCTTTTCTGTATCGCTCGTGTGTATTTGTGAGGCGAGCATCGGAACACCTTTTATGCGCAAAAATGGGTTTGAATAGAGTAGTGATTGGATTTTTTTAGATTGTGTAGAGCTATTGCGTGTTTTAGGGCAGTTGGAATGAGTTTGGAGGCCTTTTTGAGCTTTTGGGGGTGAGTTCTTTGAGAGCTTTTGACATGAACTTTGCCAATTTTGTGAAAAGAATTTATAAAACTCAGAAGTAATAGATTTTTTTTAGATCGTGTAGATTTATAGGTTGTTTTAGTTTAGTTGGAGAGTGTTTAAAGGATTTTTTGAGCTTTTAGAAAGTTGGGAGAGTTGTTTGAGGTTTAAGATAATTTTTCCATGAAACTAATATAATAATATTTCATTTATAAGCTCTCGAATCAGCTTAGGTTTGAAGTTTGAATGAAAACTCGTGTATTTATTCATTGATGCTATTTTTTGAGTTGGAGCGCAGAAAAGGACTCTAAAATAGCTTTTCTTTAAGTGCGATTAGATCCAACTTTCTCGGTTTAAAACAACTATAAATAACTTAAGAAAAAGATCTCCATTCCTCTTGGACGTCGGCCCAAAAATGGCAACATTTTATCAGACGCCTCTCTGATATCAATCTGAGTAGAGCGAGAAAAAAGAAGTTAGAACTTTTGCCACGCCGCGCCGTCGAAACCAATCCAATCAGTCCACCGCCTCCTCCACTAGCCAATGATAACGCTTTAGAGCTCCTGTGACAACGAGACAATAATCATTGATAGCACCGCAACTGGCATTATCAATATTTGGCGCTCTCTGATAAACGCTGATAAAATGTTGCGATTTTGGCGACGCCACCACCTGTCAAGTGCAAATCGATCGTGTAGGGAGAAACGGATTGTACAAGGGAGAATTTTGGGTTGTTTAGATACAAAAGCTGATGAAGTTGGTTCTATTTGAAAACATGGAAATTTTGAAGAGTCGTTCGAAAACAGGTGAAATTGAGGTTTTTTTCATTTTTGGTTCGAAAGTTCAAAATTTTTAATAGAGCCGGTGGGTCATTGAAAAGCATATCCTTAGACCACAGTTGCTTCGAAAAATCGGCTTTTTCATGTTTTTTTCGAAGCAACATTTTCTTATGGCGTACTTCGTACCCAAACAGTTCAAAAAACATCTTACAAAAAACCAAACAAAAAAAAGCGGTAACCTCTAGGGTGGGCTTTTGTACGCCTACTGTTTGACCTGGCGCGGCGCTTTTAAGTCTAAACGAACGAAGAAACAGTTTTTCGCTCCTTTTATTCTATAGTAAGGCAAATATGTCTGGGAAATCTGGGTAAAGTAGAAAAAGTTGTCTGGGATTCTTTTTCTAGGAAGAGTCTTTTTTGAACTTTAAGTTTTTTGGATGGAAGTGAAGGTGTTCTTGAGCTGGGTTTTAAAAGGCTGAATCGAATTTTGAATTTTATTCATCAATGGGAAAGCCTGGAAAAAGCTTAATAGTCATAAAAACGTAACTGGATTAATTATCCGGCTCAAAATTACGAAAAAAAACAGGTCGCGAAAGCAGTATCGAAATCTGAAAAAGTCATTTTTTCTTTGAGATGTGTACGTCTTCAAAACTCTGTAGATGCTTGACTAAACCTTCCTCTCTCCTACTCGATTTTAAAACGTTTTCGTAGCTTTACCTACCGAATCAAGGCGTTTCCGACTAGACTTTCTTTTTGCCTCATGTCACACAATCACGGAGCAAAGTGCACTCACCACAGAAAGGTGACGGCGAGCCGTGGCAAGTGTTTTATTTTAAAAATGGCGCCGGCGGCTGTCCGGCCCGGTACGGCCAGACACACTTTTGCGTGTGCCGCCGCGTTCGCCACCGGAAATTTCGCTATCTCTATTTTTTCTTTTCTCTTTGTCGTTCCCGAGTTCTCGAGGAGCTCATGATGAGCCTGAACCTGACAAAAGTGCACTCGTGAAGGCGATGATGAACCGATCAGCTGTTCTCTCAGACGTCTCTGAGTACTTTTACCTCGAAATTTTTGAGAAAATGTTTGGAAGAGGGGTGAGAAGCTGAACTGAGGGAAGTGGAAGTGGTCATTTGAGGGACGCTTGATGCTCACCTCTTGGAAGATGAAAAAGACGTTTGGCAAGCAAAAATGAAGCTTTTCCATTGATCTACTAAAAATCGCAAAATTTCTGTATTTTCGAGGAAAGTTTTTTGCCAGAAAAGTCCGAATCATAGCAACAGTCGGAGCAAAGAAAGTTGCAGAAAGTTTGGAGCAATGTTTTCAAAAAGTACTCAATTTTGAGCGATTTCAAATAAAACATTAAAAGCTCCACTAGAGGCACATTCATTTGATTTTCAGTGACAGGAAACTTGGTATGAAAAAAAAAACCAACGAAAATTCAAACGGCGACTTTTCCGATTTTTTCATATCGCTAGGGAACTTTCCGACGGCCACCTTTCCGCCGAATCTTTTTCCGACTTTTTTTCCCTTATGTTTTTCGGTTTATAAAACATCTATAAACATTTTTTTCCCTATTTATTTGTTTTTTAATCATGAAACAACTACCTACATTATATAGGATGTTTTAAAACGAAGATTTTATCGAGAAAAAAAAGTCGGAAAAAGATTCGTCGGAAAGGTGTCCGTCGGAAAGTTCCCTAGCGATATGAAAAAATCGGAAAAGTTGCCGTTTGAATTTTCGCTGGTGTTCTTTTCGTACCACCGGAAACTTCTCAACGTACGTTTCAAACAAAAAATAATACGTGACATTTTAAACTCAAAAACTAATTCGAGTTTGGCTGATTTTTTGGTTTCCATCCATATCATTGGAAAAGCTTCTGCTCTCCACACAATCGGAGCGCAATCGGAAAAGAAAAATTGATGACAGCGGGGCCACCGGGCACAGAAGGTGTAAGGAAGAAGGCGAAAGTGTACGCGTCCCTGCTCACGTGTGCTGATTCGTACAACTCTCGTTGTCGACGATTGATCAAGATTCGGTGGGGATCCGTTTGGACTCCCGAAACCTGAGTTCAATTCCGGGATCGACGGACACTTTTTGAAGGCTCTGTGGAGACTTCAAGATGTGATGGATATTTTGGATCAGAATCTTGAAATTTTGAAGTTGGAATATTGGTGTTTCTGCCAAGTGGGGAGGTTCAATGGTCTTTTTAAGCACCTTGGAGGTTTTTTTGAAGGATACATGGACTTGAAGATGCATAGGATCTGAGCTTTTGAGCTAGGGAATTTGAACAAAGTTTTTCAAAACGCGTAATTCATTTTTTCTCCCCGAATGAACCAACAATTCTAACTGATTTCAAATTTCTGCAGAGGCTGATCCTCACATAGAATTTTTTTAATTTTTTTGAAAAACCGGCAAAAAAAGCTCTGCTAAGCTCTAAATGAAGATCCGGAAACCAAAAAAATGCATGAAATTCTATTTTTTTGAAATACTTCCTCAGTATTTGCTCTTTATAAATATCTTCCATTTTTTTATTCTAATAGTTCAAAAAGTTGGAAAAAAATCTTGAGCTTTTGCCCATTTACAGTTGATTTTTCCGCAGTTTGTCACATCGAAATAGATTATTTAGAGAGATTTTTTTGAAAACTGCTTTTTTTCTTTCTTCCTTTTTTTGACCAATTTGATAGAAGTACCATTTATTTCATCCCAGTCTGAAAGTTTATTTCAGCAGAGATTCGCTCAAAAATTAACGACGCCTGATGGCATCGGAGAAAAAAAAACGAGAATTTTTTACGACCTTTTCTTGCCACCCGAATTCTTCGTCTTTTTCTTCTATTTCTGTACGATGAGACAAAGAAGAAGAAGAAGGACACGACGGTAATTAATAACCGTTGCGAAAAACGAAGGGCAGCGTGAAATATTGAATAAATGTGTTGAGAAAAACCGGCCAAGCTCGTTTTTCAACAGCCTTCTTAAAGTTCGTTCGGACTGATTTTTATCGGGATTTCTGGGCTTTTTGAAGTTTTTTGTAGGGATTTTTGAAGGAAAAAGGTTTCTTGTTGGAATCAAAAAATTTTTTTGGTTATAGTGAAGTTTTAGTACTCTGGTGAAATTTTCCAGCTTTTTTTCTTCCCTGAGTTGATTTTTTTAGCTTCCAAAAATAAATCAGATAATGAAATCTGACTAACCAAGGTTCATATTGCAAAAACGTTTTTAATGTTCTAAAAACTATTTTTGACCTCCATAGAAAAATCCAAGTCTGTCAAGGTTGAAGAACATAGCAGATGATGATGATATGTGTGCATGTTCCTCCATCGAAACGATCAAATTCGTTTTTTTTTTCTCATTTTTTCATCTTTTCGGCTATGCATGATAGCCCCAACTTCCAAGGTCTTTTCCAGCGTCTCCGCGCTGAGAAAGTCACATTAGTTTGGTTTTTTGTCTTTTTTTCGAGATTTCCAGGGAAGATAAGGTAGAAAAAAGAAGACTGAAAAAATTTTCGAATAAAAAATGCCACTTTTTCCCTTGGAAATGAGCTCTAATGAGGAGAAAGCATAAGAACAGCTTTGAATTTACTGTTTTGTTTTTCGAATTTTTAAAGCTTTTTTCCAATAAAAAATATAGTTTGAAAAATAAAATTCTTTAAATTTGGCCGCAATAAAAAATGTTTCCCCTATTTCTTCAAGACCGATTATTATATTTGCTTCATTTTAAACATCTTGTCCGCATTCGGAATGGGCTCAGAATGCGCGCTGCTTTTTTTAAAAGCTGTTTTTTCGAAGCCGATTCGAGTTGAGCCATACTCCTTGCGACCGTTTCGAACCGCAATGAATAGACTACAAGTTAATCCTAGCCTTTCTTCTCAAAATTGAGCGAAAAACGTGAAAACTCAACTGAAAACTGAATATTCGGGTAATCAATGCTCTAAGAAAAAATCGCAGTCCAATAATTTACTTTTTGAGTCCATTCTTACCATTTCTCCAACTTGAACAAATAGCGAAAAGGGCAAAAATGCAACATTCAAGTGCGCGGCGACCCTCGAACAGTCGTTCTTTCTGCGTTTTCCCGATTTTTTTCTGTCCGAAACTAACTTGAGATGGAAAAGAAAAGAAAACGGAGGTAAGAACGGTGTTCTTCTGCCGTCTCTTTGAGCACAGCCGGTCGGCGGCCTCGGGTTTTTTCTCTTTTTTTTTTCTCCGTCGGCGGTTCGTTCCTGCGTTCCCCCACAAACACACAGCCTCTCCCACATTGCACTTTTTTCTTTTTTTGCCTTTGCCCAACCGTCCGCGCCGTTTGGTTTTTGTGTGTGACGTTTTGTCGTTGGCACTGGGGGAGAAGGAGATTTCGAGGGGTTTTTTTGACCGTAATTAATTATCCAATTTAATGAAGGTGATAAGAGTGGAGAAGGGCGAATGCAAGAGAAACACTTAAAGCAGAAAAATACTGACTCAGAGTTTTAGATTTTTTGAGATTGAGGTAAGAAACTTTGGCTGCCCTTTTTCAAGTTTTTGAACTTTTAGGACTCACAGAATGTTAAAATCAGAAAGTTGGACTTTTTTGTTTGAAATGAACTTTTCCTGATATTTCCAATTAGAATGTTCCGGATCATCCAAATCAAGTTTCTTCAAATCAATCTTTATTTCAACTCGATTTGAGATTTTTTTCATTTTCAAATGACTCCTTCATCAAGTTCAGCTCGTTCTAGATCATCTTAATTTTTACAAGACCTTGAAAAAACTAAAAAAAAACGGAAGCACTTGATGCCCATCACACAAAACGGTAATTCGACTCGGAATCAGAATCCAAAGTCGAATTAGCCGCGTCTCGTTTGGCGCTGGGGACCTCTTTGATGTGTTCAATCGAAGGAGAAACAAAAAAAAGTCAACTCTTCCTTGAGAAGAACCTTAGATATGGCCGCGCACCCTGGCCAAGCAAACAAGAAATGAGAGAGGAAAAAAAAGAGAAAACCGATCAGTTGCCAGATAACGGTTCAACTGACTGACGGTTCCTTTTTTTCGATTCGATAAGTTTTTTTGAAAGAATATCTGGGGCTGTTTGAAGTGAAAATAGTTGCTGGACAAGTCAGAGAAGGAAAAAAAAACATCTCGGGAATTTACTTGAAAAAAACTCAGAAGGATGAAAAGGGAAGTTTCTGGACCATAACACATTCAATTTTTTTTTTTTATAATTTAAAGGCGCATGGGTTGGACTATTCAAAAGAGTGTAGATTTGATGCCGAATCGGACGTCAAAGCAAAAAATGCAGTCACTTTTTTGAAAAAAAAACTCACAGTGTAACTTTCTCGAAGCACTTAGGGAGTGCGGTAGATTCCCAGACACATTCTCCTTTCTTCTTTGGAAACAAAGACGACGGATGGGAACCGAACCATTGCTCAGACTAGAGAACTTGCACTTTTATTTGCGGGCGCGTGAACGATTCTTTGTTCCGAGGAATCGGAAAAATATTGTTCTCAAGTCGATTTTTTGCAGAGATTCCGGTATGGCTGAAGACGTTGCGATTGCACAAGTACACGAATTTGTTCGAGAATCTGAGCTACGAGCAGATGATGGCCCTGGACGATGCGCAGTTGGAAAAGATGCAGGTTTCAATATCTACTGAAAAAAAAATAAAAATAAAAATTATTTTTCAAGGTTACGGCTGGCGCAAGGAAGAAGATTCTGCAGTCGATTGATAAGTTGAAGCTCCGAGCGCCGCACTTGAGGATCTTGGAATTTGTGAGTAGATGAATCAGACGTCGCGTTACTCGTTTCAAGTCGGATGCAAGCAATCCTTGGAGCTTTGAGTTATTTCATATGTGGATAATAAAAAAAAGATCCTAAGAAAAATTACGAAAAAATAAGCTGCATTGAGTCGCGTCGCGGTTGCGCAGCGGTCGGATCAAAAACGCCAGAAGCTTATGAATCGTTCGGATCGACTCATAGCAAAGAACTTTACCTTTCAAAAAACGTTTCCAATTTTAAGTGATTTTCCTCATTTTTGATCTTTTCAGGGCCTGACGAAGCAACCGCAGAATCAATGCTTGAGATGTGCGATCTGCACAGTCCGACAGATGCTCTCCAGCCCCTTGAAGCGGTTCGAGCCTCCGACTTTGAACGAGTTGAACCGAAGAGGCCCTGCCTCCTCGTTGGAACCGGCCGCGGTCGGAGACGTCGACTGCTTCCACGTCCCCTTCTTCATGATCTCTGATGAGGTTAGTAAATAAACTTGGCAGCTCATTTTCTTTAGAGTTTCTTCCAAGAATCTGAAGACCTTCTCAAATTTTGAAGGCGTCCCTTATAATGACTAGACGTGAAAAAGAAGTCGAAAAGTCTGCCAATTTAGCTGATCATTTTACAGAACCTCACGGGAATGCTGTTCCGAATGGCGATGCTTCTTCACGCGCTCGCCTTCCCACAAACGCAGCAGCAACCGTTGGCGGAACTCGAAGACGAGTACCTCCTCATGATTTTCTCCATCTTCGATCGGATCGTCAACAGTGATGTGAGGATTCTATCAGCCTAGCCTGACTTTTGGTTCTTAGGTTCTCATGTAGCTTTGGTTGATTTCAGACTTTGGAAGCTTTTTCACATTAAAGTTAATATAATGGCTAGAATGTAAATATTCCAAGTCTAACTTCAATAAGCTAAAATTCGGAAAGAAAAAGAGTTTCACAAATTTCAAATTCTAGTCCTTCTCCTACGCTCAACAACGCCACGCGCTGGTCCTCAAGAAGCAAGCTCGACGTTACGTCTGTCCGATGGAGCTTCGGAAACATCGGATGGGAATGCCGCACACGCAACAGTGCGAAAGGTGCCATCACGTTGAAGCCGTCGCAAGAGACCGCATGCTTGAACAACGGGAGAAGCAGGAACGACAGCAACAACAGGCCGCGCTGATGGGTTTGACCATCGATCCCATGGAAAATGGCTCGAATCAGCCTTCCCTCCAGCAATGGGTCCTTTTCCAGAAGTACTATGTGAGTTTGACCGAAAAAGGTCTTTTTTCCAGTCTAGTCTATTACTTTTGAAAGAAAACCATCTAATTTTTAATCCAATGAGAAATGGTCGGTCTCTCTTTTACTGCCGTCTTTCTCAAATCTCTTTCGCTCGGGAGTTTTATCAAATTATTTCCAGGAAATGTGCTCCGTCGGTCCTGACGCCAACAACGAGATCAAGCAGTTCAACGACGTGAACGAGAAGTTCGCCTACATTCAGCTGCAGCACGCCGAGCAGCAGAAGGCCAAACAGAGCCAGCTACCTCCGCGAAATCAAGACCCCAGCGGCAAGCTCCGAATGCAGCAGAACCAGAACCTGCAAGCGAGGACCGTCGCCAAGTTTGGAGGAGGTCCAAGGCTCATTCCGCCTCCGCCACCACCTCAGCCTCAACCTCAACCGCAGCCTCAGCTTTCGCAGATGCCGCGGCGACAACTTCAGCCTCAACAGCAGAACATCCGGCCTCAGCGATGTCCAGTTCCAGTACCTACCCCGCCACCACCACCGCCGCCGCCGCAGAACAAGCGGCCGCAGAAGGAGAACATCCTGGACTTGGCCAAGATCTGGGAGCCGACCAGCGAGCAGTACCCGACCGTGTCAAACTTGCCGCAGTACCGGTCCTCGACCAGTGACGCCTCACTTTGGCCTCCCGCCACCATCTACACCTCCAAAGACCTGGTCGAACTCCAGAACGACGGCGAATTCGGTGCAAAGAGTAACTTCAGCTCCCTGGCCGATAACTTTGTCCAGAACTTGTCGGTAAGGGTTTTTGATGTTTTTTTCATGTTAAGGGATAGAAAAAATAAGAGATTCTTTAACGTTTTCGCAAAGTATTTTTCTGCATGACAAATATTCAGAAAGTCTTGGAAAAATACTTGATTCTCTTGCAGATGTCACCCTGGACACCGCTCTCTTCCGATGTCCTCAGCAACTTCGCGGTCGACGCGACGTCTGGCTACTCTTCTGGCTGTTCTTCCTCCAGCGGCGACGGCTCTTCATTCGCGTCCGGATCTCCTCGGTCGCGCTCCCTATCCGGCGCGAACGGCGTCGAGTCGCGACCCCTGCAAAGTCGCTTCGACTTAGGCAACATCATGCTCGGATCGCATCTGGACGCCGTCTGCAGGAGTGTCGTCAACTTGGACCTTGGCGTTTCATGCACGCCCAATTCGAGTATCATGTGATTTGTTTTGTTGTTTTTCTTTTTTTGATCATACTTTGTACTCTGTAGACTTGTTTGGGAGTGGGGAATGGTCGTGGAGAGTTTGAAAAATTTTGAAAAGGACCTCGGGTTTATCAAAGTTCCAGGAAAAAACAACAATTCTCGAAATCTACCACGACCTTCTCAGCTCGCTGATTTTCCTCTTACCCTCAATGTAGCCACGTTATTTTTTTTCTTATTCTCAACATTTTTTTCCGTCATTTCTCTCCGAAACTTTACACACACCGATGTAGCCACGTTTACGTTCAATTACTCATGTTAGTTCAAATTTGAAAAAAAAAAGCCCCGCCAATTTTTATTTATTCTCATGCTTACTTTTTTTAACAACATGTAGTCTTGTTTTAAGTCGGTGGATTTTTTTTTATTGTTTTCTCCCGTATTAGTCAAGTTTATCTTTGAAATTGTCATGATCACTAGTTTTCGGGATCGAATTAGATTGAAATTTAGTTGGAAATATATTCGCCTAGTATCTTTTTGTACACCCAATTAAAGCTTTTCCCTCTCATCCTTTGCACATAGAACAAATAAGAGTATCCATTTTTCTTTTCTCTGTAAACTTTGAACCCGTAGTTCTTTCCACCCAAATCCCACAATTTTCCTCTTTTTTTCTTCATTTTTGTGCCTTTTTGTTTGGTAATTCACGATTTGTTGCCTTTGATTTCCCCTTTTCATCTTTTTTTTTGAACCCCAAAAGACTTTCGCGCCCAATTTCACTTGGTTCTTTTTATTTTTTCGAATTCTTTCCTTTAGTCCCCAAGAATGCTTTCAAACTTGAATAGAAAGCCCAATTCGATACATCTCACTCACATTCGCTCAATGATCTTAATGTTTTGGAAAAATTTTTTTTTGATTCGTAACGTCTTTGACAAAATTGATGATGATCCTATTCTTTGATGGATTTTTGATATCTAGAGTGGATTTTTCAAATATTTTGCTCATGTTTTTTCTTTCACTCCGTGAGCTTAATTTTTGAGAATTCAGAGCATTTTCCACAATCTTCGACTTCTCGAGGAAGATTTGAGCTTCTAAAGTTTTTTGAATAGTTGAGATTATCAACTTTTCAAAAGCTATTCCGCTGATGATTTCTCGAAAAATCCACCCCAACTTCCAAAATCCGACATTTTTGACTTATTTTCTTGCCATGTCCTCTCCTTTTCCGGCTGGCTCGGTTCGCTTGTACCCTCATTTTTTTCTTCAAAAATTCAAAAAAAGGAAAAAAGAGAGCCGATCGTCGGACCTAGCCCCCAAATAATCACCTCAGAAACCTTTTTGTTTTTTTTTCGTGCCTTTATATTCCTCCTCAACGAATATTTTGAACTTTGTCTGTGCATTCAAAGAATCCCTGTTTTTCTCTTCCTTGAATATATGTTTATATGTAGCATATAGCCCTCCAGACATGACATTAAATTAATTATAATAAGGAAATTACGATTTTATCGCTTTTGTTCGCTTTTTTCTGTTCTTTTCGTGTGCTTCATTTGTGCCTTTGAGCGCTTCTGTTGAAGTTTGCCTTGCTTCTTCTTCTTTTTTTTTTCATTTCTTCTTCTCATCGCGTCGGAAATTAAACGAAAAGGATATTCGAGACAATAAATCGTGAATATGTTGGATTTCAAGTTGTGTTGAATCGATTTTGAAAACAAAGAAATTCGAGAGTATTTGCGTTTTTGAAATCAAATTTTTGATGAAGTAGTTTCCAGCAAAACTTTAGCTGTCGCCGAGAGGAATCGAACCCGGGATCTGAGTTTCATAAACGAAAGAGTTTGACTCTAGACCATGGAGCCCAAGGTTTTTTATTGAAAGATATTGTTGAAAAAGTTGCGGATTTTATGAAAATTATTTGCTCTTCAAAAATAATAACGGTAGATTAACGAATTGGAGGAGACGCAGACATCTAGAAAATATCTCTGATTGTCTGGATCCTTCCATAATTCCCATACTCTTTCCACTCAATCTGGAGATTTGAACAGGTTGGAAGCAGAAAATGGCTAGAGAATAGGGAAATCGGAGAGACGCAGGCTCACGGGATTCATTTTGAAAGTTTCCACAAATCCTGAAATTGTCCATAACTTTCTGGTTTTTGTTTTATTGCATACCATAGCTTTACGAGACTCCAACAAAACAGATGAGAGAATAGAGAAATTGAGGAGGCGCAGACGCGAAAAATTTCCTTGTTCGTCTGGGTGTCTCCATGTTTTCTATACTCCCTAGCTTCTATTTATTTTGGTTACTTTTCTTTTCAAGGTTTTAATTAAACCACTCAGAGTAGGAAAAACTGAGGTATTTATTTTTTTTTAGAAGGTAAATCTGAAATTTTAAATCGAAGAGTATTGTGAAGCTGCGAAATTACAAGAATCTTTCTTCTTTTTTTTTCAAGTTTATTTGAGAAATTTCGGGCCGAGTGTGGCTAACCTTCAATTGACACAGGTCTTCGCAGTCTTCTTTTTCTTTCTTTGCTTTTTTTTCTCGGCGTCTTGTTTTGCGGACGAGCGATACTCATAGATATTTGGACGATAATTGGGGCGGCGACAGATTTTCGCCGCCCAACTTCCACAATTGATCTCGAAAGTTTTTGTTGTTCTGCTTTTTTTTCGTAGTCTTATGAATTTTCTAGCAGTCTGTTCTGTTTCGAGATGGTTTTGCAGGAGTTTCGAATTTTTCGAGAATGATTTAGAATATTTTTCGGTTTCTGAAAGCTCATAGATTTTTTGAAGCCTTCCAGTTGTCGAAAAGAGATCAAAATTTGTTTCAAAGTCTAAAATTTTGTTATATCTTCTACCTCATAATCGAGAAATCTACCTGGAAGTTTGAAAATTTTCTGGAAAAAAAAAAAAACTACCATGGGTTGTCTAAGAATTTTTTTGGTTTAGTTAAAAAAAAACTTAGATTTCTCTGAAAGTCTGAAATAGACGAACAAATTTGGTCTAGGAGGCCAGAACTCTGATTTAACTGCAGACTTTTCTACACTAAAAATATTTTCTTTTTTTTCTTTTTTCAAATTTTTATATTCAAATCTAGCTAGAAAAACTAAACTTTTCTCCAATTTTTTCTTTACTTCGAAATCAAGAAATAACTGTTCTATCACTGCAAATTGAACGATTAAGAACCCATTTCGGGGTCAATCAGTTGAAAGACAAATGATGCGAAAAGATATCGATTTGCGTTGAAACTTCTCTTTGAAACTACATTTTTCTCTTCGATTTTTCCCCTTTTAATCTATACTTTTTAGGATGTCCCTCTGTGGGATCCTCTTCAATGGGAAAACTTTGATTAGCGTTGTAATTCTATCAATTTTGACGCAAATCGACTGGTCCAATTTTTCGCTTCAATTTCAAGTTAATCAGAACGGACTGGACTTTAGGTAGGTTGAAAAATATCTGATGAGAAAATAGTATTGGCAAGGAGTAGAGGCGAGAGACACAGAAGGTTTCAAGAGAACTTAGAGAAATGAAGACATCTTTCATTGTCTGGCGTCTCTTCGGGCCGCGGTTGATCTCTCGCTTCTCTATTTTCTATTTTCGCTTGAGCGGAAGCTAGAGACCAAGAGTGGCCTAAAGAGACTCGAGACCACAAAAAACCTCTATTTCTCTGACGTCTCTCCCGGCTTCCGTAAATCTATCGCATCTACATATTTTTAATTGTTTTTCTCAGGATAAAATTGAAAGAAGATCTCAAAATATTGGAAAATGATAGTCGTGGAGAGACTACCAATAAGAGGATTGCTATTGTCGATGGTCATGGAGACAAGGTTCGTGTTGCTCATGTTAGAGGATGGATCCGGTTGTTTTCTTGTTTGGAAAAAAATTTTTAAAAAGAAGATTTTAAGGCCGCTTACACTTATATGAAGCACATTCGAGAGGTTTTCGAAATGCTGGGTTATGAGGTTCGTTTTTTTTTTCGAATTTTTATTTCACACTTTGGAGATCTTATCCAATGTTAAATACATATTTAGGTGAATTTTTTCAAAAAAAAAATAATTAAAAAATTGGCTGAATGTGTTTCCTAATCAAAAAAGTCACTGCTTTTTCCTCATAAGTTCGATGTTTGGTCATAGGTTTCATGTTCTCAGAAAGATTTTTCCAGATAAAAACGGGGAATATCACTGAAAAAGAAGATTGGGACGTGATGTGGTACCACGACTACACGTTTTCCAATGAGCCGTTCAAATCGATGGCTTTCAAGGCCGATGAGAAGAAAATCGTGAACCATGTGCCTGGATCTGGGTTCTACACTAGTAAGGTTTATGATTCTATATACAAATTGGAAAACTAACCAAAAAAAGCTTCAAACTGAAGGTAAAAAAATGGGTTGGAGCAAAAAAAGTTTCCTGAAAAAAAATCATTATACATATTTGAAAATTTTAACTTGTTGTATGTGAAATAAATATGAAAAAGGTGCTCACAGTTTCCATTCAGGTATCCCTGGCCACCAGTGGCCTTCAAAAAGGTGTTCCCGAAGCCTTCCAATTACCTCAGGAGAAAACGAAATTTTTGAAGTTTGTTGAAGCGAATCCGGACTTTCTCTGGGTTCAGAAGGATAATAATCACAGGTAGGAAGGAACCAAACTTCAAGAAAAAAGATCAGAAATAAGCTGGACGCTTGGGAATACCCTCGTTTTGAGATGTAATCAATTTTTGTCCGATTTTCAATTATTTGGAAGCGCTCAAGCTCCGTCCCTAATGATGCGATGAACCAATCAGAAAGCGATTTTTCTAGAGCGTTTTCGAATGATCTCATTGTACTTGACACTCAAAATCTTAACAACTAAGTTTCGTTGATAGTTTCATCGGAACTCGGACTTTGGTAACGCGAATCGGACGTGTCGAAGCAACTCTAGTGACCACTTAGGTAGCGTCAGCACTCTTAAGGGATCCCTAGAAGTCCTCAGAAACGTCCGGAGCACGACCGGTTCTCGTTACACAGGCTTTTGCGTCAGGCCGGGCTTTTGGGCCTCATTTTTGAAAAAAAGTTTGCGCGGGCTTGGGCCAGATCAGGCTTCGAAAAAATTTGAAAAAAAAATTTGGCGATAGGCAGACGGGCCGGCCCTTGCACAAACCTGTCGTTACCGAGATCCGAAAAATGATCTTTTTTCACCACAAGGAAAATTAACTTAATTATATTTTTTGACTTGAAATGCGTTCCATGGCTAATTATCTGCAGGAATATTCAAATAAAACGAGTTGAAGAAATGGATCTCGAAAAGAAAGGAACGTTCGTCCAGAGATTTGTTGAAAATCCGCTTCTCATTGATAATCGGTTGGTTTTAGGAAATCAATCATTTTTTTCTTGATATGAGATTTTAGAAAATTCGATACTGGAATTTACACGGTCGTCACGTCGTTATTACCGCTGCGTGTTTATATTTACGAAGGGGATGTTCTTATCAGGTATTACTATAATCCAACTAAAGTTTGGACTTATGAAAAGGTTTCTCAATGTTGAATGTTCTGATGCGAACAGAAATTATTTTCCTTCTGTGAAATTTCTCCTACACGTTTTCAATTGCTCAACTGAGTTATTGATGCGAAAAAAAAACTTCATTCTGTGTTTGTAAAAACCTCTTTTAAATACCTTTCTCAATTTCATATCTCATATCTCGGAATTGTTTTTGTTATTCTTTTTTATTAGTTTGTTTTGGTGGAAAAATTTCAACGCTGAATGTGCATTTTTGTAGTTTTTTTTAGATTATTTTCGATTTTTTTTTTCAATTCGAGCAAAGCGTTTATATGCAACTTCACAGTGTTTTTCGTAATATTTTTCAAAATAAGCTCTTTCGGATGATATGATAACATTGAAAACTAGGCAAAATTTGTCATATATCGAATTTGAAACGTATAATGATCGGTAAATTCATCAACAAATTTCCTAAACGTTATAAATGTTTTAAATGGTGGTTGATTCTAGAAATTTTTTTATGATTACTTTATTTCTTTTTTAGTTTTCATTATCATTAAAAAGCAGTTCATGGCCGGCAAAAGGGAGAGGCTCGAAAAAGGCCGCAGAAAGGCAGCAAAGAAGCCCCTTTATCGGGCCTTCCAATTTTTTCTGGGATTTTAAACGCTCGAGAAATGGTGGAAAAAAGGAGAGGCAGCAATTTGGTGCATACGGGCCGATAAAATGGCTCAAAAAGGCAGCAAAAATGGAACCTTTGTCACCCTCAAAGGAACATTTCTATGGAGTCTTTTTCCACCCTTTCCGACTTTGCCTATTCTGGATGATTCTTTTTCCAGGTTCTGTCCAAAAGATTATGAACCTTTTGACGTGAAAGATGTTGACAAATACGTGGTCGGCGATGATTATACACCAATTTGGGAGGTAAAAATCTTGATTTTTCATAATAATCTTTTTTCAGATTCCATCTTTGGACCAGTACTTCAACAAGCAAAAAACGTCTTTCAAACATACGATTGACGCATATTTGGGTTCTAAAGGATTAGATTCGTCGGTTATTTGGCGACAAATCGGTAGCATCATCGGGGAGGTCGGATTTGAGCCATTCTCCGTGCGGCTGAACTGATTATCATCAGTTTTTATAGGTATTCAGAAATCAGCAATCCCAAATGCTGTCCGCTCTGCAAGCTTCTCAACTCAAGGCCAAATACTTTGAACTGAGTCGTTTCGATTTTGTGGTAGATGATCAGCTGAACGTGTTCCTCATGGAGGTTTCAAGAACTGAAAAGGTTGCAGAATGTGATATATTTTCAGGCGAATATGTCCCCGAACTTGTCTTCGGGCCATTTCAAACAAAATCAAGTTTTATATGAGCAAGTTCTGATGAGCGTCATGTCGTTGACCGGCTTGGCTCAACATTTGACCAAGGAGACCAAGGAGACACTTTTGTTGGTTTCAGTTTTTTAAAAGACTTTTTATAGTCTGTGTACCCCGACTTGAAATTTCACTGAACGACATTCCGCTGTGCCGCTGCGCGCCTTTGCGAATCTTGGTCGCGCTTTTAATTTTTTATTTTTTATTAAGGTACTCTACTTTCATGTGCTCTCGCAGCAATAACAGTCAATTGAAAGCGTGACCTAGAATCGAAAAACGTTTCGCGAACGCACGCAGCGGAACAGCGGAATGTCGTTCCGTGAAATTTCAAGTCGTGGTACACAGACTATAGTTTCTGAGAAGCTTTTCTGTGAAAAGATCTTGTTATCGAATCGTGATCGTTTATAGAAAAAAATAATCAAAATTAAAGTTTTTGGCTTGCTAGATATTTTCCGAAGCTTTTCGTTGATCTGAAGAAAATTCATTTTCAAAGCTCGGAAAGGCTGCATCTACTTCTCACTATTACTCCACTGATAACTTTTTATTCATAAATCAATTTTTTAAATCAAAAATTCTATGACTTCAGTCCTTCAGAAAACATAAAGAAGCTCTGTTTTTACTCAAATCCAATATTGTTTCAACAACGTTGGATTTGTTTCAAAAATAACTTTCGTATATTGATTGAATCAGAAAAATAATATTTCCACAGTCGAAAGTGTAGGAAAAAAAGCAATTTTTAAACTTTCTGATAGAATTTTTGAACCCTATTTTTTTGAACTAAAAAAATAAGATGATTAGTTTTTCACAACCTTTTTTTCTCATACTTTTTTTCATCTTCCAGAAAACGGGAAGGGAGCCAAAATCCATTAGTTTCTGATCGAGATGTTCGAATTCCGCTGAAAATTTGCGTCGATGGCGGTTGTAATCGCTGCGATTCGTCTTTGGTTTGTTTTTTTTTGAAAAATATTCAATTTGAAATCTCAGGAATGTGAGCTCTGTGGGCAGTGCATGACGGAAATGACGGCGGATTTTCTGAAATCTGTGTACTTGGAGCAGCTGAACCGCAGAAATATGAGAAGGATCGCCCTGGACTATAGTGTTTCAAAGGTATTTGTCGAAAATGAATGGTAAAATAGATTTAGAACGGGAAAAAAGTTTCGAGCATTTTTCTCCATTTGAATATTTTGAATATTTTTTCAGTTGCTTTCGTAGAATTCCTCGCTCTGAAAAACTTCGGATTCTGATGAAATTTAGGGTTTTTACCAAAAAAATACATAATAATTATGATTAAAATCGAAAATGGTTTTTTTAAATCTTTTTTTCTTTAACAATGCACATTCTACCATGCTAAGACAATATTTAAAAAAACTTTTTTTATTTTTCGAAAAATCCCTCTTACTTTCAAAATAAGCTCAAAAAAACCCGAGCAAAATCTCTGTTTATTTTTCAACCACACCCAGCCCTTTACCGAATTTCCTAAGGCGACCCCCCAATTGTTTGGCACGTTTTGAAGAGCTCCCGTGAGCAGCAGAGCACACAAATTTCGAGTGTGCTCAAAACAAATCTGGCTTTCGAAGAACACCTTGAATATATCATATATTACAAGAATAACTTCCTTTTAAAATTATAATCAAATAACTTTTTTTTTATTACAGCCTTTGACGAAAGAGGATCGACTCTTAGCGGCTTGGCTCAAGGCAAAGTGTGAACTGGACGGTGCTTGGTGTTGATTCACGTGTTTTTTTATTCTAGTCATCCGAAAAAAATAATAATAATTAAAATAAAATAATTTTTTTCAAAAATTGTTTTATTGTTTATATTCCTTCGTTCCCCAAAAGTTTCCGCGCTTATCAATACCTTGTTATCGCTGAGTCAATAATTTTTTTCATGTTAACACGCAAAGTACAATTCCGCTCACGGCAAATGTACTAAAAATTGGGAAGAAAATGAACGCGTCGTGGCGGACGCGACGCAACACGCGCCGCGTCCAACGTTTCTCGATTGCCGGCGCCTCGCTCGTCTCGCTCCTCTTTTTTTCTCCCTTTTTCCCGCGTTTGATTGCGTTTTGATTGATCTGGGTTTTTTTCTATTGCTTGTTTGAGGTTGCGATTAATATCAAGGCTTTGTATAGTGTGTTCCGCGCGAGACGATCACGTTTTCAAAAATTGGCAGAAAAAAGCTAGCGTAAAATAGAATTTTTTTTTTGCACTTTTGCTTTACAAAAATTATAAAACAAACAGCAAAAAACAAAAATCTTGAAACGAAGATGTTAAAGCTTGAGCTAGTTTGGTAAACGGTCTTCTTTGCGGAAAATAAAACGTGAAAAGCTGGCAAATTATTTTTATTTTTTTCGTTTCAATTTTGTTTTGCAAAAATGATAATAGTCTGTTCTAAAGTATATAAGGAGGTTTTTGAAAGTCTAGCCGTTTCACATGGCCTGATTGAACATCAAAAAGGACTATTAACTTTTGGAAATTTCCAAGAAAGTTGTCCATGACTTTTCAAAACCACGGCAAGGATTTTTGAACAAACTGTTGCTTCAAAAAGTCGCTGAAATCCTGGTTTATATCGATTCAAATTCGCCTATAGATAAATAGTTAATGTATTCGCTATTTTTTTGAAATGTGAAATCATTATTGGAGAAATTTTTTTAAGGGACTCTTTCTTTTTTTTTTATAATAGAAATTTTAAATTCGTCTCACTTAATTTACTTTTTTAACCTGGTTGATGCATCGATTCAAAACTTTCTTGTCGTTTCATATCATCTGTTCTTGTTTTTTTATTTTTTTCCAGTTTTATCATTTTTTTCAGATTGCTAACCGTTCGCGGCTAGATTTTTCATCTAGTTTATTTTTTATTTAACATCGGAGCAAATTGCAGTAAGTTTTCAAGAACAAGAAAAATAAAACCTAGAAATTTTCAAGGTCTTGGGTAGAAAAATAATGGTGGCTGGCGAAGAAGGGCAGTCAAGTGGCCAAAATGACGCGACGGATGATCAGGTTTTTTTCTTTTTCATTTTTTTGTTGAATTTGAAGAATAATATAATATTCTTCCAGCGTCGTCCAACGTATTCGATGCACGGGATTCTGCATTTTTCTGCAGCATGAATGGTCTAGATATGAATTGGAAAGAACGAGATGGGAGGCCGAAAGGGCTGAAATGCAGGTAGAAAGTTGGAAAGTTGGATAACTTTGTTGAAACTTGCAAATTTTTTTTTTCTAAGTATTTAGAAATTTAAAAGGAGCACAGAAGTACCTTATGCCGTGTTCAAAATAATTTCCGCGAAAAGCAAAATTATCACTGATCCTCTAAAAGTTAGTTATATTTTTCTTTCTCTGATGGCTTTTTTGGATTCAGCGGAATTACTTTGAACACGACATCATGAAATTTTCGAAACGAAAATCGGTTTCAAGGTTGTTTTAAGTTTTTCAAGTCCCAAGTGCTTTCAAAATATCAAAAGCGAATCTAGGAATTTTTGAACAGATTTTGAATCATCGTTTTAGGTTTGATAATTTTCTGGTGAAATATAGTTTTAATTTGTTTTTAATTTAAGAGCGATGAATTTTTTAAAAAATTAGATTAAATTGGATTAATAACTATAAGTTCTGTTTCAAACACAGAAAATTGATTCGAAGAACTTTCCAAAAATAAGTAAAAACCTTCGAGAATCTCCCTAACCTCTTCAAAACCTTTTTTTTTCTCCTACTTCAGAATACGTTTCAGCTCAGAATCATAAACTTCATTTCTGCATGTTATTTTCGATGAATAAGATTGTCGTATCCTTTCAGGCCAGAATCGCATTTCTCACTGGAGAACGAAAGGGCCAGGAGAATCTGAAAGTTGACCTCGTTCGACGCGTCAAAATGCTCGAGTTCTGTCTCAAACAAGAAAGGTTTTTTTTTAAATTTTGAAGCGATAATTTTGACGTATTCCAGGGCCAAAAACTATCGGCTAACACACAACGGAGAAGATCCGCCAACTTACGAAGAAACTGAACCGCCAGTTGGTCGGTTTTTGAACTCATTTGAATGGAAATATTATTTTTTTACAAGTTTTTTTCGAAAAAGTATTTTTTTCAATTGATCATTTTTTTGACAGAATATGTAGAATTAGAAAGAAGATTTTTTTATCATTTTCAGCATCTTTTTAAGGATTTTTTTAAAAAAAGTAGAAATTCAATAATCGTTCTTTGTTAAGAAATTGTTGTAAATTGGATTTTTTTAGCTGTAATTTTTTTGAATGACTTCGTTCAGAATCTTTTTTTGATTCCATTTGCCCCATAATTTAGTTCATCAAATTCAAAAGTTGACTCTGTCCCGCCGATTTTCATTGTAATTTCGAATGCCCTTGTTTTTTCAATGAGTTGAATCCATTGAAAGTTAGTCAAAATGATAATTTTTTCCTCAGATTCTCATGTTCAAGCCGATTTGGAAGCCTATACAACGGCCCAAGATGGCGGCGGCAGTTGGAAACAAGGCCGACAATTGCTCAAAAAATATCTCGAGGTTTCAAAAAATGACTGAAAAAAATAATGGAAATTATTCAGGAAATCGGCTACAGTGAGCAGATTCTCGACGTGCGAACCTTTCGCGTCAAAAAAACTTGCTCGGCATGATTGGCCCGGTGATTTTTTTCATTTTTTTAAATGTTTTTCGTAATGAATTATTTTTTTAGAACGATCTGCCGTCCAGTGACCGCTCGCCACATGGCAAAAAAGACCGCAGTGATAGGTAAAAATGGAAAAAAAGTAAATGAGAATTTCGAGTATTTTTTTAGTTTTTTTCTTGTGTTACATACTCAACTATTCATCTTCAACCTGTTTTTGGAATCTCTCAAATTGAAGAAAATGGTACTTTTTCTCAAAATGATGAAATTTTTTTTTCTGAAATTCTGTCGAAAATTTTTTTCTGGTATGCTTCTCAACTTTTCTAATTTTTTTCAATGATTTTTTTGAATTTCGCCTAGAGAATCTTCTGAAATTCAGTCATTGAACAATGTACATAATGGAAAAAAGATAAAGCCCCATAAAGCTCAAAAAAAAAAATTTATTTTAGCTCTTTTTTGCCGAGATTTTCAGTTTTACATTGATATCATTTTTCAAGCCTCATAATCGAAATTTCCAAGTTTTTCCAGCGATTCGGACAACGAGGGCGATGGCGCACACTTGGACGCCGACGCGACCGAAGCCTTGGACGAATTTTCCTTTCTGAAAGAAGAACCGGCGGCTCCGTCCATTGTAATCGGAACCCTTGGAATCTTGAATAAAAAAGAAACAATTGTTTCAGGCTGAAATGAACGAATTTTCGGCCAACAAGGAGGGAACGTTCGATCGGCTCGTCGCCAAGTATAAGTTGGTTTTCAGGATTTTAGCCGTATAAAATGAGGAAACCTTGATCTCCATTCTAAGCGAGTTTCAGCGTCTTTTTCGACTAAAATATACGTTTCTTATACGAAAGAGATAAATATAGGAAATTTAGAACATTTTTATAATGTAGAGCTTCTGAAGATGGATTTTTAATCTTTTTTTTTTTGAAATTTTTTTTTACACAGTCATTCTTTTTTTCTCAGGAGTGATCCTCGAGTGAAGAAGCGGAACGAGGGACACGACGAAGTCGAACGGGAACGGCAGGAAGTTCGCCGCGAATCCAATGATCGACGGTCTGGATCGGCCAATTTGGAAAATGGTTGGGTCTTTTTTTGGAAGTTCAATGTTGCATTGCAGTTCAGAACATAACCCTGATTCCGGTTTCGAAAGTAAAAACGGGAAAAAAGGAACTTGAAGAAATATTTCCACAAGAAAATCAAAAAAGGCTTTAAAAAGTGTCTCTTTGTGTGAATTACAGATCTGACCCTTTTAAAATTGAGTCTCTGAGAAGATTTTTCATCAATTGACATCGGAATTGTCCAATATTGGACCTTGCAGGAACGGAGACCGAATTCTCGCTGCCGCCAGGAATCGCCGCAGCGACCGCCGCCGAATCTGCGGCTCCCCCCGGGATCCGCGGCGGCCGTCGCAGCAACTTCGGCGTCGATCTGAACTCGGCCCTCGGCCTGCCGCCCGATGATACCATCGATATCAAGGACGATTTTGCTATGGAGGTTGCTTTCTTTTTCTCATTCATAGAGCTATAGGAGTCGCAAGTAAAAGTTAGGGGAAAAAAAACAGCCCCTATAGTGGGTTAAAAAATGGTCTCTATAGGGATGTAAAGTCTGAATCTTTAGCCCCTACAGCTCAAGTAGGGTTAGGAAAAGACAGCCCCTACAGGGATCATAAAAAGTTTCTCCGATCGGGTAAAGAAAAAAAAAAAGGCTTTTTTTGCGAAATTTTCAAAAAGCTGGAAAACAATCATATGTATTTTTTTCTTCATTGGATGGAATATTGCAAAAATATATACATTTTCATTACGTTTGTTGCGGCGGCTTCCATGGCTTTTCTGCCATTTTACCTATGTTTTGGAAAAATTCAGCTCTGCACGGTACCTATTTCAGGCTTTTGATTCTAACGGTATGAGTTAAATTCAAAAATGAAAGTTTATTCGAAGAAGTTTCACATTTTAAAAGACTGAACTACCTAATTTTTACTAAAAGCTACTTCAGGACGACGCCTCGATGCATCCGACCAAGTGGAACCTGAAAGTCACGCTCCGCTCGCATTTGGATTCCATCCGAGCCATGCAGGTAGAGTTTCATGAACAAAAAGACATCGAAAATCTGAAAAATTAAGATTTTGTGAGTTCCATCAAAAATAAACCAAATTTAATCGATTTTCGTGTCCTTCTTTAGGTTCGTTTTCAACAAAAAATTTTTCAAATAAAAATATCTCATTTTCGAAGTTGATACTCAATTTTTAATAAACTTTCAGGACCTTCTTTGCAGTTCGAAGCACGCGAAAAAAGAGATTTAAATTATCAAGTCTTGCAGTTCCATCCCGTGGAACCGGTGCTGGTGACGGCTTCCGAAGACGGTACGGCCAAACTTTGGAATCTGGAGCAGAAAAGAGAGGACAAACATGCGACTGGAGCTGGAGAACTGGAGCCAGTTTATACCTTCCGCGGCCATATGGGTCCTGTCCTTTGTCTCGAACTATCGCCCACTGGAGATCATTTGTACACTGGTTTAGAAAGTCTAATGTTGGAAATTAAGCATTTTGGGACTTTCAGGCGGTGTGGATGGTGTGATTTGCTGCTGGAACGTCCCTTCTACCAATTGTGATCCTTTCGATCCGTATGGTGAGGGTTATTATATTTAAAGAGACGATTACCCGATTTTTTGTTCTTTATCATTGTTCTAGATGAAAAATCTGTTTGAAAACTATCAGAATATCAAAAAAAAAAAAATTCCAGATCCAAAAGTTCTGCCTGAACGACTCGAAGGCCATACCGACGCCGTATGGTCCGTGGCTTTCCAATCTTCGAACAATCGGATAGTTTCGGCCAGTTCCGATTCGACGATTCGCCTCTGGGAGCCAGGTAAAGAAGTAAACAGGAAAAGGGGAAAAGGCATAATTTGATGAAACTTTTAACATATGTACTTTCGGATATGCTGATTTAGAAGAATTCATAAGGAAACTTTGGTTCTACGAATATGCCAATTTGCGGCGCCTTAAGTACATACATCACACCCCAACCTTTTGCGCGGCCGCATTTGTGGGGGAGGGGGTAGGCTGCAGTTTTAGGGGGTAGGCCGCACTCGGAGCCGTTCCGACGTATGCTTAATCTTCGAAGTCTATGGTCTGTTATAATTTTTGTTTTCGAGCAGCTAATTCTAGTCCCGGGGCTACAATATATTTCATGTCGAACGTGACGATGGTTCTTTTAATAGGGCTATAATTTGTTTTCTCCTTCAAATTTATGGAAAAATTAGCGCTATTAAAGGATCATCGAACCACGCGAGAATTTATTTAATGATATTCAACAGACAGTTTCCTTGCATTGAAGATAAAAGAGGATATCTGGCTTCAAGTCTCTAGAATTTTATTGAAAAGAAAAATTGATAATTTTGATGAATCTGGAATTAGCACATCCGAAATCATTTCTGTAAAAGTTTTCTTCAATTTCCCACCACCCCCTTTAAAGTTCCCGTGTGAAAGAATCCATTCAAAACTCGAATTTTCCAGGAAATGGCGAGCCTCTCGTACGAGTTATCGAAGCGCCGCGGGCGAATCTGATCCCGACTTCTGTGGATTTTGTCTCGACGGAAACCAATCAGCTCCTGGCCGCCTACACCCAATGTTTCGCTCAAATTATCGACGTCGAAACTGGCGCCCCCATTTTGGTCTTTGATTTCGGCGCTGGTGAGTTTTCAAACGGAAAATAATGGCTCGCTACACAAAAATATCACTATTAAGTGAAAAATTGCGAGAAATATTTTTCTGAAATTGGAAAGAAACTCGCAAAAAAGCGCCCGAGCTCAGTTTTTAAAGCTGGAAGAACTCTGAGGTTTGAAAGTTTCAATCATCAAAATAAAATGATAATAAAAATGACAAAGAAAAAGCCCCAAGCCGTTTCAATAGTGATTTTCTCAATTTTTATAGCTTTCTCCAGCAAACCAAGCTTCTGATTATACAAATTTAAGCCTTTTTTCGCACTTTTAGACGATTTTCGTTCTCCTGAGATGTATCTAATGGTTTCTTGTATTAATCTGCATCTAAAAAAATCAGTTTGAAAAGTAGCCAAAGCGACTTTCGATACGTATATAAATATTAGTTTTCAAAAGGGTCCTGACACGATAAGAAAAGAGTGTATGGTTGGTGGAGAGTCCAGACAGGCCACGCCTCTTTGCGTCTTAAGCTAGTAGAAGTGAAATGGCTGTATCACTGAATCTGGCGGTGAAAAAAGTTGGGACAATAGAAAAAAAATTTTCTATAGAGCGCAAAAGCCCGAGCTGTACGTACTCAGACATTGGTGACGCTAACGGACGTGTCGGAGCATTTATAATGACCACTTTAGCGGCGTCAGCAAAAAACGCTAGTACAACCATAAGTTATAGTCTCTTAAGTGATCCCTAGAATAGCTCAGAAACGTCTAGTTTTCGTTACCGAGGTCCGAGTAGATTTACGTAGATTTCGCTTTCCACACCATGTAAAAGGACTCATTTTTTTCAGACGCTACGGCAGGATCCATTTTAACAAGAATCGTTTCTCATCCAACGATGCCGATTGCCGTCATTGGCGGCGACGATCGAAAAATTCGCTATTTCGATACGAGTAGTGGTGAGAGAGAAATAACTGAAACTGAAGAAGTTATAATAAAATGAACTTCCAGGATCCCTGATCCATTCGTCGGTGGCCCATGTTGAGGGCGTTTCCTCACTGGCGATCGATCCAAACGGCCTCTATTTGCTGTCCGGAAGCCACGACGGAAGCCTGAGACTGTGGAATATGGAGAAGAAAGTTTGTCTCCAGGTGCGGTGGACCAAAAAAGAGTGGGAAAAATAAAGGGGAAAGAGGAAAAGATGTAAAATATTGAAGGGAAACAGAAGAAATGGAAAAATGAACTATTTAGATTTTTTTTTACAATTTCTGTACCGTTGATATTGCTGCTTTCTTTTGGTCGAATTTTAATCGAATCAGTTTGAAAAGACAACAAATCCGAAAAATTTCTCAAAAAGTCCTTCGCTTTTGAAATAGACGTCAAGTGATCGAAAATGCATGAAAGTTCCTTTTCAATCAATCAATCAATCAAATGTTTTATTTCTCACACACAAGTACTAAATTTCACGAAATAGATGTAGGGAGAATTTGGGAACATATGTGTCGGAACTTGTGGTGATGGAGGGAAGAGGACTCGCGGTCGTGTTAACCCCCCACTTGAGTAAATTGGAATAACCTTGAAGTTATTCTTTTAAATGTCGATTATGTAGCTTTCATATTTTTTTGTTGGATCAAGAGTGTTTAGTTCTGTAATGTTGTTTTCAAACCATTTCTCAAGTTTAGATCTGAACTTGTTTTTTTCATACTCAAATACTATGTTTCTATCCATATGATTCCAATGATGCCAATGATGCCTTTTGTAGCCTTTTTTGTAGTACTTTAAACTATTTTCAATTTTGAATCAAGCCTCCACTTTTAACAGAAAATAGCAACGTAGTTTCTGAGCTTCCAGCTTTAATTTTGAAATTTTCAACTTCTGAGCCTTGTTTTTCAATTTATATTCCTGGCGGAACCAAAAAAAAACGCATACATCATGATTTTTTCGAAACAACATTAATCTTGTGAGTGTACCATGGGCGATAAGGAGTATTTAGAAACACCCGTTTGCACAAAAACCTATTTGAATGGAAAAAAAAGTTTTTTGAGTGGTCTCGATCGTCAGATCCTAAAAAAGTACCTCTTTTTTGGAGATTATAGAAAAATCTGTTCAAACTACAAAACCAATATACCAAAAATGTTGAAATTTTGCAGGAGATCTCGGCTCACCGGAAAAAGTACGACGCGGCCGTGACCAGCGTCGCCTTCCACCCGTCGAGACCCCTGATCGGATCCGCCGGCGCCGATTCCCTCGCCAAAGTCTATATTTCTAACGGCGAATAACCTTTCTCTTCTGTACTAAAATATATATCATTAATTGTGAGAAGCCTATGCCTCCCTTTTTTGGGGCATCTCTTCCCTAACCCTTCTCTTTCGTGTAAAACTATCTTTTCTCTGATTCTTGCAATTCCAATCCAGTCAGTTCTAATATAATTTCTTTCATCTAGGTGATGTTTTAGACCCTCCCTCTTTTTGCCTCGATTTGAATGATCTTTACCTATTTTGTTGCGAAGAAGAAACCAAAGAAGAAGATTTTTCTCCGCTCTTTTGGTCACCAACTAATTCGCGTTCTCTTCTTTTCCCCCATCCGGTGGCATTAATTTATCGATTTTCTTTTCTTGGTTCTCTCCTTAATTTAACCGATTTTCTAACGTTTCTTCCCCCTTTCATTGTTTTGTTTGGTTTTTCATTCATTCTGCGAAAAAAAAAGAAACAAAATGCCAAAAAATGCCTTTTCAATTTCGGCTGCTAAATTTGAAACAGAACACTGGGGAACCTCGAAAAATCCCAATTTTGAAACATTCCCAGTGTTCTCGAGTGCTAAATCTTTTTATTGCCTTACGCCCTCAATTCAACTAAATATATACACCTTATCCCCCTTATTTTTATTCTATCTATTTATTAATTAATCCTCCTTCGTTTTTTTTTTCTCTTATTTCCTTGTTGGTATAGTGTTTCCGTTTTATTTGAACCCCATCACCGGCACAGAAGATGAAGAAACAAAATTTTTTTCTTCCCAAAATCTTCCTTTTTCCCCAGTTGTGGCAATGTGTACGAGATTACGTGTGATCCCCGCTGTTTTAAAAAAAAGTATATATTCGATAAAGAAAATGACTGTTCTAGACATCTTTTTAGTGCAAATTTGAAAAAAAAAAGAAGGTTCGAGAAAAAGAAGGCTGAGTGCTACGTTTAGAATGTAGAAAAAATGGAGGTTACTTTTTGAATTGAACTTTTATCAATAGAGCAGGGTAGCTATTTGATTTCCGGCTATCTTTCATTTTAAGGCTCCAGCCGTATTTTTTAGATTTTTCAATGGTTTTGGCAGTCAAAAAATCATTTTGGTAATTTTTTAGAGCGCATTAGATTTTTTCTTTGATTTTTACCAAGCTGTTTTAAAACTCCAATTTTTGAATCAAAATCATATTTTATCGGGAAGAATTTCAGTTCAAGCTTTTTTAGTAGGCCGAATTATTCCAGTTTCACGACTTTTTCTAGATTCTCCTTCCGAAAAAGGATCTTCAAATTTTCTGAGTAGGCTAAATAATCGACAAAAGTAATGAATTTGAAACTTATTATTTTCAGAAGCCCCGATAAAAATTGGAAGAAAGGGGAGCTTAACAGTGAAAAGCGAAAGTGAGTCAATTTTTCAGTGCTTTTTTTAAAATTTTAGAGATTAGATTCAAAATTAATTCCTCGTTTCTCCGAATATCAAACCGATTTGAAAATTGGAAAAATAGAGTTTTAGGAAACCCTAAAATTGAAAAATACTTAAAATCTAATTTTTTTTTTGCGCTCTGAGATTTTTTTTTTAAATAGGTAGAGGCATACAAAATTATTGAGTGACCTTAAAAACTTCTTCAAAATCACAATGATCGATATCTCGGGCAGAGTCGGAATTGTGGATAATGGCCGCTAAAAGGGAATGGCTCAAAAAAAAAAAGCACCAAAAGGGTCCCTTTATCGAGCC
This sequence comes from Caenorhabditis auriculariae, assembly GCA_904845305.1. Classification (NCBI taxonomy): domain Eukaryota; kingdom Metazoa; phylum Nematoda; class Chromadorea; order Rhabditida; family Rhabditidae; genus Caenorhabditis; species Caenorhabditis auriculariae. The sequence continues at coordinate 483,609 of CAJGYM010000050.1, forward strand.
TTCCATATTTTCTAGGATTTTAAAGGCTCAGGAAATGGTGGAAAAAGGGGAGGCAGCAAAAATGGTGCGTAAGGGTTGAGAAAATGGCGCAAAAAGGCACCAAAAAGGGAAACCTTTTCACCCTAAAAGAACGTTTCTATGGAACCTTTTTCGACCCTTTCCGACTTTGCGTACTCAGACATTGGTAACGCGAAACGGACGCGCTCCGGACTATTCTGGGCAATTCTAGGGATCACTTAAGAGCGCTGAGGCTACTAAAGTAGCCACTAGAAACGCCCCGACACGTCCGAGTTCGCGTTACCAAGGTCCGAGTATGATTTTTGAGAAAAAGAAACATTTAGAGAATCGTTTTGGACGCACCATTTTAAATGACCGCGGGAAAAAAAGAGGAACACGTCAATAGAGATCAAATCTCGTGTATCGACCTCGTTCTATTGGCGCGCTTATCAATCGCTATCATTTATTGGAAGAAACAAGAGACATTCCCCAATTTCCTCTTTTTTCTTTCTTCTTGGGTTGCTTTTTCGTACCCTTTTTGGAGTTTTGAACTTTTTAAGTTGAAGTTATAGATTTTTGTAAAAAACCAAGTTTTCTTTCTAAATCCTGAATTCAAACTTCTAACGATAGAAACTCTGTTATTTCAAATTTTCTGATCATGGTTTTTAACATGAAATTATCGTTTTTTCACATAGGCAAAGTCTGAAAAGGTTACTTATAGAGTGAGAAAGGGTCTGTTTTTCTGCCTTTTTGCACCATTTTTGCTGCCTCTCCCTTTTTCCACCATTTCTCGGGCCTTTAAATTTCAGGCTCGATGAAGGGACTCTTTTTGCTACCTTTCTGCGACCTTTTTTGAGCCTCTTCTATTTAGCGGCCATTATCCACCATTCCGACTTTACCCGAATAATTGAAAATTTTTTAAAAAGCAAAAAAAAGGAATATATTTTTTAAACCACTTTGAAGGGCACATTTTCATCTTCACCTTTCCATTTTGATGTTCTAAAAGCGAAAAAGTTAAAAGCTTTTCATCTTTCCAGCTTTTAAACTTTAAAAGCGAAAAAGTGACAAGAAAGATAAAGCCTCGTTTGCAGAAAGCTTCCACATTTTTTTTAACCTGCCTTTTTGTAGTTTTTCAATAGGTCCTTTCGTTGTGGACTTTTTTTTGAAAAAATTTTTTAGTTGCTAGTTTATAATTAGTTAGGTTGTGAATAATATGTTTCTATCATTTATGGAGACAATGAATCTTTTTTTAAAATTGAATTATGAATATTTTTATTTTAAGAACGAATTTCCTGCCTAAATGTGATATTTATTCTGACTTTTTTGCATTCCAGGTCTAGGAAATTGCTTTTTTCTCTGGTCAGAGACTTTGTTTTTGAAATTTAGGGTATAAACCACTTTTCTGACAGCTTTTCGAAAGCATAAAGCTTTCAAATCATGATATTTTTTCATTCAAATTTCTTTTACATTTCTTGTATCCTTGTACATATTATTTTGTTCTGCTTGTAAGTAAAGAATATATATAAAAAATTCGATAAATAGCGCTTCATGAACTTCCAGATCTCCAGGATGAAGCCGAGGGAAGGGCTGACCTTGGCGCTTCTCCAACTGTTCGCAGTTTCGGAAGCCGGAAAAATCCTAGTGTACAGTCCATCGATCAGCACCAGCCATTTGATTTCGAATGGAAGAATCGCAGACGCTCTGGTCGATGCTGGACACGATGTGGTTAGTTTCGAAAACGGAATAAGGAATAATTATCGATTTTTTCTGAAAAAAATTTTTTTGCAAGTTACTTTGGAACGCTAGAGTAGTTCCTAGAGGGTTAAGGGAAAGCAGCCCCTGTCACTAATGGGCTGAAATTGAGGTTAGGGACCGCAAAGCCACGCCCCTTTTCGCGATAGAAAAAGTGGCTTTTTTTTGGTTTTCAACTTTCATTTTGTTGTAGTTGTGAAATATGTGGAACTGGCAGATAAAATTTGACACACATGTACAGAAAAGCTTCCTCTTTCGTTTAAAAAATATTTCACGCTTTTTTGATGCGTTCTCGCGGAATGTCGTACAAAAAAACGTGAATGGAACTAAAAAAATTTTGTCATTTTTTTGCTTTTTTTCATGTGTTTTTCAGGTCGAACGCACTCTTTCTTTTTTTATATAATGATTTTTGATTCAAGTAACGGTAATTTTAAAACAATAAAATAAAAAATTCGTCTTTGCCAAAAATTTTAGGGAGTGCCGAAAGTCATAATTCAAAATATCGTTAATAAGCGAATATAATCGAGTATTTGTTTTTTCAAAATTTAGACCATGGGCTTACTTAAATTTTTCTCTACAGCATATGTACTTGAAAAAGTTGTGTGATACGCAAAAATGCTCTTGAAAATAGAGAATAAAGTTAGCGGCGTTTATCACACAGAAAGCGGTCGAACGCAGGTTTTTCAAACGATTATATACATTTATTAGTAAAAAAATCTTTCAATTAAAAAGAATAAAATAAAAAAATTCGTCTTTGCCAAAAAAATTTACGGGGCCGTTTTTAATGCAGCGATCGTTAAACGAGGCAAAAACCACTAAAAAAACAGTTTTTTTCGAAGTGAATTTCCACGAAAAGTTTGAGTAAAGATTTGCGAACATATTCTGATGAAAATAGCTTAATTACTTCAAGTGTTTCTTTTTGAAATAGACAATCTGTGCTATTTAAACGGCTCAAGGGTAAGGCGGATGGAAGCTCCCCGCGCTAGACCTGGCCGCTTGGCGCAGCGCGTGCGTTGCGATTTTTCATTTTGAGGTCGCGAGTTCGATACCCGCAAGCGTCAGTTTTTTGTTTTCTGGAAAATACTGACTTTTTCGGCAAACTAGCAAATATTCATCATTTTAGCACTCTATTATGATTTGTTACATCATAATAGACCAGTATCAAAACTTGTTCTAGAAGAAAAATCGAGAAAATGTTAAAAATGGATAATACCAAAATTTCAGTACTAAAAAAATGGTGCGCGGCGCGCCACATTTTTCGTCATAACTTTTTTCATCCTCAATCTTTTTTGAAAAACTAAACGGTTCTGAGTTTTGAATCGAAACAGCTATCAAACCATACGAAGCTCAATGCTGAAAAAAATTTTTTGGAAATTCGTCTACGGTCCCTAATTGAGGTGCCCGGGTCTGACCCCTAAGGACCCTAAAGCTTATGACGTCCTTACAAAGGTTTTTAATTTTTATTAATTTTTTGAACGATAAAAAGACGTGTAGGAACCACCAGCATGCTCCCCTAGAGTGACCACTTACTGAAAACCCTACACTGGCCACTTTCAAGCTTTGTGGGAATCACTGTAATCAAAAGGAAGGTAAGGTAGCCCCTAGAGGGGAACCTTCAAGGGCTCTTAAGGATGCGCCTTTAGGGACCACTTTGGCATTCCTAAGTTGATCAAGGAAGGAATATTATCAGTTATCGATATTTTTAAAGCTTTAAGCATATTTTTTTTCGATGAGTTTTAGAAAAAAGAAATCCAAAAACCCACCGTTTCCAGGTGATGTTCATCCCGGAGTACATGCCTCTGACGTCATTTCTAGGTACCAAGAAAGCCAAGGTCATCACTATGAGGAATATTAGTGAGTTTTCTCCTCTTTTCAGGGTCAAAATCTAAAAAAAGGAGATTTTTAGACCCAATCTTTGGCGAGATGATGGACGGCTGGCCGGAGCTGACCTTAAAAAGTGACCGCTTAAGTGTGATGGAGCGGCTGGATTTCGAATACACGGCCACGTCGATTTGTGGGGGTACTGGATTGATTTTTTAGAGAACTTTTTTTGATTACTTCATCAGGATTCTTGTCATACTTAAAGTTTTAGGAGGTCTGGATACTATACAATATCTTTCGTTACAGTACCCGTCTTACAGTTTGAATATGTATCTGAAAAAATTCTGCTTTATTATACCGAAAAAGGATTTTTTTAGGCTTTATCATCAGTTTTCTTCTTCTCAAGTCCTAAGAATTTTGTACTTCAATGCCATTTTTATTTTTCAAAAAAACTTTTGGGTCTAAAAGTGACTTCAAAGATTTAGATGTTATCCAATAAATGCATCTTTTTAGCTCCCAGTTTCGTAGATACTTTCTTTTGAGCTACTGCATTTTTGAGGATATTCTGTTCTCAGCAAGCTTGTAAACATGAGCAATATTTCTTGAAGCTGCAATTTCCTGTTTGGAAGCTTCACTGTATATTCTGGTGCCACTTTGATTTTTTGACAGTGTTCTAGAAAGTTTCTTAAACAATTACGGTTCAAAGTCACCGTTCTGTTTTCAGACCTCATGAAACGGCGAGACGAACTAAAGCCCCTGGCCGACTACGGATTCGACGTCGGTTTTAGTGAACAGATTGACCTTTGCGGTGTTGGCGTCATTAGGTTCTAACTTTATTTTTCTGTTCTTCTAATTAAAGTTTGTTTTTTTCAGGTACCTGGGCATCAAAAATCACCTTTGGATCTCAACGACGTCGATCATGGACGCGGTCAGCTACAATCTGGGTAATGGTTTTGAAAAAAATTACGAATACAATGGTTGATATGAAAACCATTGTTAAAATATTTCACAGAAACCTTCTTTTCTTTAATTGGTCAAAAAGTTATTCCCCGCCGGAAAAAGCAAGAAAAAGCAAGGGATTTACTATAAAAAAGCCAAAAATTGCCTAGTTTCTGTTAAAAGCTTTATTTTACGTCATTTTTTATCTCGAAATGATTTGAACTAGATTCCTTATGGCTTTGAGTGATAAGAGATATCTATTTTTGATCTAAAAACAGTTTTTGTATCCCTATAAGGGCTCTTTTTTCCCTTATCCCTATTGGGATTACTAACGCGTTCCTAAGTTGAGCCTCTTTTTTCTGTTTTTCTGCGAGAACGAAAAAGTTCTGGAGTTTCAAAATAAAGAAATTACTATGTCACTCTGGCCAGGTTTCTCGACGGGTGTGCCCGTTTCAAACCCGTTTTTCTCATTTGGGCTAAAACGTGCAAGAAGGAATAGGTAACCCAGCTGTGTTTATTTCGAAAGTATGTGACCCAACGGTGCTGTGAAAAAATGCCAAAAGTTCTACAGCCTGTGCTTATACGCGTTTAAAACGGGCACACCCGCCGAAAGCCCGCTCTAGCCCGGTTGGTTAACCCTCATTAGCATAAGGGTCAGTTAACCAAAATTGAGCCTTTCAGGAATCCCAGCACCGCCCTCTTATGTCCCCACGATCGAAGAGAACGACAACGGCGACGTGATGGACTTCTGGCAACGGAGCTTCAACCTGTACATGTACGTGGCGGCGATCGTCGTCCACCGGATCGGCACCGACGGGACCACCGCCGTCTTCCGTCAGTTCGACCCGGTTTTCCCCAACGTCCGCGAAATCGCCGCCAACTCCTCCCTCTGCTTTGTGAATTCCGACGAGATCTTCGACCTCCCTCGGCCGATCATCCACAAGACGATCTACATTGGAGGGTTGGGGGTCGACAAGGAGCCCAAGCCGTTGGACGAGGTGTGTTTCGGCGCGTCATAATTATTGAATTAAGCTTGAAGATAAAAGCCGTATGTTCAGGGACTTTTTAAAAGTCTTTTGTATTTTTTTAACCTCAGTCGTAAAAGGAAACTTTGGGGATCTTTGTGAGGTTTCAGATGCGTCATAATTTTTGACTCACCTTCATTCACTCAATTTTAAAGCATTTTTTTCTTCCGAAAAGCGCATTTTGAAGACAGTTTTATTTTTCTTACCTTTTCAGAAAAAACTTTATTTTTAGAGGCAAGTAAAATTTATGACCAAAAGTTGAAACGTAACACCCCTACAAATATAATTTTTTGCACAGTGACAGATTTTCAGAAATTCTCCAAGCTCATGGAGAAAGGCCGAAAAGGCGTGATTATCATCTCACTTGGGTCAATTATTCCGTTTGGTTCATTCCAACCAAGCGTGAAAGCGTCAGATCATCCAAGCCATCAAGGAGTTTGAAGATTATCATTTTATCATCAAAATTGATAAAGGTGCGAACTTAATTCTTGGGAAGAAACGGAGAAGTTTTAAGGAGATAATAAGACTGGGCCGATGTTCGCTGGAGTTCCGAACTACGACCTCGTCGAATGGCTTCCACAAGTCGATATTTTAGGTATGTAGGGGGAAGATTAAAGCGATTTCTATAGCCTAGATGACTTGAAAAAGAAATTCTAAAGGAAATCGATTTGCTATAAATCCAAGTTATTTTTGAAAAGTCGTGTATAGTCCGTTCTTCGCGACTCGAAAAGGTGGGACTTCTCTGCGCACTCCTCCTTATCTCTCGGCGACCCTCTCACGTTTTCGTGCTATTTTCATGTTTCTCTGACCTTACCATTGAGGGAACAGAGAGACGCAGACACGCGAAAACTGTCTTTATACTCAATTTTCAACAAAGAATAAGTTCACCGACCAATACAAATGAATTTTTGATTTTCAGGACATCCAAGACTGAAACTTTTCGTGATGCACGGCGGCCTCAACGGCTTGGTCGAAGCGGCTCTTCGAGGCGTTCCTCTGGTCGTTGTGCCGGTTTTCGCCGATCAGTTCAGGAATGGCAGGGCTGTCGAGAAGCGCGGCATCGGAAAAGTTGGTATTTCTTGGAACTAGAACTCTCTAAAATGATCCGGTTTGTTTCAACGGAAACAGAAGTTTTTCTTCCTCAGAGAACGTTTTTTACCTTCCTGTTGAACTTTTGCTGAAACTTTGCTGAAGTGTACTTCAGGACCCTCTGATTCCAGAACAAAAAGAAAATTTCCCGCAATAGATCTCGTTTTTGAGTTAGGACACTTCAAAAGCCCGAAATAGTGCTTTTTTGGCCTAATTTGCGTATTTTACGGACTTTGAAGCCCCATAACTCGGAAACAAGATCTATTGCGAGAATTTTTTTCTTGATCAGGGGGTAAAAACGTTCCCTGGTCAATTCATTCAGCTTTCATTAGAGGCTCAAGAATAAATGGTGATCTGATAATATGGTAATAGATTCTCATTTCTTATTGGCATAAAGCTTGTTTTCTATCTGATTTTTGGATATCATTTTGTCAAAAAAATGAAAACTTTGAAAATTTAAAGATAATTTGCCATCTTGAGGCTTTGCAGACCACCCATATTTTTTTCTCATTCAATAAGCTTTTTTTGGTGTCTTGAAATCACGAATTATTTGTTAAAAGTTTTGATTTCACTTTTTTTTAGTTATGAAATTCAAACCCTTTTGAAACGTTTTCTCTTTTTTGGGTACAGATAAAACTCAACGGCTACCTTTTTTTTAGGTAATCCACAAGCTTGACATGGGCTACGATACCTTCAAATCAACTGTCAAGGAAATTGTCGAGAATCCCAAGTTTGTGTCTTTGAAAATGAATCTAAACTTACCTACTTTCAGGTACTCTGAAAACGCGAAAAGACTAGGAGCAATGATGCGCGATAAGCCGTTCTCGCCAAAGGATCGTCTGGTCAAATGGACTGAGGTATGTTTTTCAAGTTTTATAAGTTATTAGGGTCTTTAGGGATCTTTTCAAGAGTAAAAAAATAGGAAGAAAAAGGTGACTTTTTTTCAACTTCTAGACTTTCGGAAACTTGGTGAATATTTTACTCGTTAAGTAAGAGGTTTTGTGGATTCTCAACCTAAAATTCGCCACAATAAGCTCTATTTGAGAAAGTATTTGCGCGACTGAAATTCGATTCGTTACTGGAAAAATAAATTTAATAATAAATAATACAAAAAAATATAAAAACATGAAAGAAAAAAATGTGACTCCTTCAGTTTGCCATCGAAAACGGGGTGCTTGAAGAACTGCATGTGGAGGGCTCGCGCATGAACACAATCGTCTACTTGAATCTCGACGTTTTTGCTTTTATCTCCCTGATTTTATTTGTTATTCTGTATATTTGTTATAAGCTACTAACTCTCCTAATTTTTAGCTCAAAGAGCAAAATCCCCCAAGAAAAATGGTCATATATTGTTGAAGAAGAATCAGTAGAGATTGATAAATATTTTATTTTTGGTTGTGCATGTTATGTTTCAGAAAGCTTCTGAAAGGATTTTTAATCTGATTCGAATCGCATTTGGGATGGCTTAGCGCGTTGCGGTTGCGCTGGAGTGTGAAAAGATCTCTCGAGCCATTCCATATGCGGCCAATGTCTTTTCAGTTTTAATTCAAGTTTCAAATCGGGTGATCTGATCAAGGAGATCATACTTTCAATTTGCTGAAAATAAACTCAAAATATCGAGCATGGTCGCATTTGGAATGACTCAATGCGTCGGAGTTTCGCTGAGATTTGACCAGGGAAAGATCGCTTCTAAAGCCATTCCAAATGCGAGCATAGGGTTGCAAGAAAGCATGAAAAGTTCGAAAAGGCATGTTGATTCTCAATTTTCTTATTATTTTGAGAGAGTTTGCAGAAAAATTTTTGATTTTCAAAACGGAAATAGAAAGTCTGAGCCTTTCCAAAAGCAACTGAGAAGCTTCAGTTTGGGTTAGAGCGCTAAGTTTTCAAGACTCCTTTAAGTAAATTTACAAAGTTGAGAAAAAAAAAATTTGACTGCGTTGGTCGATACGTCATTTTTGCGTTGCGAAAACGGAAAAAAGTTTAATTTCAAACGGTCTGACTTCGGACAACAGATACAATTTTCTGAGGAGCTGGACTTGGCTTCAAGCCGAGAGATTTTTGAATAAAGTGGCGGTAAGGTTGGACAAAATAAAGTGAGATCATCGGGGACAAAACGGCGACGCAGACGATGAAAGAGACGGTTGAATATTCGATTGCTGGGTGGAATATTATTTCGAACCTTTCCAGACAGTAGCTTGTGAAACCGAGGAGGTAGAAGCATGGTAGGCAGGCTTTGTAGGTGAGCGCCTGAAGGGGAACTTTTTGGATTCTGCTTTCAATATTTTCATGGTTTTTTTTCGCGTAAGTCGTTTTTGGTCGGGGGCTGCTACGATTTGAGTCATTTGAGCCATTCCAAGATCGGTTAGGATCTCCTACGGTTTTGAGTGAAAGTTCAAAAAGCCTTAATTTGAATGTTTTGGAGAAAAGAATCATTTCACTGTGTAGTTTGGAATGACTTACCTTGCACCTTCGAAAACAATTTAATGAAAGGTCACCAAAAAGAAAAAATTCAACCTTCAGAAACTGTTTGTGCATGAGCTGGGTCTTCCTGGCCATTATGGAACTGTAAACGGCCAGTTTTCGAATAATTCTCCGACGCATCAGAATGACAGCAACGTTGATGGGTAGAATCGGAAGCGAAGCGTGAGAAATTGCAATAAAGGCCAAAAAAGTTTTCCGGAGGTCTGCCACGCCGGAAACAGTTGCATGGTCCGAAGAGTAGTGAGGAAATTTCGAAATGAGTAATTTGGTCATCACTTTGCTCTCGTCTCGTTTCCAAAATAAGCCGACCTGAAAAAAAATGCATATTTTTCACTAAAACGTATTTTAGTCCGTTTATAGTAGCTTTTTAAAATTTTCAAAGCCATGAAAGGCTTCGAGGCGAACGTTTTTTAGTTTTTATAGTTTTCGAGGTTCTTAAAAAACTTTTTCGAATGTTTAAACTTCGAAAATTTTTTTAATCTGTCAAAAAAAGGGCTTCAAACTTCTATAGAATATTTCCTTCATAAAAGCTTCATTAGGCGTTTAAAGGCGCATATACCAGTAATTTAAAGGTCTCGAAGCGAAAAGTGCCTTTTTTCTAGCTTTACTATTTTTTAAACACTTCCAGCAAGCTTTCCGTGTATAAAGTACAGCTGAAAATTCCACAAAGACCCTTTTCGCTTTGAAACTTTTTTCATAGCGTTGCCCATGCACCTTCAAAATAAAGCTCTTTTGACTGAACTCTCTTTGTCAATAGGTCTAAAACTATGAGTTTCTGAACCCTAATAGTCGAAATTTACCATTTGAAAGAAGCAAGGGATATAAATAGCCGTCAAAATCAGAATAATTGTGCGTTTTGATGGCGCTGTGTGGTCCAGAATGTAGCATTGGTAGTAGAAAGAAACGATCAAAGACCATAAATAGTAAGGGTATAGATGAGTCATGAAACTGTGGCTGAACTGGAAAATTGGGAACAATATTTGAAACGAAGATCTAACCCAAAATAACAAGCAGAATCGCCGAAAATTTGACACGGTCCATTGAACAGTAGAAAAGTCGACCAGCCGGCTGGTATTACTCTAGAATGTTTTCTTGAAAACAGTCCTACTGGTATGAATTCAAAAAATCATGGAACTTTCTGGCCGCATATAGAATGGCTCGAAGAGTAGCGGTGCCATTCTGAAGCGCACGCCCACTTGCAGAGACCGCTTCGCAGCCGCTACGCATTGAGCCATTCCCCGTGTCCGACTCAAAATGACTTTAGCAGAGGGTCATCGAGAAGTTTTTTAGTAAGCTTCTAAGTGCTGACTTCAGGTGAATCTTATCTCGAACCGTAACTCGACCGCGCCGCGTTGAGCCATTCTCAGTGCGACCATAGAGATTCAACGACGTTTTTTTTTTAAATTCTGAGCTTTTCCTTAAGCATTTTTCAAAATGTTGTCATTGGCTTTTAAAAGTTCCACCTTCCAAAGTTGATACTGTAGGGAATTTTTTTCATTTTTAGTAAAATTATTCACAAAAAAAACCTACCGTACGCAGATGAAAACATCAGTGGCGCAGGAGAAAAAGAAAGTCAAGGCGAAGTTTATCAATAAGACGGAATAGGTACGAACTGCGGCCGGTGAATGGAACAAGGCGAGAAAAATCAAAAGCAGATTCAAAGTACTGCTTGTCAAAAAGATGATTATGTGGAAAGAAACAAAGAAAAATTGGTAGACATCTATCATTTTTTGAAGCCAGACAAAGCAAGTTTCCAGTTAGAAAAACAGATTTTTGTGTTGAATGGAGCTGATTAAAGTCTGCTGCTTGAGGAAAATTCAAGAGTTAAATGAATAACTTTTTTCAAAATGAAGCTATTCATAAAAGGAATGATGGACACAAGCGGAATTTTTTTCGATTGGGTTCTTTCAGTTGATATTTTAAAAGAGAATCTTGAAAAAAGTTTTTTTTCAAGAAATTTGGTGGAAAGTTGTGCAAACTCTTTAAATCATCTATAGAGCGCAAAATCCTTCGAGGTTGTTTTTTGATTGATTGTTTTTTTAAAAAAATATGGGCATTGAAAAGCTAATTTGACAAAGAAAGCTTGAAAAAAACCGACGAACAAAAATCTATATACATTTTATTATTATTGAAAACGGTAATGAATTTATTTCATAATAATTTTCAGATATACGGTCAGACAAGCAACTGGCAGAATGATTGGTTTCAGGAAAAACTGGAACAATATCTCAATATTAGTCTCGGATAATCAAGGTTCTTTTTCTTTTATCATTTATCCTCAAAAAGAGATAAGAAGGTATAGTCAATGTTTCCCGACTTGAAAGGCGAAGGAGGCGGGGCAAGGGGCGGGACGCGTAGCGTGTGCGTTCGCGGTTCTTGGCACGAGTTCAATTCAATTGTCGCCGACTATTTAAAAAGCTCGGCAACCGCTCTTTTTCAATGTTTTCTACTATTTCTTGATGCACACATGAACATAATCAATAAATAATTGAAACAAGAATGAAAAAAAAAAGCGAAAAACGGGCTTTTCAAGGAGTAGATGGCGGTTGAATTGAACACGTGCCAAGGACCGCGAACGCACACGCTACGCGTCCCGCCCCTTGCCCCGCCTTTCTCACCTTTCAAGTCGGGAAACATTGACTATAACAAATACGTAAGTCAGGCTGTGCTTCAAAAAACCAAAAAGATGATTCAAAATTCGAAAAAAAAAAACAGGGAAATTTTTTTTACAATGCTCCAGAAACCGAAACAGTTGCATTTCGGCTGACTGAATTGGCACTAATATTGAGCATACTACCCATTTTGTCCCGATAGGGCCGAACAAAGATCAATGAAGCCAAAGGGGTTAGAACCGGGATAAAGATTAGGGCAGTTACTGTGGTGTGCTCTAGAATTGGATGGTTGATAATGTTGAGTTGGCCGAGAGAATAGGAGACGACAGCGACGGAGAAGAAGGCCGGAATGCAGGCTTGGTAGGTTAGGGCCTGAAAAAAAGTATTTATTTCTGATTTTTCGAATTTCAGTAGAAACAAGTAGCTGCGAGAGACTACAGCTGTCTGAAGAGACGCCAGAGAAGTCGTGGTAGTTTTTATGTCTGGCGTCTCTTCAAGCCACCGCATGCCTAGTTCGGCGCTGCTTAGCGGGGATGTTTTTCAAGCATCTTGCGCTTGAAATATTTTTGTACAAATTTGGTATTTTGCTTAATTTTTTTTTTTGCTTTTTTTTCGCTAAGGTTGAATACCGATAACTCTTATGAAAATTTTTAAAAATTGATTGGAAGCCAAAAAAAAACCTTCAAAAACTGCTTGTGCATGGCTTTGGTGTCGGACCGCATCGAGGTGTTGATAACGCCCAGATTTTTGATGATTTTCTTGCGGAGTATGAGAATAACTGCGTAAATTGGGAAGATTGGTAGTGAAGCGTGCATTATTGTGAACTGAGCCCCGAAAGTATAAATATTAGCCACGCCATTGACCATCGCGTCTTTGATTTCGTAGGTCGGGAATCGATCGTTGATTATTTTCTGAATTTCTTCTGGGGGGCTTTCCGATGGTATTGAACTGATCTGCAATTATTTTTTGATTTTTGAATAATAAGCTCAATGAATTCGAGCTAATACAGTTTTAAAAAAATGTCTGCTTTACAGAGAAGTTTGCTAGACTCATGTTTTTTTTTTTCAAATTAAGCTCAGAAAAAAGAAACAGCGAAAAAAAGTGATAAGAAAAAAGGCTCAATTTCAATTGGGGAGATTTTAAACTGAGACACATTTTCAATTTTCTCTGTCTTATTTTCTTTTTGAGTAGAAGCCTAATCCCGGAAGAATCTTGTGATAAATCCTCTGGAAAAAATGTATTTTCCCACCAACTATAGTCATTTTGTGACGCCTAGCTGAATTCAAACTGAATATGGGAAAAAGAGCAAACCAATTGGAAAAGCGAAGGTGAATACATCAGAAATAAAATTCCCAGTATAGATCTTCGTTTTGGAACACAGTTTTGTAGGATATAGTATCGATAGCAGAAAGATAGTAGTAGAGAGTAAAGTTAGGGACCGCAGACCAATTTTCAAAAAATTTTTTTCAGCATTGAGCTTTGTATGGTTTGATAGCTGTTTCGATTCAAAACTCAGAACCGTTTAGTTTTTCGAAAAAGATTGAGGATGAAAAAAGTTATGACGAAAAATGTGGCGCGCCGCGCGCCATTTTTTTAGTACTGAAATTTTGGTATTATCCATTTTGACATTTTTCTCGATTTTTCTTCTAGAACAAGTTTTGATACTGGTCTATTATGATGTAACAAATCATAATAGAGTGCTAAAATGATGCTCATCAGCTAGTTTGCCGAAAAAAAGTCGGTATTTTTCCAGAAAACAAAAAAACTGACGCTTGCGGGCATCGAACTCGCGACCTCAAAATGAAAAAAATCGCAGCGCACGCGCTGCGCCAAGCTGCTAGGTCTAGCAAGGGGAGCTTCCATCCGCCTTACCCTTGAGCCGTTTAGATAGCACAGATTGCCTATTTCAAAAAAATAAAAAAACTTGAAGTAATTCAGCTATTTTTTTATCAGAATATGTTCGCAAATCTTTACTCAAACTTTCCGTGAAAATTCACTTCGAAAAAAACTGTTTTTTTAGTGCTTTTTTTCCTCGTTTAACGATCGCTGCCTTAAAAACGGCCCCGTAAATTTTTTTGGCAAAGACGAATTTTTTTATTTTTATTCTTTTTAATTGAAAGATTTTTTTCACTAATAAATGTATATAATCGTTTAAAAAAACCTGCGTTCGGCCGCTTTCTGTGTGATAAACGCCGCTAATTTTTATTCTCTAGTTTCAAGAGCATTTTTTTGCGTATTAAACAACTATTTCAAGCACAGATACTGTGAAGAAAAAAATTTAAGTAAGGCCATGATCTAAATTTTTTTAAAAAAACAAAAAAACTTGATTATATTCGCTTATTAACGATATTTTTGAATTATGACTTTCGGCGCTCCCTAAAATTTTTTTGGCAAAGACGAATTTTTTTATTTTATTGTTTTAAAAATTTTTCGTTACTTGAATCAAAATCATTATTTAAAAAAAGAAAGAGTGCGTTCGACCTGAAAAACACATGAAAAAAAGCAAAAAAATGACAAAAATTTTTTTAGTTCCATTCACGTTTTTTTGTACGACATTCCGCGAGAACGCATCAAAAAAAGCGTGAAATATTTTTTTAAACGAAAGAGGAAGCTTTTTCTGTACATGTGTGTCAAATTTTATTCGCCAGTTCCACATATTTTGCAACTACAACAAAATGAAAGTTGAAAACCAAAAAAAAGCCACTTTTTCTATCGCGAAAAGGGGCGTGGCTTTGCGGTCCCTAAGTAAAGTCCATGGGTTAGAAGGTGGAGCATGAAGTTATACCTGAAAACTTTATTTATTATTGTAAAATGAAATAGCCAACCCAATGAAGCAGGCAGAATGTCCGAAGAACTGGCAAAATCCATTGGAAACGTAGACTAGAGAATCTCCGACAGGAATCAATCTGAAGATATATTCTTCGTGATCTTGGTCGCATTTGGGATGACTCTGCGGTTCCGGCTATCATTTTTAAAATAGCCTGATAAAATGTTAAAGAAAAAAGATCAAGTTTTTTCTTCAAAATATTAGCAGCCATTTCAAAACTACTATTGTCAATCACAGTGCTTCCGAAAAAGTGTGAGAGAATGTTGCATAGTTTCAAATCGCGCCCCCAACACTCTAAGCCATTCCAAATGCGGCCACAAATCATCAAAACAATAAAACCAACCTCTGCTGAACGAATAGATCGGCGACACATGTTAACAAATCAGTGAAAGCAAAGTTGACGATCAAAGTAGCATAGGAGCGGATTTTCATCGGCGAGTGGAACAGGGCAATGTAAATCAGTATGGAATTGAATGTACAGCCCAAAAGGGCGATGAAAACGTGCGCCGTTGAGAAAAGCATCCTGATCGCTTCCATTTTTTTTCCAGGAAGCTGAAAAAATGATTTTGATCTTGCAATTGAAAAGGAAAAGTGGGTTGAGTCAGACGGAGTACAATTTCGGAGGAAAATGCCAAAATATAAAGTCAAAAATAAATTTGGAGACAGGAACTTCAATTTTATAGCCCAGACGAGTTAAAGTGAAAATTTTTGATTATTTTTTTTTCGAAGGGCGTTTTTTTGGAGGTTTTTTGCTGCACTTTTTGGTCTGTTGGAAGATTTATGAAAATTGAGGGAATTTTTCGAAAAAAGTTCAAAGAAAAATCTCAGCTTTTTTTAAATATTTTGCGGCCCTAGTAAACAAATAAAAGATTAATAGTCATAAAACTACAAAAAGGCTCGAAAATGTCAAATTATTCGGTTTGTGGGGTCAAGTGAAGTGGAAAAATTGCATTGAAAGTTTGTTTTTTTTTAACTTTTGATCATTGAATCATCAGGGAACTTGTGAAGTTCTCTGTAGTCCATAAAAAAAAGATTCGAGGAACTTTCTTTCGTAGTACTGTTAAAAGAAACTTCTTTTTAAAATGACTTATTCACGTATTTTAGACTTATAACGCTTTCAACATAAAAAATGATCTTTGATAAAAAGGCATAAAAGTGAGAAGAAAGTCAAAAAATTCCGAGTTATATGCGAAATTTTTCCCAGGACATTCATTGTACTCGAAAAAATGATTACAACATTTCGAACTACCTTCGTTTTGAACCTTTTTTCGAAAAAAACTACCTTTTTCAAGAGAAATAGAGTAGAAGACTGAGAAAAATGTTAAAAAAAAACTTCGTGTCTAGGAACAACTCATTAATGGAATGCAGTCGTTATTTTTCGTCCATGAGCTCATTATATTTTTTTCTTACTGAGAAAAACTTTAGTGGCCACTATAGAGTTTAGACGTTTTAGAGGCCACTATAGTAGTCAAAATAGTGGCCAATTGAGGGGTTAAAAATTAGTGGCCACTATAAAGGTCTAAGTGCTACTACTAGACGACTAAAAATTTTAGTGGCTACTTTAGGGATCAATGAATCAACATAACTGGTCCAATCTGTTTGTTTAAAAATTATCAGAGTTACTGGAAGGATTACTGGATGAAAAACTACTGAAGTGGCCACTAGAACGGAAAATAGTGGTCACTATAGAGATGGGTTTAGTGGCCACTTTAGTGTCTTCTCCAAGTAGTCCTGGGCGAGCCTCAATAGTGGCCACTAAAAATTTTCCCAGAAACATTTCTTTTTTTAAAAAAATAAAATGTGCCCTTTTTCAGCTTCAAGAAACACGTTTCTTCTTGTTTATGCATGAGAAGGAAAACATGAAATATTTTTCAGTTTACAAAAGATCTTTAATTTACACCAGGTAATTTTTAGAGCCATTATTTGAAAACATTGACAACGAGACGAAATAGTTTATTTTCCCGGCAACGTCAAAAATGACAGTATTATCAAAAAAAAGTTGTCTAAAGTCTACTAATTTCGAATAGTAACTTATTTTCAAAGCGTGTAGGAAACAACGGGGGCAGACTTTTGTGAAACGGAGCTTCTTCTCAGAACCAAGCTCATAATCTTATTTTTATAAGGATGTACGAAATATAATGAGGCTAAAGGGGATACGACTGGCGTTAGAAGCAGAGAAAAGGGGGTCGAATATTCTAAAGCCGGATGGTTGAATATTTTCAAATGACCAATGGCGAAGGTGGAGATGGCGATTATGCTGAACATCGGAATGCACGTTTGGATCGTGAGAGCCTGAAATTTTGAAAAATTTTCTGGAAAGGGACAGTTTTGAGGTTTTGAAACTACTTATAACTGAGTACCAGCGACAAAAATTTCTTTTGAGGTATAAAAGCAGGTGAGAACTCATTTTAGAAAAAATGAAAATACTTCTAAAGAAAAATTGACCGATTCTTGAAATATTATTTTTAAGCTTTGAAGTACCACGTGAATTCGATTATAGGAAGATCTTTGTGGGAGTCAATTTTGAAAATTGAAAAATGGCGACAGATTGATTTTAGTTTTTTTTTTATTTCCTTGCTGAGACTTGGATTTTAAAAGTTTATTTCGAGTGATAAGTTAATGGGAAAGGAAAATTTGATTTTCCTTCAGAAAAATTGCCTTTGAAAGGTCCATTTAAACTTGACAAACGTTAAAAATCACACATTTTAGCGTTTAGTTCATTTTGAAATGTACTAGTTTTAAATAGGAGCCGATATTCGTAAGGTAATCACCAACCTTCAAAAACTGCTTCTGCATGCTTTTCGTCTCCGAACTGATTCGCAGAGGAATATTGAGTTGATTCGATATTTTCTGTCGAAGAACAAAAATAGCCGCGTAAATTGGAATAATGGAAAAAATTGCATGTGAAATGGCGACCGCGGGCCAGATATCCCGAATATCGGCCACCCCACTGATCATGACGTTCTCCGACTTGTACTGAGGATATGCTTCTTCGAAAATCCGTCGCATCTCTTCTTCGGGACTGACCATGATCAGAGACAGAATCTGAGAGTGAGGAGTAGATCAAAAATGGAAACGAAGTCCAACCAATTGAATGAATGAGGGGATATATACTAACGCGAGGATTGTTAGAATCGTACGTCGTTCTGGAGGTTGTCTTGTTATCACATAATATCGGTAGCAGAAGGATAAGAGGAGGGAATAGACTCCGAAAGTCAGAAGGTGCTGTCCGAAGTTGTTCCTGAAAAATATTATCTAAGATAAAATCGGCTTTTTTTTCTGCTAAAACTTTCGAATTTTTTTTTCATCATACACCATTCAGCATGGCTTGAGACATACAAAACTGTCTGCGCCCTCTATTCTCTCGGCTTCTCTTGTATCATCTCCGGTGAGAGAAAAAAGTTCACAGACGTATAAGGCTTTAAAATTTTATCCTCCTTTTAGGGACCGCAGACGAATTTTCAAAAATTTTTTTTCAGCATCGAGCTTTGTATGGTTTGATAGCTGTTTCGATTCAAAACTCAGAACCGTTTAGTTTTTCAAAAAGATTGAGGATGAAAAAAGTTATGACGAAAAATGTGGCGCGCCGCGCACCATTTTTTTAGTACTGAAATTTTGGTATTATCCATTTTTAACATTTTCTCGATTTTTCTTCTAGAACAAGTTTTGATACTGGTCTATTATGATGTAACAAATCATAATAGAGTGCTAAAATGATGAATATTTGCTAGTTTGCCGAAAAAGTCAGTATTTTCCAGAAAACAAAAAACTGACGCTTGCGGGTATCGAACTCGCGACCTCAAAATGAAAAATCGCAACGCACGCGCTGCGCCAAGCGGCCAGGTCTAGCGCGGGGAGCTTCCATCCGCCTTACCCTTGAGCCGTTTAAATAGCACAGATTGTCTATTTCAAAAAGAAACACTTGAAGTAATTAAGCTATTTTCATCAGAATATGTTCGCAAATCTTTACTCAAACGTTTCGTGAAAGTTTACTTCGAAAAAACTGTTTTTTCAGTGCTTTTTGCCTCTTTTAACGATCGCTGCATTAAAACGGCCCCGTATATTTTCGGCAAAGACGAATTTTTTATTTTATTCTTTTAATTGGAAGATTTTTTTACTAATAAATGTATATAATCGTTTGAAAAACCTGCGTTCGACCGCTTTCTGTGTGATAAACGCCGCTAACTTTATTCTCTATTTTCAAGAGCATTTTTGCGTATCACACAACTTTTTCAAGTACATATGCTGTAGAGAAAAAAATTTAAGTAAGCCCATGGTCTAAATTTTTGAAAAAAACAAATACTCGATTATATTCGCTTATTAACGATATTTTTGAATTATGACTTTCGGCACTCCCTAAAATTTTTTTGGCAAAGACGAATTTTTTTATTTTATTGTTTTAAAATTACCGTTACTTGAATCAAAAATCATTATATAAAAAAAGAAAAGAGTGCGTTCGACCTGAAAAACACATGAAAAAAAGCAAAAAAATGACAAAAATTTTTTTAGTTCCATTCACGTTTTTTTGTACGACATTCCGCGAGAACGCATCAAAAAAGCGTGAAATATTTTTTAAACGAAAGAGGAAGCTTTTCTGTACATGTGTGTCAAATTTTATCTGCCAGTTCCACATATTTCACAACTACAACAAAATGAAAGTTGAAAACCAAAAAAAAGCCACTTTTTCTATCGCGAAAAGGGGCGTGGCTTTGCGGTCCCTACCTCCTTTATTGGACTTTGAAAACTCTTGTTGAAAATTTTGCGTCAATTATTTGGACGCACTCGTGTTACTCACCGTCGTGAGATTATTTCTTGCAAATTTCATCCAAACTGAAGTCTCAAAAAGCAATTTTTAAACTTTCCGTTTAGTTAGAAGTTCATCTGACTCTGTAATAGTTTAAAAAAGTTCAGAACTCACGCCATAAAACAAGAAGTTGAACCCAAAAACTTGCAAGGGCCATTATCTATGAAAATGACTGACCACCCGGACGGAACTGTTCTGCAAAAAATGACAAAATAAAAAAAAGACTCATAAAAACTTCTAGAATTTTTTATGCCTTTTTGATTTCACTTTTTTTTTTAGCGTTCAGTATGGTTTAGATTATTTAAAATTTTGAGAATGATAAAAATAGTTTCAAATAAGTTTTTTTTTAAATATGAATTTACTATGTCTTAAAAAAACGATCAGTACAAAAATTGAAGTTTCCCTTTTCCGAATTCAAAATTTCGAGCGTTCGGTGCAAGATTGCGTCAGCCCGCAACTTGGTGTAGTTTGACATTCTCGAATTTTTTTTTAAACTCAAATTTCATATTTTCTGTCGTTTTCTAGAAAATTATTTGTTGAGATTCGTTTATTTGTTCACTTTATTGCTTAAAAGTCTACTTCTCAAAGGTTTCATCGAGAGATTTCGAAAAATAAAAGTTTTTCATGCATTTGAGAGGTTTTTTTATGGAATTTGTTAATTATTTTTTTGCTATTAATGGAGTGCCGTAAAACTATTTTCAGAACAGTCTGTTGCACGTTCAAAAACAAAAAAGCCTTTTGAAAATAAATGAAGTTGGAAATTTATAAAAAATTCAACTTCAACGATGTTCAAAAATATTTTTTGGCTTTTTCAGGTGCGTGGCTGAAACGATGATCATTTTTCAACTTCAAACTTAGTCGAGAGATTCAAGATCGCTGTTTATTGAAAATCGGACGAAGCCTCGATTCCTATGATGGACTTACAGGTGCGAGCCTTTTCTTTTTAAAATTTATGTAAATTTAGGGTCCGCAAGCCATTTCTTCAAAACGATCCAAAAAATATGTTTTTTACACTTTTCGATAGAGGAGACTGTCCATTTTCATAATCCGTTTAGTTTTTTTGAAAAAAAGCTCCACTAAGAAAAAAGTTATGGCCAAAAAACGAGCGCGCGCGGCGTTCAACTAGAGGCAAAATCTCACGGTTTACCCGCTGCCGCACGCTTTCTTTTTAAATGTTTTTACGCATTTCTGAACCGTTTTTCAAATCGGTTTTTCTGTTCTGAGAGGTTGTCCGAACTGAGCTTCATGTTTTGGTATGAATCTTTTGTACAATCCTCATAACAATTTTTTTGATAAAATATCAAAAAAACTACTTAGAAAAAAAAGGTCAGAAGGAATTTTTCAGCTTATTTTTTTCTTTTTTTCTAATCAGAAAAAAATTATTATCATTTTGTTTGGAATAAAGAAAAAAATGAAAAAAATAATGTTATTTCGAAATAAAACAGGAAAAAAAGTGCAATTTGACTCCGAAAAAAACGGCTCCTGCGACATTTAAAAGGGCGCATCGGTGTGTTTGACGCAAACACTGCTACGGACACTTGCACGGAATCTTCCAAAATTTAAAAAAAATTGCCATTTTTTCGAGGTTTTCAAAGCCGTTATTTTTTTCGCGTCGTTTGATTTTTTTCATAATTTTTCCATTGATAGAGTTTTGAACGCTTAATAACCTGATCAAAAGTATAAACGCGATCCTATTCTCTCATGCGTCAACGAGGCAGGCGAAAAAAGGAGGTTTTGGTAAAACTCAAATATAACTTGATTCGCTGTCCCAATAATTATTTTCATTTTGAATTTTTGTTTGTGAGCACATTGTGAGTTTTTAAATCAAATAAAAAAAGTATACCATGTCGCTGAAATTTTTTCGCATTTCAGCTTCAAAGTTTGGTGTCACTTTACAAGCTTCGATTTTTTTTTCGCGTCGTTAGATTTTTTTAAATTTTTATTCAAAAAATAAAGAAAGTGTTAATGTATAACATACTCAAAATTCGGAAGCGTTCCTCACTTGGTTTTCAGAAACGCCACGATTTTTGTGAAACTTGTCAGTTTTTTTCGTGTTAAATCTTACTTTTTTTCGCTTATTTTTTTGAAAAAAATACATAGGTTAAAAAGTTTTTTTCAGCCCTGTAGAGCGTTGTCGATTACATAGATTAACAGAAACAGTTGATTTTTAAAGTGGGACTTTAGCTAGTATAAACGCCTCAAAAACCGTTTTTTTGCAACAAAAAAATCGTCATTTTGGTGGCGTGAAGGGGCGGGGCTTTGCGCCCCCTAAGTAAATTCAATGGAATTTTTATGAAAATTTTTCTGGAAATCACAGTTTAAAAGTACGATATTTTTAATGGAAGAAGTTATTTGTTTCATATTAAAAATAAGAAGCATTGAATACTGAATTCGTGTTTTGTGATCATTTGAGCAAAATGACAATTTTTATGAACTTCAAGGAAATGGCTGCCGGGATCTAAATTTCTTAATCTTGTTTTGAAAGCAGACTTTTAAATGTTCGAAAAATGAGAACTTTTAACGGATATTAAAAAGATGGGTTTATAATTCATTGAACGATGACTAGAGATAACCTTTAATGATGGCTTCACATGGTTAGCGGATTAGTTGGCAGAGTATTATTTGTACCAAGCTAGAAAAAAGGAAAAATAAAATACTACCTTTGCTGGACGAACAAGTCGATTAAGCAAACAATCAAGTCGGAAAAGGCCAAATTGAGAATTAATGCGGCATAGGTTTTAATTTTTTTCGGTGAATAGAAGATCGCAACGTAAATCAGCAGAGAATTGAAGAAAACTCCAGCTGCGCCCAAAATCGTGTGCGCCGTTACAAAGAGCAGCTTGCAGATGTCCATTCTGAACGTTTAGAAGTTGAAAACTAAGAATTCTAAGGGCATTGAAAAAACAAAAAACAAAAAAAGGATCCCAGTTGGGAATGGGAGGTCTGGGAACGTCGTCTGACGTTTCCTCTATGAGGGGGAGCTTGTGACTAACTTCTGAACGAAAAATTTCCTCTTTCCCATCTTTTTTTGTATTTCTCTTTTGTTGCAGACATTTTTGGAGTTTTAGGTATGGGTGCAGAGTACAGGGATTTACGTCAGCTTTTTCTTGCAAAAACGTACCTAAAAAGACAGAAGCCAGTAATTCAAGAAAAAAAAAATCAGTATTGATTTCGCACCAAGTTATATCTGTAAAGGCTGAGTAGCGGCTCCAAAGCTGAATATTCTAGAGGGCGTTAATCTAAAAACGGAGCGTGACCGCGACATTTTGACCCATTCTAAATGCGACCATGTAGTTTCAAGTCGAGCCCATTGAAGTTAAAAGAAACTTTTCATGTTTTGTAGTCAATTGAAGAAATGTCTTTTTGATTTATCCGCCTTTGCAAGACTAATTGAAGGGTTTGAAGCATTGAATTAGAAGAAAACTGACATGAAACAAAAATGAGTAACTGATTAGAATTTACCCTTCTTCCATGTTGGTTTTGAAGAGAGCGACCTTGACTTTGAAGATCTCAAAACTCAGATACAAAAGAAAAAATTTCGCGATGAGCAAAAATAATTTGTTTTGAAGCTAGGTTTTTAAGTTCAGAAGAGGACGTGTTTCCGCTTTACGAATTTTGATCTTTTCATTCCAAGAAAAATTTTTTTTTTCGAAAAGTCATTGCACCTAGAAGAAGAGCTACGTTAGGCTATTTTCACACTTGTGAATAAGTTTCCCATCTGATTAAAAAAATGTAAGTTCTCGAGGACCCCTAGAATGGCTGAGAACATCGCCGTAGCGTCGCTTTCAAGTTCAAAATAGGGTTTTCAACGAATTTAAAAAGAAATCTGTGAAGGTTTGTGTACATATTTGGCAAAAAAAACATTTTTTTTTCTAGCTTTTTCGAATATATTTCAACTTCTTTGAACTCATGACTCTTTTCGAACTACAATAAACTTGATCCTTCGGCTATTTCCAATCCTTCCTAGTATTTTTTTGCTCCATTTCAATTTTCTCTGAAAATTTTTATCAATTGAATGTTTTTTCCCATTATTTTCAGTACATCTTACAAGGTAGATGTGTGTGAAACGACGGTGTTTTTCTGTGAGAGGGAGCTATTTCGAACCAAGCTCATCACCTTGTTTTTATAAGGATGTACACAATATAAAGATGCTAATGGGGATACAACTGGAGTTAGAAGGAGGGAAATCGGAGATGCATATTCTAAAGCCGGATGGTTGAAAATCCTGAGTTGGCCGATGGCGTAGGTAATGATGGCGATGGAGCAGAAGGCCGGAATGCAGATTTGGACGGTTAGAGCCTGGAAAAATACATTCTAAAGAATTAAAGCTTTGAAAAGAGCCTTGTAAGAGATAGAATGACCACCGAAAAGCTTTAAACTTTTCCAAAAATGTTATAGTTCACCTTCAAAAACTGGTTCTGCATGCTTTTTGTCTCAGATTTGATGCAAATCGCCGCATTTAATCTGTTGATAATTTTTTGACGAAGAACAAAAATCGCTGTATACATTGGAATCACAGAAAAGATCGCATGTGAGATGGATATAGAAGGCCAAAAATCCCGAATGTCTTTCACACCGGTGATCATGATATTCTCGGTCTCATATTGAGGAAAAGCCTTTTCGAATATTTTTTGTATGTCTTCCTGAGGACTTTCCATGAATAGGGAGAAGATCTGTAACTTTTCCGCATAAAAAAGTGAAACGAAAATCTAACCAATTGGAAAAATGATGGGATATATACTAGGGAAAGAAGAATCAGAACTTGTTTCCTTGTTGGTGGTGATCTCACCAGAATATAATATCGGTAGGAGAAAGAGACAAGAAGGATGTAAACTCCGAATGTTTGGAGGTGCTGACCGACGTTGTTCCTGAAAAATCAAACGTTTTTCAAATTATTTTTTAAAAAAATAAGGAATTTTTTTGAATTTAGCCTGTTTTGGAGGCCGACAGCATTCGATTTTTTTATAGTTGTAGAGAAGTTTCAAGTTTTTTTACAGTTTACATTTATTTAATAAGGAAATAAATATGTATTTTTAGTTTTTTTCATCGATAAAAAAATAGAATGCAATACCCTTTCTATTTTGAATGAGAGTTAGTTTTCGTTCAACTTTATGCCTGAAAAATTCAGCCAACTATCGATTCCTTGCTTTTTTTATTTTCAAGATATTTTGGAATTTTGTATTTTTCAACTAGTGTTTTGAAAACTGTAGTAAACGAATAAATTCAAATCTTACGCTTTGAAACAAAGAGTATAGTCGAAATACTTGCAAGGGCCATTCCCGATGAAGATGACTGACCATCCTGTTGGGACTAACCTGAGACATGACTTTTTTCTATATTCAACTTGAAACGCGGTAGTAACATAACTGCTATAAGGGGAGTTAGCTACTTTTGTCGCAAAGAAAATAACTTTCAAAAAATGCTGCGTGTTTTTAAGAGTGCTTTCTGATGAAAATCTTTTTACCTTGAAAAAGTTTTTTCTTCTAGTTCCACTCAGTTCAAAAACAAAAAATTTAATGCTTAACTTCATTATAAAAATAAAAAAGACAAAAAAACCTTTAAAAAAACTTAATTTTTTCCTCGCCAAATTTTACTACTGAACTCTTGTGACCGTTTCAAATCGAGTATTTTTGACTTTATTTAAACTAAAAAATAACCATTTTCACCTTTGCTGAACGAACAAGTCGATGAGGCAAATAATCATGTCGGAAAAGGCCAAATTAAGAATCAAAGAAGCATAAGTCCTGATTTTATTCGGAGAATGAAAAATAGCAATGTAGATTAATAGAAGATTGAAGAAAGTTCCGGCCGCAGCCACCGTTGTGTGCACCATTATGAAGACGATTTTGGTGACGTCCATTTTTGGTTTTTAGAACGGCTAGAGGACTTCTAAAGTATTCCAAATACATATGAAGTTAAGATCTTTGAATTTCGCGGTGTGAGAATGTTATTAGACTTTTCAAAGTACACGAGTGACTTATCCAGGACAAAAAGTGTCCTTTCAAAAATTGGAAGAGTTTTCCTCGAAAATCAAAAATCTAGGGAAACTGGAGCTGTATGAATAAGCATTTACGGTAAATGGTTGGGAAAAGTTCAGATTTTGAAAGGAGAATGTGTGGATATCATAAAGGAACTTTTTACCTTTGTATCTTCAATGGATTTAGTTTTTTTATAGATTTGAATTATTATTTATTCAAAAATTTTTCTCACTTCCTAGAAATAAGAACACATTAAATAATCGAAAAAGCTGCCCTTTTTCCAATTTTTTTATTTTTCGTTGAACTTTCAGGGGCTCTCTCAGAGAATATGGAACACAAATGACGGACTTATTTCTCATAATATCGTGAACCGTGAGAAAAAAATGAGTAACAAAGGAAGTTCAAAAGGTTATTTCTTCATTTTTCTCCTTGAAAAAATTCCTTATTCTCACGTAGCTAGAAAAAAAAAAATCATGGACGTACTTTTCTTGTTTTTTTTTGCATTTATAACTCAAGAATTATGATTTGGTAAGCTATAGTTTTCAAAAAAAGAATTTCAAAAATATGTTATAATAATCGAAAATTACAAGAAAGGAAAGGCTGTGAACTGAATTTTGCAGAATGGAAATTATTTTTCTGAAATCAGATTTGTGCAAAATATAAAGTTCGAAATGAGTAGGTGTTTCCGGTTTTTTTGGATTCAAATCGAATGTCCTTCTTTGGAAAAATTTTTCTAACGCTTGTGAAAAAAATTTTTTTGGGTTGAGTTGAAATTTTTTTGAAAAAGAAAAAAATGAATTTATTAAGATAATCAACAATCGTTTGAGGTTTGAAAAAGAATTGGATTTAGAACGATAATTACGAAAAATTTAGCTGTTTTTTTGAGCGGTTTTCAAAGCAATTTTCCATGGACCGTAAAAAGTGTCTATTTTTATGAGGAGATTTTTTTAATTTAAAAAAATTATCTAGTATCCTCTGACTCCCAAAAAAATTACATTTTTCTGAGGAAAAGCCGGACTTGATTTGATTATCATTATTCCAATAGTCCCCGATTATTCAAAGAGTGAAAAAAAGATGCGATTATACAGCGAACCATTTTTTGGCTTTTTATTTTATGAGATGCACATTTTCTGTAACTTTCACTTTAAGAAAAAAGGGAAAATAGAATTTATCTAGGAAAAGCTCAGCTTTCTTGGACCATGTTTATGCGTAGAAAACTTTAACTAAGAAGCCGGAGTTATCAAAGAAATGTTGGGAGTTACTTGAGAGATAGAGTCGGTTTTCTTCGGGAACAAGCTCAGAACTTTGTGTTTATAGGCATGGACGAAAAACAAGGCAGCCAGGGGAGACGTGACTGGAGTCAAGAGCAGGGAAATCGGTGAAATGTATTCCAATACGCGATTGTTGTAGATTCTGAGTTGGCCCATCGAGTAGCAAACGATGGCGATCGAACTGAACATCGGAAGGCAAGTTTGAACGCTCAGAGCCTGAAAGTTGACCAAAATGAACATTATTGAATTTATTTTATAACAGAGTATACCGGACTTATTACCGCTGGCCTTAGCTCACAGGGAACTTTGAAAAAAAAAGGGTCAACAAATGCGCTTTTAACGCCGATTTCAGATATATGCTAAAAAAAACGTCATGAACTTTCAAGTTAAAAAAAGAGTGTCTCATCATTTTTTGGAAATTTTTAGCACGGAGCAGTTTGAAAAAAAACTATGTTTCTTTATTACCGAATTCAGCTCTATCTACCGTTCAAAAATGTGTTTTGATAGACCTCCTTCGCATTTTTTGAGTACAGATTAGGAATCACCGTAAAAATGGATATGGTTAATTAAGCATTTATCGCGATGCAAACTGTTCATTAAGACAAAAAAATGACTCAAAAAGTTGCAGTTGATCTGCTTTTTAGTTGAAGTGAATTTAAAATTCAGTCAGTCAGTTTCGCCTGAACTAGAACTTATTGGCCTCTGAGCTACAAGACGTCTACTAGCGCAAAATTTTTGAAGTCGGGCAAAGTTGAGTACTTTCAAAAATAGCGCCGCCTAGAATTAACCTCATAAAATTATTGTTAAACTAACCTTCAAAAATTGCTCCTGCATACTTTTTGTCTCCGACCTCACGCTCATGGTCAAATTGAGACTATTGATAATTTTTCGCCGGACGAAGAAAATAACTGCGTAGATCGGAAGAACACACATAGTGGAGTGGGAAATCGCCATCGAAGCGTAAAGCTCACGAGTATCAGCGACCCCGCTGATCGCCATATTCTCCGTACTGTAATGGGGAAAATCCTGTTCTAAAATCCGCTTCATCTCTTCTGGTGGGCTTCCCATAATCAGAGAGGCAATCTGAAACATTGTTCTAGAGAAGATACAGCCAACAATCAAACCAGTTGAATGAAAGAAGGGATGTAGAACAGGCCGAGGCAAAAAAGAACGGGTCGTCTTTTCGGCGGAGATCGCGTTATTATGTAATATCGGTAGCAGAAAGATAAGAGAAGACAATAGACTCCAAAAGTTAGAAGATGATGTTCGAAGTTGTTTCTGAAAATGTTGGGTTCAGCTAACTTGCGAAACGTCAACGACGGCTAAGAGAGACGCCAGAGAAATCAAAAGCGCTCTAGCCGTCTTCAGTCTCTCCAGGCTGTTGATGATGTCAAGGAGTTCTTCGATTTGCTCATAGTGCATTCATCTTTGATTTTTGAGAGATCTGGTCTGAAGAGATATCAGAGAAGTCAAGGTAACTCTCGCTTTCTGGTGTCTCTTTAGGTTCTCGCGTATCTTTTGTTCCTTTTTTAAAATTTCATACCTACTCAACCGACAAACTCAAGGTAGATTCTACAAAAAAATATATTTAAAAGCACTTTCAAGGCGCTCTTTTTTCACATTTTGAAAAAACTTTTTCTTCCTAGAGATCGTCGAAAGATTATAATTAGAGTCTGAAACAAGAGCTTAGACCGATAATTACTTTCAATTTTTTTAGAAAAAAGGCAATCTCAAAAAATAATCTCAATTTTTGACGCTCATCTTCGCTCATTTTTTGAAGGCCTAAAATCACAACTTACGCCAGAAAACAGACAGTGGGACTGAAATACTTGCAAGGGCCAATTGCGACGAATATTACTGCCCATCCCGCTGGAATTGCTCTGAAAGAGCTTTTAGTGCTGGTGAAGATTCAAGAGTTCTTTTCGAGTTGAAACGAAGGTTATAACTCGGTTTTACCTCTGCTGGACGAACAAGTCGACTGAGCAAATGATGAAGTCGGTGATGGCGAAATTGATGATCAATGTAGCATAAGTCCTGATTCTATTCGGCGAATGAAATATCCCAACGTAGATCAGGAGAGCATTGAAGAGCATGCCGGCCAACGATAGAGCTATGTGGGCCGAGATGAAGGATGTGTCGAGAAGGTCCATGAAGGGAGTTGAGAATGATTGGGGTACTTCTGGTTATCGTATGAACAAAACTCCTGACAATGTAAAAACCTAAAGTCTCATAATGGGAAGGGAGGCGTGAGAGAGTCACTAGACATATTATTTTGACTATCATTATGACTAGCTATGGAGGTCGTTTCAGTGAGAAGTTTGAAATGTTCTATAGTCTTTCCGACTTGAAAGGCAAGTTGGGTAGATTGACAAGAGTGAAGCGTTGCGTATGCGACGCGACTTTTTTTCGGGAATTCCCAGGTCAAACTCGAGACACCATTTCTCTCCCTTTTGAGCAGTTTTTCGATAAATTGTAACTTTTTATGGTTTTAAAAGATTCAATTGAACGAATAAAAAGTATAAATATGATTTTAAAAAAGCTTGAGTATTTTTTTTTGAGGTTTATGTTTTTTTCACTTTTTTCTCTTCGAAAATCATAATATATTTATTGAAAAAAAGCTTGGCTTCATAATACGATTTTCATACATACATCCATACAATACAATATTACATTTGCAGAGAGGTAGGAGTAACTGAGAAAATAATGGCAGTTTTTTGGTCGACATGGTTGCCTTTCTTTTGAACCAAACTTCGGACTTTTTTCTTGTAAGCTTGAACAAAATATAGAGAAGCCAAGGGAGATAAGACTGGAGGTAGAACTAGAGAAATAGGTGAAGCGTATTCCAAGGCTGGATGATTGAGAAATCTGAGTTGGCCGATGGCGTAGGTAATGATGGCGATGGAGCTGAACACTGGAATGCAGGTTTGAACGGTCAAGGCCTGAAAAAGTTTATTTCAAGTCATTTAACATTGGAAAAGGGACAAAAAGTATCTTACTACGCACAGTAAATTTTGCAGCCCGAAAAATGTGAGTATGAAAAAAAGCCCTCGATTTTCCAACTTTTCTAACTCTTTCCGAAAATTTCTGATATTTTTATGCACATAGTCTTCAAGGTGAAGTCTTTTGGAAAATATATTTAAGAATTTTACGAAAAAAAAATTATGTGATAATAACGAACTTTCAAAAATTGCTGCTGCATACTTTTCGTCTCTGACCTCATCACATTGGAAAAATCGAGTTTATTGATAATGATCTTCCGAAGAACGAAAATGATCGCATAGACTGGTGGGACAATCAAAATAGCGTGTGAAATGGCGACGGCAGGGAAGAATTTTCGAACATCTTCGACACCATTGATAAGCAAATCTTCAGTGTCATATTGAGAGAACGCTTCCTCAAATATTCTTTTCATGACATCTGGGGGACTTCCCATGAGTAACGAGAAAATCTGAAACAGATTTCTAGTTCAGAATGAGCCTGAAGTCCTACCAATTGTACAAATGAAGGTATATATACTATGCCGAGAATCTTCAGTACGGCCCGTCTGTTTGGGGTTGGATTGGAGACAATGTAGAATCGGTAGCAGAAAGATAAAAGAAGGGAATAGACTCCAAAGGTTAGAAGATGCTGTTGGAAGCAGTTTCTGAAAACCTTGCTTGCGAGAGATCAGCGGAGGCTTGAAGAGACGCCAGAGAAGTGCGAGCGTCTCTCCTTCTCTTCCGTCTCTTTAGTTCCACTGTCTTATTTATTATCTCCCATAAATCGCTTCCATATTTAGAAGGAGAAAAATTTTTTTTTGAAATTTTGCGAGCTCGATTTATAAAAAATGATGTTGAATTTTTTTTCACGCGGTGCAACTTTTTTCAGAAGTTGAATATGGATTTGGAATAGGTGCAAAAGAAGAATTATCGAACTGTTTTCGATTCATATTTAGAATCAATGTGAAACGTAGATTGAGAAAGTTTTTCTTGCTAATGTTAATGAAAAATTGTGTCAATACTTCT
Source organism: Caenorhabditis auriculariae (assembly GCA_904845305.1). Taxonomy (NCBI): domain Eukaryota; kingdom Metazoa; phylum Nematoda; class Chromadorea; order Rhabditida; family Rhabditidae; genus Caenorhabditis; species Caenorhabditis auriculariae. Next base: position 514,209 of record CAJGYM010000050.1, read on the forward strand.
GACGCACCAGTTTTCTTTCTTAACTATTTGGTTTTATAGTTCTCTTTTCTTCAATTTTTATTCCTCTAAATGCAGAAAAGAAGAATGAAGGCTGTCGAGTTCCAAACGAAAAAGAAGCTTCAAAACTTACGCTACGGAACAAGCCGTGTGGCCGAAAAACTTGCAAGGGCCATTTCCAATAAAGATGACCGACCATCCTGATGGAATGGCTCTGAAAAATATTTTGATTAGAAAAACTTAGCGCAAACAAAATGAAAAAAAGCTTACAAAACTCAAGAGGTTTTGACTTTTTTTCGCGATCAAAAAATTAATAAAAAATGACCTCTGCTGAACGAAAAAGTCGAGTATGCAAATGATCAAGTCAGTGATAGCAAAATTGATAATCAATGACGCATAAGTTCTGATTTTATTCGGTGAATGGAAAACGGCGACGTAGATTAATAGGAGATTGAAGAAAACGCCGGCCAACGATATAATTGTATGGGCCAAAATGAAGATTACGTCGATGACGTCCATTCTCTGCAAGCTTAAAATAGTTCGGAATAATCGGAAGTTATCGTATAACTTATGACATACTTAGAAGGGCAAAAACGAAAATCACATACGAATAGAGAGGCCTGAGAAAGTTGGTAGACTTTTCAGTAATATGTTTTCCAAATTCTGACTGGGTGAGGAACACACTATTCTCTATCGTCGTGAGGAAGGAAAAGTCTGGATCCAGTTTATCAAAAATTAAATCTCAAAAAAGATGAAACATCGTTATAGTGATAGTTGGAAGGTGAATAGACAATTTAAAAAAAGGAAATTCAAGAATTTTCTTCAAATTTTGGTTGTTTATTCACATTCACAATACAACTTCTTTAGGAAAACGATGCTTGAACAATTTAAAAACTCGAAAATCCTACTTTTAAAAAAATGTTCCACAGGTTGCAAATTTATAGTTTCAGATTATCGGAAATTGAAAACATTTGATGAACTTAGTTTATAAAATAAACCATATAATGAACAGAATATTCGTGAACAATGAGGATAGGTTCAAAAAAAGTTTCTTTTTTTATTCAGAAAAAAAATTGATTCAAAAACCGTAGATATTAACTTCCAATCTATGCTCCTCCCCTTATAACATCTCAGTAAGCTGCTGTGAAAGTGCTACTTTTCCGGTTTACTCTGTTCTCCTAAAATTTTGCAGACTCGATTAACAAATTTTGAAGAATCAGGCAAAACAATGAGTCAACTTCTCACAACATACAAAATCGTCAAATTAATGACTTTTGTCCTAATAAGCCCTGAGAGGGTTGAAACATCAAATCATATGAAAAAGGTCTCGGTTTTGTGGGTTGACTTGAGTAGCCTAGAAGGTCACTTAAGAGATCACTTTTGGGGCCTTTTTTCAGGAAATTCTCGACCGCAAAGCAAAAAGGCCTTCCTTGTGAGAGAGCTCAGTTCGTTTTTTGCTGTTTTTATAGGGCAAGGAGTAAGATGCGTAATCCCGACAGCATCATTAGTAGCCTTGTCGGATGGAGATTTCTATAGAGATTCTTCAAATCCACTTGAAATATCAAAACAAATGCGTAGTTTTAAGTAAAACAGCGATTAAAAGTGTTCTGAAATCGAGAAACAAGTCAAACGAAAGTTTTAAATTGGCGCTCAAAAGTGCGATTTGGGAAAAGTTGATAACGTCACATGAGTTTTGAAGTGCCGTGATCAAAAAACGTCATATTGATTCATAGAGATACTTTTAAAACTTTATAATAATAATTTATTCACAGATCAGTGTGAACCCCAACGAGTTCACTTCGATCTACAATTTAAATGAGGAAAAAAAAAAAAAGTTGAAGTAAAAAACAAAAAATTAAGATCAGTAAAGTCTTGGTGGAATAGAGGTAAAAAAATTCTTTAAAATAGAAACGTGAATAACGAGTTTGTTAAATTTTTGAAGCTAACATTTAACTTTGATTCAAGAAAAATTGTGCGCTGAAAAAAAGTCCTACACAGTTTGATTAAATTATGAAAACAAAAAAATAAAACTTTATGAAATATTCTCAGAGCACTTGAAAAAAATGAAGTGGTCTTTTTTTAGGGGTTTTCCGTTAATTTTGAGCCTCTCAGGTATACATTCTTTCCATATAAAGCGGCTATCAAGTTATAAACGAATTAGAATGGCTCAACGCGTAGCGACTGCGCTGCGGTTTCTGTAAGGCGCACCCGACCAAGAAGCGTTTTTCGCGCCGCAGCCTGGAAGCCTTGACAAGAATTGTTCAAGTTTTGTTATGAAACCAAACTTGAAACGCATCGCGAAATTTTTGAACCAATAAACATGCTGTAAGAAAAAAGATAAACTAACTGCAAATTTTCGAATTTTTGAGTAAAAACATGCATTTTCCAAGAAAAATACGTTCTGAGGCTTTCGGGCTTCGATAAATACGACGTAGATTTCTTACGTCTTTCCGTTTTGTAATGGGAGCCCTCCTTTTGAACTGAAGTTGGTTTTGCGAAAATAAAAAAAAGCACTCTTTTTTTGTTGAAGTTTCCAAGTGAGAATAGCAAAGAACCAGAAGTTGAAGTAGATTAGTAGGGAAATAACAATTTCTAGTGATCTTACAAGATTAAAAAGAAATCGGAAAAAAAAACTTCATAAACATTTTCGGAAAAGCCTTTTCGAATACCTTTAGATCGAGAAAACACATTCAGGTTTTTTTTTTCGGAATCGAGAGATTTTTCACCTGCGATTCCATGCAGAGTCTTGAGTTCCGTTTCTTGGAAGGGTTGTCGAGCTTTTTCCTGTTGATCTGATGCCTTTGAAGGTTTTTCGAGAAAAAAAATACCATTTTTCGGATCAAGTTCGAAGTAGGTTAATATTACTTTTGAAAATCTTCTTGAAGTCTCAAGACATTTCCAAAAGACTTTTAGGACTAAAGGAAATTCCCTGGGGTCACTTGAGAGCGAAAATTTCATCTATCAATGTTTAAAAATGGATTAACTTCAATTTCAGCAAGAAATTTGGAACTTCTGATAAAATATTCATTTTTTAAGACTTAAAATTCACTTGACGCTCCTTTGAATAGCGAACTTGAATTTTTTTTACCAAGTTTTCTTTTTTTCTGTTGAAAACAATTGGGTTTTGGAACTTTGGTGTTCGACTTTATCCATTGAACGGCATTTCGAAGGTAATAAATAAAGTTGAGGACATAAAAAGCGAACAAGAAACTTTAAAAAAAACGCCTTCTACAGCCTCTAGCAGAACGTGATGAATACCTAATTTTTCCATTTTTAAACACGTTTTTTGCGTGAATTGTGCTCCTTGTAGAAAACGAGTTAGTCTAACAAGCGAGCTGCAAAAAAAAAGCAAAGTAATTTTTTTTTCCCCTTCAATAATCATAAGATTTTGAACTCTGGTTTTGAAATTTACGTTTCACTTCAAAGTCTTTGGATAACTTTCGGTGAAAAAAATTAACGAAAAATACAAAATACAAAAGTTTTTTATAAACCATTGAATTTTTGACTTTTTTGAATTTATCAGCTGTAGTTTAGATGAGAAAAATGTCTACAAAGAATCAGGACTTATTTAAAGGATCATTGAGGTAATTGCAGAAATGGCACCGAAATGAAGAGAGAAATTGTGAGCGGAATGAATCGATTCTGAAACCATACGGTTACCAGATCATCCTTCAAAGAACAGGTGTGTTTTTTCTACAAAAAATAATGGATATGAAGTAAAAGGAAGTGAAAAGGAAAATTGTACTGAATATTTAAAAAAGTCAGTGGAACTTTTAAGCGTAGTCTTGACAGGAATTTACAAATTATGAATACCGTAATCTGAATCATGGAAACCTCCCAAAAAAAGGCATTGACGAGCTAAGCGAACTAGTGTGATAAGTTAAGAGGTTTAGAAAAACTATAGTAACCTTTTGTTTGAGACTTTCACGATGAATGAGGTAAAAGTCTCAATTCAAAGAACTTATTTGAAAGAAGGAAGTTTGCCACCTGCTTAAAATGTATCACATTGCAACACATGAAATTTTATGAGCAATCCGAGGGAGGCTTTTTTTCCCAATAAACAAGCAAAGTTATGATCTGTTCTTTTTTCGGGGGTTAATTATATTACTTTATCTTTAATTGAGTTTGAAATTCAATTGTACACCTTTGTCCAACAAAACAAGAGTTTTTTGTGTTAAGACAGAACTTTTGGATTATGTGATCAATTTTGAAAATGCTCAAAAAGTTTCGAGTCATTTCTTCAACGTTTTTGATCACTGATGAGCATTATAAGTCGAAATAGAGCTTCCAAAGCTTCAAAGCTATCAGTGGATTCTTTAGGGTGCAATTAAAGCTCATACGTATAAACCTGAAACGATTTTGATGGTCATGAGGTTCTTAGAAAATTCTAAGGTTTCCTACTTTTTGGTGGTTGCATCAGTAGTCTGAATTGAGTTCCTAGACTTTTAGATCTTGTTTTAAAAATCAACTTTTTTGACTGAGTAGAGATTTTAAAGTTTTAGGAAGTTTGTTCATCACTTCAGGATGAGATACATAATAATAAGGCTTGATAAACAGATTACTGAGAGTTTTGTTCTTGTTACAAGTTTGTTTCTTAAGTGACGACTAAGCGCCGGATTTAAGTTCTAGTGACAACTTTAGTGCTCCTTTGAGTAACGTCACTGTACCTTTGAACAAATCTGTGACCCTTTTCCACATTTTTGTAAGCCGAATAGTGATTAGTTGTAAATCTTTATTTTTCTGGTGTTTTTGATCATTCATTACAAATTCTAGAATTTTTGAAAATTAGAATTGAAAGCTTGGCTTCTACTATTGGATGAATGAATTGATAGTCAAATTTCCGAAGTCTGGGAGACCGAAATAATCGTGGTTTTCTGCGAATTCGAATCGACATTCCTGCCCATAAAACTTTGGATTTTCTGCTTGTAAGGCTGGACAAAGTACAATGAGACCAATGGGGATATAACTGGTGTCAGTAGAACGAAAATCGGCGTCGCATATTCTACAACCGGGTATTTGAACATTTTCTGTTGACCGATCCCGAAGAAAAAGACTGCGAAGAAGCTGATGATCGGAATGAGGGTTTGGTAGGTCAGGGCCTAAAATAAGCGAGTTTGAGGGTTTGCTTTTGTCGTTTTTCGATCGACTAAAGAACCATCTAGAACAAACTAGTTTATCTACACTCTCTTAAAATTTCAGCATTTGAAAAAAAAGGAGGTAATTTTAGAGTGAAGTTTGGAAATTTTTTTTTAAAAAAAAATTCAGATAAACTCTCTTCAAAGGCTTAGAAAAAGGTTTTAAAGTAACAACTACCGCAAAAACTTATGAATATGTGCATTTCAAAGTTGCGATTTTGAGTTTTTGAAAGATTTTTCTTAAACGATCTGAGCCCAGAATCAGAATTCGAAATTGTTTAAAATTTAAATTAGCGAAGTATAGGAAAAATTTTTGAATGAAAGTGTTCCTTATTACCTTCAAAAATTGCTTTTGCATGCTTCTGGTCTCCTTCCTCACGCCTATTACAGCATTCAGTTTTTTGATGATTTTATAAAGTAGAATGAAAATAACTACATAAATTGGAAAGACAGCAAAAATTCCATGTGTGATGACCACTTTTGGGAGCCATAGAGTATTGTCTTTGATCCCACTGATCGACAACAACTTCGAGTCGTATTGAGGAAAAGCCTGATCGAATATCTTCACTATTTCTTCTGCTGGGCTTTCCATAAATAGGGATAAAATCTTAAATCGGAAAAATGTGTCAGTAGATCTAAAAAAAAAGGCTTACGAATTGAATGAATGAAGGTAGATAGAATAGGCCAAGGACTATCAGAACTTTCCGCCTTGATGGTGGTGATCGCAGTAAAATATAATAACGGTAGCAGAAGGACAAAAGAAGAGAATAAGCTCCAAAAGTGACAAGATGCTGCTGGATATTGTTCCTGGAAACGAAGTATACTTTGATATGAAATGGATGACTTGCAGAAGCCTCTGTGAAACATGGCCGATATTGAGAGATCAATAATGGCCTGAAGAGACGCTAGACAGCGAGAAGATTCGAACTTCTCCGCCGTCTCTTCAGCCTCTCTGATCTTTTTTTTTTGTTTCTAATCATTAAAATCCGAAAACTAACGTTTGGAAGCAAGCAGTTGGGCCGAAGTACTTACAAGGACCATTCGAAATGAAAATTGTAGATTTACCTGAGGTGACCAACCTGAAAAAGGTTATTTTAATCATTTTTTATCATGTTTCACACAACTAACTATTTTTGAATCAGCCCATGCGATAACTCAACTTTGCTGATCCTAAAAAATTTCTAACCTTTTTTGAATGAACAAGTTCGTTAGACAAATAATAAAGTCGGATAAGGCGTAGTTGAGAATTAATGTAGCATAGGTTTTGATTTTATTCGGTGAATGGTAGATTCCGATGTAGATCAGAAGAAGATTAAAGAAAATGCCGGCCAAGGAGAGAATTGTATGAGCAGAGACGAAGATGACATCGATGACGTCCATTCTGAAATTTTTATACGCTTTTTTAAAAACTGTGACGAAATTTTGAGAAGTTTCAAAAAGTGACAACAATTGAGGCTCCCTCTGACAGAAACAAAGTTCTAAGTAAGTAATGGGTGGCGTGAGACCTTTGGAAAGTGTCTAGTTAGATTTAAAAGCCTATGACTAGGGTCCGCAAGCCATTTCTTCAGAACGATTCAAAAAATATGTTTTTCACATTGTTCGATAGAGGAGACTGTCCATTTTCATATTCCGTTTAGTTTTTGAAAAAAGCTCCACTAAGAAAAAAGATATGGCCAAAAAACGAGCTCGCGTGGCGTACAACTGAAGGCAAAATCTCACGGTTTACCCGCTGCCGCACGCTTTCTTTTTAAATGTTTTTGCGCGTTTCTGGACCGTTTTTAAATCGGTTTTCTGTTCTGAAAGGTTGTCCGAACTGAGCTTCATGTTTTGGTATGAATCTTTTGTACAATCCTCATAAGAATTTTTTTGAAAAAAATATCAAAAAAACTACCTAGAAAAAAAGGTCAAAGGGATTTTTTTCAGCTTATTTTTTTCTTTTTTTCTACTCAGAAAAAAATTATTATCATTCGATTTGGAAAAAAAGAAAAAAATGAAAAAAATAATGTTATTTCGAAATAAAAACAGGAAAAAGTGCAATTTGACTCCGAAAAAAACGGCTCCTGCGACATTTAAAAGGGCGCATCGGTGTGTTTGACGCAAACACTGCTACGGACGCTTGCACGAAATCTTCCGAAAATTTCAAAAAAATTGTCATTTTTTTCGAGGTTTTTCAAAGCCGTTATTTTTTTCGCGTCGATCGATTTTTTTCATAATTTTTTTCATTGATAGAGTTTTTAAACGCTCAATAACCTGATCAAAAAGTATAGACGCGATCCTATTCTCTCATGCGACAACGAGGCAGGCGAAAAAAAGGAGGTTTTGGTAAAATTCAAATATAATTTGATTCGCTGTCCCAATAATTGTTTTTCATTTTGAATTTTTCATTTTTGGACACACTGTTAGTTTTTTTAAATCAAATAAAAAAAGTATACCATGTCGCTGAAATTTTTTTCGCATTTCAGCTTCAAAGTTTGGTGTCACTTTACAAGCTTCGATTTTTTCGCGTCGTTAGATTTTTTTATTTTTTTATTCAAAAAAATGAAGAAAGTGTTAATGTATAACACACTCAAAAATTCAGAAGCGTTCCTCACTTGGTTTTCTGAAACGCGACGATTTTTGTGAAACTTGTCAGTTTTTTTCGTGTTAAATCTTACTTTTTTTGCTTATTTTTTTGAAAAAAATACGTAGTTTTTAAAAAAATATTCAGTCTTGTAGAGCGTTGTCGATTACATAGATTAACAGAAACAGTTCATTTTTAAAGTGGGACTTTAGCTAGTATAAACGCCTCAAAACCGTTTTTGCAACAAAAAAATCGTCATTTTGGTGGCGTGAAGGGGCGGGGCTTTGCGCCCCCTACCTATGACTAACTGGGAAAATTAATTTTGTAAGTAGGTGTTTTATCAAAAGCTCAAAAGTCTTGTTGATGGATATTTGCATCAGAAGTGTTTGAAGGATCGTATCTTCACTTTTTCAGAACAATTATTTCGTATATTTGTGTTTAAAGTTTATTCAAGTTTCTTTTATAGTCTGTTGAGCAAAATAAAAGTTTCACGACTCCCGAATCCCATACGAAAAGACAAAAGAAATAGAATGAGCAGAAGCTCAAAATTATTGAAAAAAGTCCGAATTTCCCATTCTTTCAGATTTCAATGAAAACCCAGAAATTGAATCAAAAATATACAGTTTTTCGTTTTTGTTTTTTTGCTTTTTTTCGTAACACACTCCGAATGATTTTTCACTTTGATTTTTCTATTTTTTTCATCGAAAAAAATATTGTGAAAAAAATTCGAATAAAAAGAAGACTTTAGAGCAGCCAACGCAGAAAAAAGAAAATCAAAGCCTTCTCTGCCTTCTTTGAGAGAAAAATCTTGCTCAATGCAAGAGATCATTATTTGGAAGATTGAGGAACTCAAAGTTAATGAGGTTTCAAATGACATAGGAAGTATTCCTAATAATAAATGGGAGGCGCGAGAACTTTACAACGTATCTTTTCGGAAGTCAATACCTTTGATAATTTTAAAGGAACCATTGACGTCTAACAAGTCCAGGAAGTGGAATAATTGAATTTGCCAGATATTCAACTGTCTAGTCTTCTTTATAAAGCACTGAATCATTACGGTTTTCCCATTCCCATGTTTTAAAAAGGCTGTCGAGTAAGGCACTTGAGTATATTGATAAAAAAAATACAACACTAAATCTGAAACTAACTAAAAGAAGATATATGGTTGAGATCTCCAAAGTTCGCTAGGTATACTTTTTGAAAAAGACCTGGGTGACGTCAAAATGAGAGAAGCCAAAACAAAAAGAAAGATGTTTTGTTTGCTCTTCTGCACATTTTTGGACTTTGCAAAAAGTTTGGTTTTCGGTGGAATATGAGTAGGACGAGTTATATCTTCAACTCCAATTTGAGATAAAGGCTTGAAAAGTGCTTTTTTTCCCTGCAAAGGTCTCACTTTCCAAGTTGGCCAATTACTTTCTTTGATAATTTTTTGTCTTCAGAGAGTGCCATCAATTTTTTTTTTGTTTGGCTAGATCTTGCAAAGCATTTTTTCCATTCAAAGGCTTGCTGGATGATTCTCTTGGCGAGAAAGTCTTTTCACTCAGTCTGTGATGTTTTCAACATTTTTTGGAAACCAGCTTTTTGTTAGAGAGCTCTTTTTCGATGCCTAGAAGGCTTTGGGACAGTCTTTCCTTTCATAAGATAAAAGTTTTTGAGAATCCGCTCGTCGAAAGCAAGTCCTCTTTCTTCGGCGCCTTAAATGAACTTTTCGGGGCATCAGTTTCTCTTCAAACTTCAATATTTATTGTACAATCAAAAAAAATCGCTCTTGTAAAACGTTTTTCTTATCGAATCGTGGAAGTCTCGCAAGTCGAAACGCTGATTGTCTTTTGTGGAGGTCGATCACCGCTCAACAAACTCTGGAGTTTGTGCTTGTAAGGGTGAACAAAATAAAGAGAAGTCAAAGGGGATACAACTGGAGTGACAAGTAAGAAAATCGGAGTTGCGTATTCAGTTGCTTTGTGTTTGAACATTTGGTTATGTCCAATACCGAAGAAGAACATCGCGAACAGGGTTATGATCGGAATCAAGGTCTGGTAGGTCAGAGCCTGAAATTGATCAAAATTGATCAGTAAATTCCGTAGAAAAGGAAAACCTTCAAAAATTGCTTCTGCATGCTTTTTGTCTCCGACCTCACGGGCATGACGCCTTTCATTTTTTTGACGATTTTGTATCGGAAGATGAAAATGATCGCATAAAGTGGAAGAACGGCGAAGATTCCATGCGTGATGACCAATTTTGGCAATAATAAAGTATTATCTTTGATTCCGCAGATTGTCAAGTTTCTGGAGTCGTATTGAGGGAAAGCGTCGTCAAAAATCTTCACCATTTCTTCTGATGGACTTTCAATGAACAGGGATAAACACTGGAAGGAAATATATGTCACTTCATGAACCAAAAGGCTGACCAATTGAGAGAAGCAAGGCAGATATACTAAAGCAAGGACAATCAGAACATTCCGTCTTGAGGGAGGTGGTCGCATTAAAATGTAATATCGGTAGCAAAACGAATAAAGAAGAGAATAGGCTCCGAAAGTGAGAAGGCTCTGTTGGACGTTGTTCCTGGAAATGGAAATTTGTTTGATGATGATATTCAGCTTCTATTTTACTTTTCTCTGAACATTTCATCTCAAAATGGTGAGACCGTAAGATCAACTTCGATCTGAAGAGACAGAAAAATCTCATATTCATGTACCCCAGCCTACGCTTGATCTGTAGTATTGTTTATCAATTTCATTTGGGAAGGTTATTTTAGGATTGAATTCGGAAGATTCGAAAATTTTAGAAGGTCTACGAGAAAATCCATCATAATCGACCTTCTGGTTTTTGAGATAACGTTTTTATAAGGTGACTATTGCGGGATTCAAGCCTAGCTCTGTGTTAAACAAGAACTTTGAAAATTCATGTTTCAAAAACTGGAAAAATTGCCACAGGAAACGAATTTGAGTAATTTTAATCAGGCCTTTATAGAGCACAGTAAATTTTTAGACAATTCGAAACTTTACACTAAAGGGATATTCTTTGTCAACAATAAATGCTTCAAATAGATTCTATCGATGTATATACCCAAAAAGGTCGTGAAACTAACGCTTGAAAGCAAAAAGTTGGACCAAAGTACGTGCAAGGGCCGTGGTTAACGAAGATGGTGGAGTTACCAGTTGTCAGCAGTCTGTAACTTGGTTTTCAAATTTTTTCATTTTCTTGAGTCTAAAAGGCTCAGATACTGCAAATATTCATACTTTTCTGTTCAGAGCTGAAAATCGAATGAAAAAAATATATTACCTTTTCTGAATTAAAAAGTTCATGATGCAAATAATCAAGTCGGAGAAAGCGAAGTTGAGGATCAAAGCAGCATAAGTTCTGATTTTATCCGGAGAATGGTGAACTCCAATGTAGATCAGAAGAAGATTGAGGAAAATTCCGGCCAACGAAAGGATCGAATGAGCCAAGATGAAGATAAAATCGATGCCGTCCATCCTAAAGCTTCTAGCCTTGTTAATGTTCAAAGCGGAAGGTTGAGTCACATTAAATTAATGGAATATGGTAGAAGCAACATTCTCAATACGAAATGGGAGGCGCGGGAACTTTCCAAAGTGTCTTTTTGGAAGTAAAAGCATACTTTACGCATTTTTCATTGAAAAAATCAACTGACTCCTGACAAGCTCAGGAAGTGGAGTAAAAATGTGAAAAAAAAAAGCGTTTGTGACTGTCTAGTCTTCTTCGTAACTCACTGAGTCATTCTCGTTTTCCCATACCCATTTTTTCGCGAATTACCTCTACAGTAGTAAGGCATACTAACATATGGAACAGTAAAGATAATGTGAAATTTTTAAAGCCCCGAGAAGTGTTCCAAGTTTTGTTAAGATACTTTTGGAAAAAGTCCCTGATGACGGGGAAATGAGAACAAAATAAGACTTTCAAAACAGCCAAAACAAAGCGACTGGCGTATTTTTTTGATTCTTTTGCAAAAACTTTTTGGGTTTTCAATTGGAAAGGAGTAAGGCTGAGATCCGAAACACCTTCGATCCAATCGATGAGGAATTGACAAGGTGTTGAATCTTTTTGAGCACTTCTTATCAAATACCTGGACTTGCTGGAAACTTTGTAGTCAGTTTTGTAGGTGTTCTCTGGTATTCTCAAACTTGACTTTTTACATTTATTTTTCAAAGTCTAGTGCTAGAGTCCGCAAAGCCACGCCCCTTTTTGCGATGGTGAAATGCACTGTTTTTGGTCATTTTTTTGTTGTTTTCGTAAAAGAGCAATACTGAACCAATTCCAACGAAAATTGGTGGAAAGATAAAGTGGACCTCCCTCTTTCGATTCATGTAAAATTCTCATTTATGTTTTCGCGTTTCAGCGGAGTGTCGTACAGAAAAGTGAAACGAATTTGATTTTGCCTGTTTTTAACTATGTTGTCGGTCGTGCGCACTGTACTATGTTTTCTTAAATCTTTTATCATTATAAGATAAAACTTTTAAAAAAGAGAAAAAAAATTTCATCATAGCGAAAAGTAGGAGACCGCATAAAGGTGAAATTACTTTTTCTCGACACTAGGCCAGTGGTTCACCCTCAAGTACATGCTCAGCGTGTCAAAACTAAAAAGGAAAGTTATTTCGATGGGAATTCCGGAATTTTCCGAAATTACGCAAAAATACTCTCTAGAGGCCTAGATGAGGTGTTTTCATAGTGGCTACTTGAGTTATTCTAGTTTCTGAGATAAGATTTTGTGAGGTGAGGGTTGGGTCTAGTATCAGCGGAGATTTTGTTAACTTTTCTCAACCGCCTTGTAAGACAATTTTTATAGGATACACCAGATCGAGAACTTTCCTTATACTTGTATACAACCATTATTGGTTTTTTTTTTCTTGTAAGGCTCCCATTTCCAATCCGCAGTTGAGTCCAAATCATTACTTTATACGAAAGTGTTTATATTTTTCTTCTTTCTCGCCCAACTTCAACCTTGGAACAGAACGGTGTGCAAATTGAAACAACTCTTCCGTTGAAAATGCACACGTAATCTTTTATTCTTATACATTCGAAGTTTGAGAAATGGAAACGATAGCGGTCTTCTGTGAAAAGGAATTGGCTTCTTGTCCCATCAAACTCTGGACTTTTGTTTTGTAAGGATGGACAAAATATAAAGAAGCCAGAGGGGATACGACTGGAGTTAAAAGTAGGCAAATTGGTGTTGCGTATTCCATAGCCGGATGTTTGAACATTTTCTGTTGACCGATCCCGAAAAAAATCATCGCCACTAAGCTGATCATCGGGATCGAGGTTTGGTAGGTGAGAGCCTGGAATCGGGTAAGTTAGATCGTTTTTCTGTATAAATTGAAGGAAGTTTATTTCATACTTCATTCGCCGCCGCTTGAAACCGCCTATCTGTGCCCTCCTAGTGTTTCAAAAGCAAGCACAATAGCTTTTTTAGTCCCAGGTTGAAATTTTGACCAAGCATGAACTTGAAAACTTTGGACAAACTGTTAGGCTTCAAAATCAAGCTCTATCGCTGTATATTTTTTCTTATTTCGGTTTTAGGATCTTTTGAATTAAACTCTGGCCAATTTCGATCAAAAGTCCAATGGGAGGCTAAAAACACTTCCCTTGTCACACGGTTTGTGACGAATGGAGTACAATTCGAATAAGAATTATACCTTCAAAAATTGCTTCTGCATGCTTCTAGTCTCCGATCTCACGCACATGACGACTTTCAGTTTTCTCATGATCATATATCGGAAGACGAAAATAGCCACATAAATCGGTATAACAGCGAATATTCCATGTGAAATGACCAAATTTGGCAGCCAAAGAGTATTGTCCTTGATTCCACCGATTGTCAAACACTTTGAATTGTACTGAGGGAAAGCTTCTTCGAAAATCTGCCGCATTTCTTCCGGAGGGCTTTCCATGAATAAGGATAAAATCTGAATGAAACAAATGCTTCATTTGAGGGGCTTGTAAGCCTTACATATTGAATGAATGAAGGCAGATAAAATATGAAGAGAACAATCAGGACATTTCGTCGTGAGGGTGGTACTCGCAATATAATATAATATCTGTAGAAGAATGATAAAAGAAGGGAATAAGCTCCAAAAGTGATGAGATGTTGTTGGACGTTGTTCCTGAAAATGGGAGATTCGATGAGAAACTGTTTGAAGGTGGAAAGGAAAAAACATTGATATTAGATAATGACTTGAAACTCACGCTTGAAAGCAAACACTTGGGCCGAATAACTTGCACGGGCCATTGGAAACGAAGATAGTCGAATCGCCGGTCGTCACTAATCTTAATAAAATTCCGATTAGGATATGCCCTTTTTCCAAGTTTACAGGTCATTTCTTGAAATTTTCTGTAGTTTGATATGGGTCTGTTAGGTTTTCTCAAGGCCTGCAAAAAGTTCCATTTTTTGAGATGAAAAATTTCCGACTTTCAAAGGGATGGTTCCAGGCCTAATCTTGTGCTAAAGGGAAATTTTGAAAAATAATATCTTCAACAATAAAAGTTTATGTAGCTAGAAGGATCTCAATATAAACTTCCGGAGATTTAAAAAAAACATATATTCAGAAAACTCCAAACCGCGATAAAAAAAAACTAGATGTTACCTTTGCTGGATGAACAGGTTCATAAGGCAGATAATCAAGTCGGAGAAGGCGAAGTTCAAGATTAATGCAGCATAAGTTTTGATTTTATTCGGTGAGTGGAAAATGCCGACGTAGATGAGAAGACCGTTGAAGAAAATACCAGCCAACGAAAGAATTGTGTGAGCCGAGACGAAGACAACTTTTGTCACATCCATTCTGAAGGAAAAATCGAGAAAATGGTGCCATTCAAAAATTAATAACGTTTTGGATCACAAAAACGAGATTCTCAGTACGAGTTCAAAAGGCGTGGGAGCGTGGCGAATTTTTTTTGTTAGTAGCAGAATTTATGAGTAAGCTATCTTCAAAAGTAGGCGTGGGGAGATTAATAATCTATGTAGAAGGGTAATCGATTTTTAAAAATTGAAAAATTTGGATCTTCAAATTTTACATAGATTTTTTTATAAGAACATCCCTTCATAATTAGGATTCATAGTCCAAACTAAGGTGCATAAAATTCATATAGTCACAAACTGAGATCAAAAAAGATGGAAATCAGAATTGAAAAAAAAACTGAAAAATTCCGATTATTTGTCGCTCACTTGATGAGAAAATAGTTAACTAAAAGCCTAGCAAGTCCAGGAAATGTGAAAGTTCTAGTGACTGTCTAGTCTTTTTCATAATGAAATGATTCATTTTCTCATTCCCATGTTTAGGGATTTCAGCTAGTCACATGTAAACAATAATGAGGACCACAGGAATTTTTAACGGGAATTTTCATTACAGACATGAAAAATGGTTATTCGAACTCGGGCAGGTGTTCTGAAAAAGATGTTTGAATTTGATTTGCGTCACTTGATTTGGCTAGTAGAGGGAGGAAACTCAGAAAAAAAAAATAATAAACTAGATTTTATTTTTGAATGAATGTAGTTCATTGACAAGAAAGTACACACATTCATAAAAAAAAATTCGTATATATAGCGAAAAAAAAGAGGAAGTAATGAAAAATATGTTAAGGGGGCCGCCGGATTACTCATTCTTCACGTGTTCACCTATTTATTTCAGAGCCCCCTTTTTTTCATTCTGCCCCGAATATTTACGTCAAAAAGTTCTGAAAATGAGGCTTATTTGATTTTCGTCCGAACGAAATAGAGGCCGCTGTGTAATCCTTGTTTTTGATAAAAGAACGATAATCCAATCTTGAAATAAGTCCTTTCAGACATCAGGTAATGGGAAAAAAACTTCCTTGATACTCGAAAAAAGCGAACTTTGAGTGTCTTGGTCGATTCTAGACGTAAGCCTTGAAGAAAGAGTTGTAATCTCTTTTGTGATATTACTAGAAGTAATCCCATTTTTAAGAGAATATGTAGTTTTAGTCAGGTTTTTCTTCGATTACTAGAACTGGTAATCCTCTCTATAGAAGGGGAACTTCATGAGGAAATGACGAGAACTTGAGAGAAAACAATACCGCGAAAAATTAATTTAACGCGGTCGCGTAGCGGTTTTATAGAACTTCTAAGCGTGACCGGCTTAAAACTACTTGCGAGCGGCTGCATTTTTTGCACAGTTCATCTTCAAGAGCAAACCAAAACCCAGTTTAGCGTCCCTTTTTTTCAAGCCTTTTTGTACGGGTCCATGACGTTTTCATTAGTTCAAAATCAGTATCCTCTTGTATACTTATTTAGGTGCCTTCAAAATTATTCTGTTCAATGCTAGTGATCTGTCGAGTAGACAATAGTAATCCTTTTAGTACAGAGATCCCATCTATAAGAATGGACAAGTATTTCCGAAAGTAAAAAAACAATACGAAACTGAGCTTTGCCCGAACTTAAAATGACGCGCCGCCATTTTTCATCTCTCTCCAATGAATCTACGCGAAAGTCGTTTTGAGTCGGGCGCAACTCCAAACGTTCAGTAATTTGAGATTTGATCATGAGTTTTCAAGAAAAAAAAAACGAAATACTCGACAGAAAAAAGTTTGATGAAAGCGAATATGAAGTTTTGTTCTTCCAACACGAGGTAAAAATAATTTGATCAATTATTGAAAGAAAAAAAAACAGTTAAATTTTTATAAGCGTAGCAATAAAAAAATTGTAGCAAAAGATGTAGAAAAAAATTATATTTACTTTTTTTGAAAAGAAGTTTGAAAATTTTATGGCTGTTTCTTTTCGAGAAGAGTACTTCTGAAGAATTCGATTTTTTAATCTTGTTTTTTGTTAATCAGGTCATGTTATCTAATAGCAAATACTAGGAATAATGGAACATTTGAAATCGTGGGAATTTCTCAAAGTTTTAGCAGGACCTGTAAAGTAACATAAACGTTTGGAAAAAAAGATGAAACATTAGAAGAATCCAGAAAAGTGTTTCATTTTGAAATCTACATGAAAAAGCATCTGTTTTTTCATCATAAGGCCGTTACTTTGATCAGAATTCAAATTTAAACTTCATCATTTTAAAATGAATACCTTGAACACACAAATTCGCAACGCCTCCCAGCGTTCAAATTTTAAAAGAATGATTAGATTTTTCTGCAGAAAAATGAGAAAAGAAAATGTTTTTGGCGATTTTCAAGCTTGGATAAATTTTCAAAGGGTTAATTTTATACGGATGGGTGCACACATGAGTAATAAAACAGCACCGAACTTCAAAAAAATTTGATTATGAAAAAAAAAATTCTAATCAAATAATCAAAATCTATTTTATATAAAGGTTGAACTACAATAAACATGAAGCTCAATTTTATTGGAAAAGTTGATTTTTGATTTATTTTTATAGTTGGGTAATGTAGGCCTTTTGTGTACGATTTTGATAATTTTAGATATTAGGTTTTTTTTTTTATAGTCCTTTTTATTCAACTTCCAGCTGTCCTAGCTTTTTTTCACTTACATCTTGCAAAAATTTTTTTAAAGACATATTTTTAAATAAACAAGAAAACTGCAACTAGAGAATTTTGGTAGTGTTAATAAGTCCCACTTTGAGCTGAAAAGCTCTTTGACAGGAAATGTCTGTAAAATCTAAAAGTTAGAATCTACTCATTTTAATACGAATAAATGGTCAGCTGTATAAATGATTAAATCCAAGAATTTGCGCCGTTCTATCATTTTTTTTTTTTCAATATTTTTGACGCAATGAGTGGATTTCAGACCAAACAGCGTCCGCATGCGTTATAAATATTTACACCAAAATTTGCTGGAAAGTCTTTTTGCAGAATTGTGTAAAAAAAGGGTAAAAAAATAATTATTTTGACTCCAAAGTTTGAAGAAAAAAACTTGGAAAAACTATGTGACTCGATCAATTTTTTTCGATTAAATAATGTCAGAATGACTTGAAGTCTAAAAGTAAATTTTTCTCATTCAAAAAAATGATATTTTCAAATTTTTTTTGATTTATAAAAAACTTGTTTTTGAGTTTATCTTGCAACTTTCTCGTTTGAAAGAGAAACTTCTTTCGGTTCAGAATACTTCGAATAATAATAATAATGAAAAACAATTTTTAAATCAAGACACACTATAATGGACTTTTTATGGAAAAAAAGCACAATTTTTTTAGGGTTATAGTCTGTTCAGATTTTAAATGTCAACCAGCTAACTCCGCCCCCGCTGAGAAGGTACCTTTTCGCGTCGATGTTTTATCGCGCGGGACTAATTTTGATCTTTTTTGATCTAAAAGATAGAAAAAGAAGTCAAAAATGCAGCCTTATTAAAGGGACATCGTCATCTGTAGATAAAAAAATTGACGCGAAAGATATTGTAGCCTTGGGGGTTGAGTTAGCTGCTTGACATTAAAAATCTGAACAGACTATAGCCTACCAATTTTCATTAAGCGCCGTGTTTTGTAAAAGAAACAATACAATATCAAGATTCAAAAAAGTATTCAAAGACTATGTTTAAGGTCTCGGAGAGGGTAATGGCTAGATGCGAAGCGGTCGCTGCGCGCTTCTGGAGAAGACGGAAATATTTTTATGCTTTGGCGCTATCATTTGAAGGTGGAATGGAGATTTTTTCAATTTTCATGGAATGATTTTGATCAATCTCTTTCAAATGCGATGAAAAAACCGCTGATACCATTCAACTTCATCGAGTAATTGATCATAAATTTTGAGGTTCTTTTCTGTTTCTTCCATTTTTTTGACTCCTAGAAAACATATAACCAAACAAAACCTCTTTTTTAAAACGGCTGTACCCTAAATTCCAAGAAAAAATTGTTTGATTCACGTGAACCTTGTTTTTAGTTCAAAAAGAACGAGATTCTTTAACGAATCTCAGGTCCCAAACCACCTGATTTAATTTGAAGACCTGAAATTTTCGTCGAATAATAGAAAAAGCGACAAAAGCTTCACTTGGAATTTCCTAAATATTGTGAGTAAGGCGAATTTTTCAGTTGAGAGCTGAACTTTTGAAGTCATTCCTACTCGAAAGGTCGATTTTCAGCATTTTTCAATCTTAAAAACTGATTGAAGAGTTGAAGCAAAGCTCACTTCAAAATGGAGAATTCCAAGACATTTTTCATGAGTCTGCACACGATCCTCGCCGGATGTGGCTGTATTTTCAATTCACTTCTAATTTATGTCATTGTTTTCCATTCTCCTATTATCATTCGCACCTATGCGGCTTTGATTTTGAACTTTGCGGTCACTGATTTGCTCACCTGTATCGTTGACTTTTTTGTCCAGCTGAGGTTAATTTTTAAAATTTTTTTAAGCCTTGAATCCTTTCTTAGAACTAAGGCAATGGTGAATGAACTGTGAGCAAGCAATTTTAGTTTAGAAAAAAGGTACCTCTCTTCATATGAGTTCTATAAATTTGTTCTAAAAATGTTAAAATGTTGGAATTTTTTTTCAGTTTATATCGCGAAAAGCTGTACATTCATCAGCTTTTCCAGAGACCTCAATGTGCCAAAATTGGCCCATGAATATTAATAAATATCACTAAAAATTTTCAATACAGTTTCAGAAATCGTTCAGAAATTTTTGATGAAAAATAATAATATTTTCAGGTTGGTCCCGATTGGATGGTCAGTTGTCTACATTGCAAACGGACCTTGCCGATTCTTCGGTCATTCTGTTTGTTTCATGAGGTCAGTTGAACTTGAATGATGAAAAATATAAAAAAATACCCATATGTAATTTTTTGCTTCACACCTTATTTCATTATTATTTTTCAGTCACAATTTCATGCTTCACCTTTTGACCCATGGCTACTACTCATTATTGTTATCGTTCTCATATCGATATTATATTTTACTTCGAATGGCTCCGCGTAGAAGAAAGGTGCTGATTGTCCTTTCGATACTCTATCTACCGTCTTTCATCCAATTGGTGAATTTTTTGAACCTTCTTTCGCCGGAATTTGAAAAATCTGACCTCGCCGGCGAGAAAAGAGAGTGCAGACATGTCAGACTGTTCAAGTCATGGCTCAGAATCGCTTTTTGAATGTACTTCAGTTCAGATCTCAACTTTCTCAATAGAAAGCCCCCCAGAAGAGATGCTAAGTATTTTAAAAACGAGCTTTCCTCACTATACCACTTCAAATGTCATGGTTAGCGGTATCGCGAATATTTGGAATTTCGGCACGATGACCGCGATTTGCCTTTTCACCGTTCCCGTAGTCCCTATTTATACAATCATTCTCTTTTTGCGACAGAAAATAATTGATAAACTGCAAATGAAGAATATCTTCATGCATTCCGAGACTAGAAACATGCAGAAACAGTTCTTGAAGGTCAGTTTTTCATTTTTAATGGGAAAATTTGACGTCCTCAGGTTGTAGAAAAGCTTTCATAGAGGAAATTTTAGAATCTGTAAAAATATCTTCCTTTTTTTTTGACTCTCCGAATTTGAAAACCATGAAACAGCCAAAAATCTTTTCTAATGTTTTGCTTCTGGTATGGACCTGGCTCATGTTTCAGAAACGAAAATCTAAGATATCTCGACCTTTTTTATTTTTTGTTATTTTTTTCGCTCAGTTATACTTCGTTCGCCACCACCTGGAAGTGTCTGATTTCTCTGCAATCCTCTCTTTTTTACGTGTTCTTTCGATCTGTCTCCGACGTGTCTGGCGAGGGAAAAAAGAGCGCAGACAGGCCAGACTTTTCTCGAGTTGTGGCGAATGAAGTAGTTATAAAACTCTGCAGATTTTTCCAATTTCTTAGGCTCTCACCTTTCAAGCTTGTATTCCAATATGCAACGTCATAGTCATCACAACTTATTTTATTGGTCAACTGAATATTTATAATCATCCAGCTTTGGAATATACAACAACCGCAGCGATGGTCGTCATCCCAGTACTGACTCCAATCGCGTCTCTGTATTTCGTGGAGCCTTATCGACGCAAAGTCCGATTCATGCTTCGAATAACGAGTGCATTCTCTCAAACTCATTCTCTACCCGTTTCGACAACTTTTTCAACGCAACAGACCTTTTGAACACGATTTATATTAAATCATGGACTTGTGAAAAGATTTCATATTTCATCATCTGTCTAGGACGAACTTTTCCAGCTAGAAATGTGAATTTATTGCTAAGAAAAGAGGCTCGTGAGGGCCTCAAGTGCCTTTTATTTATTTATTTCAGGCTTAACGCCAATTTTTTCTCTCTTTTTTTCTGTACATGTTATTTTTGTTCTGCCTGTAAATAAATAATATTATTATTAAAAAAATTCTAGTTTTTCCAGAATGAAATTTTTTTAAAAAAATTGCTGAAAAAGCGTGAAAATCCTTCCTTTGCGTCTCAAAAAAATCTCAAGTTTCGAATTTTTTTGTTTTTAATTCTCCCGTAACTTGCAATAAGCGATGAAATAACTGGAAAATAGTTTTTAGAAGCTTTTTTTAACTTTGACCTAAGTTTTGAGACAACTTTCTCTCTTTTTTTCTACAAAGTGACTATAAATTTTATTTAAAAAAAACCGTTAAAAAAACTTCTCTTTTCAGTAAAAAAAAACATTTCCCCATGTCAAAAAGCCGGTTGCCTCACAATTTTCACTTGGAAAAAATGTCTATTTTTTTAAATGAACCTACCTTTTCCCTTCCTCATTGTTATCCTGTGAAATTTTCACTGTCTTTCCAGGTAAACTTGATGAGACTCTTTTCGTATTCACACGGAAGTTTTTATTTTGTACTTACTATGTAATTATTACTGTGTGGCTATTTAGATTTGTTTATTTGTAAACATTAGAAAATTTCGTAAATATCTTAATTAATGTATCGAGGAGAGAGGTTCGGTTGAGCTCTTGGCAAGATTGCTTTTTCGGAGAGTAAGTTTTTAAATTTAACGAAACCGAAGCTTTTTGAACAAAACAGCTTTCTAGAACATTTTCCTATCAAGAAGAAGAAGCTGTTGAAACGACGGCAAGACTCCTAGGGCCAACAGACCCGAGTTTCAATTGAAGCAGGCTTTTGACTCGTTTCCGATAGGCGGAGACGAAATACAAAGAAAAAATTGGAGTTAGGATGGGTACCAAAAGGACAGACATGGCTGCATAATCCAAAATCGGGTGGGAATAAATGTTGAGTTGTTCGATCGTGTAGGCGACGAGCGCGACGACGTTGCAGACGGGTATCAAGGCCTGGAAGGTGAGAGCCTGGAAAATTAGTGATTATTGGTGTTTTAGAAGGTGTTGAGAGATTTTGAAGACGTAAATTAAAGGGCAGAGGCACATAACTGAAGACTGAGTATTGAGATACTTGATGACTTTCAAAACGCTTGTTGATTTACTAAGCATCAGGATAGTGTTAAAAGCTCAGGGAAGTTTTCAAAAAATAATTTTTAAAGGCGCATGTTGGCTTTTTAACCAAGTGTACTGGTTTCTAGAGCTTTTAACTGCTTATCGAATCACGTAATGGTTTTTGAAGGTAAGTTTCAATTTTTTTTTTAGTTTTCAAAGGCTCACCGTAATGTGTTCAGTTATAAAATGATTTTTAGACCCATTACGTTATTTAAAAACGCGATCTTATATTTGAAATCATGCTAACTACTTCTAATATTTTCGGTCTAGTTACCTTCAAGAACTGCTTCTGGATGTTTTTCGTATCATGTCTCAACGAAGAGTCGACTGAGTTGAGCTTGTTGATGATCTTCTTGCGAATAATGAGAATAGCAATGTAGAATGGGATGACTGGAACGTAGCCAATTGAAGTTATGAGTTGAGTTTCTACTTTTTGCATGTTGGCTATACCGCCAATCAAAACGCCTTGAACATCGTAGTTGGGAAAATTTTGGAGGAGAATGTCTCGCATTTGATCCGATGGGCTCGCTGTTCGAAAAGAAAGTATCTGAAGAAATAATTTTTAGTGAGTAGGTTTTTTTCACAGAAGTGTTTAGCAATCTGCCTCATGCTTTTTTTTTAGAAATCTTAGAAAGCTATTATGAAACAACTATTTAGTGGCTTGGAAAGAAAACCAAAACCAACCAGTGATAGGAATGAAGGTGAGTAGACTAAAGCGAGAACAATCAATACGGATCGTAGTTTGGGGGCTGGATGTCCCAAAATATAATATCTGTAGGAGAAAGAATACAGCAAAGAATATAAACTGTGCGAGATCAGGTGCATACCAAAGTTGTATCTGAAAATGAATGAAGAATGAAACTAATAATTAAAAATTACTTACGACACTAAACAAGAAGTGTAGCCGAAAAGCAGACAAGGACCACCGGAAATCCAAACAACTGAGTCTCCAATCGGGACGAATCTTAATCGAAGTCTCTATTTCTCTTTTTTCGTGAAATGGCTCGAAGCGGTGCTTTAAAGATAACAGCTGGCCAAAAATCTTCGCAATGCTCGAATGAAAAATTAGACTTACTTTAAAAGGTTGAAGAAACTGGAAAAGCAAACTAGAAAGTCCGTGATAGCGAAGTTTAGGATAAGTACCGAATAGGTTTTGATCCTAGGTGGTGAGTAGAAAATGACGACATAGATCAGAAGAAGATTGAAAGAACAACCGCTCAGTGCTAGAAGTGTATGTAGAGACTTCATCAAGATCTTGAAGCCGTCCATTTTTTCGAAGAGCTGAAGCGGTTCGAAGGATACTGACTGAATAAGCTCCTTCTGATTTTCACACAGTCGCTTAATCATCCAACTCCTGAGAAAAGAAATCCTGAGAATGAGAAAGTACAAAAATATTCATGAGAGAGTCAGATAGTAGGGGAAATCAAAGGGCTAAAAAATTTACATCATAGATTTTCGAAAGTTAGTGGCTGCGAAAAGATGACCACGAAGATAAAGTCGAAAAGCTTCAGTAGAATCTGATCTTTTTAATATATCTTTAAGGTTTTCAGAGTATTTGGATTTTGAGATTTCAGTTTCATTTTACTGACCTTTCTTAGTCATTTCCGCTTTGTTTTCTTGGGAATTTCTTGAAAGAAAAAAATCATTCTTAACTGACACGGAAGTGCCAAAATTGTACTTCAGAAGTTTGACGAAATATTGAAAGCTTGGACTTTTTGAAAATATTTTAATGAGAAAATGAGCAATGCACAATTTTTTTCCTGAGAAGAAAATTCAAGGCTTGAGTTCAAAGAGTGGCAATTACATTTCAAAAACACAATCGGGAGGTTAATAAAAAATCAAAGTTCAACTTGAAACGAATATTCACAATGACAGCTCGATAAAACTTTTCAAGTTCGAGAGAAAGAAGCCGTGGAGTTTACAACAGTTGGTTTATGTCCAATCAAATTGGTATTGATTTTAAACATGCTTTTGACTTTATTTCGGTAGGCGGCGACAAAATATAGAGATGAGATCGGAGTTAGAATTGGTACAAGAAGTACGGACATCGCAACGTAATCCAGGATCGGGTGGGAATAAATGTTGAGTTGTTCGATCGTGTAGGCGACGAGGGCGACGACGTTGCAAACGGGAATCAGGGCTTGGAAGGTGAGAGCCTGGAAAATCTCTATAAAATTATCACGAAAATTTTTAGAAGAGGTTTCATAGCTTCAGACTCTTAACCCTCAGGTTATTCATGACAGTAGAGATCTTGAAGGAACATATTGATTGTTCAAGTAGCCGAGTTGATTTTGGAGAAGAAGAGTTCAGTTTGAAGGCTCATGTAGATGTTTGGAACGCCATGACTTTCAAAGGTGCGAGAATTTGTCCAAAGGCTTATGATTGTTTTTTCATTATAAAGCTCATAGTATCCTCAAAAAAAAGTTTCAAAAAAAACTCGGATTACCTTCAAAAACTGCTTCTGTATACTCTTCGTTTCATCGCTTAACGAAGAGTCTACGACTTCGAGTTTTTTGATAATCCTCCGGCGGATGATAAGAATCGCAATGTAGAATGGGATGACTGGAACGTAGCCAATCGAAGTTATTAGCTGATTCTCGACTCTTTGCATGTCAGCAGTACCGCCAATCAGAGTGTCTTGCACATCGTATTTTGGGAAATGTTGGAGAAGAATTTCTCGCATCAAATTCGATGGACTTGCCATTCGAAAAGAGAGGATCTGAATGAACATTTTTTCAGACAATAGTTCATTTATAACAGTTAGCGGGAACTTTTGAAAGCATGGAAATTTTTCAAAAGCTCAATGCAATTGAATGCAGACGTTCGATAGCCTACCAGGGAGAGGAATGACGGCGAATAGACTATAGCGAGGAAAATCAACACAGATCGAACTTTCGGGGCCGAACGTAGCAAAATGTAATATCTGTAGGAAAAGGAGTATAACAGCGAGTATAAACTATGCGAAACGAGGTGCATTCCAATATTGTACCTGAACTCGGGAAATTTCGGCTTTTGAGAAAAGTTAATGCGGAACTAACGATGCTAAGCAAGCTGTGTAGCCAAAAATTCGACAGGGGCCACTGGAAATCCAGATTATTGAGTCTCCAATTGGAACGAATCTGCAATTGAAATTCAAATAAGACTATTTTTGTTGGAAATCATGTGAAATTCTTCGAGACGAAAACATACCTCAAGAGATTGAAGAAGCTAGAAAAGCAGAGTACAAAATCGGTAATGGCAAAGTTGAGAATCAATATCGAGTAGGTTTTGATTCTAGACGGCGAATGAAAAATCACGACATAAATCAGGAGAAGGTTGAAGGAGCATCCGCTCAACGATAGAATTGAATGTAGAGACATCATCAAGATCCGGACGCCGTTCATTTTTGAAGAAGTTGGAGCAACACGGAAGAGCCTGACTGACCTGAGCTTCTTCTTATTGTCTCACGAACCCTTATTCACTTGTTTTTCAAGAGGAAAAGAGGTTTCTGGGAAACTTATAGTAATGAAAGGTGAGGGATTAGTAAAACAAGTGCATATTTCACTTTCGAAAGGTAATAGCTGGGATAAGAAAGGGTTAGTAGTGTTTTAATGTCATTCATTCAGATTAGGCCTAGCCAAAAACTACAGTAGCCTTCGTAATTCGAGTACTTTATCAGGGTGGATCGAGATAGGAATTCATTGAAAAAATAATTTTTAAAGCACTAAATGAATCAAGAATTTTGGGTTTCGAAGTGAAAAGGGTACTGTAGCCGTAGAAATGGACAACGAAATTTCATTTTATTGACAAAAATTGACTTTTCTAGCGACAAAACTCAAAATCTGAGCTTATGAAGTTGGCGCAGTGGCTTAGGGCCTTGTCTATAACGAGCTAACTCTCTGGTTCGATCCTTACCGAGGAAAATCCTTTTTGCCGTTATTAATTTTTGATAACATTCTAAAATTTTGTTGGGTGAGGTCTTTTTTATAACAATAAAAATCCCTCTAGTTCAAATTTTTTTATTTCAATGGTAGTAGTATAATGATTTAACAATTGAGATAACACGGATAGAAAAAAATTTAACAGATATTATTAGCAAAAAAATTTTAAATCTTTCTAGCTAAATAACTAGCTAACTTTAGAATGACTTTTTAAAAAAAGACATTACTTTTATTTTTAAAAAAAGAATTCAAAAAAATCAAAAATTTCGTCATGCTGCGTTACGTATAAAAAAATTTCCCCTATTATAGAGACTTTTTACCAATTCAAAGGTGGGGATTCAGAAAAGTGCAACTGTTCAAGTGTGAAAATGCCTCTGGTCTCATTAATCTATGACACAAATTTTTTCACAAAAAAATGACTGAAAGTCTGGTCTAAATTATTGTGATAGGCAAAAATAATTTTTTTTTTATATTTCTAAGCGCCATGGTACTGACAAAGAACTTGTCGAAAATTCGCAGTTTTCAAAAATCTGGAGCTCCATGTACACTTCAGCAACATCTTATCACAAGTTCAATCGAAAGGCTAAACAAAATCTCCATTCAAGAAAATTTGGCCAATTTTTAGACTTTTTTCCAGATGAAGCTGCCTCGGCTTACACTTTCCAAGTAAAGAAAAAAAAATGTTCTAATGATTTATACGTTTCTACGTCAGTCAGTGCTCATTATCTCGACACGAGGAGGAGCTGGATACAATAGCGACAGAGGATTGCGAGGGATTTACTTGGGGGGACTTCAGACCTAGCATACACATTACCTTCTCTCGATAGGCATGGACAAAGTAAATGGAAGCTAGCGGGGTTAGGACGGGGATGAAGACCATTGCTGCGGCCGTGGTGTACTCCAGAGCCGGATGATTGTAGATTTCCAATTGACCGATAGCGTAGCTTGTCACAACGATCATATTGAACATCGGAATGCACGCTTGGTAGGTTAGGGCCTGAAAGTAGACTATTTCGGAAGGTTCGGTTGCAATTTGAGAAGAAGTTGGTTAGGAAACTTTTGGAAAATTCGGCTCTTAAAATCAGATTGACCTTTACTAAAAAAGAGATACCAAATCGAGAAGTTCAGGGTTTTGTAATGACATTCTAACAAGATAAACCTCAAAAGTCTTGACTTTTGCGCTATATTGTAAAACTTATTCTTATAGCTAGAGACCGCAGAGCCACGCCCCTTTTTGCGATGGTGAAATGCACTGGTTTTTTAGATTTTGTGTTTGATGTTTTCGTAAAAGCACAATACTGAACCAAACACAGAGAAAATCAGTGGAAACATAGAGAAAACCTTCCTCTTCAATCTCATATACTTTTCACCCGATTTTCGAAGCGTTTTAGCGGAGTGTCGTACGAAAAACCAAAACTACTTTTTTTCTTCGGGTTTTTAACCTAGTTCCATGTCGTTGGCGCCTTTTTTTATTTTTCGAATTCGATTTTTTTAAGTGAAAAAAACACATCTTTTAAGATAAAAAAAATTAAATTTTTTTACGGTGCCTAATCTTTGTGAGGCCGCGCAAAGTTGAAAATGTTTTACTCGGTTTCGAGAGCGTGTAAGTAAAAAAATTTTATTTTTAACTTGTGCATTAAATTGTAACTAAAACTTTATTAGTATAAAACTTATTCCGAAAAGTTTGTTTTCTGAGAAAAAAAGACAGTGAAAATTTCGAAATTCATTTTAGCATGGTCAGATGTCGTTGGCGCCTTTTTTTATTTCTTAAATATTAGCGTATCTCAATTTTTCAATCAATTAAAAAAATAAAATAAAAAAATTTTTAGCGGTGCCTAAAAAGTTTAATTATTGTTAATTTGGAGCCAACGTTAAAAAAATAACAAAAAAACGCCGAAAAAGGGAGGTATTTTTGAATTGAATCTTTATGAATAAATTATTTTTTTAAGTGGTCCGAACACACGTGACTAATAATTGTTCAACTATCATAACTTTTTTTTGAACAAGATTGTCGGTAAATGCTGTACTTTGAGGTGAAGTGGTGTATAGCGCGAACGCTTCCCATCTCTGAGGGATGGACGTGGAGCAGCACAAGTGCGCTTGCATAAAGTTTTGATATCGCGAGTTCGATCCTCACAGCGGCCATTTTTTAAATTTTTAATGAAAAAATAGTTTTTCTCTTCAAACTTGTGGTTTTATACTGTTTTAATGACTTATTATGACTTTGAAAACCGGAATAAACTACTAAAAAAATTTAAATCCGATATGAAAACAAAATGAACGACCAAAAGTGTAAAATCTAAACTTTCAGTACTAAATTTCGCGACATTTTTCACTTCTTTTTTGACCATAACTTTTTTTGTTTTCAACCTTTTTTTAAAAACTGAACTGTTTTGAATAGTAAATTGGAGCAGCTATTCAACCATAGTAATATTGACGCTCGAACATTTTTTTGAAAATTTGGTTGCGGTCCCTACTTATAGCAATATTCTCTCGGACCCCGGTAATGAGAAGCGGACACGCCTCGTACTTTTTGAGTACTTCTAGGGGACAAGTAAGAGTGTTGACGCTACTAAAGTGGCCACTAAAAATGTCTCGACACTAGTGATCCGCAACAGGTTCGCATTATCAAGGCTCGAGCTCGTATTGAAATTTTTAGAAAGACTTGTTGGTAATTGAAATCTCATCAAGGAAGTTCAGCCTAGACTTTTTTGTTCTCTTGCCCTCTGTTTTAGCCATCTGAGAAACAAAATTGAGAAAACCTTGAAAATTATTTCATCTATGGACAGAAGATACGATTTTCCAAATTATTTTTTGCTCCAATAGATCAGCGACTAAAAAGATCATGTTTGCTAGGTTTTTGATCAAAAAAAGGATACAGAAAATTGATACAAACATGGCCTTAAAAAACTTACGATTGGCGCTCTACCGATAAAAACGTTTTTAAAAAGAAATCATCTTCACAGTTGGTTTATGAAAATGAAAAGACCTCGATCTTTTACATATGCGCTCTACTGATAAAAACCATTTTTTTTTCAACTTTTTGACTAACTGACCTTCAAAAACTGCTGCTGCATGCTCCTGGTCTCTGACCGGCTGCTAACGTAGTCAAAGTTGAGTTTGTTGATGATTTTCTTGCGAAGAATCAGAATAATCCCATAAATTATTCCCACAGGGAACATTCCAATCATAATAATCAGCAGAACCGTGAAGTTCCACACACTTTCGATCCCAGTGATAACCGCATTCTGGATGTCATATTGAGGGAAGCCTTGTCGGAGGATTTTCTCCATTTTCTCTCGAGGTGCTTGTAAAGTTGAGCACAGGACCTGAAAAATAATATTTATGAGGGTTTTTCATATTTTCCAAGTTTTTAAGACATTTGAACTGTTTTTATGAAGAACAATGGACTATAAATAAAAGCTAGAAAGACGGTTTCAATGAAAATTTTCTAGAAAAAGAGAAAGAGCGTGTGGACCAAAGAAACCCAGGTCCCTGGTTCTCAGGCGTATCTCTTTTCCTCACGCTCTCTCGTTTATGAAGCTTTAGATATCCTCCTTTTCACAAAAAACGATCTTCTAATCTTTAAACGCAAGCAAATGTTTGTGAGAACGGAAGAAAATCTTGAAGAATAAATATCTTTCTGCGTCTCTTTAACTCCCACGCTCTTTTTCTTGCAAAGCTTGTTTTAACTTTTATATACTTTTTCTCTATCCTTAGAGATTTATATTTGTATCTAGTTAAAACCGACCAGCATTACGAACGACGGTAAATAAGCGAGCAACAAAAACATCAAGACAGTTCTTCTCTTTGGCGCCGCGTGAAGCAAAATATAATATCGGTATGAAAATGACAGTAATAAGCAGTAAAGACCATAAGTGATGAGATGAAGCACAAAATTGTAACTAAAGGTAGGAAAACTTTAACGAAAATCTTATTTTGAACTAACTAACCTGTGAAAACAGACAGCATGGCCGAAATATTGGCAAGCGCCGTTCCCAATGTATATAACCGACCATCCAGTGGGGATCATTCTGAAAATGTTTTCGAATTTACCTTCTAAAACTTCTGTTTCCATCCTCTACAGTCTTCACCCCTACTTAGTTTGCCGTGACTTTGAATTTATTTGTCGCACGTGGAATGGCTTGAAGCGTCGCTGTGGCGTTGCGCTTAGTCTTTAACTTGATTGAGATGGAACGGCTCGCTTTTTTGCTTTCTGATTTCGCCACGCGCAAGTCGCTTTACGTCGGTTGCATTTTGAAGTTTTTCAACAACTATTCCAACGTTAGTTCAACAAATAACTTACCTCTCGACAGATCAAGAATGAACTTTCTAGAGACTTTCATCGGACTGTTTTGCTTTTCAATTTTTTTTTTTTTTGATACGATCAGCTAAAGTTCATTGATTTCGATTTTGATGTGTGTATCAGGTTGCTCCTAAACGCTTTTTGAAATATCGAGAGATGCGAACTTCTTATCTCACCTAAACGATCATTAAAAAAATAGCTTTATGCTCTGGGATCTTCATTAAAATTGTCTATGTTCTTTGAAGCATTCCAGCAAGAAATCATGAAGATCAAGTTAGCCAAAATTTCACCTCAACTGGACAAAATAATCCACCAAGCAGGTGAGTAGATCCGTCACAGCGAAATTCAAGATCAGCGTCGAATAGGTCTTAATTTTACTCGGTGAATGGAAAAGAGCGACGTAGATCAGAAGAAGGTTGAAAAAGCAGCCGCCGAAGGCGAGAATCGTGTGCAAAGTCGTGAAGACGGCCTTCGTCACGTCCATGTTTGTAGAATGAACTAATATGTCTTGAACCTCTAAAATGAGCAAGCTTTTTTTGACCCTACAACACGCTCCAATAAACGGCCGTTGATCGGATCTAAAAACGAAAAGAAAACACCATGAGAATGGGAAAGTACAATTTTTTTTCACGTTGAGAATAGTTTTGTAAATAAATACATCGAGTTGCGATCTATGTTGTAGGAGTTCAAAGTAGAGTGAAAATACTGGGAAAACCGTAACTGGTCAAAGTGCAGGTATAAGTTCTAGAAAAAGGTCCCGACACGTTTTGAGAGATATTAGGCGAAAATAACAAAACTTCACTACGATAACTTTTGAAAAGTTGTTTTTTCTACAAAATCTCAGAGAGTAGAACTTAGACGGTTCATAGAAGTTTCCTTTAAAATCAGAATTTTTGAAACCCATGAGTTGTTTTAATTTTCGCAGGAACCTTTTTAGAAAAGAAATTTCTAGTGGCTTTTATATAGTTTCGAGTTTCTAGACCTCTCTAGATTTCTCTGTGACCACTCTAATGACCACTACAAAGTTTCTAACTATACATATACGGAAAGACTTTTGAAATAACTATAAAGGTGCTTTACACACAAAAACAAAAAAAATTTGGAGCATAATTCCAAGAAAATTTAGGGCGAAAACGACATTAAATTAGCTTTTCGTCTCAATTTGCCTACTCTTTTTTTTTCTTACTGCAAATTCCACGCGTTTGTCTGTCGATTATTAAATTGCAGAACTTGTCACGTAAAAAAACATCATTCATAGGAACTTTTTTGCCTTTTAATTTTATGAAGATCGATCAAGGAGGTGGGCTGACAAAATTAGATTTTTTGAGGTTTTTGGAAGTTTCACTATTAATTTCGAGACACTGAAAGCGAGGTTCTGAGCAATGCCTAACTTTCAATTGATAGATTACATGATTTTTCAAATTTTTTTAAAAAGGAAACTGTAATGAAACATTTTATTGACTTTCTTTTTAAAAACAACCATATGGTTCGATTTTTGGGTTTTTTTTCATTATTTTTAAAGCTCAAGACTTTCAAAATCTAATGGAAATTCTGTGTGAGTAGACGCAATTGGAATCGCTTGACAAGTAAGAGCTAAAGTACAGTTGCAACCGACCTAAAACGACTTGCGAACAGTAACATTGAAAATGAAAGAAGACAGTCTTAAAATCTTAAGTTTTGAGCCATTCCAAATGCGACCGTTTAGATTGAAGGACAGTGAAATAACATAGAGAAGGGACATTTTTGAAAAAAAAAAAGCTGTTCGATTAAAAAAAACATGAAAAACTGCACTTTAGAGTCTCATTAAAAACTAAAAAAAAAATCATTTCTATTAATTTGCCTCAAAAAGGTCACCCGGGAACTTTTTCCAAGAAACTTTGACGTATGTTCCATGATTCGTGTCCACTTCTCTCTTGGGTTTACAAAGGGGACTATTTAATAAAATAATTGTTTTTTTCAATTTAAATTTTAATCTATCATCATATGTTAGTTTCCATTAACAAGTTCACTTTTTTTCAACTTTATCTGATAACTTTTCCAAGACTCCACATTCTTTTTTTCGCGAAAAATTAATTGCTTGTTTTTTTAATGAAGTTTCTCGGGACCTATTAGTTTCAGATTCCAGATTCTTCTGAAGAGGATAATTAGTTGAACAACCAGGTTTTTTTATGCAATCTATTTGGATGTCTTGTTGTCAATAATTGCGTCTAGACTTTCAATGATCATTTTTTATTTTAAATGAGAAAAGCATATGGAAATCAACAAGAGTAGCAATAAAAAGAAACTTGAATGTTACAATTTTTAAGAACCTTGAAACGTCATAGTCGCGAGAAATGGAACTGAACATTGCGCAAGTCGCTTTGAGGTCGGGCGCAGTTTATTTAAGCCAATAAATGTGCGAACTTATTAAACTTCACAAAGCTGTAAATGTAGTATGAAAGAGCGACCGAATCATTGAGGCAGATAAATGTATTCCTAAAAAAAAACTTTGAAGTTAAAAATTGTCCTGATACACATTAGATTGGCGTTAGTAATGGGAATAGGACAACTTTAAAAACCGGGAAGATGTTTATTTCGGAGAAAAAATTGACAAGATTAAAATTAAGTTTTTCCTTCTTCTTTTTAAAAAATAATGGAACTTCTAGAAACCAAAAATTCGTAGAAAAAGAATATCTCATTTTACGTTAAGCTTGTGGTCGCGCGTGGAATGGCTCGACGGGAATTTTTAAAAATTTTAACCAGATCTGAAAAACTTTCGCGAGAGAGCATCGGGAAGTCTCAAATCGCGGAACTTCAAGATTCTTTGAGCTATTCCGCGTGCGAAATTCAAGCCTTCTCAATTTATTTTATCAAGAAGCTAAAAATGGCTTGAATGATGTTGTAAAGATGGGGTCAAAGTAACCGGCTTTTTCGTGGCAAAACAAGGAAAGATGGTCTCAAAAATGTCCAGGACTTTGTTTCGATAGATCCGAACGAAGTACAAAGAAGCTAGTGGGGTCAACACGGGAATGAGCACCATGGATGTGGCCGGGGCATATTCTAGAACTGGATGGTTGATAATTTTTAATTGGCCGGCGGCGTATGTGTAGACGGCAATCACGTTGAACATCGGAATGCTTGCTTGGTAGGTTAGCGCCTGGAAAAGAATTCTGATGACTTTTAATTATTCTGGGTAGGGTCCGCAAGCCATTTCTTCAAAACGATCCAAAAAATATGTTTTTTACACTGTTCGATAGAGGAGACTGTCCATTTTCATAATCCGTTCAGTTTTAGAAAAAAGCTCCACTAAGAAAAAAGTTATGGCCAAAAAACTAGCGCGCTCGGCGTTCAACTGGAGGCGAAATCTCACGGTTTACCCGCTGCCGCACGCTTTCTTTTTAAATGTTTTTGCGCGTTTCTGGACCGTTTTTAAATCGGTTTTCTGTTCTGAGAGGTTGTCAGAACTGAGCTTCATGTTTTGATATGAATCTTTTGTACAATCCTCATAAGAATTTTTGATAAAATATCAAAAAACTACCTAGAAAAAAGGTCAGAAGGAATTTTCAGCTTATTCTTCTTTTTTCTAATCAGAAAAATTATTATCATTCAGTTTGGAAAAAAGAAAAAATGAAAAATAATGTTATTTCGAAATAAAACAGGAAAATGTGCAATTTGACTCCGAAAAACGGCTCCTGCGACATTTAAAAGGGCGCATCGGTGTGTTTGACGCAAACACAGCTACGAACGCTTGCACGAATTCTTCCAAAATTTCAAAAAAATTGCCATTTTTTCGAGGTTTTCAAAGCCGTTATTTTTTTCGCGTCGTTTGATTTTTTTCATAATTTTTCCATTGATAGAGTTTTGAACGCTTAATAACCTGATCAAAAGTATAAACGCGATCCTATTCTCTCATGCGTCAACGAGGCAGACGAAAAAAGGAGGTTTTGGTAAAATCCAAATTTAATTTGATTCACTGTCCCAATAATTATTTTCATTTTGAATTTTCATTTTTGGACACACTGTTAGTTTTTAAATCAAATAAAAAGTATACCATGTCGCTGAAATTTTTTCGCATTTCAGCTTCAAAGTTTGGTGTCACTTTACAAGCTTCGATTTTTTTTTCGCGTCGTTAGATTTTTTTTATTTTTATTCAAAAAATGAAGAAAGTGTTAATGTATAACACACTCAAAATTCAGAAGCGTTCCTCACTTGGTTTTCTGAAACGCGACGATTTTGTGAAACTTGTCAGTTTTTTTCGTGTTAAATCTTACTTTTTTTCGCTTATTTTTTTGAAAAAAATACATAGTTTAAAAAGTTTTTCAGTCTTGTAGAGCATTGTCGATTACATAGATTAACAGAAACAGTTTCAATTTTTAAAGTGGGAACTTTAGCTAGTATAAACGCCTCAAAACCGTTTCTGCAACAAAAAAATCGTCATTTTGGTGGCGTGAAGGGGCGGGGCTTTGCGCTCTGGGAGCGTTTTTAGCCCTGGTTGAAATTTTGATGAAACTTGGCTGATCCACTGCTCATATGCCTTCTTTCTAGTTTTCTATGTCTTTTCAGAGTTAGTAGCCTGAGATTTTTTTTTTTGGAAAGGATCCGTGAGAAGTTCTGACGTCTGAGGTGTTTTCAATTTTTTCTAATACCATTTTTTCATTTGAATTCTTTTTAAAAGGCACCAATAGATTTTTTTTCTACGATTTTTGAGCTTCATTGCTGCTTCTCTCAATCTCCTAAAAAAAATTCAGCCAACCTTCAAAAACTGTTGCTGAGCGCTTCTGGATTCTGCACGTACGCAAGTGTGCTCATTGTATATCTGTCTAATGATCTTCCGACGAAGGACGATAATTATCACGTAAAATGGCAGGACCGGAAGTATCCCGACAGACAAGAGAAATAACATCTTGAAATTCCAAACATTTGGTATCCCAGTGACTACCAGGTTTTCCACATCGTATTCAGGGAATTCAAGATGTAAGATCCTTCTCATTTCTTCTGGTGATCCTTCGGAAGTAAAAGAAGGAAGCTGGAATAGGTTGGAATTGGATATGAAAAATCATAGCTTTCAAGAGCAGGAAGTCATGCGCTCCATGAGAAAACTTCAGAAAATTTTCCTGAGCAGCTAAAAAAAACTTTAGAGTTTTCACTTCCAAACTTCCTTCAAAAAAGTAACTACGACGATTAATTTAAAGTTCAAATATTGCCCATGGAGCGCAAAAGATTTTTTTTCAGGTAAAAAAATACCATTTGCAAGAACGATGGGAGGGAAAACAAGGCCAAAAAGCCCAATAATGTAGACCTTTTCGGAGCATTATGCGTAAGAATGTAATATCTATAAGAAAAGGAGAATAACAGAGAGTAAAGACTGTGAGTGATGAGATAGAAACAGATGTTGAAGCTGAAAAAGTGGTTACATTACTGCTTAAAACAAGAAAAACCCGTGAAAACAGGCGCTATGACCGAAAAATTGACAAGGGCCATTTGCAATGTAAACGAGAGACCAGCCGATCGGTACCAACCTAAAAAAATTATATTTTTTATTCTAAGACAAGTAAATCCCCTTTTCTCCAAAAATACAACTTTTTTGCGTGTTTTCAAGCAAAAAACTGTAATCACATGGGAAAATCTATTTTTTTTTTTCAGTTTGAAGAACCCAGAACTCACCTCAACTGCACGAAAAAATCAAAAGAACAAGTCAGGAAGTCCGTGACCGCGAAATTTAAAATAAGCATAGAATAAGTCTTGATTCTAGGGTGAGAATGGAATACAACAATGTAGATCAAGAGCAAATTGAAGGAACAGCCAATCAGAGCCAAAATTGTGTGAAACGACATGAAAACCAGCTTTATTGGGTCCATATCTCGAATATAATGATATTTTTTGGAGTTTATCAGATCCAATTATTTTTACTCTCTATATAAAATATTAACAAGTGGTGTCTGGGAATGGGAAAGTGCAACCTAAAATCAGAAACTTGTGACGTAGGTGACTTCTAATCTGTACTTTCCCAACCTTTTTCCGTCGAATTAGCAAACTCAGACTCCCAAAGGAACTTTTTTTCAGAAAAAGTTGGTTTCAATGATCTATTATTGTTTAACCAATGTCTGGTCATCATTAGATCAGGGTTCAATTTCGTTTTCCAAAAAATTTCTTATGAAGTCTGACGAAAAAGAAAAATTTTCTCCGCGGCTGAGAGTTTCCTGAAAATCGATGTACATACTCCTTGATGTACCAGGTAAAGATCCTGAAAGTCTCCCCCAAAAAAAATCTTGGCAAAGTCTCAAAATGATCAACTTTTTGTTTTTATGGCTCACTATGACTATGAACTATTCCTTTCTGATTTCATAGGTGAAGCCCAAAAGGTCGAAAAAGGCTCCATAGAAATGTTCCTTTTAGGGTGACAAAAGCTCTTTTTTTGATGGCTTTTTACGCCAGTTTATCGACTCTTATGCACCCTTTTTGCTACCTCTCTTTTTCCCATCTTCAGACTTTTCTTTCCTTTCAGACCCTTCGTCATACTTTTTGTTTGATCACACTAAAATTGCATGGAAAAAGTTTTATTTGTCCAAAGTATGCTCTTTCGAAGGCGCGAATTTTGGCGTCACTGGAGATGGCCTTTTATAGGTAGAATTTAGGATTTCACAACGGATGATAAATTGAAGAATGGGAACTGACTACAATTTAATGGAAGTTTCTCAAGAATCGGTATGGTTCCCATTCTTCAATTTAACTTTTCCTTGAGAACGACCTAGATTCTTCCTATAAAGTGCCTCTTTCCCTGCAGAATCCATCGGAAGATGTCGTCCTCCACCGTCCTCACCGTGTTCGCTGCCCTCGTCGCCTCGGCCAACGGCCTTCTCTGGCTCCAGTGGGGAGGTGACGCCAACGCTCGTGCCTACGAATGAGACCCACCTCCACTTCTGAATAAAGCTTTTTAATCCAAAATATGTTATTCTTCTCATCGAAAAGAAAATATATATCCATGTTGGTAACATTCCAACACTGTTTTTCTTCATTTTATATTTCGTTTCTTTTTCAGTTTTACACCCTTTAGAAGATAACTATCCGAGAAATAGTACGAATGAAAGCCCTTTTTTAAAATTTCGCATATATTCTCAATTCTTTCTTTTTTGCAACGTGTGTAACATCTTTTTCGATTTGAAACGAATTATGTTTCTACAGACGTATTTTTTGTTTCTTTTTCATAGTATAGCGGAGAAAATAAGCTTTCAAATAATTTTTTATGTGAAAGAAATGAGTTATGGTTGCTACATTATCGGAAAGCGACAGCTAGAAATTTGCGATTTTTCTTTATAATTGTGTTCCTTAAGAAACATTATCTTGCTTCTTCTAAAGTTATTATCAATTTTTGAAAGGAATCGATCAAATAAACGTAATTTTTTTCGAAAATTTAGCTGTTGAAACTGTGTTTTTGATAATGAAAAATTATAATCTTTCCCAGAGGAAATTATGTATTTTCATGGTTCATCATGTCAGAAATAATTGTGACAATTACGCCGTTCAAAATGAATTTCAAAAGATGAACCCCCGACAAAAAATATATAATCAAAAATGCCGAGTCTGATCTGGCCAAATATTTGATCTAACGGCGGGGAAGTCAAAGCGGCCGAGGTTCGAGAAGGATCTCTGGAGTGGCGCGAAAGGTTAGGCGTCCCAAAAACAATCGTCATTCTCTTTTTTTTCTCCGTTCTGGGCAGGGTGTTGCTGCCGCTCGTCTTAATTTTTGAATTTACTATTGTAATTGATGTTTTTTTGTAAAGTTTGATTGTATAATTTCAATTTTCTCGATGGTTTTGCATATTTCTAAATTTTTTTGAATTTTTTAGGCGTCATATTGTTGTTTTTCTATCCAAAAGGTGTTTCCTATTTCAAATTTAATGTGATTAGTTTTTTAATTATCCTTTCAGGAATTTTTCAAAGGCGCAGAGAATTTGAACAGCAATGGGATCGATTATTCGCCACGTAACTTTCAAAGATTTCACCTCTGCGCCTTTGAACTTTCCTTTAGCAATATTTTTTTGTTTGATCTAACGGCGGGGGAGTCAAAGCGGCCGAGGTTGACCTTCTGAAAACTGACCTTCTAGAAATTTTGCACTTTTATTGCAATTTAAGTAATTAAGAATAATTTTATAACTTTTTCATTGAGTTTTCGCGTCGAATCGTCGAATTTAGGTTTTTCGGTATGAAAAGAAAAATTCATTATTTGAATATCATGTAATCAAAGCTCTTCTAACTATCCTTGCAGGCTTTTCACGCGAGATAAATTGAATCACTTGTTGATTTTAATTGATTTTCTTCAGAAGGGCCGCCCCTGCTGCCAGAGGACCGATGGATGGCGACTCCGACGACGTTTTCAACGCCTCGACTGGATGGTATAAAATTCAAAAGTTTTAATGTTTTATTTTGCGTTGAGGAACGTTTGAAGATTCAAATTTCCCATTTTTTTAAAATGTATTTCTTGATCGGCTTCCTAAAAACCGACGTTTCTCAACGTGGAAAGTTTTTGTGTCAATTGAAAAAAATTGTTTCTCTTCTCGAAAGTTCGACTCAAACTTTTTAATCCTTATTTACAGACTTTTCAATTTAGACCTCTGGGTGATATCGCATGAGGCCCGCATATAATTTTCGAAAAATTCCGTCCTGTTTCACTAGAAGCAACGCGGTCGCGCTGCGGTTTCACATCCTTTCAATTTTTCTTCAAAATTGATTTTTTTAAACTTTGTTCTTACAGTAATTTTTGTTATATTTTTCCTACTTTTTTTCTTCTATTAGGGGTAAACTTGTCAAGCCGTCAGCTGCAAACAAGTCTAGTTAACGAACTCAAAAGCCGTTCTCAATTTTTTTAGTCATTTTACATTTTCATACAAAAAGCATTTATTTTTTTCCATTCCTTTGAGCCGTTTTTTATTATGAAAAAGGAGTTTTGCAAAAAAAAAAACCAGTTTTCGGCTCGAAATGATGACATTAAGTTTATTAAAGCCACAAAAGAGTTTCAACAAGCGTTTTGAACCGTTACGCGACCGCGTCGCACAACTTTCTGATCATCCTTTTTTCAAATGTTTCTTTCGAATTTTACTAGGTGAGGTTTTAAAAATCGTTTATCAAAAAGGTCGACTTGTCAAGCCGTCAGTTTGTTCTTAAAATCTTAAAACATTCAGTTTTTTTCCGTATTAAAAAAACTTTATTTTTGAGAAGCCTTTTTTTGAAAAAAATACTAGCTCTCCACTTGACATGTTGACCCATAAGTTCATACTTTTTATAGTTTTTATTATTTTTTTAATTTCGTCATGAACTTCTTGATTAAAAAAATACCTACCCTCTTAATTTTTTTTTTTGCGTTTTATGCTTTTTATAGTTTTTTTTCTTTGAGTGTTCAGGTTCAGTTTTAGTTTCATGCGACATCATCTACCCTTCTAGATTTATTTTTTATAGTACGAGTTGAATGAACTTTCTAGAAGAAAAAAAGTTTTTTGTCCGTCTCTTGTCCGTGGGGTGAATGTTGCCGGCGTCTTTGGTCGGTGGTGGCGCAGAAAAAAAGACGACTGTATCCTTGGCTTTTGTCCGGTCAGAGAGAGCATCACAAAAGAGGAAAGCTGTAGTCTGGCGTCTCCTAAAATGCCGTGCTCTCTCGCCGGCTTCAGCCGAGCATACATGCGGCTTTTGCTCTGTGGAGTGGGGGTACTGTGGGGCGCGGCTTCTTTTCCCTTCCAAGCTCGTCGATTCGAAGATGGCGTTCAGTATATTGGGTTGTGTAAAAAAATAAATTTCACTTTTTCCAAGTTTTTAGTTTTTTTGTTTTTTTCAGATCAGTGCTATATCCAAGCTTCTCATGATCCGGATGAAATCAAAAATACTTCGCGCAGTAATTCAGTTTTTTCCCTAATTTTCTGTTGTATTCAATGCCGCAAATTCTCAAGCTGAATCGAAATTGAAGATGGATCAGCACTGATCTCAAAGTTAGGCCTTTATGTAGTTCTGTCCATTGTTTACTTTTAGCTTTAAGAATTTATTGTGAAGATAGAAATTTAGGGTGAGTGACAACAATATTTAGAATGCGTTAGGTCGAGTTTACGGAGATTTAAGTCCACAATTAGGTTCAGGTTGCCGTATTTTCATACAACACTTTCGATTGGAAAGAACGAGAACTTCATCAAAGAAAAAAATAAGAAAATTTTTGTTCCTTTTTACACTTTTACTCTTGCCTGAAATTTTTAGAATTCCAATTACAATAAAAAAAGACCTGAGTTTATTGATAGACTATAAATCTTCATACATTCGACTTCATATATAGATGATAAATAAGGAAGCTGCAAATTTCACAAAAATGATTCAACTCGTTTATAGATTACTTTTTCTTTTTTTGATTCTCTTCGATTTCGACCTAAAATATTTTTTTAGATTAAAGTGGAACTTTATCGAAGTGGAGGCAAATATAACTTTCATGGTTCTCTTCCTCCACGCCACAGATCTGTCTGTGAGCGAAATAAACATTCATTCATTCATAAACCTTAGCTTTTAAAGTTTTATTTCAGGTATATGCAACAATCTTCGTTCATGTTGATGTGAATTTAGCTAGCTTCTGGTTTTTTTAGGTAGATAGGGATACTCTGATCATTGATTTTTTCTAGCTGGATCTTAAAATTTCAGGTATTTTTTTGTTTCTCAGGTAGTTAGTCCAAGATGTCAGTTTTTCGAGATTCTTTGAGATATATTTTTTTAAAGGTTCCTAAGTTGATTAACATAGGTTCTTTTTGTCAATTGGTATTGTTCAATAAAAGGCGAGATTTATTTGTACACAACCTGATATGATTCCCGAGCTCATGGGAATGTACTCAATTTGCTGGTTGGTCTAGTGGTTCAGAAACTGATTTTTTTTAAACTCACGACGAAGGTTCGGATCTTGATGAAGATTCAGTTTTTAATTTAACTTGATAGTTCAAAGGGTATTTTTTTGCGAGTTGTTTTTTTAGTCGAAACTGTTACATTTTACCAAAATTTAACGGAATTTCATTCAATTTTTTTAGAGTTTACTTTCTTTTTTTCAAACTTTTTTACTGAGTACTTACTCTTTTTGCAACAAGGAAATCCGCAATGGGTTATTTGGGCTTTCGAACTTGGCCGCTTCACGAAATGTTTTTCTTTCTATAAATTCATGTTTTTTTCGATTTAAAAAAACTTTTTGAAACCTGAACCATTTTTTTCATTGATATTCTTGGTATTAGCAAAATTGAGCTTTAGAAATCCATGAAGCGGACAAATTGAAAGTTCATGAGCTTATTGCGGTTTTTTTTTCAAACTTTTAATGCTTTTTTTTTGAATGTTAAAATGGTCTTATTCAAACAATCAATAAATTGCGTACATTTGCGTGGGTTCGGGCGCCACCTGACAGTGTCTTGTGAGGGCATTCCTGCTCCTTTGCTCCATCACAACTTCTAAGCTTCATCCTGAGCCAACTTGAGCTCGAACTCTTTCTATTTGATCTTCAGATCATTTGAATGGAACATGCAAGACTTGTGCCTTGTTAAAAAAGTGCTCTCGAATTTTGGACTCTTTAGATGTTTCATAGTTCACCTGCAAGACTTCTGTTTTGAATTTAAATTAGAGTTTTGCGTTTTAAAGTTTTCTCCATTCCAATACAGTCATAAATAACGGTCAAAAAAAAAAAACTTTGACTTTTGGCAAAACTGTTATTTAAAAACTTATTTATTGTATTTTCTACTTTTTTTGTATTCACTTTCTACATATATTTGAGAAAAATTTTTTTTTGCAGTTTTTTAGAGCTCAAAAGGTAATATATTGACTGTTTCAAATTGGCGAAGATTTCAAAACGCAATTCTTCATTCAATTAGTCAAAAAAAACTTTGACGTTTTTTTGAGAGATTTTTTTACTTCATAGTAATTTCAAGTCACCAAAACTTTGTTTTCAGTAGAATTTTCTTTTCAAAGACAACTTCTTCATCTCTTTTTAAGTGCTTTCATCGATACACAGAAGAAATCAAGTCTTTGGTGTAGTTTAAAAAAAAACTAGAAGCTATGCCTCAAAAAAAAAGCCTTGCAGATGAACTTGCAAATGTTCTAAAACTTGAAATTTTCAAGCTTTTTTGAAACGCTTGTTGCAGTTCTTCTTAGGTTCATTAGGGTCAATCAGCACTAGAAAAATACTTGAAAAAAAAAATTTATTTTTCTTGAAACGGACTTCAAAAATGTGTTCCTTCTGTAATTTTTGGAAGGTCGAACTGAAAACTTTCTTCTTTTTTTTCACAACCTTAGAAGCTTAGATGTTTTATGTGATTGACTTGAGTGGACTAGAGAAGCGCAAGACGTGTTCAACAAAAGCTTCAAGTTTGGGAGACTTATATTTTCATTCAACAACAAAAAAACTTTGAGAGCACCTTTTCAACATAGCACAAGTACATCATGTCCTTTCGAAGGATTTGGAGCGAGCTTGAGCTCTCAGGATGAAGCTTGGAAGTCGTGGTGAAACAAGATCAGCATGAATGACCTTGTAGGACAATGGCAATGGCAAATGACGAGCGTGGAGGTAAAAGAAGCCTCGCTTGACAGGACCCTCACCAGGCCTCAAGCCACCTACCAAAGACTTGGCCTCGAGCTCCACCGTCCTCCAGAGGGCGGTGAAGCCCGAAGTCAGTCGTCCGGCTCGGACTCCGCAGCCAGCCTGTGGGGTCTGAGGCTGAGGTCTCTGGCCTAGGCCCTTAAGGCTCTGGCTGGAGACTCCGCCTCAGACTTCAACGGCGGGGTGTGGAGCTCGAGATCGGAATGTCTACCCGGCACCTGAAACCCCAGGTCCGGCAGCGGCTCTGACCCTGCCGGACAAAACCAAGAACAAAAGGGGGAGGAGAATTCTTTATTAAAAATCATGGTTCAGAGTGTCCGGTTCAATGCCGCCC
Organism: Caenorhabditis auriculariae; assembly: GCA_904845305.1. NCBI lineage: Eukaryota > Metazoa > Nematoda > Chromadorea > Rhabditida > Rhabditidae > Caenorhabditis > Caenorhabditis auriculariae. The sequence continues at coordinate 557,330 of CAJGYM010000050.1, forward strand.
TCGGAGTACGACGTCGTCCGGCATCCATCCCGGCTCGCGTCTCGACCGGCATCCATCCCGTCACATCACTCGACCTGAAACCCTCCCCATTAGCCCCGCTGATTTCCTTCCCTTGTGATCTGTGAACCCTCCAAAAGCTGGAGCGTCCTGGACTCCTTCCACAAATGACCCAAAGCCGAGTCCTTTTTTCTTGCCAAGGCCTGAGTGAATGGCCTTTTTGACTGGAAGCCTTCGAATAAAGAGTCTCATTTTTTTTTTTGCAAGTCTCACACAGGACCCAAGAGAAAAGCTCTCTGATAATTAAAAAGTCCATCAGGGGCCGCTCAGAGTGTTGCGCTCGACTGACTCAATGATCAAGTGAATGGCAAAGATGCCTTTGGACAATTTATGCAAACAAAAAAGTCGGATCTTCTGAAATCAATGCTGAAGCTTTGATTTGCAAGTCTTTGAGGAATTCTCGTTACAAGTTTTTTGGAAGTGTTTTACTACTAAAGCTCTAATACGGACGTCTCTCAATGGTGCAAAATTATCTGACTCTCCAAAAATTTAGTTATATTTTTCTTTCTCTGACGGCTGTTTCGAATTTCGCGTTATCACTCTGAGCACGGCTCAAGTTTTTTTTGTAAAGCTCAAAGCTTCAAAAAATGTAAAGTAAAAAAAAACCGAGCGTTAGTTAAATATTTTTATCAAGTTCAGTGCGCTAATTAATTGAAAAAAAAAACTTTCTCAGGGTTCAAAGGTAAGCTCGCGATTTGAGAACTTTCCAATCAGTCTTGGAAAAATAGTCTTCTGAGTTTCAGACAAAACTTTTTCATTGAAATAATCATTTAGAACAAGCCTTTTTGACTTTAAATTGAAAAAAATCTGAGAAAAGTGAATTTTTTTGAATCGAAAGCAAAATTTATCAAAACAAAAAGGTGAATACTAATGGCCTAAAATTTTGCGAGTTGACCCTTGAATAAAAATGGTGAAGGAAAAACTATTTGAAATGAAAACTACTAACTAGGGAACTACTCGGACTCGGGTACCCGTTTCGAGTTGAAACTTTGGTGGCTTATAGACGCGGGTAAGAGTACTTGAAAACAAGAGAGTTTATCTGCTAAACCCCATGGGCTTCTGAGAAAAAGCTTTTTGAAAATGAACAGTTTAGACTTGAAAATTATCAAACATTTGCTTTCCTCCTTCTTTTGACTGGAAAAAAGTTCTTTAAAGTTTATCATAGCCGGATCATTCAAGGCGATTATATTAAAATATAAAATAAGGTAAAAAGCAGTATTCGGAGAATTTTCAAGCCTATTTTCACATTTTCATTTAATTTTTTCTCAGTTCTCTAATGGATTTAGCAGATATTCTCACTTGTTTTCAATTATTCCTACTTGGGTCTATAAACCACTAAAGTTTTAACTCGATCCGCGTACCCGAGTCCGAGTAGTTCCCAGCAAGGAAATTCGTAAATATTCAAAAACTAACACCTTTTTAGTCCAACTCCACTAACTTTCAAAAAAACAACCACAAATAATTACGTGACTATTAAAAAAGAAGATATTTCCAGTCTTGAAAATTCATTAGAAACTTGCAATCCAAGTCAACCCCAACATTGACTTCATGAGGACTTGTACATTTTTCATTTCCCTTGACAATCTCAACTTTTTGAGCGGATCTCGATATATTTGTCAATTATCTTGGAGCTTCTCTCTCGACTTCCCTGTGAGACTTCACAAAAAAAAAATTGACCCTTCATTCGAAAACTCCCAGTAAAAACTAACGGATACAAACGTTCTGCCGAACAAATTCTTTGGACAAAAACATTTTAATTCCTCAAATTGCGTTGCAGATCTGAACTTTAAGACCGAACGCCGAAGGATAGGAAGCAAATCAATTCAAATTAAACTACCGAAATCTCAATAAGAACAAATCCGGAAAAATAGTAAAAAAAAATTCTCGATACACTAACGGATAATAGCTTTTTTCATAACAAGTTCAAGTCATGATGAATTTTTTTTTTATTTTTGTAATTTTCTCAACGTTTTCGAAACAAAACATGAAGACAAACTCATTGGCTGTGTGTTTTTTTCACTGAAGTGATAAGAACTTTTATTCGCTAGTTTTTGAACTATTGAACAATATTTAGATGAATGATTATAAACACGCTTGAAAATATATAATAAAAAAAGTTATTATTTTCTTTGTGTATGTATGGAAAGTGCTGGATAATGAGAGACTTTTTTTCAATTTTGAAAAAGCGAATTAACCGAGAAATTTTAAAGACAAGTGGCCTCACAATCATAAAAAAATAACCTTTTTGATAATCTAATGCAATACGTGCAGTCAAATCGCATCAAACCGTCACTCTTCAGAAGTTTTAAATGTAGAACTTCGTGATAAATTATACCAAAAGTTGCAATTTTTTTAAAAAAATAATTCAACACTTTCCGAAATTTAAAAAAAGTATCTGAAATTTTTTTCAAAACTGTGTATAGGTCATTCCGCGCCAGCTTGTCACGATTTTAATTTTTCCTCGGAGCTACAGAACCCCTTTCTGGGCTTCGCTTCGATGCTCTCGGTGTTCCCCCTGCGTGCGCCTTTAATAAAACATTATTTCTGATCAAGATATTACTTCAATTTCCGCTATCTCTTTTTATTAATTTACGAGGTTTTTTTCAATGGATTGAATTCATTTTTTTCGCTTCAACTATACACACTCAGATTCTGTGCTGGATTTGTAAAAAAAGGAAAATCAAAAAAAGATTAATTTAATAATTTTTGATTGTTATTAATGAAACCGACTGTTCGAGCTTTTTTTGCATATTATTTTTTTGGGTTAGTTTAATATAAAATTTAATGTAAAACTGTTTTTTTGTAAAATAAGAAAATTCTAAAAATTCGGAAATAAAGAGTTTTTATTAAAGGCGCACGCAAAGGGCACACCGAGAGCATCGAAGCGAAGCGCCGAAAAAGGCTACTCTAGCTCCAAATAAACTGGAAATCGTGACAAGCTGGCGCGGAATGACCTATAGTGTTGGTTTTTTTGCGATTCAACTCTTCAAAAGCCTGAAATCGGAAACAAAATCTGGATCCGCAACACAAAAATACAACTAAAAATTTAGAAAAATAAAACGCTTTATTGGCAAGAGTTCCGAAAGTGGATCGGCGGAACGGTTGCTCCGTTAGTCGACCACCCACCCAAGTTCTCGGCAAGAAAAAGGAGCCGACCTTGGGTCATTTTCCCCAGGAAAACTCTCGAAAACAAATAAATTATCTACTTTTTAAGCTTCTTTTTGAAGAAATGATAAAATGAAGCCTGAAAACAGCGTTCAAATTTGACTGGAATGAAAATTTTTTTGTCAAAAGTCATCAGAACTCAGGCTACTCTGTAAAAGTCACCGAAATCTGAAAAAAATATATAAAGAGTTGTTTCAATTTTAAAGGAATTGATTCGAAAAAAATTGAATGAGAAACAAGAAATTATCCTAGTTTTAAAAACGGGAAGTCATTGAAAAAAATTCAAACTTTATTTTCGGACCTCTACTCTAAAATTACTTCAAACAAGTCAGAGAAAAACAAATTTGAAAATAATCATTTTCATATCCGGCCACATGGTTTCAATCAGGCTTTGCTTCTTTATGCTTTTTGAAGAATCTTGTAAGAAATTTGAAAATGAATACATTTGAAAAAAAAGTTGCAATTGAAAAAAATTGCGGCAAGAAATGGAAATAAGTTTTTTTCCCTAAATTAATTGATTTCGAGAACTTTCCTGAGTGGAAAACGCCCAGCCGCCCCAGTTTTTGGACGATTCCGATCCCAAAAAGGAAGGAAATCGAACAAAAAATTCAAACGAACCTAAACTTACTCGCGTTTTCAGATCCTGTGGACGGAAGTCGGGCCTTCCGATCGAGTCGTTGTCGATTTGTCCCATCCGCAATTAGGCCTTTCTGGAAGATTTTCAAATTAGCAACAGTAAATAATTTTGAAACTTATATTTTGTTTCAGGAAGCATCTTTAACCGTCGCGTAGTCGCCTAGAGCCTCTTCAAAGAATCGTCCGCTTCGCCTGAAACAAAAGAACTTGAACAAAATGAATGTGAAAATAAACGCGAAACACTGTTCAACGAGAAAAGTCGATAGAAAATTTAGCAGGTATCAAAATGTCCAATCTTAGAAGCTTCGATGATAAAAACCTAAAATACATCTCGTTTCAAAATTTTGCTGGGAAGTTTGAAGGCGTAGAGGTAAAATTGGCGCCAATTACAATAATAAATTCAAAAATTAGGACGAGCGGCAGCAACACCCTGCCAAGAACGGAGAAAAAACAGAATGACGATTGTTTTTGGGACGCCGAACATTTCGCGCCACTCCAGAGATCCTTCTCGAACCTCGGCCGCTTTGACTTCCCCGCCGTTAGATCAAATATTTGGCCAGATCAGACTCGGCATTTTTGATTATTTTTTGTCGGGGGTTTATCTTTTGAAATTCATTTTAAACGTCGTAATTGTCACAATTATTTCTGACATGATCAAACATGAAAATAAATGTTTTCCTCTGGGAAAGATCATGATTTTCATTTACAAAATACACTTCCAACAGCTTTTTTTTTTCGAAAAAATTACAGGTATTTGATCGATTCCTTTCAAAATTGATAATAACTTTAGAAGAAGCAAGATAATGTTTCTTAAGGAACACAATTATAAAGAAAAAAATCGCAAATTTCTAGCTGTCGCTTTCCGATAATGTAGCAACCATAACTCATTTCTTTCACATAAAAAAATTATTTGAAAGCTTATTTTTCTCCGCTATACTATGAAAAAGAAACAAAAAATACGTCTGTAGAAACATAATTCGTTCCAAATCGAAAAAGATGTTACACACGTTGCGAAAAAAAATGAAATGAGAATAAAGCGAATCTTTTAAAAAATTCTGCTATTTTTAAAACGTCTCTGCGTATTCTCTATTATTCCGACTGAATCGAAAAAGAAAGAATTGAAGCTGACTCATAAATCTTTTTTTCGAATCTTTTGACGACCTAAATGCTTTTTGGGCAAGAAAATCGCAAAGAACTCGTCGCTGATGAACGACAATTCAGCGCAATTTGCCGTTTCTGACTCGGCGTTTCGTTACAAGTTCGGATGTTTTTCATGCATTTTCTGCGATGAACAATTTTTGGATGAAAAATATTTATTTATAAGTTGAAGGAGATACTCATTCGTAGGCACGAGCGTTGGCGTCACCTCCCCACTGGAGCCAGAGAAGTCCGTTGGCCGAGGCAACGAGGGCCGCGAAGACGGTGAGGACGGTGGAGGACGACATCTTCCGATGGATTCTGGAGGGGAAAAGGTGCTTTTATAGGAACGTCTAGGAAGTTCTCAAGGAACAGTTAAATTGAAGAATGGGAACCATACCGATTCTTGAGATACTTCCATGAACTTTTAGTCAGTTCCCATTCTTCAATTTGTCCTATTCTTGAGAATCTTCAAGATCCTTCCTATAAAAGGTCCTTGTTCCCCCTAGAATCCATCGGAAGATGTCGTCCTCCACCGTCCTCACCGTCTTCGCGGCCCTCGTCGCCTCGGCCAACGGCCTTCTCTGGCTCCAGTGGGGAGGTGACGCCAACGCTCGCGCCTACGAATGAGCAGTACCTTCCACTTCTGAATAAAGCTTTTCATCCAAACAGTGTTCATACGAGAAAATGCATAGAAGGCATCGAAACTTGTAACAAAACGTCGTCATCAAGGAAAAATTGTGCTGATAAGTTCTTCCTCAACAAAAAGCTGTGAATCAACTTGGAATTGAAAAACTAAATATTCTTTAAAATCTTCAAGTTGAAAAAACTTCGAATGATTTTTGAACTGCGATCTGTTAAACAAAGTATTCAGAAATGCTTACTAAAATTATCGAAAAGATTTCGTAGTTCTTCCATCTAGCGCAACTGAATATATCGCGGAGAGTCGTAGCCATTTTTACACACCGAATAGATTTTTTAGAAAGCGATATAGCACAAGAGAGCCGCGATATCGCACCGTGAGACTAGCGATATTGCTCGCGGTGAAGAATTACTGCGTCTTAGATCATAATTTTGACCGCATGGCAAAGAGCCTTTTCCGATATCGATTGAAGCCGATTCTGACTACCTGGCCTCCGAAAAAAAAAATCAAAGCGATTAGGCGTTTCTGGATATCGAACGTTCAAAGACTTTGGCACAGGTAATCCAAAAAATTAAGGATTAAAGGAAAAATGAAGGATTCCGCGACCTGAGAAAGCTTGAAGGCTTCTTGATTCTGTGAGAAGATTTTAATGATCAAAACAAAATTCAAAAATATATCATTTGAGCCGGAATGCTATATTTCCTAAAACATTTCAAGAAGGTCATTCCGTTAGAACTTTGAAATACACCGAAATGCGGTTATATTGTCGACTAGATTACTTTTTGACATACCGAACCGAGACTTTGCAAGTCCCAGCCAGTGAGCTTTCTAGTTTGAAAATAGCGCCTATCAAACTTCTTTCAAAATAATCTTCTCCAGAAATCTTCTGCTTTTCAACTTGAAACCAACTTTTGGAATCTTACAATAAGCACGTTTTCACTGAAGTTTATAGAATTTCCCTTGAAGGCAATAGACATTGGGACGCCAAGGAGAAACTGATTGGCTCAATTTTCGTTTAATTTTCGCCCTTCACTTGCCATTTTCTACTATTCTTTCAAAGAACGAAAGTTGGATGAAAAAGCTTTATTGAGAAGTTGAAGTATTGCTCATTCGTAGGCACGAGCGTTGGCGTCACCTCCCCACTGGAGCCAGAGAAGGCCGTTGGCCGAGGCGACGAGGGCCGCGAAGACGGTGAGGACGGTGGAGGACGACATCTTTCGATGGATTCTGGAGGGAAGGGAGTAGACTTTTATAGATTGGGTCTAGACTGTTCTCAAGGATAGGACAAATTGAAGGATGGGAACTGACTAGAAGTTCATGGAAGTCTCTCAGGACTTGAAACGATTCCCATTCTTCAATCAAACTGTCCCCTGAAAACTTCCTAGATCTACCTATAAAAGGCCCCATCTTCGCTCCAGAATCCATCGGAAGATGTCGTCCTCCACCGTCCTCACCGTGTTCGCGGCCCTCGTCGCCTCGGCCAACGGCCTTCTCTGGCTCCAGTGGGGAGGTGACGCCAATGCTCGTGCCTACGAATGAGCATCACTTCGACTTTTGAATAAATATTTCTTATCCAAGTTTTGCTCACGAATACATGAAAAACGTGCGAAAGAGAAGGATTTTGGCGACTTCTATTAAAGAACCAAAAGATTCGGTACTCGAAACTCTCAAGTTCAGAAACAATGTGAATGATTTTTAAAGAATTTCGAGCTTATAAACGAGGATGTAAACTGAAAAGTTTCATCAAAATGCTGATAAATTTCTCAACACCAAACTTCCAATATTTTTCTATTTGATTTCTCTACTATTCACGTTCAAAAGTTCAATAACGAAGTCCTCGAAAAATTCAAGAGAAGGTTCTCAAATTACAAGAAGCTAAAACCTGATGAAATTTTGTGAACTTTTGAAAAAAAAAGCTCTCAAGAGTGAGAGGCAGTTTTGACTTTTTCAATAAAAAAACCAAACGTTCACTCAAATTTTTTTGAAAAAAATTTCTGAAATAAATACAATTTCGAATAGAGCTGGTGATTTTTTTCCGATTTGTCAATATGATCCATATAAAAAAACTTTTTTGGAATGTGAACCTTGAAAAAATTGATGTAAACCCGACCAAAAGAGCAAAAATGGTACTCCACTTCATAATCTTTTTTTATCTCGAGTATCCGTTTGAGGTTTTTTTTTAAAACACTCGAAACTTTCAACTTCCCAACAGTACTTTTTTTTTAAATTTCAGATTATGAAACCTTTTCTGTCTTTTTTCAACAATCCCATTGAACCTACATCGGAAAGAGAATGTTTGAAGTTTAATGGAAACTTTTTTTCGACTCTTTTGAAGTTCTGTATCCTTTCCGGCAAGCAAATCCCACACGGATAGTAGTTGAGGAACAACTTATTAGCGCAATTATTCCTTGACGGTTCGGCGTTTTGTTACAAGTTTCGATAATTTCCATGCATTTTCTAATATGAACACTTGATGAAAAAGCTTTATTCATTTTCTAATATGAACACGGATGAAAAAGCTTTATTCAAAAGTCGAAGTGGTGCTCATTCGTAGGCGCGAGCGTTGGCGTCACCTCCCCACTGGAGCCAGAGAAGGCCGTTGGCCGAGGCGACGAGGGCCGCGAAGACTGTGAGGACGGTGGAGGACGACATCTTCCGATGGATTCTGGAAGGGAAGAAGACCCTTTTTATAGGAAGAATCTAGACGGTTCAGTGAAAAAAGTATAAATGAAGGATGGGAACCAAACCGACTCTTGAGAGAATGCCATGAACTTCTAGTCAGTTCCCATTCTTCAATTTGTCCTATCCTTGAGAATCGTTTAGACCCAACCTATAAAAGGCCTCCTTTCCTCCAGAATACAACGGAAGATGTCGTCCTCCACCGTCCTCACCGTGTTCGCGGCCCTCGTCGCCTCGGCCAACGGCCTTCTCTGGCTCCAGTGGGGAGGTGACGCCAACGCTCGTGCCTACGAATGAGCAGTACCTTCCACTTCTGAATAAAACTTTTTCATCCGAAAATCGTTCATCCAAAAAAAAAAACGCAATGTAAATTGTATCCTTCCGAATGAGTATTTTTATCCACCCTTGAAAACAACAAGCAAACTGATAATTAAAGAATCATTCGTTCTAAAACTCAAGGAATAAAAAAATTAGCATCTCTGACTTTTCCTTGTCCACATAGGCAAAGTCGGAAGGACCCTCCGAGGGTCCATAAAGGACCATAGAAATGTTCCTTTTAGGGTGATGAAGGCTCTCTTTTTGCTGCCTTTTTGCACCATTTTCTCAGCCCTTGTGCACCATTTTTGCTGCCTCTCCCTTTCTCCACCATTTCTCGAGCCTTTAAAATCCCAGAAAAATGGAAGGCTCGATAAAGGGAGTCTCTTTGCTGCCTGTCTGCGGCCTTTTTTGAGCCTCTCCCTTTTAGCAGCCATTATACACCATTCCGACTTTGCCCGAGCAGGAAGTCTCTGATTGCATGAAAACAATGAAGATTTCAGGCGGAATTTCTTTGGAAAAACCCTCAAACAAAAGTTGAGTCAAGGAAGATTATTTCCAGTTTCTTCGGTAAATATTCTTGGATTTTTAAGAAGACCATGCAAAATGAATGAACTCTTCGCTTTATTTTTAATCTACCCATTTCTAGAGAAATTCTCAAGATACTGATTTTTCTCAGACCCATCACACTCATAACTAAATTATCGATTCAAGAATCTTTTTTTCAATTTGAAAAATACATTTCTCAAGCTTCAGAAACCTTCACTTTCCGATATGGTCCAGCATTTTTAAAAAAATTAACTTCAAGTCAGAAGATGAACCGATAAATCCGTTGTGGGCAATACTACAAGTGAACAAAACCAACAAAAAATATTCCAAGTTTCAAAAAAAGCTTCTGATGCTTTTCAAAAAGTAATCAACGCTCCAAGAACTTCCAAGGGAGGTTTATAAGACAAAACCAAAAAGAAAAAAAAGAATTTATTATTACAAACTGGACAAAACGGTGCTGATAAAAAGACAAATGAAAGAAACCGGAGAAGCAACATGTATTCAAAAGTGAAAATGATTGATTAACCGAAGCGATAGACGGGGGAGAAGGCATGGAAAATCGAAGACAACTTACATGATTAAATGCGGTAAAATGATTAAAAATGATTGGAAATCGATTGGAGGATCAAAATTATTCGGCCTTCTCGTAGACGCGGGTGGCCACGACGCCGTTGCAGTCGCAGACCTGGAAGATTTTTTTATTTTTATAGAAAAAAATAGAGAAAGTGTACAAAATGACTTTTTTTCGAAACTTATTTCTAACTGATAGCCTCGGAATTTTTCTCCTACTCAACTTGTAATTTTTTTTTCAAAAAAGTCTGAAAGACCTTTTGCAGCTCAAAAAAACAGACAGTTTGATTGAAATAAGGGAAAAAGGTTCAAGTTTTTTTGAATATTTCTAGAAAGAAAAAGACGTGGATCACTTAATATACAGCTCTACTCATCACACTAAACAATTTTAAATCTCAATTTCACCTCTAAATATTTTCGAAATTCATTTTACAAACTCACGATCTTGAGCTTTCCGTCCTCAATGTAGCGGGTGATGACCGAGTCCTTGCCGCCGTTCTTGCCCGTCTCGTTCTGGACCAGCTTGTTCTGCTCGATGGTGAACACCTCGGAGACCTGCAAAAGTGAAAAATAAATTGAGAAAATAGACAGGCTCAGTTGAAATAGGCAAACTTTTTCTGTTGTTCGTAATTTTTTCAATCTACGAATAAGTTTGAGGCGATAGACATCAAAAAATCCGGAAAAGGGTCAATTTTAAGAAATCAAGAACTTGTTCTAGATCAAACAGCTAATCAGAAAAATTTTCAAAGCTGCTTACAGACTCGTTCTACCTCGTTTTCAAGATGGTACGACAAAATCTCAAGTCCGCAAATCTCGAGGACCGTAATCTTGTGTACGCAGATCTGAAGTCTCATAATCTTGAAGACCAACATCTTGGAAACCACAATCTTGGAAAGTAAAAATCAACGCTTTTGCGAATAGATTTTATCAGAAATTGTATTCGGTGATCCAAACGAGAGAATATAAGTAGATAAAGTGCAATAAAGAAGACTAAAAAGGAAGATTTTTGCTTTCCAAGATTGTGGTTTCCAAGATTTCGGTCTCCAAGATTTTGGTTTCCAAGATTATGGGACTTTAGATCTGCGTACACAAGATTACGGTCCTCGAGATTTGCGGACTTGAGATTTTGTCGTACCATCGTTTTCAATGGAGCTGAAACTATTTTTGAACCTGAATTTCATTTCAAAGTTCGATTTTACTCAGAATATACAAAGTCAAAATGCGCACATCGCGTCCATCGGCGGTCTTGTCGTCGAACGACTGGTTGAGCTTCCACTTGGTGACGTGGGTCTTGAAGGTCGAGATCGACGTCATCGACCACTCGCCGTCCTCGATTTTGAACTCCAGAGTCGGCTTCAGCTTCGTGGCCACCGTCCGCGTCATCATGCCAACGCCAGCCTGAAAATCTGATCAATAAATGAAGAAATGTAGTGGTTATTTAGAACAAATGCTCATTTTTATGAAACCTATAGGATCATTTTAGGGATTCACATGAAAATCAACAATGTTTTCTCTCAATAAAAATTTACGTTTATCTCAATTGGACAGCTAAAAAAGGCTTGAAACTTGGCAAGACGCCGTAATTAATGAGAAATAAATAAAATTTAAAATTTTTCTCTTCAAAAAAATACCCCTATTCTATCCTTTTATTCCTTTCCAAAAAGCTTGAAGAGTTGCCTCAAAATTTATTTGTTCCATTATTTCCTGGTTCCTCAGGGAAAACTTTAACTGTAAAGTGGCACGTGACTCGAAAAAAATCGAGACAAGGACAAAGTATAAGGTTCAGCCGATCCAACGTTCCAAAGAGTTACAAAGAACAGAAACAGCTGACTATCGGAATTCCTTTGCAAAAAACTCAACGAAAAATTTTACTAAATTTTACGTTATATTATAATTTTCATTGTTCACATCTTCATTTTGATTTGAATTTCTGCAATCCTGAAAATCAGCACCTCCTTGAGGTAGGCATCGAAGTTGTCCGACGAGACAAAGTTCCACTTGCCGACGATTTCGCTCTCGATGGTCATGATCTAGAAATTTCTCTCTCTTAAAAAAATACCAGATAAAAGATAAAGAAAAGAACGACGGTACAAAGAACGAGGACCGAAAAAAAGAACATTACAGCAAAAAATGTGGGCGAGCGATGACAAAAAGAAAAATGAACGATGTATCCATCAGAGAAAAGATAAAAGATTGCGACATTTTGAAAGGTTTTTTCATTGAAATCTGATTTATTTTTAGAAATTTGACATTGTGAGAAAAGAAAAGAGGTTTTTCTTACACTAAAATCTTTTTTATTTATAAAGGTTCTTGCTGTAAAAAAAGAAAAAGTTTTTTTCGAAACCCCTTTGAAACTTTAGAATCTTCGCGTCAACACAAAAAGTACAGCGCCTTGGATTTCTATGAGAGAAGACCAAAAAAAAACCAATTTTTATTTTCCATATTGTTTTCCCATGCTTGTTTTGCTGAATCACACCACGCACAACAAAAATGATTAATCGAAAACAACTTTTGCAAAAAAAATGAGGGAAGTTTAAGGGCACTTGACTGAAAATTCTGGAAATTCCCCATTATTTTGAAATAATATAAAGGTCGTGATATCATTTTTCCATGTGATGTGATGCGAAAACAAACGATAATTCGATACAAAATTTCAAAATGAAGCCTTTTGGGGAATCTGTAAATAAACATGTTCTTTGGTGTTAAGAAGCTCCTAGGGAAATCATAAATAAACTGCTCAAAAATGATCAACATTCTATCTTTCTAAGAAAGCTAATGAGGCTTGTTTTTCGAATTCAAAAATAGTGTGAATGAAAGTTGAATAGCCGATAAAAGGGCTTAAAAACTCGCGAATTGACCCACAAAAAGACTGATATTTTAAGGATAGCTAAGTGGTTCAAAAAAAAAAAAAATAAATAATAGAACTCAGAAAAGTTAATTTGAAAATAAAATTTTGAAAGCAGCAAGCTCGAATCATTCGTTTTCCGAGTTTTTGAGTTTTCTGCCTTGAATTTTTGGCTTTCTTACTGAAAAAAAAAACACCTAAAACGATCCTGCAGAACAACCGATCAAAAAAAGGAAGATCAAGGGGTTCAACCCGATGAACACCCCTAGACCTCCCACTGGCCAATTTTTCTAGAAAAACAGGCGCATCGATCAAATCGAACCAGATAAAGATTGAAAAACAAAGAAAAAAGCCACGTGGCGCGGCTGGTGGTAGATGTTCCACCACACAAACTGCGAAATGGCGAGAGGGCCGAAAAAAAAATAGGAAAGCCGCGCAACAGAGTTGGGGCGGAGCGTCGTTGGTGGGGAGTGTGCGCGTTTCTAGGAGGGTGCAAGGCACTCCGAGTGGCGAACGCCGTCGCCGCCACAAACACAAGGACGAACTGCTGCTGCCAGCTCAGCCAAAAGGGCGCGAGTGAGAAAGATACGTCAAATATTTATCACCAAGCGTACCATTTCGAAAAGACGCTTGGAACTTTGGCAAGAAAAAATATGTACAAAGTTTTGTTTTCAAGGCAAGATTATTTTAAAGAACGTAGAGGGAAGCCTTAACAAAATTTGTAGAAAAACGCGAAACTGGAATCTATTCTCAACTTTCAAAGTTAAGAATACGCGACAACCTTGCTGTGTGAAAAACCTTCAGATTGAACTCTATGATACTCGTTGCGAAACTTGGCCCTTCGTGTAGTTTTGAGTTGCTGAAAAGAACTTATCAATCTGAAGGACACGCGTGAGAGATACGCCAAATATTTATCACGATGCCATCTCGAAAAAAAAAGACGCCAGAAACGTTTCGCGCTTTCTACATTCAAAATGAAATTCAATTTTTCACTTCATCGCAACAGATTAAGAAAAAATAACAGAAAAATAGAACAAAATTACACTATATCTAGAACGGAGCCAAACTAATCGAAGGGCCGAACAAACAGCAGCGAAAAAGGGTTTATTGGCATCCTCTAGCGAAGATAAAGGCAATTTTGACTGCTAAGTAAACAAATTCTTCTTTTTTGATGAGATGGGCTCCTAAAACGGAAAAATAAATACTGCGGTTTGCTCAACTGAAAAATTGGAGAAGTTTGGCAAAATATAGCCATAAATTCAAAGCTTTTAAAAAGTTGTTCAGTTTCATAGGGTTAAGAAGTAAATAAAGCTGCAAATAAGAAAATTTTCGAAAAAAAAACATTCCCCCTTTAAACAACCAAGCAACTTATTTTTAATGGACAGAATCCTAATAAAATTGAATCAACGTAATTGATCTGCAACAAAAGTAAGTTGATCATGAAAATCCGCCAATTGGCCAATTTTTTCGAAAAAAAAGCTAAGCAAATCCACGAAAGGGCAGCATGACGACAGAGTTGAAATAAAATGGGAAAAAAACACAGAGTTCCGACAGCGAAAAAGATAACGAGGCCGCCTATCCTTGGCGGGCAAATTCGTCTGACCTCGCCGCGCTTCAAGATTTTGATCTCTTCCGCGGCAAAAACTTTTGAAATCCATTAACACAAGTGAAAAATTCGGAGAGAGAAAAAACTATCTTCAAAACTTGAACGACTATTTTCCATGTCGGAAAAATTTAAAAGAAAACGTTTTGGAATTTTGATAACCCATTGAGTTTTATGGAAAAAAATTTTGAGATAATTCACCACGTTACTTCGAACTTTTTCAAAAAAACCCAAACGAGAGAACCTCAAAGGAATGCTTAATATTGAATAAATTGGATAAAACAATTTAAATAAATTGAATAAAACTTTGAAAAAAGCTTCCGGTTTTTCCAGTTTGCCTCGCGTAAATGGACAAGAGATTTATCGTTGGGGCGCGTTTTTTCACACATCTCTGATTCATTTTTTTTTTTTTATTTTTCTCTCGGACATTCGTAACGCGAAACGGACGTTCTCCGAACGCTTCTGAACATTTCTGTCTCCCTCCACGCCACAGAATTCTGTCTGTGAGCGAACAATGAGCATTTCATTTCATTACACAATAAAATCAAAAAAACATTATATAGATTGATTACCTCTCATCAAATAAGCATTTATAAATATGAAAAAGATTGAAATCAAAAAAATTCAAGGTGCAAAAAAAAACTAGAGAGCCTTAAAATTAAAAAATTTTAATTTTAAAAAGTTTTTTAGCGTCTCCACTAGCTCTACTTTTTGCGTTATTTGCCCAAATTCAGAATAAAAATTCCATTCCCTCTAAAAAAAAAACGTGAATCCCGTGGCGTGTCATTTTTCTGATATCGAAAGAATTAACACTTGCAAAAAACCACGTGGCAACGTTTCATTTGTTCCTTTCTTCCTGGCTTCAAATATCATTCCTGCTTCCATCACGAGTCGTCTTGCAACTGCGTTCAACTTCAAGATGAGTTTTGAACCTACATAAAAATTCTCATTTTCAAAATAAGTTTCTGAGTTGTAAGCGCTAGTAGATTAGGACCGTGGGACTCCCGGAGTGCCGATCCTCTTTGCTTGCAAATTGGATACGCAAAGTCACGCTGAAGTCCATTCCGGTGGCTGAAGCACAAACTGTTGGCAGCGCGAAGCTGACAAAGCGATGATGGGACCCCCGCGGAAAATGCCGTCACGGCTTCGGCGTCTAGGATTTTCTTAGTTCTGACAAGGCCGAGCGGAGCTCTAGCGCACCGCCTAGTTAGTTTTTCCTGGCCGGATAAAGTTTCTCTAACTTACTTTACAACTTTACATAACTAATTAGTCAAAACATTGCGATTTGAATAATGCAATCGATTTGCTTTTTTTAATGTTGAAATTATTGCAGAAAGCTTTCAAAGGACTTGTTGGGATCCGTCCATTGAAATTCGACAACACTAGATCCAGAAGGGCGGAGTTCGATCAACTGCGACTAAGCCGGCTAAACAATCCCAGGTACCAGCCCAATGCTCTTAAAAGCGGCTGAGGGTTTTTTATTCCGTGTTAAATTGCAAAGGAGAAAAGAAATAACATTAATACACAATGGCTGAAAGCGCTCCTCACTAGTATAGTCGATGTGCCACAAGTTGAAATTTCATGGAACAACACTCCGCTGTTTCGATTTTTGTGCGGTAGCGCGCATCTTGCGAATTTGCCAACTTCGGCCACGCTAATTTTTTTGGTTTTTCATTCTAATTTTTGATCGTTTTTTTATTGTTTTATTTCTTTAAAATGTAATATTATCGTTGAAAAGGATTGCGTTGTACAAATGTAAAAGAAAGAACACAGTAAATTTCATGATGTTTCTCGAAAAAAGCGATTTAAAAAAAGTTTGAAAAACTTCATGTATTCTTCAATCGCTTTAATATTGTTTTTCTCGTTTCTCAAAAAAAGTTTTCAAAGACTTACCAAAAGGATTTGCGGGTGAAATAGGCCGTAAACGCCACAATATTCTACAATAGTTTCTGTGTTTTTTTAAAGCCATGTTTTAATGTTTTCATCGTTTTTTTTTTCTGTTTGCAGTCGTTAATTGTTTTTTTCAGAAAGTGAGCACCTTATAAAAGGAAGATGCGTACTTCCATGAGCACATGCACCATAATTTGAAGAAAGGTTTTCGTTCCTTTTTTTTAAATGGAGCTTTAGATAAATCGTATTGCTGAACTATGCGTCAGAAATGGGGCGTGAACAGGGAGCACTTGGAACAGTGGAAACGTTGTGCTGAACGAAATGTCCAGCAAACTAATAATTTTTTTCCTTTGAACTTATGTATCTGTTTTTTTAAAATAAAAAAATTCGTCAATGTAGAAAACATTCAATTTTTTTAAAATCATTCACTGTGTATTTTATTTCTGATTGGGATATTTTTTTACATGATTTGAAATGAAAAAAAAGAAATGTCGATAAAGGCTCAATGAAGGTAAAATAACGGAATATATTGAACAAAACCAAAGACCATCTCATGAAAAACTTTCAAATATTATAAACGCATTTTTTCGCTTAAAATTCGCAAATTACATTACTTTATTTTTATCAATGAAACAGTCTATCCACTAGAAAAGATAATTATGAGTTTGGCACGAAGAAAACTATTAAAACATGATTAAAATAATGAAAATTTCGAATAAAAAAAAATGGAAAGCGCGACCGAAATTTGCAAAGGCAAGGCGCTTTCACGGCCACGGCCACCCAACGGAGTGTCGTTCCATGAAATTTCAAGTCGTGGCACATCGACTATACAAAAAATGAAATTATCGTTGTTCAAAACATGCTAGCCGGGCTTGTGCGAGGTCAGATTGTCAACCTTTCGGCCTCCGTTCATTTCCTTAACTTTTGATAAACCTTGATGAAACTAGCGAAAATTAATTTTTGGGTAATATTTTTGAGTTAGGGTGAAAATGTTTGTGATGAAGTTTGAAAATTTTTTCGAAGGTTGGCTTAGTCCGAGCCCGCGCAAGCTTCATTGCTTCGTGCTTTAGTTACTCGTACCTCGGTAACGTAAATCGGACTCGTCATAGACGTTTATTAAATTTCTAGTAAACATTTAAGATTGCTAAAGTCGCTGAAGGAATTACTAGCAACGCTCAAAAACGTCCAGGGCGCGTTCTTTTCGCGTTACAAATGTCCGAGAAAAGATGAAACAAAAAAGTGAATTAAAAAGGTGTGAGAAAGCGCGCACCAATGATAAATCACTTGTCATTTTACGTCAGGCCCAGACTTTGGGCCTGTGTTTTTAAAAAAATCCTGTGCGGGCTCGGGCCGGGGTTCGAAAAAAAAAAATTGAAAATCTCATTAAAAACATCTTCAGCGAAAAACTTTTTCTACTTTTAAAATCTTTGTTTTTGTTGAACTCTCAGTGAAAAAAAAAAAGCAAAAATGTGACTTTTGTCGTAAAAAGTAATGATACTCGCCGGGGTTAGAAAATGGCCGGGAGGCTGACGGCCGGCCCTCGCACAAGCCTGATATACGTGTACAAATACCGGAGGCTTAAAAAAGTATTAAATTTGAAAATTAGGGCGAAATTCTTTGAGAAAAACTCTTTTCCTACGAAATGGTTCGCGATGAAGTAAAAGCAGAAAATGAAGCGTGTGAAATCCAAAAAAAAAAATGAAAAAATAACCTAAATATTCAAATTTTTGCAAAAACATGTTCTGCATACCAAAATGGGCGTGGTTTGTTCTGCAAAGAGTCGCGCGCTTCTTTTCATTACTTGAAAACCCGAGATTAATTTTTTCCCTTTTCCTTCTTCTTTTTATAATAATTTTACTATCATTTTTATTAGAAATGCACTGATACATTCGAGAAAAAAAAATGCGAATCATCTGAAATTTTTGATTGGAATGCACATATTCTGTTTTAAAAAAAAATGATACAATCAACATTGAATAAAAACTTTGACAACATCCGCTTTTTGGGTACGTTTGAAGGCTTCTAGAGTTTGCTCAAGGGGATAATGGGCTCTGGTTAAACCCGATAGGTCTATGCGGCCGGAGGCGACAAGTTCCAAGGCGGTTGGGTAACTAGAAATCGTTTTGATGATTAAAAAATAGTTTAACAAACCAATTAACGTAGCGGAATATTCCTCGGATGTCAACTTCCCTACACGCCGACTCGATAATCGGTATTTCAATTCGGCTGGCTCCTAGGCCAACAAGAACAATGACACCTCCGGATATCGTGGTCTGAAATCAAAATGACTGTATTTTGAACAAAACGTTAGTTCAAAAGTCGGTGGAAGTTTTAAAGGCGCATACAGAAATTTAACAAAGGATTCGAGGCTAGAGAGTTGTTTCAGTGTTATTTTAAATCATGCGCCTTTAAAACGCGGATTTTTGAACTTTCCTCGGATGCAGTCAAATATATAAAAGTTGTACTTTTCTACCAAAAAATGCAGTTTTTTTTTTGAAAAATCTGGCTTGAATTTTGAAGGAGCATAGCCAAATATCTAACGAAGGCCTCGAAGAGAAGAGTCGTTTACAGGGTTATTTAAAGCCTTTCTAGGCTTCTGTTTGAAAAACGATAATAATAACAGACACAGCTCAATAAAAGCTACCATAATGGCGGTTTCAACGCAGGGCTGTGCTCCAGTACACTCGATACTGATGTCGGGTTCGCTGCCCATCGCCAGGATGATTTCAGCACGAATGTCGACGACTCTTTTATTCCTGTAATCGGTTTTTGAATCGTTTTCTTCGTATGAAGCTTTTTTTCCATGTTTTAAAACCCGATATCGTTCTTTTATCAACTCGCACTTGTCGAAAAAGTGGAAGGATAATTGAAATTCAAAGGAAAGTGGTCTTAGAGAGAGTTACAGTAACCTAAGCTTTTTGAAAGGATTTATAAACTCTACATAGTAACTATTTCTGTTTAAAGTTTCAGTAAATCTCTGGTTTTTCAAAAAATTTGGTTTCTGAGCTACTTTGGTTTTCCTAAGGATTGATAAAACCAAAATTGAGAAGATATAAACTGAAAAAGTGGGAAAAAAATTAAATAAAAACCATCTTTGTAAATCGATCTCGAGGACAAGGAGGCTTCTAGAACAGAAAATTAGCAGAAAATCAAAAATTCATACAGTAGCCTGCAATCTTATAAGTTCCTAAAGTGACCATTTCTAATTGTTTCAGAAAATTACTATATTTTCCTTTCAATACTAACCGAACATTGATGACTTCATCGGCGCCAAGTTTCTTGGCCAGCGCGAGCCTGGAATCGTCCAAATCCGTCACAATAACTCGTCCAGCTCCGGCTGCCTTGGCCGTCATCATGTTCAAAACACCGATTGGACCTCAAAATCAACTAATATTCTCTTTGGAATCAGTTTTTTTCGAATAAACCGGCTCCAAGGACTAAAACTCGATTGCCCATTTGAAGATTAGCCCTTCGACAGGCGTGAACCGCCACGGAAAGTGGCTCCAGAAGCGAGCCATCCTCGAAGGAGACATTGTCGGGAAGCCTGAAAGAGAAATAAACTAACTTCTAACAGATTTTATTGAAAAAAATATTAGGATATCGGCAAAGATCCACTCAAAAAAATATTCAAGAGTGTTTGAAAATTCCCAAAAGACGCGAAAACCTATTTTTTTGCCCAAATGGATTTCAAATTTTTTTCCCGCAAGAGTTTCTAATTTCATGGAGACCTACCTAATTTGCTTTTTAAGGAATAAAAGATGGCTTGCAGGAAATGTAAAAAGGTAAGGAAAATATGAACAAAGTTGCAAAATTTCACCTTTAATCTAAGAATAAACCCCTTGAAATTTTTCCGTGATTACAAGAATAAAAATTACGCGGCAGGAACAGAAGTACTACAAGGTTCTGTAGAGAAATAAAATTAAAAAAAGTATTGGAGAGTCTTAATGAAACTTCCCCGTTTATATCATAGTTTATAAGCTCGGAGTTCTTCAAAAATCATTCAAGCTGATGTTTGATTGTTTAATGGAAGTCGCTAAAATCCTTCTCTTTCGCTCGTTTTCATGTATTCGTGAGCAAAACTTGGATAGGAAATATTTATTTAGAAGTTGAAGGTGGGGCTCATTCGTAGGCACGAGCATTGGCGTCACCTCCCCACTGGAGCCAGAGAAGGCCGTTGGCCGAGGCGACGAGGGCCGCGAAGACGGTGAGGACGGTGGAGGATGACATCTTCCGATGGATTCTGGAGGGGAAAAGCCCCATTTATGGGTTGAATCTAAAAGGTTCTCATGGATAGAACAAATTGAAAAATGAGAACTGACTAGAAGTTCATGGAAGTCTCTCAGGACTTGAAATGGTTCCCATTCTTCAATTTGACTGTTACTTGAGAACTTCCTAGATCTACCTATAAAAGATTCCATCTTCCCCTCCAGAATCCATCGGAAGATGTCGTCCTCCACCGTCCTCACCGTCTTCGCGGCCCTCGTCGCCTCGGCCAACGGCCTTCTCTGGCTCCAGTGGGGAGGTGACGCCAACGCTCGTGCCTACGAATGAGCACCACCTCCACTTCTTAATAAATATTCTTCATCCAAGTCTGATTTTTGCATGTTCTTTTCCTTCAAAAAAGCGAAAATGCCTAGAAACTTGTAACAAAACGCCGAGTCGTGGACCACATATCGAGCCAAAGTTCCGTTGATTGGCGGGGTAGCGAAGAACTTCATATCCGCGCACAGATTGTAGCGACCTTTCTGGAATAATTAAAATTTTGAGACTAAGAATAAGTTCACAAAAAACAGTGGTTTTTTGGCCTTTCTGAATGTTTTATAATATTTTTCTTCCCTTCCGTGGGCTGCAGAGTTTCCATGAGCCTTCAAGATCATACCCTAATTTTTTAAACTCCCTTTCCAACTTCATATGAACCACAAAACCAACCTTGCAATGTTCACAGCCTTTGCACGGTAGTCCGGGTTCCATGGCGATTCGATCTCCGACTTGGAAATCTTTGACCTCGCTTCCCACTCCAGCAACAACGCCAGACGTTTCATGTCCAACTACCTGCGAAAGTTCTTTATTTGGGGGTTTTGAGCGGTTTTTTTTTAGCAAATGAGAGGATAAATGGGAGAGGTCCGAAGGTGGTTAGTCAGAAAAAAGAGGTTGATATTATGAAATTTTCTAAAACGGAGAGGGGTCGGCAAACTTTATTGAACCTATTCGATGCGCATTTTAGAGTTTTCTGAGCTGTGAAATTTTTTTTCGGCCAAGTTTTTCAATGGTTTTTTTCAAAGGAAGAACTCTGTCAATACTTACTCGAACATGTTCAGAAAATTGCAAAAAAAAAAAATGAATTTTTCTTCGTGTGTGTATAATCTGTGTACCACGACTTGGAATTTCACCAAACGACATTCCGCTGTTCCGCCGGGCGCCTTTGCGAATCTCGGTCGCGCTTTCAATTTTTTTTTTCATTCAAATACTCGCAGTGAAACAATACATCTATCAGAAATAAAAATAGTCTGGAAGGGTGACCTAGATCCGCAAAGGCAAAGACGCTTCGCGACCGTACGCAGCGGCACGTCGTTCGGTGAAATTTCAAGTCGTGGCACACAGACTATATTAGAGCTAAAGATGAACCTACCAACTTTTCAGGATAATCTAGAGACAAATTTAGTATGAATTTCATAAAGTAATTTTTTTCATGGAAAATGGTTGCAATCAATAAAAAAACGGTATACCATAGGTTCTCGGACAACGAAATTTCCAATAGCGCCATGAGTCCAATAATGGACGTCAGAGCCACAAATTCCGACGGTATGAACTCTGAAAAGATCAAAATTCAAAGTCCACTCATCCATTTTTTAAAATTCTAACAAGACTTCTTCCACCTAACTTCATGAATATCCCCTTTTTTGAAGTTTCAACTCTGAAAGTCTCCATTTTGTGCCTGCATAGACTTCCTGTTGCAAACTAGTTATTTTTAATGAAAGATGCAAATTACATTATTTATAAATAGGTTCAGGAAGCTGTGAAAAAAATAAAATTATACCTGACAAGAACCTGATGTGGGCCTGGAACTGGGATTGGAATCTGTTCCATTCGTAAATCGTCGATTCCGTGGAGCACGGCAGCCAGATTATCCGTTGATTCGGCCATTTTCCAGTCGGGAACTTGGAAAAATGAACGATAAATGATAGAAAAGGACAGGAAAATGGAGAAAAAATGACTCACAAATGCGAAAAATGGGGAAAATGAGTGCTCAAATTTATTAAAGGAAACGTGTAGTTTAAAGCCCAATTTCCTTAGTAAGGATTTTGAGAGTATAAAGAAAAATAGGAGCCTTCTAAAAATTAAAAGTTCAGTCAAAGATTCACAAGGAAACATTCTCTTTTCGATCATTTCAGTAAAATTCACTGAAAGCCTGAAAAGTTTCAATTAACTGCTCAATATTTTCATTCCGATCAAAGCTCACCTATAATAAGATAGTTATAAAACTACATTATAGTATAACGAAAAATCGACACCAAGAAACGTGGTTTCGACGACAAAAAGTGACCGATTGCCGTTCGAAAGATTGTTACACAACGTCCGGCGAGTGTATTCCGCGATCATGAGAGCGTCGGAATGATATTCGAGAGTGAAATCATCAATTGGTTTATAATGAAGAAAGTCAGTAATAAGCTCAAAAAAAGCTGTCATTTTTAGTTTTTTGAAATTTTTTTAGTTCTAATTATTAATTTCACACTAGTTAGTCCAGTGAATCCAGGGGTCATATTCAAGAATGATATGATCAGGATAAAAAATATTAACTTCAAAATAACTGTTCAACACTGAATATTCACTGAAAAAGTTGTTTTGAGAGGCCTTACAGAAATTTTTTTTCGAAAATCTCGACTCAGTTTGTTCGACTACATCGGTTACAGCTACGACAAAAAAAAATTGAAGGTTGTTCATTATAAAAATCGGAAAATTGAAAAAATTTCAGCTTTATTCAAAAATCCGTTTGAACTTTTTAAATATAATCAAAACTAAAATTTTTAATGAAGGTAAAAAAACGTCAAAAAGCTCTCATTTCTAGGCGTTTCCGATGCTCCAAGTGTTCAGAATACGGATGGTGAGAAGCCTTCTTTTTTTGCATCTCCCTGAAACTAGTGGGTAGCCCGTAGCTCCACGATATAAAATTGCGCCCGACCAAAAACGTTTTACGCGCGAATGTATGAAAAAGCTAGAGTTCTAAGCTGGGACTGCTCGCAGCTAAAATCGCTAATTTCAAAGAAAAAAAGTTTATAATTTACTTATTTTTTCAGTCACACGAAATCTTCGGATTTGCGACGCTGGTCTGGGTATTCCTATTATTTATTTTCTCGACGAAATTTAAGTATATTCAGATCTGTCTCGCAATAACCTACGTGCTTCGAAAGCACCGAAAAAGACAGCTGAAGTTCCAAAAGAGAATGATGCGAATTTGGTTCGAGCAGATCCACAGCGTCTACTCCATGTAAATAGTTATCAATGGAGCGAAATTTCAAAGATAAAATGGGCTTTTTTATAGAAGAACGATGGAATTGGAGGTTCTGCGCTTGCAAATCGCTGATCATCGCAGGATTTTGAGCAACCAAAAGAAGGAAAAATCCTGAAAAAACAACTTTTTTGTTGAATAAATTTTGTCTACACTTTTCCATTTTACGTTTGAATTTCCTAGAGAAAAGGTGAATTTTTGAAAGTCTAGAGCAAATTTAATAAAATAAATAGTCCTTGATAATCAAAAAAGACCGAAAATTTTCTGTTCCATGATGTTTGGACAAGAGAAAGAATTGAAATTTTGTCAGTGGAGCACAATAAAACCTGAAAAATCGCCAACTGGAATTTTCAGAAACAGAATAGCGGGAAAGTAATATCATTTTTCTCTAAACCCTCTCATTCTTACTCACTATTTTGCAAATCAGACTCTTTATCTCGAAATATTAAAACTTTCTATTATTCTTAATTTTCTCTAACATCTTTAAAAAACCTGTTTTTTTGCATTTCAAAAAGCAAAAAACTGAAAAAAAAGACTGGGACTTTTTTTTTGAACAGATTATCTTTTTTTGTTTTTATCCTCCTCCAGGAAAACCGGTTTTTTTCATTCTCATCCGATTCCCGCTTATCTCTCTATCATTCTCGCTTCTTCACCTTTCACTTCCACCAATGCTAAAATCCCTATTTTCACTACTTTTCCTAGTATTTCTAGTGGATCTGAGCTCCGAGAATAATTTCGGACCAGCTTGTCTACCACAACGTCGGAATTTCAAGCTTTACTACCCCTGCGAAGAAGAAACTTCCATTTCGGAGGAGTGTGAGTCAAATGAATCAAACGAAAGAAAAATTTGCTAACAATGTGTAAAATGTACTTGAAAGCTTCTAATTAAAGCCTAAATTTAGGGGGCGCAAAGCCCCGCCCCTTCACGCCACCAAAATGACGATTTTTTTGTTGCAAAAACGGTTTTGAGGCGTTTATACTAGCTAAAGTCCCACTTTAAAAATGAACTGTTTCTGTTAATCTATGTAATCGACAACGCTCTACAAGACTGAATATTTTAAAAAAACTATGTTTTTTTCAAAAAAATAAGCGAAAAAAAGTAAGATTTAACACGAAAAAAAACTGACAAGTTTCATAAAATCATCGCGTTTCAGAAAAAGCAAGTGAGGAACGCTTCTAAATTTTTGAGTATGTTATATATTAACACTTTCTTTATTTTTTTCGAGTAAAAAAATTTTTAAAAAAATCTAACGACGCGAAAAAAATCGAAGCTTGTAAAGTGACACCAAACTTTGAAGCTGAAATGCGAAAAAATTTCAGCGACAAGGTATACTTTTTATTTGATTTAAAAACTCACAATGTGTTCAAAAATAAAAATTCAGGATGAAAATAATTATTGGGACAGCGAATTAAATTATATTTGAATTTTACCAAAACCTCCTTTTTTCGCCTGCCTCGTTGACGCATGAGAGAATAGGATCGCGTCTATACTTTTTTTCTTATGTTATTAAGCGTTCAAAAACTCTATCAATGAAAAAAAATTATGAAAAAAATCTAACGACGCGAAAAAAATAACGGCTTTGAAAAACCTCGAAAAAAATGGCAATTTTTTTGAAATTTTTGGAAGATTTCGTGCAAGCGTTCGTAGCTGTGTTTGCGTCAAACACACCGATGCGTCATTTTAAATGTCGCAGGAGCCGTTTTTTTCGAGTCAAATTGCACTTTTTTTCCTGTTTTTATTTCGAAATGACATCATTTTTTTCATTTTTTTCTTTCTTCCAAACCGAATGATAATAATTTTTTTCTGATTAGAAAAGAGAAAAAAATAAGCTGAAAATTCCTTCTGACCTTTTTTTCTAAGTAGTTTTTTTGATATTTTTATCAAAAAAATTCTTATGAGAGTTATACAAAAAGATTTATACCAAAACGTTAAGCTCAGATCTAACAACCTCTCAGAACAGAAAACCGCTTTAAAAACGGTCCAGAAACGCGTAAAAACATTTAAAAAGAAAGCGTGCGGCAGCGGGTAAACCGTGAGATTTCGCCTCCAGTTGAACGCCGAGCGCGCTAGTTTTTTGGTCATAACTTTTTTCTTAGTGGAGCTTTTTTCAAAAACTAAACGGATTATGAAAATGGACAGTCTCCTCTATCGAACAATGTGAAAAACATATTTTTTGAATCGTTCTGAAGAAATGGCTTGCGGACCCTACCTAAATTGCATTTTCCTCACAGGTTTTGTGTTTAAAGAAATTTAAAGGGTTTAAAGTTCGTTTTCGGGAATAAAATTTGGTTTTCTGATGCCTTTGAGACGTCATAACTCGACCAAGGGCCAAAACTCGTGAAAACTTTGAACCAAAATGATCTTTTTTCTGAAAACTGTTCTGTATGGACAATACTCTTACAACTTATGAATATTTCTAACTGGTTTTATTTATTTCCAGTGGAGGCAAGGAACGACCAGATGGCTAAACTACGTGGGGAGCCTTCAGAATTCGCTCGTTCGGGATTCTATGATCGACTTTTCAGGTCACTTCGAGCGTCGCTCAATGCGGAAAAAAAATCCGCAGTTTGAAGTTTTCGAAAATATTTTTGAATCCTCAGAAAATTCTTTGAAAAGGCAAGCTGAAGTGGAAGAGAAGAAAAATTTTGGACCTTGTCCGGAGATTTGATTCAGCATTGAAAACCTTGAAAAATTTTTTAAAAAACCTTAAACTTCTAATAAAACGACAATGATGAATATGATTAGAGTTTTTTTTAGTTCAAAAATAGTAGAAAACTCACAAAGAAAGTTCCAGAAGATGGAACACGCCGGCCTCCTACAGCAACGACTTCATTTACTGGCCAAACTACGGCTACAATCCCAATTTGCCTGCGAGTGGCCCATACCGTTACAGTAACTGGTTCGTGAAGACCGAATGAAACAGAAAAAGGTGATTCAATAATAAAGTAAATGTTTATCATTCTTATAAACTATCACAAAGAGCAACGGGGGAAAATAGTCTTACCAGTAGTGTCAATAATACAAGCAAAAAATATACTCCTCATGCAAAAAAAGTGAAATAAAGGCCTAATCCCATCGAAATTTATTATTTATTGGCATGCAAGTTCGGGGCAAGGACACGAATTTTGGGTGGAAGATTTCTGGAAGTCGCGTCTTCCGAAGCCAGGGCTTTGATCAACGCCGTCTCTCGGCCCGTTTTTCCCTCTCTAGAATGAGAAATATCATGATTTTTCTAGAATATTAACAAGGCATCAAAAAAATTGTATTTTTGACCGTTCCATGGGTCATGAAAAAAACCAGATAAAAAAATTTCCACATGAAATAAAAAAATAAAAAAATCTATTCTCCTTTCTTTCACAATTTATAGAAACCTACAAAAAAATCATGCTTTTTTTGTGAGAAATTTCGAGAATTCAGTTCAAAAAGGCTGTATTTTTGGAACTTTTTGCGTGTCAAAAAGTTAAAAGAATTACACCGTAAGTTTGAGAAAAATATACATTCTTCTCCTTTTTGGGCATTTTTTTCAAGACGCAAAACCTTTTTAAAATGTCTCAAAAAAACATGCTTTTTTTAAAAAAACTCTAAGAGTTCAGTCTGAAAAAGTGTATTTTTGAACCTTCTCAAAGGTCAAAACTTGAAAAAAACAGATAATTATTTTGAAAAAAAATATACCCGAATATTATTCTCATCTTGCTTTTTTTCAAAAAAGAGTGCCCAACATGCTTCAAATTCTGTAGAGTGCAGTTATACCCTCCCCCCTTTTTTTAAAGGTAAAACTTGATTTTTTTATTTTTTTCAAGTTGCAGACCTTACAAACTATAACTTCAAATGTTCCTACTTGTCGAAAAAAACATTTTCCTTCTCGTTTTTTTTCTAAAACTTGCTGTTTGTCGCCTGCTATCACACTTTTTATTCAACCGCTAGAACTTTTCGAAAAAAAAGCGGAAAAATTAGGCTATTCAAACTTTTTTTTTCGCATTTGTCTTTAAGACAATCCTCTTACTTTCCAGTTATCTCCCAAAAATAACAATTAGAAAAGATTCAACGCATTACAAATATCAATAAAATTCTCCAATTCGTCATCTCCTCAACCTCTATCAACGAAAAACCCACGGAGAAAAGCTCGATGGCCTGTTTTGCGGCTTTTCCTCGTTTGCCGGTCCCCGGCTGAACTTTCACCTTGTACTTGTAGCTGTTCAGAGTCTGAAAGCCCTTTCCATTTCTATCGAGATTTGAAAGATGAGAAACCTGGTAGGGGGCAACAACGGGGACCACATACATCAGGATATCATCTTCGCGCGGATTCGCGGTCAACGATTTGAGCATGGCTAAAAAATTTCTTTTCAAAATTCTTTTTTTTTTTCAATATTCTGAAACTCTTCCTGAAGTCATAAAAAATTCAAATAAGCTCAAAAACTCAAAAGTGAAAATTTTATTTTGATAAAAAAAATCCATCTGTTCCATTTTTTCTTCCAATGTTTTTTCTCAACCTTTGAGATCTTCCAAAAATTGGAAGTATTAAAATTTCTCTGCACTCTCTTCTGTTCATTCGCTATTTTCAAGCCTCTATGACCTTGCCAGCTAGAGAAAAGAGAGCGCAGATAAGTCAGACGGTTTCCAGTCGTAGCGAATGGAATAAAAGAAGGAGGAAAAAACTAAAAAAAACAAAAAAGAGATAACTTTTCTTACTAGTGAATGGTCTCCATTTGCAGTGGGACTTCTGAATGAGACCAGGTTCACTAGATGTAGTTTTTCACGCTAATTCCAAATCTGGGCTCAAAAACTGCCCTCGAGGCCTGTGAAAAAAGTTAGGGGCTTTCAAAGTTGGATGATCCCTAGACGGCTAAAAGGGAAAGGCTCAAAAAAGGTCGTAGAAAGGCCGCAGAAAGGCAGCAAAAAGAGTCCCTTTATCGGGCCTTCCATTTTTACTGGCTCAAGAAATGGTGGAAAAAGGGAGAAGCAGCAAAAATGGTGCACAAGAGTCGATGAAATGGCGCGGAAAGGCACCAAAAAGGGAGCCTTCATTACCCTAAAAGGAACATTTCTATGGAGCCTTTTCCCTTTCCGACTTTGCCTATAAGTTTAAAATTTCAAAAATAACTTTATTGAAAAATCGTGGAGAAAACTTTTAAAGCATTTTGCTGAAAATTCTTATTTTCTGGTCTAAACTTCTCTAAAAATCACCATCACTATCGTCCTGAGCGGCTTCTTTCTCATCCTCATCCTCTTCTTCGGCAGGTTGAGGCTTGGGCTCTCTTGATTTCAACTCGGCTTGCTGTGGATTTTTATTTTATTTTCTTGACTCTTTATCTTACCGGTTTTTCGAACTTCTGCTTGGGAGGTTCCGGTTTCTTCTCGGGAACTGGTTCGGGCTTCTTTCCTGTAAAAAAAATTAATTTAGTTTCCAGATTAGAGCACAGAGTGGATTTATTCGAGTAGCGAAAATAAACTTTCTTTCTGGCCATTTTCCAACTTATTGGTCTAAATTTTCCATTTTTCAATCTCACCGGTCGACTTCAACAATTCCATCTGGATCTGTCGATCTTCCTCGGTCTGATCCTTGTATTTTTGCTTGGCCAATTTTTCCTTGCGCATTTTTCTCCGCTGTGTCCTTGCACTCTCGCCGATCTATTTTATTTTCGTTTTATTTTTTTTTCTTTGAAAAATACCTCAGCTTTGGCCTGCTCTTCGAGGTACTGTTGGGTGACATCTTCCCGGGTTTCCGCTTGTTTTTTGACATTTTTCGGTCCGACATCGATGAAAGTCACCTCTTCGGAGGCGATCGGGATGGAGACCTTAAATTAAGCTGTAAACTGTTTTGAAGCTTTTACGGAAGACAATTTAAGTTTAAAAATGGGAAAAAGCTCAAAAAAATGACAAGGTTAGGAAAACAACCTCTGAAAGAAAAATCTCGAAAGAATGAAATTAATTAAATAAATTGAGAACGAATAATCATTAAAAAAAGGACTTTTTATAAAAAATAATGGTGTCTTTCGTAATTCATATGGCAAGAAAACACGCAAAATGTCACTTAATTTGATTTTTCTGAAGATTTGAGATAAAAATTCAGTTAGATATACAGGCTTCAACTGACAAGGAAGGTAATTTCACTAAGTTCAGAATTTTCTGAAAAATTCGTCAGAATAGCCTTTGGAGTTTCGACTTAAGGTCCTGAAAATCTCAACCTGCAAAACTTTCCAGTTTTTGAGAAATAAGGGCTTTTAAGCCTCCAAAAAGGCCTGCTATAACGGATTTTCTTCAACTTCGAGGTGTCCTTTTTTAAAAATTAGAAAGTTGACCTAGTTAAGACTTTCAGAATGTTCCTCTGGCACATCAAGGATTATTCTAACCAATTTTTAGGAAATTCAAAACCTTAAAATGGAATGAACTTCCTCTTCATTTCTCCTCAGCACCTGAACATCAGGAAACTCGTCGAGCTCCTTCTCCTCCTCCAGCTCAACGACGGGCTCCTCCAGCTTCTCCTCCTCGGCTTTCAGTTTCTCCTGGTCGAGTTGATGCCGCTCAGCACTCTCCTCGTCCAGCTTAAAAAGCAGGCCGAATCCCATGACAAGTTGACTCGGGGGCATGAAATTCTTCTTTCCACGGATCATAAAAGATCCGGAGGGAAGGTACTCGCCGGTGGGAGCCGTTCGAGAAACCTAAGATGGGGAATCTCAGGTAAGAAGGGAGGTTTTTCAGAGGGAACCTGGTCGTGACGGACCCACCAGGCGGCCGCCGAGACGTTCGCCTCCCAGGCGTTCGAATAACAAACCGCCATTTGAGCCGCTTCGGTTAGAGTTTTTGGTGTGATATCGCCGCCGCCGGCTTTGTTTCTAGGAAAAATGCAATAATAAAAGTAGAAAATCTAAATGGTAACTCGAAAAGAGAGAAGTTTCATGTCGAAAATCGAAGGAAAATTGGGTTAAAACGGAAAAAAATCGAAGAAAATTATTATCGTAAACATTTTTTTGAAAAATAAAATGAAGCCTATTTTTTTGCACATTTTTTTAAATTTTTCTCAACACAGTACTAGAATTTTTTTGACGTTTATTTCAATTTTAACAATCAATTTATTTCAAAAAAATCAGGTTCCCATATTGCTTTAACATATAAACATAAGAGGAACGATTGAAAAATTGAAGCATTGTGGTATTATTTTACACACCAATAGTCTAACTACTGAAATGAAAAATTTAATCATTCTTTAAAGTTTATTTTTTTATCTTCTCTCAAAAATTTTGCTGTTTGGAGAACTTCCTAAACGATCCACTGAAGTTGAAATTTTTAAAAAAACGTATGAAAATAGAATTTCGATGAAAATTTGATTCATAAACTTAAAAAAAGATAATATTTTTTTCAAGGTTTATTCCAAGACCCCACTCAAATTATCTACTGAAATTGCTACCCAATAAACAGAATTTTTTTCAAGCTTCATTAATAATTCAGTTATTCAAGTTTCCCTTCTCTAAAAATCCACAAGTTCCCAAAAAAACCTAATAACAACGGAAGAAGCTCCCCTAACGTCAGCATGAACATAGACGTCACCACTGCGGAGGTACCTAAAACACCAAATTTTCTTATTTTTTCTTATCATTAAATCTACTTTTTGACGAGGAGCTCATTTTGCTGGGCATCCCGTCCTCCGACCACGATATATCCTTCCGAGGAGACAAACCAATGGAACTTTTCGAACCACATGACTTTCCGTGTTTTCTTGATTTCCGTTGTGATTCGAACCTAGAAAAAAAGGATTACAAATAGAATAGGTACAGTTTGAAGTAAAAACCTGGGCCATTGTGGTTCTCGCCTTTTCCTGGGCGTTTTTGATGGCTTGTCCCGATGAGGCCAGAGTTTTTTGGACCTCAAAAAGAGAAATTATTCATCACAAAGAGAGGCAGAGTTCATCAAGTAAAAATGACATTCCTTTAAATATTTTCTGTTTTTTTGAGAAGCTTCTCAAAAAAATTGAAAAAAATTCCATATTTCACGTTCAACGTCACGTTCAATATAATTTTCCAACTTCAGAAACCGTCGAAAATGACCGAAAAAAAAGCTGAAAATCTCTTGAAATGTTGACAATGAAACTGTAAACATGGGAAAATAGGAAAATTAACGAAGAAAGCGACAGAATTCGGAATAGCTAACAAAAAATGACAGGAAGGGTTCCGATTATCATTTATCGTTATTCAAGACCTTTTTGTTTGGGAAATTCTAACATCTGCTACTTTTCCACTTGCAGATACCAAGAAAGTTATAAAAATCGAAAAAATAAAAAATCAATAGAGAAAAACGCAGACAGCAACAAAAAAACTCCAAAAATTTCTACAAAAATAAAAGAAACTGGAAAAAAAAGTTTCGAAATTCTATAAGAAACGAGAATCAGCTCTTATATCGATATTGAAGTAAGAGAACCTTCAAAAATTCCTCAAAATCAAAAAATACTCAATAAAACTAAAATAAAAAGCATCTATACGGGGGAAAAAGCAAATTTTTTTGAAACATGGAAATAATATATATTCAGATCATTTTTTCTAAAATGATTGTTTAGGGATAACCACTAAAAATCTATAAATTGATTGATAATTAATAAGATATGAACAAAAAAACCAGTTTCCAATGTTGAAAGACGTGAATATGACAAGGAAAATTCTTATTTGCACTCATTTAGACCAATTTTTTCTAATTTTCCCGTAAAATATTTTCAAGTCTTTGAAGCCCTTGAAAAACCTGAAGATTTTCACCTTTTCACCAGCTGATTTCTTATCCGTAAAATATCTTTGGGCGTTTTTGCTGGCGTTCATCGAAATTTCAATGGGGACGTCGACTCTAAATAAATATTTTTGAAGGGAAATATCTTTAAAAAACAAACGGTTTGAGTTCCGGATCGTACGGATCTCCAAGACGCATCGTGAACTCGTTTCGGTCGAAATTCAACGCGACTATCGATCTGAAAATGCATATTTTTAAATTTTTGAAGTTTTTTCCTATCCAACTTTGCCACAGGATCCCCTTTTTCGGCGGCCGTTTTTCTCATTTCGGAAATCGTTTCCCAGGTGTATTGATTGGCCAAAGCTGTTCGGATCAGTAATAATGCTCTTTCGACGAGTTCCTTTAAATTGAATTTTTGTAAAAAAATTTTTTTAATGTAAAAAAACACCGAAAATCGGGTATTTCTAATCGGAATAAAAATTCGATCAGAGCTAAAATAAGAGTTCTATTCTTATGAATATACGAAATCTTTGTACTTTTTACAAAATATCAAGAAGTTGAAATTCAAAAGCCTTGAAAGTATAGCTGAAAAAAGTCCCCATGATTGGAATATCCAAACTCGATAAATTCATTCAAAAAAATCGAAAAAAATTAGGTGATTTCATTCAAAAATCCTTAGAGGTGAAGCTATATAAAAAAATTTATTTTTTTATAAAAGATGGAATATCGTTGAGATCTATACAAAAACACCGAAAGAATCGATCAAAATTAAGAAAAAGCCTGTCAATAAGTAGAAACCGTGAAGTCGTAAAACCTTTTTTGTCATTTTTATAACTTTTCCTTCAAAAGTCATGCACTTTTCACCCTCAAAATTCAAAAATGACTAACCGAATTGACAATAATTCGGTCGGCCATGATTTCCCGCTCCAACTTGGCCTTTTCCAACGCCTCGACTCGGCTTTCCTGGTCCTTTTTCACGTTTTCCAGCTTCTTCAACGCCTGCTTCTCCACATTCAGCGCTTTTTGCTCCTAAAATAATATTTAATTAACTAATTTCAAATTGAAAACCTGTTTCTGAGATTCGATCTTGGAGAAAAACTCATCGACGGCTTCGCAAAAAGTCGGGAAAACTTTGGTCTCCGTTCCTTTGTCGGTGATTTGCATTGGATTGAAATCCTCAATTTTTTTATTTTTTTGTAAAATTCACAAAGTCAGACAAAACCTTGTACATTTCATAAACGACGCCATCTTCCCGTTTTTGAAGGTTGTAGGTAACAAATCCTTGGCAATTTTTCGCGGAAATACTCTCCCAAATCTGAAGAATATTAATATTTTTCTGAAAAAAATATCATAAATCGTTGAGCTCCAGGGATCTGCTTGATGAAAAAAAACCAGGAATATTTTGAGAATACATAGATAATTCTATTTAAAAAAATAACTCAAAAATACCGGAATTTCTAGAGGAAACAGAATTCTAGATAGAAAGGAAATCTAGATTCTAAAGTAATAATAACATAGAAACAACATGAAAGACTATCAAAAAAATATAGCTAAAAAAATGCAGAAAACTATCAATTTTTGTAACTTTTTTTCATTATTTTTTTATAAGATTCTTTAATATTTTACAGCAAGGAAGATCCCCAAAGACTCGAAAACGCTTAAAAATACTACACCTCGTCATAAAGCCCCTGGATTTCGTCGACTTTTTCGATCACTTCTTTCATTTTCTCACTTCCCGGATCGTACTAAAAGAAATTTATCATTTTTCCACTTTTTATGAAGTCAGAGACCTTCAAATTCGGATCCAGGCCAACTTTCAGGAAAACTTCGCGAGAAATCGCGTTTCCATAACGGGTAATTGGAGCTAAAATTTGTAGGAGAGAATCTCCTTTCTTGGCTTTTTCCAGCGCTTTTTCCACATTTTCCTTATTGAGCTTTTCCCAGGTGTCTTCGGGGATTTTCGAGACGTCGTAGCTAAAAAAAAAATAACTCATTCCCAGACTTTTTCTTTCAATATAAACCTTTCTTTCACTGCGAATCTTCCCAATTCTTTGTCAGTTCTCGGCCGTAAAATATTCAAAATCATGTGCTGATCATCGGTGAGAATCACGTTTCCTCTAAATGAGATTCTTGATGAATCAAAACTTAAATTTAATAAGGAAAACCTATCATAAAGCTCGATAATCAAATAATTCGTCCTCTCATCTTCTCCGAAAGTTATCACTACAACCCTGTCGTTACCCAATTGTCGTACTTCTCGAATTCTTCAAGTTTCCTGTATTATTTCCGGAAACTTCCAAATTTCCACCTCTTTTGCTTTACATGTTTCCTCAACTTCATAGTGAAGGAAGAAGGGGTAGTCGACTTTGGCCAATCGGTAAAAGTTTTGTGGATTCTCAGGCCGGATTCAAACAATATCACAGCCTTCTCCTCCTTGCTGAAAATAAAATAAATTCTAAAAATGCACAAAACGCAACCTATGAAGTTTAATAAGGTAGGTTTTGTTGTCAATGTCGTAAATGTTGTTAACACGCATCCCTTCCAGCGGTTTGAGCTCTTTGACAGCAGCGACAACATCGCTCAAATTGAAACGGTTCTTCATGTCTTTTCTATCACACTGAAATATTGAAAATGATTGAAAAATTTTAAACTTTGTGAAAAAATAAAGGAAAAAAACGTGCCTAGCTAGTGCAAATATAGCTGCGGTCATCTTGCGTGCCTGGACACGCCTACTTTTCGGAGCGAAAATTTTTTTCATTTTCAAGCCCCAAATTTTCAAATGTGCTCATATTTCTTCAATTTTGTCATTCAAAAATATTTGCTTTTTACAGGTTACGTCATCTATAACTATTTGCAGGCGATGGCGATATTTCAAAATTTAGAATATTCAAATGTAAAAGTTGCTGCGCTTTTCGCAAAATTGCACAACAAGTCCTTTTTTTATCGTTTTTTTGAGTCTATTTAATGTTTTATTTTGTATCTGCTACACGCTGTTGCTAACTAAAAACTTCTTGCCTCAGTTTGCCTCAAATTTTTAGTATTTCGAACTTTTGAAACGTTTTCTTTTTATGAATTCGGTTTGCTTTAAAATTTTTTTTTTCATTTTTCGACGTGGATTGAATCGTATCATGCTAATAGTTTGTGAAAAAGTGTAATATTTAAGGTAATAAAGAAAAAGACATGTCCTGGAACGTGAACGCCCCAAGTTTCGTCCCAAACGTGAATGCGCGGCCGTTTGTGCCGGGCCAACGTTATGAGTCGGAACCAGTTGCTCCAGCTCAACCTCCAGCGCCCGAACAAGGTAAAAAATCAAGTTGAGTTTAATGTTTATACCCAAAATTTCAGATTGGGACGCGGAAGAAGATCAAGCGGCAGTTGCGGCTCCTTCTGAAGCTGCTCCAGCTCACGTGAATGAGCCGGCAGAGCCTGAAGAAGCTGTGGAGCCACCTCAGGAGAAACCTGAGCCTCAAGTAGATGAACCGAAGGCCAAAGAGGTTTTGAAGAAAAAAAAAAAAAATAAAAGGAGTTTTTTTCAGTCCACTCCAGCCAGTGACCCGGCGGACGATATTATTGCGCCGATCGCCAAAAAATTCCAGCGCGCCGTTTTTGTTGATGGTTTTAAAAATCGCAGAAATTTTTTCGAGTTCAATAAAAAGAATTTCAGACGGCTCACACAAGGAACACATCAATATTGTGTTTGTCGGCCACGTCGACGCTGGAAAATCTACTATTGGAGGTTCAAAAAAAAGCGGAATGAAGAATAACTGGTCATTTTTAGGCCAGTTGATGTTTTTGACGGGAATGGTTGATAAGCGAACACTCGAAAAGTATGAAAGAGAGGCCAAGGAGAAGGGTCGTGAGAGTTGGTAAGAGATCTGACTTTTTTTTGAAATTTCTTTTTTTCTTGTCATAATTCTTCATCGTTTCCTTCCGTTCCAACTTCTAAAGTTTTGAAAACTCTATACAAAATTCTCAATCAACTAAAGTTGTTCTTGGACCCTTTTTTTGTGATTTTTGACCTTGAAGGCTTGAAATTATAATAGTTTGAAAAAATTAATTTTTTTCTGAAAACCTTCCCCTTGTTGAAAAAAATCTTGAAAACTGGAAAGTAAAAAAACCCAACTTTCAAAAAGGTCTTGCTTTCCCAGCTATTACAAGCAATTCTGAATTTTTTTTTTTTTTCGTCTTCTTTTCTTGATATCATCCTGACTAAGATTTTTAATCAAATCCCTAGAATCTCAAGTTTTCCATTAACCTTTCAAGTAGGAATTCATCTTTTCAACAGAAGCTAACCCCATATTCTTGAAACATCGAAAATGCAGGTACTTATCGTGGTGCATGGACACGAATGACGAGGAGCGCGAAAAGGGAAAAACGGTGGAAGTCGGTCGGGCCTATTTCGAGACCGAGCGACGACATTTCACGATTCTCGACGCCCCCGGCCACAAGTCCTTCGTCCCCAACATGATCAGTGGTGCCAATCAGGCCGACCTGGCTGTTTTGGTACCAAATACCACAGAAAAACCCCGAAAAAATGATTATTCCAGGTGATTTCCGCGCGCCGAGGCGAATTCGAAACGGGATTCGACCGTGGCGGGCAGACCCGGGAACACGCGATGCTTGTTAAAACTGCGGGTGTCAAGCATCTGGTCGTTTTGGTCAACAAAATGGACGATCCCACGGTCAAATGGG
This sequence comes from Caenorhabditis auriculariae, assembly GCA_904845305.1. Lineage (NCBI taxonomy): Eukaryota > Metazoa > Nematoda > Chromadorea > Rhabditida > Rhabditidae > Caenorhabditis > Caenorhabditis auriculariae. The sequence continues at coordinate 594,328 of CAJGYM010000050.1, forward strand.
AGGAAGAAAGGTCGAGTTTTGGGGATCCTCTAAGCTTTGAAGACAGTCGGAAAAAAACTGCTAAAAATATATCAAAAATTTCATCTTTTTTTGAAATTTTTTTACATAATGAAAACATATAGAGGTTTGAAAAAAACGGTTTAAAAACAACTAAAATAAATATCTGGTTCATTATTTTTTTCACTAAAATGTCAATAATTTAATTATTATTCGTTTTGATTAAGAAAAATGAGCAATCCCACTGTTAAAGGGAGGCGATAAAGGTCGAATTTCCGAGAAATAAAAGTATTAAAGCTTCGAAAATTCGAAAAATGGGTTAAAAATAAGTCTCATATTTTTTTACAATAGGCTTGACCTCAATTTCTGAAAAAATAGAATATTTAAAAAAAACTTGAAAATCATGCGTCCATTTTTCTTGTTCATTAATTTTTATTTTCAAAGAAAAAACTAAGCTTCAAAAGATTCAAAAAAAAATAGGAGTTTATGCAAAATTTAAGTTTTTTGTAAAGAAAATCTTCTAAACCCTTCAAACATCAAAAAAAAAAAAAAATGCCAGAAGTTTTTCGAAAATAAGTCATTTCGAAGGAAGGACGATTTTTCGAAAAATCTGAAACCAGCAAAAAACACGTTTCAGATATAACTTTTAAAGAAATGATCACGAGAGAGTTTCGATACCCTAGAGCAACGCGTTTTTGTAGTTTGTCTAATGGTTGATTTAGTTCTGCGATTGATTAAAAAAAACTTAAGAAAATTGATCAATGCGAATCTTTCCATAATTGAGTTTTGATATGAATATTGACACGAAATTTCAACAATATTTTTCCAAAAATGAGGTTTTTTTTTCCAATTTCTCTTCAATCCCTTCAAAAAAACCAACTTTTCCTAGCCATTTCTGAACTCAACTCCTTTTCTCGGAGCGTTGACCGGTCAGCTGTGATTTTATTTCGACCGGTCGATGGCGTCGATCGATCCGTTCACTCATTTCTTATGCATTTCGAGAAGATTCCCGGTCTTTTATTAGATTACCGAGTTTTTGGATTGGATGTACTTCAAAAATTAAACTTTTCACTTTTTTTAGTTCGTAAAAAAAGTTGATAAATAATCTTTTTTTCGCAACTCATCGAAAACTTTTTGAAAAAGTAAGTTAAAATTTGGGGTTCCGACAAATTCTTTAATAAGCTTGCGGAAGTGATTGTAAAAATTAAAATTAAAAAAACTTCAAAAATCTTTGTTTCATTTTTTTCACTTTCATTACTTCAAAGCGTTTTATTGAAATATGGATAAAGTTAAAAATTTTTAATAATTTCGAAGTAAAACGGCAGAAATTCATTTGTCATTTTTTCAAAAATAACTTGACGAAAGAGCATTGAAGCTTTCAGGAATAACCATTTTTCTCCTTTAGGTACAAAGAAATCGAAGGAAAACTGTCGCCTTTCCTCCGCAAATGCGGCTTCAACCCAAAGACGGACATCACCTATATTCCGTGCTCGGGATTGACCGGCGCTTTCATCAAAGATCGACCAAGTGCCAGCGACTGTTCTTGGTACACGTGAGTTTCAGAAAAATGTTTCAAAATGTAGGAAAGTTATGATAAAAATGATGAATTCTTTGATGAAAATCAAGTTTTTTTTTTTCGTTTCTCTCATGATTGTATTGTTCCTAGTGTTCGGGAGTTTCGAAAAAAATAAATTAGGTTTAATTAGAGGAAAATCATGAGAAGTACACGTATTCTCTAGAAAAATAAAAGAATCCCCAAATATATACTGAAAGTTCATTTTTTTACGCTTCTTTTTAGAGTTCTACTATCACTGGTAAACGAAAGTTTCGAGAAAATCTGATGAGATTCGAAAAAGATTTTTTTCTTTTTTTCTAGTTTCTTTATCTTTTCCTATTTAAAAATATGGCAGAGCAATTTCAGAAAAATCGAAGAAATCTTTCTGAATTTGAATTTTTTCTTCTATCTGTAGAGGTTTGGTAATGCAAATTCTAAAGAATCCACAAAAAAGGTAAATTCTGAGGTTTTGAACATATGATTTCCGAAAAGGTTTTGAATTTTTCTCTTTCCAGAGGTGCCTGCTTCATCGAATTCATCGACCAACAGCTTCCCTCCTACAAACGCGACTATAACGGCCCCGTTCGCTGTATTGTCGTCGACAAATATTCGGTAAAAAATCAGAAAACGAAAAAAATCAACGAAGAGATTAAATTTGAAGGAAATGGGAACGGTTGTGATTGGAAAAATGGAGTCCGGTGTCGTTGAGAAAGGCGACACGTTGATCGTCATGCCGAATAAGGTAATTTTTTTTTAGGAAAATGAAGGAAAAATGCCGTCGGAAATAGGTACATAATTATCGCCGAATCTGGAATGTTCGATAGAAAAATGAGTTCATTTGGGAAGGCTCCACCGCTTCATATAATCTCGTATATAACTTTTTCATCGATTCAGCAACCCGTCCAAGTTTTGCAAGCTTGGAACGACGAGCTGGAGGTGGACCAGGTGGTCGCCGGCAACAACATCAAGTTCAAGCTGAAGGGAGTCGAAGAGGCCGAACTCAACAACGGATTTGTCATCGCCTCTCCCGACTCTTTGCCCAAAGTCGGACGGCTTTTCGACGCCGAAGTGAGAGAAAAGCCCGAAAAATCAAGTTGAGGTGTACCTTTGCAGGTGTTCATCCTCGAGCACAAATCCATCATCACTTCCGGTTATTCCTGCGTCATGCACATCCAATCGGCCATCAAGGAGGTTGTCGTGAAGGTGAGCGACTGAAAAATTCATTTTTTTTTTTGAGAAAAATGGATAGCTTTTTTCTCAAGTGATCTCTCGAATCATTCCACTTGAGGGGCCACTTTACTTATTCTTATTGTTTTTTGAGGAGGTTCTCGAAAAAGAAGCTCGATAGAAAAATTCGAAAGGAACTGCCCTTATCGAGCGTTTTTTCCTTGAATTAAAATTATTCTTCAAGAAGTTCTATTTTTCCAAGTGATCACTTGATGGCTTTGGGTTCCACTTAAGGGATCACTTGACGCCTTCATAGTGCTCTTGGAAAGTTTAGACAGGATAGTTCAAAAAAAAACTGTATCTTTCAGTCATGTTTACCTTGTATTATAGCCTTTTCTCCAAAAAAAAAAATCTTTGAATCATTTTTTCCACAAAAATAGCTATACTTTTTCAAGTACGCGAATTTCCAGGGCGTTCTATGTACGATCGACAAAAAGACGGGCCAAAAGACGAAATCGCGATTCGTCCGACAAGACGAGAAGTGTATTATGCGGTTGGAGAGCCCCGAATCTTTCGTCATTGAGCCTTTCAAGGTATCAGAATGATTTGTGAAATACAACAGTACGGAAAAATAATTTTTATGAAGAAATGTTGGGAAATTTCGAAGAAAAATTGAAAATACCAGGTTTTTCCTATCAGGAGGGGTTTTTTTTGAAGCTTGAAAGGATATTGAAATTTGAAGTTTCCTTTTTTTCAGTTCATGATAATAATTATTTTTTTGAAAAAAATTAAATTTTTGAGCGCTTTTTCTCGTAAAAGTTGCTTTTTAGCCAAAAATGGGTTTAACAATTTTTTTCTATATACCAAGTAATTTCACAAAAAAACCCCAGGGGTCATATTTATTTAAAAAAATTGGCAAAAAAATAATTTTTTTCGTTTGGTTTTTTTGGAACTTTCTCCACCAACTTCTTAAAAATCAATTTTTTTGGAGTTTTCGAAGATTATAATAGAAGTGTTTCCCACCTAAAGAAAAAAATGCCATTAACGGAATTTGTCTCTGCAGGATTACCCGTACCTCGGACGATTCACTTTGAGAGACGAGGGCAAAACGATCGCCATAGGAAAAGTGCTCAAAGTTATCGAGTAATTTCTTGAAAAATGAATAAAATTACACTTTATAATGTCCCAACGGTTTTTCTCCCACCCATTCTATCCATTTTCTTCGTTCCTATTCATTCATTTTTACTCCAAATGCCTTAATCATCGAATTCAGCATCTTTTCCCCCATTTCAACCTTGTTGTGATATTATTTAATTGCTCGTTTTGATTCTCCCTCAAAATCCTATCTTCTATCGACCCTGTGTTTTTTTTAGAGATTTTTTTGTGTAGGTTTAATCTTCTTTTTTTTTTTTGCAAGAAAGCGCTTATTTTAATTGTTTATTGACTGATTGTTACGTTTTATTCGAATTTTTTTCGTCTGGTTTTTCTCGTTCTGGTTGGTAAAAATAAATGGGCGCACTTATGATTGTTTTAGTTTTTTTTTTGGATAGAAGTGCTTAAAATCGTTGAAGTAATACTTTTTGTAAAATTTTAATTTCATTTTTTTCCGCCATTAATTTTTGAACTTGATAGATCTCCGTTAGAAGCTTTTTGAAAAAAAGTCTTTTTCAAAATTAAATTAAAGGCACATCGACGAATCGTTTAAAGATATTTTTTTATACGAAAATCAGCAACATTTTTATTAGCCATTGGCTACTCTAAAAAAACGCCAGAGTGGTCCCTATAGAGGAAACATCGAGGGTCCTTGAAGGCTTTCCTCTAGGGGCCACTTCAGCAAGGACCACTCAAGCTTGCAAAAGTGGCCCCTACAGGAGAGCTTGTTGTTCATTTATTGTTATGAACTCTAATATAAGAACCATTTCCATGCGAAAAAATCAATAAAATGGCGTCTTTTGAATAAAATATATCAAGAGAGGCTTAATCGATCAAATTTGAAAGTTTAAAGAGCACTATAGGCACCACTTAAGCTTTAGGGTCTCAGGTTTCAGACCTCTACAGGGACCACTTAATTTTCGCCCCTCTTGGGCACCCTATAGGGTTGTTTATTCCCCTGACACCTCTAGTGACCACTCAGGCGTTCCTGGAACCTTCTTCAGATAAGAACTAATCGATTGATAAAAATTCAAGAAAGAATGGCTCTGCGACAACGGGTTGTCGATCTGTACAAAACGCTCCATCACATGGGAAAAGAGTACCCGAAAGGTGCGAAATGGTTCCACGAGAGGTTGAAGGGCGCCTTTTTGAAGAATAAGGTGAGATTTTTTGAGCTTTAGGGGTACTTTAGGGGGCCTTTTTCCATAAACCCTCTAGTGACCACTTTGGCTTTTTAAGAAAATGATCACTTCATGAAAACTCATCCACGCGACTTTTTTCCTTTTTTTTATTATATCATTTTTGGGATGTTGTATATTCAGTTCATCTTCTGTTAACAAAGAGTGCTTGAGAATTGTTTCAGAGTAAAATTTAAAAAGAACCTTCCAGGACGAAAAGGACCCGAAAAAGATCGAAGACCTTCTTTTGCGCGGCAACTTCGTGGTCAAAGAAATCGACGCGCTGTACAAGCTGAGAAAGTACCGGGCCATGAAGCAGCGTTACTACGAGGAGGAACCTTGTAAACATACCAAAAATTTCGAGGAAAAAGTCAAGGATCATCATTAATTTTCTGAGAAGTTTTGTTGAAATACATGTAAAGTGCTGTTTTGAGCTCAGTCGGCAGCAGAAAGCGCGCTCCATCGAAATTGGACCTTGAAAACTCAAAGCGGACCAGTCGGACCATTTCTAGTGACCACTTTAGTGGCGTCAACGCTCTTAAGGGATCCCTTGAAATGCTGAGAAACGTACGGTTTCCATTGCCGAGATCCGAGAATTTGGAGAGATCCTTCTAGGGTTTCGGAATTAAAAAAAGGCGTCGAGAAACTATTAAGTGCCCCTTAAGTAATCCCTTCTATTTTTATTTTACGCCTATTCTTCATTTTCTCTAATTCTAATCTTGAAAAAGTATTGTGAGAAAGTTGTGAGCTGAAAATCTCTTTAGTGGTCACTTAGATTTATTATCTTCGTTCTCTATCTCTCTCTCTCATTTCTCCCTTTAAATATTGAATGCAAATTCAAGGTTTTTCCCAGTCACTATAGTGAGCACTCCAACTTTTTTTTCGAAGTTGCGCTCTTTTTATTCCTTATTTCGGTAGAGCGCATTTTCTGTGTGAATTAGGCCGGCTTGAAGTTTCAAGTGATTCCACTGGTTTTTGTGTATTTTCTCCCAATTTTGATAATTTTAGAGAGTTAAATTCCAAATTATTAATATTTATTAAAATCTGGCCTTTCGCCAAGTAGAAATGCGAATCACTTGGAACGCGGAAAAACATTTTTCTCATAGAAAAAATTCATAAAATCTTTTATATCGCATAGAAAAATCTCAATGTAAACTTGTAGCTATACATCGTACAATCGACTTGAAACGAGTTATGTAAAAAAAAACGGAAGAAGAATAAAGATATGAAAAAGTTTTTGTACATTGCATGGACCATTCCCATAGAAAGTATAGGAATCATCCTATAAAAAGGGAAAATTCAGCAAAAAGTACCCGAAGAAGGAAAGAGAAGGAGGAGAAGCAAAGGAAGAAAAACGAAACATTTCTGACCGCATTTGGAATGGCTCGATGCGTTGCGTTTGCAACTAAAATTTGACAAAAAACTGTTTCTTCAGAATTTTCTAACTTTTCGTATGGGCAAAATTGCTACTGATCAGATAAGCCATTCCAAATGCGATCGTGTAAAATTTCATCTCACGGAAAATATAGTAGAACGCACTTGTAATGGCTTAAGCGTTGCGAAAAGACGATTAAATCATTTTTCGAAAAATCCGGCGCAAGTCGTTTTGTGGTCGGGTGCATCCTTTGCAAGTGTGAAGTAGCAAGCCATTCCAAATGCGACCATAAGATTCAAATCGAAGCGAAACATGCATAAAATGTACGCGGAATGGCTTAAAGCGTCGCGCTGCTCATAGGATTTTTCGAGCCATTCCAAATGCGGTCATTCAGAGTTTTAATTTATATCGTGGGCAGATAAGTGTTCCTGGGAGGATTCCCATTGGAGGTCACGGGCGGGATGCTGAACTGCTTGACGACGACGTTGTTGTTCGTGTTGTTGTTGCTGATGTTGACGTTGTTGTTGGTCAACAAGGGCAGGTAGTTGGGGCTCTGGAAAATCGGATTTATTTCATCAAAGTGAACCCAGAGGTTCCAGATAATCAAATCAGTGAAAAAAGGCTTCAAAAAATTTTGATCCGAATAAACAACATTTTTTTTATAAACGGTTAAAGTTGACTTTCAAGAAAAACATTTTTGACGGAATTTTTTCATTCCCTGACCGGAAACGTTCAAATTTCTAATTTAATAAATTCGGACCCCTAAGTGGCTACCTTAGGGGAAATTTCAGCAGATCCAACAACTTTTTAGAGGAAATGGAGGCTGAAGTCAGATTGTTACGCGTGATAATTTAGATAAAACTTTTTATTTTTTTATAAAAAAAATGTGGATAACCTCTCCAAAAAAATTTTTTTCTGTTCACAATTTCACCTAAGAAGCCTAAATATTACAAATTTTACCTTTTTTTACTTCCAGTATAGGTGATGACGCTTTCATCGGCTCGAAGCCTCAAAGTCCAATTTTGGAAAATCGGGTGTTGTTGAAGCTCACTGCAGCTCCACCGCCGGTCCGGCGACATTTCGAAACATTTCTGAAGCATTGAAATGCACTTTGAAATGGAAAAAGTATTATTACACATAGAAAATCGAGTTGAGAACTGCTAGAGTTGGGCAATTTCTGCGGCAACGGCTCCATTTGCTCGGGTTCTGGGATCGAAAGGCCGAAGAAAAAAATTGGTTGGCACGGAAAAATTGAGAGATGTCGTGGTAGGAAATCGCCTGAAAATTGATCGGTAAAAAAATTCAAAATAAAAAAATTTAAAAAGAAACTTTCACACTTTCTGCATGAATTTCATGATTTCTGTAATTTTTAAATGTAAAAAAAGTTTTATTTCGAAACTTGAAGCTTATTTCATTCAAAAAGCGCTTCAAGAAGAAGAAAAAAATCAGATTTCGCTTTGAAAAAAAGAAAAAAATAAGAAAAAAATCAGAAAAAAAGCCGAAATAAGAAAAAAATTTGAACTTTTTCTAAACATTTCAATCAAATAATTCAGTTTCTCAGTTTCTATCAGATCTTTACTAAGTTTGAACTCTTTTTTTATTCCGAGAATGTTTAGAAAATCGTCGAAATCAAATTTTCAGAAAAATTTGAGATTCGACTTGCCAAAAAGTTAACTACAGAAAATGGATATTATTTGTTTCAATTTTTGATTTAAAAATTCTTGAAAATTACCATTAATTTATTTACTAAGGCTGAATAACATGATAAATCCGTCTTCGGAGTGAATCTACGATGACCAAATTAGAGAGAGAATGAAAAATAATTTCTGATTTTGGAGACTGTTTATTTCGAATTTCGCGGAAATTCCTCTGAACACGGAATGAAATGGAAAAAAAGCCTTTCTCGCGGAAGAAAAAAAAACAAAATATTACCAACCTAACGTCTTTCTGATCAGATAAAGCTGATCGATATCGCTCCGACCCGGCCACAAAGCTTCTCCCGTCATTAGTTCGGCGTAGACACATCCGACGGCCCAAATGTCAACTGGAGGCCCGTATTGAACGTCTCCAACCAGTAATTCTTGAAAAGGATCGTTTAATAGCTTCCAAGTACATCTGCAGTACACCGTTAAAAAATATACAAAAAACCGTTTTGGTCACAACATCCTTGTACTCGGGTAAGGTCGGAATGGTGGATAATGGCCGCTAAAAGGGAGAGGCTGAAATAAGGCAGCAAAAAAGCCGCAATTCTCGTAATTTTCTATGAAAATTTGCTTCCTGATGCTGAGTGATTTTCTAAAGCTAATAAATTATCCGCCCCCGCCCCCATTTTTCCGAGGTTTTTTTCGGGAAAAAGTCAAAAATGGACCTGGACTCCGATACCATCGTGTCGCAACGTAATCCGTGTACATCTCCGTCGTGTCTTCAATTTTTAATATTCATTATTTTTCTTAACAAAATTAAAAAAATCTTCTAAAAATAGTGAACGACGATATAAACTATGAAGCAACACGGAAAATGAACAACTTTCTAGAGAACATGAATTTTTATTTTAAACTTTAATCCAAAAATAAAAAGCCCATGCAATTAACGGAAAAGAAAATAATGATTTTCAGACCCCTTCACTTTGAATTTAACAGTCGCTCAATCAAAAAAAAAAATTCTAATACAAACTGGGTTTTTTTTCAGAATTTCAGGCTGAAAACTCACTAATGATCCTCGCGAATCCGAAATCGCCGAGTTTGACCTGATCACTCCTAGTTAAAAATATATTCTCTGGCTTTACATCTCTGAAATTTCAAAATTTTATACGAATGACATATTTTCAAATATTACCTGTGGATACACTTGTGATTATGACAAAACCGTAGGGCTTCAAGAAGTTGATAAGTGATTTTTCTCGTCAACTCATCGGGGACTCTGAAAACTTGATCAAGTTTTGGAAATCGTTCATTTTGGCTCAAATATTCTTTCAAAGTTTGCTCTAAGGAACAGTGTTACTGATAGGCTGGCCACGCCCATTTAATTCCCGCTTTTTTCGTGATTTTTTAAGTATTAAATAAGTCAATGAGAACCATAGCTCAATACAATCAATAGAGCAAAGTTTAAAAAATAAATTAAACTCTGAGAATATTTTATTTCTCCAAAACGGACCCATTTGGATGTTTCTCCAGCTCGTGTAGTACAGTCCGATCGCATAGTTCGAAAACCAGATGCAATTTTCGATTCCTCTTAAAGACCTCGATCAAACCGACAAGGTTTTGATGTTTCAGTTGCTAAAAAAAATCGACAATTAATTCAAAAGGCCTTTTTTGGGTATAAACTTTTAACATTCGGATTTCCCGTAGTGCAATCTTCTTAATGTGGGGATCGTCTTCGGTTTCGACAAATTTTTTGATGGCCACGATCTGAAAAATGAGAATTTATTGATCCAAAAAGCTTCAACTTTGAAATTTCTACAAAATTTTTGAAAAAGCCAGAGACGAAAGGGTCTATAAATTGACCAATTTTCGAGTTTTCAGAAAGATTTTGAAGTTGAAATTTCCTTGAAAAAAAGCTGGATTTTTTTCCGAGAATAGCCATCTTCCGCCATATTTTTTTAGTTTTTAACTCGGAAAGTTCGAAAATATTTTTTTATTAAAAAAAATAAGGTTCAAAACACTTCTCGATGATATTTTTTTCTATTACGAGCTATTGGAATATCACGAAATCATCACGGCTCGTCAAAAAAATAACCGCCAAATGATTATAATTAAAAGCAGCTGTCTTGCAAATAGTGATTATTCATGATAGTGTACAATTATCTGTCTCGAGAGAAAACTTTAAAAAAAATAATATCATTCTGTTCAGAAAACAGGATGAAGCAGAAAAAAAAGTCATCAAAAAAATGAGAAAATAGAAATTCAACAAATTGCTCTTAAAAAATCTTTGATCTTACAAAAAGAAGTACCGTTAAAGCAGAAAAAAAAATTACTTAAACTTCTTTATAAACTGTCATGAATACTAGAAAAAGACGATTTTAAATGGAAAAATGGCATTTTCGAAATTTCTCGATAATCAATTAAATATAGATCTAAATCAGTTTAAACCTGATTAAAAGTCTTAAAAAAATATCTTCAGCTTTTTTTAAACCTAATAATGGTCCAACGGAGCGTCGTATCAAAAAAAAAAAGCTATTTAATTTTTTTTTTTCGATTTTTCTCGGTTAGAGACATTCTTACTGTTGAAAAAACGTTTTTTTAAGTCATTAAAAATAAATTCAATTTATACAAACCATTCAATAGAGTTTCGCTTTTAAACAAGACAGGATACAAGCGAAGTCACAAACTGTCACCGAAAAAAAAAAATTGAGACCATAAGAAACTTCCATTAAAATCCAATCAACGAACGGGACAGTTCAAACTCTTTTTTCAGATTATAAAAATTATTTTCGTGAAAAGAAAGATTTATTTAATAAAAACCTGGCCATTTTTCCTTATTCCTGCACTTGTAAACGACTCCATAGGACCCTTCGCCGATTTTCGCCAGCCTCTCGTACTTATCCATCGCTTCACATCGACGTCGGCCGTTTCTGAGATGAATTATCATTAAAAAATATAAAAATGGGAGAAAAAATGATATAAGAAAAAAGAAAATGGAAAAGAATCATGACACCTATGAAGATAGGATTAAAAAAAATAACTATTAGATCTAGAAAATCCGGGAAAATTTCTCTTCAAAACATATCCTTAATTAAAAAAAAGAAAAATTTTTTTCATTTAAAACCAGAAAACAAAACGGTTTGATCGACCTGATTTTAATATCAGGAAAAAAAATACCAAAAAAATCAACGATAAAATTGGAAAAAAACTTGAAAAAAATAATTAAGGAATCCTAGAAACTTTGAATAAAATAGACCTGAAAGAACAAATTGCAAAATTCAATTCCTTTTCGAATTGTTGGATAAAAAGTCAAAGTTCATCAAAAAGTTATCGAAAAGAGGAAAAAAAAAAGGAAAACTTGGGGAATTTCCATGATTAAATAGCGTTGAAAAAATTTGGTCCTAACAAAACAGTTCGAAAAATTAAAATTTCTAGGTTATTCTTTAAAAATCTCAGATTGTAACTCTGAAAAAGAGTCGAAATTTTCAAAAAACTGAGGAGAAAAAGTAAGAAATTTGGAGAATTCCTTTGAATGAATGAATGAGTTCGGGGCAGCTTGAAAAGGAGAATTGGTTCGGTGGTCGCCCCAGGCAACGACCAACCGATAAATATATCAATGGAAATGGGAGGAAGAAGAAAGCCTTGAGTTCATCGAAACTAATTGGAATTCGAAACGTTGTTTTCACTTCGAAATTCTTATCTTTTTTGTTTTAGAAGAATCTACACAGTTGAACAACTTTTCATGAAAAAGAAGAAAAAAAACTTGATTTCTAATCAAATTTTGATGCTTTATCTGGGTGAGCCAACTTTTCTCGATTTATTTTGTTCTTTTGAAAAATTGATGTATGAATCCTTGAGTTCATCGAAACTAAATGAAGTTTTGGGTATAAATTTTTGATTTTGAGATTCTCAGTTTTTCTTAGAAAAAAATATTTGAATTTTGATACGGTAACTCTAAATTTTTCATGAGAATATCTAATCGAATCTTGATGTTTTTCTCGGTTTTTTTGCTCCTAATCCAATTTTTTTCTTAATTTATTATGTTATTTTTAAGAAGTCGATTATACATAGATATCCTCCAAATCGTCGGAACTGATAGGAATTTCGGCTTGATTTTTAAGATCAAAAAAATTATTATTTTTCTAACAGTATGCAGTGAATAAAGCTATTATTATAAAACATGAAAAACCGAAAAAAATATATCATGATATTGATATCAATGAAACAATTCAAACAACTTTTTCTTCAGATTTCCTTTTTGAATTTTTTTCCCGTTTCTCTTTTTTTCTGTTAGTCTTCGTGAGATCAGTGATTTCAGAAAGAAAGAACTCAAAAAAATATTTTTTTGCAAACATTAAATTCTTTTTAACCCTACTCAATCAATTTTTTCCCTCAAAAAACATGGCTCAAGAACTTTTCAAAATTCACACCTTTTGAGCCGAATGAACGAGCAAAAACGGCTCAAAATGAAACGAACTGGAAACTTAAAGTTATAAAATATTTTTAGCGAAAAAAAAGTAAAGTTGATTCGGGGGTCGAAAACGGCTTGAGCGGAAAAAAACATTCAGACATAAATCACACCGAGCCGAAAACAATTACGATAAGAAAAAGCGTGTGAATTTCCTACATTTTTTGTTATTTTTAGAAGGTTACATACTCAAAAAAGCTTGTTTGAAAAATTAAGTGAAAAAAAGGTCTTGAAGCGTTGTCCTACAGTAACCTACTCATTTTTGGTGCACAGGATGAAATGATTATTAGTAAAAAAAGCAATAAAAAAATGTTTCAAAGATATAACTTCCTATAACGCTTATCATACGAAAAAGGTGACCTAAAAATTGTTCTTTTTTTCAAAAATCAATCTCACTACTAGATGTCTGAAAAAATGAAAATTTACTTGCACCCGACTCAAAACGACTTGCGCATGAATGAATCGAAGAGCCTGCTTTTTGACCGCTGAACTTTGCCGTAAATCAAGTTTTTTTGCAAATTATTATTAGATTTGAATAATAATTTATTATCTTATATTTATAATTATTATAAGAGTTCAAGCACTGAAGGTTTCAAATTACAGGTTTCTCGAAATTTCTGAAGTTTGAGGTCAGAAAAAAATTTCGGTGATATTTTTTTGTTAAAAAAATGAAATTTTTCAAAATGATGAAACTCTCCTAGAGTCCCTACAGAACTCAAAAATAAAAAAATCCATTTTCAGGTCATTTTTAACGTCGATTCCCCTCCACGCGACTATAAAAGCCTAAAAATAGCCCAATTTTCAGACGACCAAAGTGCCGCTATACTTTTTAGAAGTCGGCAGACGCCATGGAGACCGACTCTCAACAAGACCATAAATAAATAAATATATATTCTTTTTTTGAAAAAAATGGAAGAAAAACGAACAATTTGGTCGGGAAAAAAACAGGTTGTTTTTCCATGACGGTGAGCGCCTCGATTTCCGAGTACATCGACTCATTGCTGAAATAATTATAATTAATTTAAGAAAAAAATAGGGGAAAAATAGCAAGTATGGTGATGATTATATTGATTATATTGATTCTTACTACTAGGGAAAAAGTAGACAATCTTTAGCTTGAAAAAAAGATAATTTTTCAAAAATATTGTTTAGAAAAAAATCTGGGAAAAACGGTTTTTTTCAAAACTTGATATGCACTCGATGTCCCAAAGCGGTTGATTTTAAGTTGCGACCGACCCAAAACGATTTGTGGGCACGGAAAAAAAAATTTGATAGTTCCGCTAAAATCGACCTAGTTTTAACCGCATCGCGTCGAGCCATTCTACATGCGACCAGGAATTTTCTTTTCAATCTTATCTCTGACAGAAAAAATGCAATAAAAACTCGAGTAAAGTAAATCAAAAAAGGCTCAAAACTCCATTTTTAAGATCGTATAGAAAGTATCCGTTTTGATCCTAACTTTTATATTTCAATTCTGCTGAAAAAGTTTATTCTTGAAGTTATATACTTCCAGAAATTTGATAAGCAATCAAAAAAAAATAGAAGTTATCAGGTAACTCTACTCAACTCTGGAAAAAATACGGAAAAACCGAGATTTTAAGAAAACCGACCAAGAAGAATAATCTAGAAGCTCGGAATACACCATAAATGTCGAAATATTATAAGAAACTTGGCGAGGAGCCACATAAATATGTGAAGAAATAGCTGATATGCGTCAACAAGGCCGACTTTTCTTTCAAAAAAACCTCCTTTTCCGTAGAAATATAATTTGTAGGTGCAAAGTTTTCTGCACGCGAGGTTGGAGAGTAGCCAAAAACAACAACAACTCATAAATCACGACAAAAAGTCCTTCAGGACATATTCCTAATGATCTTTAAAAATGGCAAAAAGTTTTGACCCAGGCAGGGCTCGAACCTGCAATCTTCTGATTAGAAGTCAGACGCCTTATCCATTAGGCCACAGGGCCGGTGAGGGGGAGGCGCAGTGATTCACACTAGGTTCCTCGCCGCCGTGACCTCTCACACTGTACGCAAGGTCAACAATTCTCTTTCCACGGTTTATTCAAGAGTTCACCTATTTGATGAAGGAAATTACCTTCTCGACATTTTTATTTGTAGAAATCGATGAGACGCGAGAAGATGTCGGCTATTGAGGTCGGGTTTGAAAAGAATTGGAGAATTGAATAGAAGATTTCTCCGATAATCCTTGGCTTTGAAGCGAGATATCAGAAACAAGATAAGTAGAAGGCGAAAAGTGCGAATTTTGTAGTAGCTTTGTGGCTAGAAATCGGTAGATTTGTACTGGAAACTCTATTTGGAGCGAGGAAAAACCACTTTTTCTCAAGTTTACAGCTTCAAAAATTTTTATTTTTACGTTTTCTTCTAAAAAGACTCTCATCTTTTTTTACTTAGTTCGAGGCAACAAAAAAAACGAGAAAAAGCCGCTCCTTTTTGATATTATAACAGCAAAAGAGATCATATCTCAAATTATTCTCTTTGAAAAAAATATAATTTATTTTTTTAATAACACTCCATTTGATTGATAAGAAACTAACGAACTTGGGGATGTATTAAAATTAATTTCTGTACATCGGAATCAAAAATGAAAATCGTTATAAAATTAACAAAATTTTAAGTCATTTTCTCAGAAAAAGGTCTGGAAAAAACTTTCGAAGCATAATTTTTACTGAAAAAAAAAATTTTTTCTAATAAAGGAAATTTATTTTTTTATCAGTCCACACCCTGTTAAATTCGAAATAATCCCAATTTGAGACCCAGAGCCGCATGTGGAATGGCTCGGTGTCCTAGATGCTTCAAAAAACATCCGACTTAAAACAACTTTCGTTCCAGGTCGTAAAGCATCATAATGAACTGCTGAATCTCAATTTTTAGTCTAAAACTCAGCCGCAACGCAACCGCGACGCACCGAACTATTCCACGTGCGACTGCGATCTTCAGGACTTTCAAAAATAATTTCAAAAGACTATTGAAAACGGCTCCGAAAACTCGGCTCGGAACTTAAAAAATCCTTTTTTTTTTAACAACTTATAATTCTCCCCAAGAAAAAACTCCAATTTCGGAAGTTAACAAAAATGAGTTTTAGCCCAAGTAGCCCAATCGATGGTCGCACGGGGAACGGCTCAACGCGAACGACCGCGAATACTTTGAAGGTTGCACCCGACCACAAAACGATTTGCGCGTTCTGACGTTAGAAATTGGAATACTAAGGCCTCTAGACTTTGAGTGTAAGCCGCGACGCTTGAAGCCATTCCAAATGCGACCAGAAAATTTCGGAATTCCCAAAAACTTTTTTTGACTTATTTTTTAGGAATCCGTTTTCTCTTATCAGTCGCTTTTTAGTTAAGAGAGAAGAGACAGGTCAGACTGTTGCGATTTGAAAAAATCACAGGAAAATTTTTATCGTAAAAGTGAAAAGTAACCTTTTAAAACTATCCATCAGCGGTATGGGGATCTTCCGTCGGTGTAGGATCGGCGACACCTTAAATTTTTTTCAAATTCGGATGAATCTGAAAAAAAACCTTCTCGGATCCACTCTCACCACTGCTGGCATCCAACTTCCTCAGGGGGATCTCCAGGAAATGTTTGACGGCGAGCGAAGATGACGTCATCGGCATCAGAAGGGGTGACGACGAGGCGACGATCTTCTGGGCTCTCTCCTTCTTGAGCCAACGTTGGAACATGGCTCCGCCCACTTTTCTTGCGACGTTTCCGGTGTGTCGCCCGTCTCGTGCTGCCTGGAGACCACACCAATCCTGGAACATTTTTCTTCTTCTTCTTCCTAATTTTCCATTCGTCATCCGGAGGACGGGAGCAACGGAAATGGCCGTGCCAGTAGAGAGGACTTTGCAAGGGAAACGCCGTTAGGAAGGAAAATTTACTGAATAGAAAGGACTTTCGAGTTTCCTTTTAGAGTATAGTGCATTCACGGCGACTTGAAACTGTCTGACCAGTCTGCGCCCTCTTTTCTCTCCGTGACGAGGTTGTAGAAACATATTGTATAGTCTGTTCATATTTTTAATGTCAAGTGCAATGACGTCATTCAAAAACACTCTGTGGATGGCTCGCTCTCTGATTTTTTATCGCACAATTAGGGGCGGAGCTTGAGCGATGACTTGACATTCAAAATCTGAACAGACTATAGGTTATCTTCAAGAAATCACTAAAGAAGCGTAAGTGGACACTCGAGTGGGGCTTTTCCCTTTACAAAAGACTAACTGTTTTCAGGCCCTTTCCAAAAAAAAATCCTCTTCAAAATTTTTTTTCATCTGAAAACTTTTTTACACTCTGAATCCAAAGAAGTTGAAAAAAAGTGCGCCTTTTCGGTTCTAGTCCAGTTATGGCGCCTCAAAGTTTGCACGCAAAAATTGAATTGCACGGGAGGGAATATCTTGCGGCGACTCACTCCAACTACCAGCAGGCAGCGTGGTGTAGTGGCTAGCAGCCTTGAGCTGCGGAACCTATAATGCAGGTTCAAACCCTTTCGGTGCAATTTATTTTGCAAATTTCTTTCTTGGAAAAAGTGATGAAGTTTTGAATATTTGTTGAAAAAAAAAACGCTCAAAATGTGTCAGAATTAAAATTTAAAAGAAACTATGAAACAATGAAATTTCATTAAATAGACTTCAAAACCGCTATTCGATTCAAAAAGTACAAAATCTTGGTTGAAAGGTGAGAGAATGTGATTGAAAATCTAACAAAATTTCTGGAAAAATAAACAGAAGAAGAAATTGGACTTTAAATTACAAATTTGGGTATAAGCAGTTCAAATGAACTGCAGATAGAGAAATAAAATACAAAACGCAAGAATGGCAGCAAAATTACAATGTTCAGCTTCCTAAGTCGAAGTCTGCGAAAATCATCTCAAAAATATTTCCAAAAAGAAGGAGATTTTTCCGATTGAAGGCTCATACTACGCTTTAAGCCCAGATAAGCCACCCTTTCAGAGGAAATGAATAAATAATTTACTAGAGACGAGTGCATTTTTCAGAAGCAATGACGAAATATGACCTGAAAAGCTGGAGGAAAATTCTTGAAGACAGGTCAATCGCGTCATTTTTCAGGAAAAGCGAATGGAAAGCCCTGCGTGCACGTCGACTTCCGCTCCATTGTTGGCAAGCGATCAAAGAAAAGAAAGCAAAAGAGACGACGTATGAAGACGGATGGAGAGCAGGAATCATTGCTCCATCGAGAAGTTCAGGTCAATTTTATTTTGAAGAGAATTTTTTTGTGATTCGGATCAAGATACGGTAATAAGGCTATTCGAAACTCTCCTCACAAAACAGTAGAACGGAGATATTTGAAGAGCCTCGAGGGAATTTTCACAAAGAAAAGAAATTTTTTTGGCGATTCGGCACTAACCAGGGAATGGTCTCCGGTCGCAGTGGGACCTCTGAATGAGACCATATTCTCTAGATGTAGTTTTCCATGCTGATCCCAAATATGGTATCAAAAACTGCCGGAGAGCTCTGTGAAAAAAGTTATGGACTCTCAAAAATCGAAAATTTCATTGCCCTCATTTTTGAAGGGTACATGTAGATCTTGTCCCTCTGCTCACGGAAAACAATTGAATTTCTCTCAAAATAAATTTCGGAGCCAAGATATTTCGAGCCTCGCCGAGGCCATTCCCTGGTAAGAACAACTTTTCGAAGCTTTTTTTTTTGTTCGATATGATTGAAAAACACTACAAAAACGATCCTTTCCAAATATTTCTGATATAAAATTTTTCAAAAAGCCTTTTTGTGGATCTACCCACAGTACTCAACATTGTAATACTTTGAAAGTCCATTATAAAACTTGAAATGTTCCGTTTCTTCAAACGGAAAAAGAGCTCGGAGCCTTGAATTCTGAGACAAGCGAGACCAAGACTTGGATTAAGTTTTTGACGATAATGCATAGGGATTGTTTCGAGTGACAAAAATAGAAAATTTCCTAATTTCGAAAAAAAAAAAATTCGTCTCGATTCGGAAAAGAAATTCGTCTCGATTCGGTGTTCTTCTTGACATTTGAGAAGTTCCTTTTGCTTTTTCAAAAACTGATCCTGACGAAAAAAAATCCTTTTGAAATGTCTGCTGCGGTCTACTACCACTTACTCTTCTCTTTCGCAAGTTTTAATAATATTATTCAAGTTTTCCTTAAAAAAGGACCCTATAATTTTCAAATTCATGGTAGAAAAATCTGATATTTTTGAGGTGTCCATCAGTATTTGTAGAACGTGTTGTGGAAAAAAAAAAAGAATATAGAACTTGTCCTAATAGAATTTCCAAGCTTCCTTAATGTTAATTAACAAAAAATGGATAAACCTTTGCAGATCTACTTTGTCCAAAACAAGGAAATTCGATTCTACAATGTGAAATTGACGGAGGATGTATTCACAAGAGCAGTAATTAATGGAGTATGGTATTTTCTTATTGTCGTCGAGAGATCAAGTGAGAAATCAATAACAGCCTTAAGAGATTACAGAGAAAGATAAAATCCTTTTCTCTCGGGCGTCTCTTCGAGCATCTTCAGTCTATCGTTTCCTTTTCATTATTTCATGTTCATATTGGTGATTTGTTGAGCAATCGAGAGATTTATAGAGATCTGAAGAGATGCCAGACGGCGAAACATTCTCCATTTCTCTGGCGTCTCTTCGGACATCGTTAATATCTCGCTTTTTCGTAACATTTTTCGATTTTTACTAGGTGTCAATCGAGAAATCAGAGAAAACTTTTTCCATATTTCTCTAATTTCTCTTGATCTCTAGCTCTCTCATCGATTTCTTTTGAATTTCAATTTTTTTTTCAATTCATATAAATCCCCAATATCTTTCAGTGGATCCCCATCACGTCACCTTTTTCAAATCGAAGCCTCGATTTTTGTTTCAGTCAGTGTATACAGTTCGACTGTGGCCTTGTCAGCGTTTATTGTTATGGAAATATGGTAACTACTACTTTTTCTCAGTCCATTGAAAAAATCCTTTTTAGATTTTATTTTGATCTTGGAAGAACTAGAGAAAAATCAAAAAAACTACTCACATGATTTTACGCGATCGATTAGCCTTTTAAGATGCCGAAAGTTCGCTCCATTGATAACTTGATGAAAATATTCATACCGATCTTCGAATCGAACCTGAAACCGTCAAGTTTTAGAAAAATGATATGGAAAAATGAATTTGGCCGCATTCTCAAACAAAAAAATTCCCCCAGCTCGATCCAACGAAATTTGAAAACGACTGACATCTCTGTGACGCTCGCATGTTTATGCGCTATCTATAAAACCTCGAATGTACTCAAAACGGCAATCAAAGAAAAAATGATCGGATCAAAAAATTGATTATTTTTTCAGACCTTCTGCGCTCTCCTGGACAAACCGTATTCAGCGAAGGATCTATCACAGCTGAACAATCTGCCGTTCAGCATACTTACTCACAAATTCTCTTTCTACCCTGATAATTCCACCTCCGACTGTAATCAGCCGCACAAGGAATGGCTCGATGCTTATTTTGTCCCATGATTTTTGAAAATCTTCTTTCTGCCATGCCATGCTATTAATAAAAATTTTGATCATGTTATCATTTGTTGTTATCAACCTTTTTGCTTCAAAAACTTTAAATAGGGGTGTTTCTAGCCAATTGGGAGCCTGTTATGTTGGAGCAGATATAAAAGCTCAGAAAGAGCAAACTATTTTTAAAAAAACCTACTTTTTTTAGAAAATTTTTCGAAAAAAAACCTTCAAAGAAAACTTTTTCATGTTCTTCAGTGCAAACGCCGTTGAAAAAAACCCTCATTTCCTAGAAATTATTAGAAAATTCCAGTTAATCTAAAAAAATCTTGAGTTCTAAAGGTTTTTTTTAAAAAAAGGAAAAATAATGAAATTTTTCTTGTCTTCTTGGTTTTTTTCAAATTTTGATAACTTTATCGACTTTTTCGGGAATAACCGGCAAAAAAAAGATTGAAGAAATTTGAATCAAAAAAATTTTTCAAAAGCCGTGAACTTGTCGCTCTTGTGTGCCCCATTTATTAAAGGCTCAGAAATTCTCAAAGCTCGAAAAAATGGCGTGTCCAGCCAATCAGAAGCATAGTTTAGTGGAGCTAAGTTTCCAGTCTTGACAAGTAGTCTTTGAGCGATTCCGGGTCCAGAGACCAAAAAGTCCAATAATTGAGAGATGAATGTGATCTTTCCACATATTCCACCCTCTAACCATTCAAACGCAATAAATGCAATCCTATGTCATCGTCTCTCTAGCAACTGCGTTAGATATTCGAAAAAAATAAGCAAACAAAAAAAAAACAACGATTGCAATAGACAGACAGAATTTCTCGCTAGGCAACAAAAAGAAGGAATATATTCATTTGTGATATTGTCTGGATGAAAATGTCTTTTGCCGCCTATTTATTCCTATTAGTTTTCAGTTTTGAGGTTTTTTTTTTGATTCATTTTGATCGTGGATAATGGATCGATATCGACAGATCTACACGGCTCAGATAACAGAATATCGATTCTTCACCATTAAAATGCCTGATGACACATATACAAGGAGGGTAATCAACGGAGTAAGTTCATGAAATTGAGCAAAAGCTGGAGGTCAGAGAAGGTCTGAAGAGACTCCAAAGAAAAAGAGGGTTCTTATTTGTCTGACGTCTCTTCAGGCAACGTTGATTCTGTTTTTTTTTATTTTGAAAAAGGGATACCTTAAGGGAAACCAGACGAGTTTGATTTCCTCTTTCTCTCTCTTCTCTCGAAGCTAAATTGATCTAGCAATTGAATTTCTAAACAACTTCAATTTCAGTGGCTTCGAGTTACACTGCCGTTTTCAAATAGCAGCCTGGATATCTGCTTCATTCAATGTATTCAAGTGGATTGTGCAATGATTACCGTTTTTTGCTATGGAACAGAGGTGAATACAAACTTACCAGGAAATGGTCTCCGGTCGCAGTGGGACCTCTCAATGAGACCAAGTTTCCCAGATGTAGTTTTTCACGCTGATCCCAAATCTAGTCTCAAAAACGGCCGAGGAGCTCTGTGAAAAAAGTTATGGACCCTCAAAAGTCGAAAATTTCAGTGTTTCCGATTGAGCTCATTTTTGAAGAGTCTGTAGATCTTGTCCCTCTGGTCACGGAAAACTATCAAATTTTTTTCAAAAAAATTTTGGAGCCAAGATATGACCTTTCAAAGCCCCGCCGCACAAAAGTGAATGGTTAGAAAATTCACGAGGGACTGGTTGGAGAACACAGTGAGAATGTTCTGATTGAGACGAACTTATTGAGTTTTTCGTATCCGAAATCTCCCGAGAAGGTCTGTGAGAAAAATTATGGCCGCTCGAAGTGGAACAAATACAACACTACTGCATACTTATTGAACCCTTTCATGTCGGACATTTTTATGAGATTAACAGAAAAATGTTTAAAGCGGAAAATAAGCAAAAAATAACGGTCCTTTTTTGCCATAGAGCTTCTTCGTTGCACAATGCAATTTGGTGGTGCTCAAAAATTATACGTTAAACGAATTGTCTGGAAAAGAAAAAGCTTTTGTTGAGTTTTTTTTTAAAGAAGGATTTGTTGTTGAGTGTTTTTTTTTAAGTTAGAAATTTTTTAAACTTCAAGCGTCCATAACTTTTTCTCGACCTCCTCCCCAGCAGTTTTCGAGTACAGATGTGGTATCAGCGTAAAAAAATCTACCTATTTAATCTGAAACCCTCTGTGAGTCGAGACCATTTCCTGATTAGTTTCAAAAAAAAAAATCTTTTTTTCAGACCTTCTGCGCTCTTCTGGAGGGGCCGTATACAAGAAAGAATGAGACGTCAGAAATCAAAATCCCTTTTGATAATACTACATACAAATATTCATTTTATCCGGATAATTCTACCTCTGACTGTAGTAAGCCACATGACGGATGGCTCGACACATATTTTGTCTTACCTTGATTCTACTAGAAACTCCGAGCCTGCTATTTTTCTCAACTTTTTTATAAATCTGCAAAATGAATATTGAGCTCGGAAATGTTTTATCCTCATGCTTCTGAACAATGAATGAAGTTGGAGCGATTTTTAGTGGCCTCTATAGTAGTCAAATTAGTGGCCACTTAAGGTGTCGAAATTTAGTGGCCACTACAAAAGTCTAAGTGCCACTACTAGACCACTAAGTGGGCACTTTAGGGATCAATGACTCAACATAACTGGTCCAATCATACGTGGGCGGCGGTTAAATTTAATAGTGACGTCATGTCGCACCCTCCCCAACTGGCAGCGCACCATACCCAATTTTTGTCGCACCATACCAAAAGCGTTTTTTGACGTCACATGACGTCATTTTCGCTCACTGTCGCAAAGCAATCGTCCATATTGTGCATTTTTCGTTTTTTTCCACTATATAATATTTTTTTAAATGGGATCATAGATTTTAACTTTTTTTGCATTTTAAGAGGACTAATATCAAAAACAATGCAGACGACTTTTTTTAGGTTTCAATCTTGATTCATCTTTTTTTCTCAGTTGGTTTGGCCCTTTTTTTGGAGCTCTCAGACAACGA